>JAPWGK010000024.1:0-668767 GCA_029641185.1 Pseudofabraea citricarpa | reverse complement strand
ATTATTATAATTCTTATATAAGTTACTTAAGATATATATTATATATTTACTTTTCTTATATATATTTTACTTACCTTATATTATAACTTATTAACTCTAATTATATAACTAGAAATTTACTAAGTAAGGTAAATTATATATAACTTACCTTATATATTTACTTATCTAAGAATACGTATAATAAAGAATACTTAGAAAGTAAATACTAGTATAATAAAAAGAATTACTTATAACTAACTTCTTATATTTTCTTTTCTTTTCTTTCTTCTTCTCTTCTTATACTTAGATCTTTTATTATTAATTAGCTATATTAATCTCTTATTTACTTTATATTTTATATATTATAATATTATCTAAGTATTATCCTTTTACTTTTATCCTAATAAGAATAATAAAAATATATACGAACTTATAAAACTTTTATACTTTATTATATAAAAACCTAGATCCCTAGATTTACTAAAGTCGTAATAATATATAATAAACTAGAAACCCTAAAACCTAGAATACGCGTAATAATATATTATCGTACTAGATACTTGCTAGTTATAATAAGAGAATAAAAATAAATTATATTAGAGATACTAGAATATAAACCTTAGAACTAAAACCTTTAATACTTAGAAGTATAAATAAATCTTTAACTTATAATTAAGAAAGATAATAAGAAGAAGGAATTAGATAATAAGATATTTATCTTTATATTAATTAAGACTAGAAAGAAACTTATAAAAGTACTTATAAGAATAATTAGATAACCTAGAAAGATTAGATATATTATCTTAGGATATATATACCCTTAACTTTTAATACTTATAATAAAAGAGAATAAGAACGTAAAAAAGCTCTAGGAAGTTAAAAGTATAAAAGAAATTATCTTAATAAGATAAAAAGAATACGAACGCTTCTTCTAATTACTTAATAAATTCTATAAAAAATACGAGCTTACTAGATAAAAACGTAACTAACTAGTATAAGAAGTTTATAATATTATAAGTAACTTAATTAAGTAGTTAATAATAAGAAAGTAATAGATTATAAAGTTAGAATAAAAGAACGCTAGATTAATTAATAGAAATAACTAGTTAAATAAGATAATAAGTATAAATACTTATAATATTTAATATATCTAGGAAATACTTAAAGATAAGAAATAAATTATTTAACTAATAAGAAATTAGAGTATAACCTCGAACGCTTAGGAGGATATATAAGAAGATAGAAACTAATTATATAAAAGTAATAAGCTCCTAGATTTACTTGTTTTTTCTTTAGGAACTTATAAGAAATTTAAAAACTAGAAATATACGATCGAGAATAAGCTTAAGGTTAACTAAGATTATTTTATAAGCGAAACTAACCGTATTAGTTATATAAGTAGTAGAGTATTTAAAGATATAATTAATTATATCTAAACTAGATTATATTAATCCTCTTTAAATAAATTTAATATTATAAATAAAATTTTATATAAACTTAAACTCGTTTATAATAACCTAGATAAAAGAGAAACTACTTTTTTAGAAGTTAAGAAACTTTACTAGAATAATAATCTCTTTCTAACTTTTTTTACTAAATTTAATAAACTTATAAGAGAACTTAGATAAAACGAATAATCTTAACTTAATAAACTTAATATAAAGGTAAATAAAAAACTTTAAGACTTTAGAGTTATACTCCTAGATAAACCTAATTATAAGAGTATAATCGTAAGATATAAGAGAGTTAATTAAAAGGTTTAAGAAAATAAAAAGATTTAAAAGAAATTAGCTTAATTTATAATAATCGTATCTAAGAGATCTTTTATTTTAGGTAAACCTATTAATAAGGAAAAATTAATTAACTTTATTCCTAAGATAACTAAACTAAGATTTTCTAAGAAAGAGAAATAAAAATTATTAAAAGAAAAAGCTTACTTTTATTATTATAAGTAAGAATATAAAGCTAAGAATTATTCGTATAAAAAGGCTACTAAGATTATTATAATAAAATCCTTAAAAAAGATTACTAAGTTAGAAAATAAGAAGCCTTAAAAGAAATTATATCTTAAGATATAAAAGAAGAGATTCCCCTAAAAATTAATATTATTAGATTATCTCTAGGATTAGAAAACGATACCTCCTTTTTATTATAATATAAGATAAGAAAAATAAAAATACTTTCCTTTATATTAATTAATACTAAATATATTAGTAGAAATTTTATAAACGAATTCTTTATATAATAAATATCTTAAATTAAATAGATTAAACTAATAAAATTATAATATCTAAAACCTCTTATTAGATTTAATAGTAAATAAGTATCTTTTATTAAATATAAAATCCTAGTTAGTTTTAAAGTTAATTAGAAATAAGAATTATTAAGCTTCTTCTAGGTTATAAAACTTAGAGGATATAATATTATACTTAGAAAAGTATAAATATCTTTATAAAATATATTACTAGATATAATAAAAAATAAAATTATATTTAATATAAAAGACTCTAAGAAACTACTAAAAATTTAAATACTAAGCTTTACTTTTTTTTATATAAATAAGAAAGAAGATTTATATATCTATAAAGAAATAATTAAGATTACTAAGATCTTAAAAAAAGATAAAATAAAAGAACTTCCTAATATATTTTTAATCTTTCTAGAAATCCCTAAAAACTTAAAATAACTAATTAAGAAAGAGATCCCTAGAAGCTTTAAAAAGAGAAAGAATAAGTATAAAAAAGAGTTAAAACCTAGACGTATAAAGGAAAAAGCTACGTAAAAAATTAAAGAAGTAAGACGAAAAGCTAAGTAGGAAAAAGTAAACCTACTAAGATAAAAACCTTTATATATTAGTACTCTTAGATTTAGAAGAGAAGTAAGATAAAAAGGAGTAATAATATTTATTATCTCCCTAAAGAATATTATTAAATAATAATAAAGAAACGCTAAAAAAAAAGTTAATATTAAGAAATATCTCCTAAAAGAATTATAAAACTTAATTAAGGTATTCTTAAAGAAGGCTATAAACTAGTTATTATTATATAAGAGTTATAATTATTATATTAAACTTATAAGAGAAATAAATCTTAGATACGCTTTTTTATATAAGATATCTTAAGAGAAACTCGAACTTATTAGAACTTATATTAAAGAATAATTAGTAAAAGGCTTTATAAATATAAGTAAGATATCTTACTTATTACTAATTCTTTTTATATAAAAGCCTAGAGAAAGATTAAGATTTTATATTAATTATAAAAAGCTAAACGTAATTATAAAAAAGAATAAATACCCCTTACTTTTAATAAATAAAACTCTAGTAAGAATAAGAAAGGCTAAGTTCTTATTAAAGCTAGATATTAGATACGCTTTTAATAAAATCAGATTCTAAACTAAAAAGAATAAAAAGCTTATTACTTTTTATATTAGATAAAGCTCGTATAAATATAAGGTACTTTCTTTTAGATTAACTAATAAACCTTTAATATTTTAGAATTTTATAAATAAGATATTCTAGGAATATTCTAATAATTTTGTTTTATCTTATATTAATAATATTTATATTTATACTAATAAAACTAAAGAAGAATATATAAAATATATTAGAAAAGTCTTAATTAAATTATAAGAGGTAAGACTTTAAGTAAATATTAAGAAGTACGTCTTTTACTAAGATAAGATTAAGTTCTTAGGACTAATTATTAGTATAAAAGGAATTAAAATAAACCTTAATAAGATTAAGGATATTTAAGAATAAGAAATACCTAAGAACTTAAGAGATATATAAAGCTTTATTAGATTTATAAACTTTTATAAAAGATTTATTAAGAATTACTCTAGAATACTCTCTCTAATTAATAACTTAAGTAAAAAGAAGAAAAAGATAAAAGACTTTAATTAAAACGATAAATATTAGAATATTTTTAAAAAACTAAAAAAGATAATTACCTTAGTATTAATACTCGCGTATTTTAATAAAAATAAGTAATATATAATAAAATATAACTTATTAGATTATATTAATATAAGAGTATTATCTTAATATAAAGAGGACGAACTTTTATACCTTATAATATTCTTTTCTAGAAGATTCCTATTAGCTAAGTATAATTATAAAATCTATAATAAGAAACTCTTAGTAATAATTAAATACTTTAAGGAATAAAAACCTAAACTTTAGGGAATAAACCTACTTATATAAGTATTCTTAGATTATAAGACTCTAGAATATTTTATAACTACTAAGAAACTAATAAGAAGATAAGCTAGATAAATAGAATTCTTATTAGAATTTAACTTTTAAATCGTTTATAGACTAGGAAAATAAAATAAAAAAGCAGATATTCTAACTAAAAGATCTTAAGATAAATTATAAGATAAGTTAGATAATCGATAGAAAAAATAAATATAAATTATTCTTCCTAAAAGTAGAATTAATAAAAAAGAAACTCTAGAAGTATTTAACTTATATATTTAGGCTATAAGAGTAAAATAAATAATTCCTAAGTATATCTAGGAGAGATAAAAGAATAATTAGTTTTACTAAGAAACTCTTAAGGCTTTAAGAGATAATAAACTAATAAAAGATATTCCTAAGTTATATTATAAAGATTAAGATAATATCTTATTTTATAAGAACCGAGTCTAGGTTCTAGAAGCTTATAAAATAAAATTAATTTAGAAAATATATAAAAAACTTATAATTAGATATTTTAGCTAAAAAGAAATATTAATCTTTTTATAAGATAATTATATCTAGAAAAATATAAATAAAGATCTTAATTAATATATTAGAAACTATTATATTTATAGAAAGTCTAAACTAAATAATACTACTTACTAAGAATACCTAGAATTATTATTAATATTAGATAGACCTTAGAGTTATATATTTATAGACTTCGTAATTAGACTTCTAGAAAGCGATAAATTTAATATTATTTTAGTTATAATTTATAGATTATTAAAGGAAAGATATTATATTTTTTATAAATATAAAGATAAAGGAATAAGTATAAAGAAAATTACTAAATTATTCCTAAAGAATATATAGAAATATTATAAATTACTTATAACTTATATTTCTAATAAAGATTCTTAATTTATAAGCAAAATATAAAGAAAGCTTTATAAGATATTAGGAATTAACGTTTAATTATTTATAATAATATACCTAGAGATAAATAATTAGATAGAAAGAATAAACGTAAAAATAAAACGCTACCTAAGAGCTTATACTAACTATTTATAAGATAACTAGAGTTAAAACTTATTAATAGTAGAATTTATAGGAAATAAATATTAATTTATAAGTATAAAAGTTATATTATTCTTTGTAAACAAAGGATATAAATCTAAAATAGATTTTAACTAGGAAAATACTAAGATTAATTAAACGTAACTTATAAAAACTAAACTAAATAAAAGATAAGTAATAGAATTTATAAAAAGAATAAAAAATACTTAGAAATTTATATATAAAGAAATAACTTAGTCCTAGAGTAAGATAGAAAAATACGTAAATAAGAAACGATCGCTTATATTAAATTATAAACTAGAAGATAAAGTTTATATCTTAATAAAAAATATTCGAATATAAAAACTTTTAAGAAAACTAGAATATAAAAATAAAAGGCTTTATAAGATTAAAAAGAAAATTAGACTAAGCTCTTATAAAGTAAAGTTATTACTAGGACTTAAGATTTATTTTATATTTTATTTTAACTTATTATATAAAAACCTAGACGATTTTTTATCTAGATAAAGAGAAACTAAATCTCTCCTAATTAATATAAAAGGAAACGATAAATAAAAAGTAAAGGATATTAAGAATATAAAGATAATTAGAAGAAAAGTTTTTTATAAAGTTAAATAAATATAATAACTACTAGATTTAAAGTAATATTTAATAGAAAATTTTAAAAATATATAAGAAATTCTAAAAGATTTTTACTCTAGATATCTAGATAAATCTTATCTAATATAAAAATTAGACGCTTAGAGGAGGGGTAATATTATAATTCTTATATAAGTTACTTAAGATACGTATTATATATTTATTTCTCTTATATATATTTTACTTACCTTATATTATAACTTATTAATCCTAATTATATAACTAGAAATTTACTAAGTAAAGTAAATTATATATAACTTACCTTATATATTTACTTACTTAAGAATACGTATAATAGAGAATACTTAAAAAGTAAATACTAGTATAATAAGAAGAATTACTTATAATTAGCTTCTTATATTTTCTTTCTTTTTCTTTTTTTTTCTCTTCTTATACTTAGATCTTTTATTATTAATTAGTTATATTAATCTCTTATTTATTTTATATTTTATATATTATAATAAGAACTAGCTAAGGTATATTAAAAAGGTCTACTTTATAAATAATATTATAATAAGAGCTCTTATAAGGCTTATTATATTTTATTTATAGTTTAGCTTTAAGATTATACTTATTATTAAAAGTAAGTACCTAATATAATAATATCTAAGATAAAACCTAATTAAGAAGATAAATAAAAAGTCTTTAATTACTTTATATATTAAGTAACTTAAAATTTATAATAAATATATACTAAAGATCCTACTAATAAAATAATATAAATACTAAGAATTAAAAGAAGCTACTAATTATAACTATATCTTATAAAAAGAACTACTTCTTAAAAGGGATATTATTCTTATATTTAATATTATATAAGAAGCTAATATATTAAAATAATAAGCGCTTAATTTTAGATAAAAAGGCTTATATATAATTTTAAAGGCTAATAATAAGAAGGATACTTATTAGCTTAGTAAAATAAATATAACTCCTTTTTATAATACTTATATAAAATATAAATTAAAGAAATTTATTTAAAGAGAAGATATTTATATTCCTACTAATAATATTAAGTCTTCTAAAGATAAGATTATTATTAGAATACTAATATATCTAGATCTTAGAGACCCTAATAAGCTCTTACTAAGTCCTAAGGTAAAGCTTACTAATAACTTACCTAATCCTTTAAAAGTACTTATATAATTATAAGAATAACCTAATAATCCTAGGCTAACTTCTTAAGTATTAGCTAGAATAAGTTAGTAAGATAATATATAAGAAACCTCTTTAGAGGAAGCTAATAATAATAAGATTAATATAATTATTAAAAGTACTAAAAAAAAAGTATTAAAAGAAGCTCTTATTATATAATCCTAAGTAATTATATAAGCTACTTATATAAAAGAGATTTTTAGATAATAAGAACTTAATAAATAATAAGAATTAATTTTATATAAAAAGAAGCTAGTTATAATAATAGGATAAGAAATTAGTTATAATATACTAATAATAATATATAAAAGACTAAGAATAAGACGCTTTTTTTTAGGATATCTTTTTTATTTATAACCTAATTTATAATATTTTAATACCTAGTATTTTAAAGGAAGAATTATATTTAGTTTAAGATTTAAATATCTTTTAATAACTCCTCTTATTTAATATTTTACTAATAAATTTCCTTTTATATTATTATTATTATTTTTATATATTATTCGTTTAAGTTTAATTTTATTTTCTTAATTTAAGTATTATTTCTTTATTTAAATTTCTTTTTTATAATTAGAGGATAACTAGTATATAAGAGAGAAAAAAAGAGAGTTCTTAAATTATAAAAAGTCTTTTAGGGATTAAAAGTTATAATAAGATTTTAGGAGTTCTTACTAAGTATATATTAAGTATTTTAGGTATTATTAATAAGTTTATCTAGATAATTCTTTAAATAATTTTAAATAAAATTTATATAAATATAAGATACGAATATTATAAATTATTAAGTAAAATAATATTTTAATTTTATAAGTATAAATCTATTTATCTATCTAAACGTATAACTATATATAAGATTAGGTATTAAAAAATAAGAACTTTAAACCTAGAAATAGTTTATTATTATAAACGCTTAAGTAAAAACTTTATAAAAGTAAAATATAAAAGGATTTCTTACTAGAACTCCTAGATTATATATAAAGTTTTCTTAGTAGACTTCTTAAACTTATTAAAGTTATTATAAAGATAAATTAACTTATCTTAATTATTATTATTATTAGGTTTAGTAAAAGTAATAATAAAAATAAATATAAGAATAATAATAATAGATATATTAGTAATAAGCTTCTTTTTTATACGATTAGCCTTCTTAAGGATTTCTAGAGTCTTATTATACTTTTTATAAGCTTTATAAAGCTCTAAGTAACCCTTAGGAAATAATAAAAAGTTCTTCTTATAAAAGTAATTATAAATTACTAGTATAATTTATTTTAAATTATATATAATATTAACTAAAATCTAGAGGTTACTTAAGTACTTATCTAGTCTCTTAGTTATTTTATCTTTTTTATTCTTAGTATTATAAAGGTAATATAATACGAATACTTTATTTCGAATCTTAAAAATAAAGATATCTAGCTTATTAAGATATTTAGGCTAGGATAATATTAGCTAAGATTATATAAGTTAGAAATAAATTACTTATATAAATATAATATTTTAAGTAATTAAAACTAATAATATAAGAATAATATTTATTATCTAAAGGATAAAAATAATTAAGTAATATAATAAGCGTAAAAAAGGCTCTCTTAATATAAAAAGAATATAAGAATAGTTTTATAAGAGTCTTTAGCTTTCTAGAAGATAATAAAAAAATAAAAGTAATATTAGAAGTATTATAATATAATTACTTTAAAGATAAAAAGATCTAGTTATTATTAGGACTAAAAGAATACTTTAGAGTATTCTTTAAGTATATAAGGATCCCTTACTAAGAGTATACTTTATAAGATAAGAAAATAAAAAGAGATTCTTTTTCTTTTTCTTTTTTCTAGTTATTATCTTTATTATAGGAATTATTATTAATATTTATACTTATATTCTTAGTCTATTAATTAATAGCTTTATTAATACGATTAAAGTTACTAGTATTAAAGAGGTTAGTATTTTTATTAACTAAAAAAATAATAATATTCTTAGAAATATTTATATTATTTTTTAGATTTATAACTAGGTTTTTTAAAGCTATAATCTTATTATCCTTCTCCTTAGCTTATAAAGATAAATATAACTTAACCTAATAATATAATTACTTATACTTCTTAACTAGAATATTAGATTAATCTTCTTTTAATCTAGTTAAAATAATAGATAATATAATCCTAGTATTAAAAGTAAGAGGCTAGGTTAAAACCTAATTTTATAATCGAGTCTAGTAACTAGAAGTTAAAATACTAGTAAATAAAAAGCTTATATTACTTAATAGTTAATTATCTTTTAACTTAGAAGTTACTAGAATAATTTTCTTAATTATAAAGTCTAAGTATTATTTTAAATTATAAATCTAATCTTCTAAAATAATACTTATAAATTTTAGAAGCTTTTTCTAAATAAACTTAAGATTATTAGTAATAACCTTCTTCTTTTAATAAATATAAAATAAGTTCTTTATATTATATATTAAGTTTTATAAATACTTAGTTAATATTTAGTAAGGTCTTATTAAGTAAAAGAATAAATTTACTAGAAGATAATTAATAAACTAAAGCTTTTTTTCTTACTTCTTAGTATAAAAGCTTTTCTATAAAATTAAGATCTTTTTTAAGTAATTATAAAGATATTTTCTTACTTTTAATTTATTTTTATTTAAGAAATTAAATAAAATATTAGATATAATTTCTTTTTTATCTTCCTAATTTAGAACTTTCTCCTAAGACTAGAGTTAGTAGCTAGATAATAAATAATAAGGCTAAGGAACTTATAAAAGTAAATATAAGTTTTATAAAAATAATATAATAAGACTTATAAATAATAATTAGATAATTATAATATTCTAATAAAAGATTTTAAATATTATTAGGTAAATCTAATTTATAATATATATCTTTTAGTATCTAAAGCGAGTTCTTTTTTAAAAGTATATTATATAAAACTTTAAAGATAAAAGCTATTATTTTATCTTTATTATTAAGTATATTAAATAAGAAGTAATTATACTCTAGGATTATAAGAGTCTTAGCTTATTACTAGGCTACTTTACTAATAGCCTCTTATTTTATAGGTTATATATTCTTAGGATTATTAGAGATAACTAAATTATTAAAAATAAAAGAATATTTAAATAAACCTAGCTTTATATAAAGTTTATACTAATACTTTACTACTAGCTTAAAAATAGCTTATTATTTAGTAAGATAAAGCTTATTCTTAAGCTTATTAAGAGTATTATATAATATAATAAAATCTAAGGGTATTAGAACTAAGTTAAAATATATACTTATTAACTTATTAGTATTTATAATTATCTTCTTTTTTAGGATAAAGATAATTTATATAAGAGTTAGCTTAAGCCTAGATATAATAATTTAGGGCGTATACTTATTTAAAATAATAAGTATTTTTATAGTTACTTAGTATACGAAATATCTTAATAAAATATTATTTATCTTTTATAAGATAATCTAATAAAACTTTTATAAAATAAAATAAAATAAAAAACTTATATAAAAGGATACTAGTATATATATTATCTTTTATTATAATAATAGGTTCTTATATTTAGTATAAGTACTTATAATTAATTATACGAACTTTTATTAAGCTCTTATAAAAGATAATAAGAGAAAAATAAATAAACTTATTATATTAAAATAATTTATAGCTAATTTCTTAGGAATAAGATTAGGAGTTTTATACTTAGATTAAGATTATAATATAAGGAATAATTAATATAAAGATAGATTAATATATATTACTAACTTATATAATAAGATTAATAATAAATAATTTAAGAACTAGAAATAAAAATTATAAAAAGACTTATTAGGTCTAAAAAAGAAGAAATAAATATATTAGAGATTAAAAAAAGAAAATAATAAAAACTTAGTAGGATATTATAAAATTAGAGTTATAAAAGTATTTTATTTTAATTTAAATAAAGAAAGCGAAAGAATTTATAGGTAAGAGGTAATTTAGTTAAAATACTCTTTTTTTATATAATAAAAGATAGATATTATAATTATAATTAAAAGAAAGAATATAATATTAAATTAATCTTTAAAAGATAAAAATAATAAATATTAGAGTTTATAATATATCTAAATAAAAAGAAAAAAGAATTATAACTTTATATCTTAAATTAAGAGATTTTTTATAATTAAAATACTTAGTTTTATACTAAGAGTAATAATTTTTATAAGAGATTTAAGCTAAAAATAACTTAACTAATTATTAGAAGTATTTATTAGAGGAATATAAGTTTATTTATTATAAGAGAAAAATAATCTAAGAGTTATAAGATTATCTTTTAGGAGATAATTAGAAGAATAAATTATAATAATCTAAAGTTATAAGAGATATATATCTTATATCCTAACTTTAATTTATTAAAAATAAGAGATATCTAATAATATTATAAGAAAGATTATTATATAAGAGATAAATATAATAAGATTATATACTTAATTTTATTACTTTTTTTACTTTTATAAGAAGTTATTATTATCTTAGGTATTATTATATAAGAGTTTTATAAATACTTTTTAAGTATTTTAGGAGTTATATATAATTAATTTATACTTTATTATTATAATTAATTAATTACTTTTTTTATCTCTTACCTTTATAATTATTAATTTAATTACTAAATATACCTTATATATAGTTATATATATTATATTAGTTACTAGTTATATTTATAATATTATAAATTTAAATATATCTTAATATTTATTACCTTATTATAATAAGAGACTAAGTTAAAGTCTAACTTTATAATTAAGTCTAATAACTAGAAGTTAGAATATTAATAAATAAAAAGCTTATATTACTTAATAATTAATTATCCTTTAACTTAAGAGTTACTAGAGTAATTTTCTTAACTATAAAATCTAAGTATTATTTTAAATTATAAACCTAATCTTTTAGGATAATATTTATAAATTTTAGAAACTTCTTCTAAATAAACTTAAGATTATTAGTAATAATTTTCTTCTTTTAATAAATATAAAATAAGTTCTTTATATTATATATTAAGTTCTATAAATACTTAGTTAATACTTAGTAAAATCTTATTAAATAGAAGGATAAACTTACTAGAAGATAATTAATAAACTAGAGCTTCTTTTCTTACTTCTTAATATAAAGGCTTTTTTATAAAACTAAGATCTTTTTTAAGTAATTATAAAGATATTTTCTTATTTTTAACTTATTCTTATTTAAGAAATTAAATAAGATATTAGATATAATCTCTTTCTTATCTTCTTAACTTAGAACTTCCTCCTAAGACTAAAGTTAGTAGCTAGATAATAAATAATAAGATTAAAGAACTTATAAAAATAAGTATAAGTTTTATAAAAGTAATATAATAAAACTTATAAATAATAATTAGATAATTATAATATTTTAATAAAAGATTTTAAGTATTATTAGGTAAACCTAATTTATAATATATATCTTTTAGTACCTAAAGTAAGTCTTCTTTTAAAAATATATTATATAAAACTTTAAAGATAAAAACTATTATTTTATCTTTATTATTAAGAGTATTAAATAAGAAGTAATTATATTCTAAGATTATAAGAGTCTTAGCTTATTATTATATTATTTTACTAATAGCCTTTTATTTTATAGGTTATATATCTCTAGGATTATTAGAGATAATTAAATTATTAAAAGTAAAAGAATATTTAAATAAGCCTAGTTTTATATAAAATTTATACTAATACTTTATTATTATAATAAAGTAATAAATATTAGAGTATATTTAAATTTATAGTATTATATATATAACTAGTAACTAATATAATATATATAATTATATATAAGGTATATTTAGTAATCGAATTAATAGTTATAAAAGTAGAAGGTAAAAGAAATAATTAATTAATTATAATAATAAAATATAAATTAATTATATATAACTTCTAGAATATTTAAAGAATACTTATAAAGCCCTTATATAATAATACCTAAGATAATAATAACTTCTTATAAAAGTAAAGAAAGTAATAAAATTAAGTATATAATCTTATTATATTTATCTCTTATATAATAATCTTTCTTATAATATTATTAGGTATCTTTTATCTTTAATAAATTAAAGTTAGGGTATAAGATATATATTTCTTATAACTTTAGGCTATTATAATCCGCTTCTCTAATTATCTCTTAAAAGATAATCTTATAACTCTTAGATTACTTTTCTCTTATAATAAATAAACTTATATTTCTCTAATAAATACTCCTAATAACTAGTTAAATTATTCTTAGCTTAGATCTTTTATAGGAATTATTACTCTTAATATAAAACTAAGTATTTTAATTATAAAAAATCTCTTAACTTAAGATATAAAGTTATAATTTTCTTTTCTTTTCGTTTAGATATATTATAAACTCTAATATTTATTATTCTTATTTTCTAAAGATTAATTTAATATTATACTTTTCCTTTTAATTATAATTATAATACTTATCTTTTATTATATAAAAAAAGGATATTCTAGCTAAATTACCTTTTACTTATAAATTCTTTTATTTCTTTTATTTAAACTAAAATAAAATATCTTTATAATTCTAATTTTATAATATTCTATTAAGTTTTTATTATTCTTTTCTTATAATCTCTAATATATTTACTTCTCTTTTTTTAGACCTAGTAAGTCCTTTTATAATCTTTATTTCTAGTTTTTAAATTATTTATTATTAATCTTATTATATAAGTTAATAATATATATTAATCTACTTTTATATTAATTATTCCTTATATTATAATCTTAATCTAAGTATAAAACTCTTAATCTTATTCTTAAGAAACTAGCTATAAATTATTTTAATATAATAAGTTTATTTTTCTTTCTCTTATTATTCTTTATAAGAGCTTAATAAGAATTTATATAATTAATTATAAGTACTTATATTAAATATAAGAACTTATTATTATTATAAAAGATAATATATATATTAGTATTCCTTTATATAAGTTCTTTATTTTATTTTATTTTATAAAAGTTTTACTAGATTATCTTATAAAAGATAAATAATATTTTATTAAGATATTTTATATACTAAGTAATTATAAGGATACTTATTACTTTAAATAAGTATATATCCTAAATTATTATATTTAGGCTTAAGCTAACTCTTATATAAATTATTTTTATTCTAAAAAAGAAGATAATTATAAATACTAATAAGTTAATAAGTATATACTTTAATTTAGTTTTAATATTCTTAGATTTTATTACCTTATATAATACTCTTAATAAGCTTAAGAATAAGCTTTATTTTATTAAACGATAAGTTATTTTTAAGCTAGTAGTAAAATATTAGTATAAACTTTATATAAAATTAGGCTTATCTAAATACTCTTTTATTTTTAATAATTTAATTATCTTTAATAATCCTAGGAATATATAACTTATAAAATAAGAGACTATTAGTAAAATAATATAATAATAAGCTAAGACTCTTATAATCCTAGAATATAATTATTTCTTATTTAATACTTTTAATAATAAAGATAAAATAATAACTTTTATTTTTAAAATTTTATATAATATATTTCTAAAAAAAAACTTACTCTAAATACTAAAAGATATATATTATAAATTAGATTTATCTAATAATATTTAAAATCTTTTACTAAAGTATTATAATTATCTAATTATTATTTATAAGTCTTATTATATTACTTTTATAAAACTTATACTTATTTTTATAAATTCTCTAATCTTATTATTTATTATCTAGTTATTAATTTTAGTCTTAGAAGGAAGTTCTAAGTTAAAAAGATAAGAAAGAGATTATACCTAATATCTTATTTAACTTCTTAAATAAAAATAAGTTAAAGGTAAGAAAATACTTTTATAATTATTTAAAGAAAATCTTAGTTTTATAAAAGAATCTTTATACTAAGAAGTAAGAAAAAAAGCTTTAGTTTATTAATTACCCTCTAATAAGTTTATTCTTTTACTTAATAAGATTTTACTAAGTATTAACTAAGTATTTATAAAACTTAATATATAATATAAAAAACTTATTTTATATTTACTAAAAGAAGAAAGTTATTATTAGTAATTTTAAGTTTATTTAGAAGAAACTTCTAAAGTTTATAAATATTATTCTAAAAAATTAGGTTTATAATTTAAAGTAATACTTAGATTTTATAATTAAGAAGATTACTCTAGTAACTCTTAAGTTAAAAGATAATTAATTATTAAGTAATATAAGCTTTCTATTTACTAGTATTTTAACTTCTAGTTATTAGACTTAATTATAAAGTTAGGTTTTAATCTAGTCTTTTACTTCTAATACTAGGATTATATTACTTATTATTCTAATTAAATTAGAAAGAGATTAATCTAATATTTTAGTTAAGAAATATAAGTAATTATATTATTAAGTTAAGTTATACCTACCTTTCTTAGTAAAAGAGAAGAATAATAAAATTATAGTTTTAAAAGACTTAATTATAAATCTAAAAGATAATATAAGTATTTTTAAGGATATTATTACTCTTATTATTAATAAAAATACTAATTCTTTTAATATTAGTAACTTTAATCGTATTAATAAGACTATTAATTAATAAGCTAAGAATATAAGTATAAATATTAATAGTAATTCTTATATTAAGAATAATAACTAGAAAGAAGAAGAAAAAGAAGAATCTCTTTTTATTTTCTTATCTTATAAAGTATATTCTTAGTAAAAGATTCTTATATATCTAAAAAGTATTTTAAAGTATTCTTTTAATTTTAATAATAACTAGATCTCTTTATTTTTAAAGTAATCGTATTATAATACTTCTAGTATTATTTTTACTTTTTTATTATCTTCTAAAAAGTTAAAAGCTCTTATAAAATTATTCTTATATTCTTTTTATATTAAGAGAGTCTTTTTTATACCTATTATATTACTTAATTATTTTTATCTTTTAGGTAATAGATATTATTCTTATATTATTAGTTCTAATTACTTAAAATATTATATTTATATAAGTAATTTATTTCTAACTTATATAATCTTAGCTAATATTATCCTAGCTTAAGTATCTTAATAAGCTAGATATCTTTATTCTTAAGATTTAAAATAAGATA
Source organism: Pseudofabraea citricarpa (assembly GCA_029641185.1). Taxonomy (NCBI): domain Eukaryota; kingdom Fungi; phylum Ascomycota; class Leotiomycetes; order Helotiales; family Dermateaceae; genus Pseudofabraea; species Pseudofabraea citricarpa. Next base: position 652,636 of record JAPWGK010000024.1, on the reverse strand, counting down.
TTTATATTATATTACCTTTATAATACTAAGAATAAAAAGGATAAAATAACTAAGGAACTAGATAAATATTTAAGCGACCTCTAGATTTTAGTTAATATTATATATAATTTAAAATAAATTATACTAGTAATTTATAATTACTTTTATAAGAAGAACCTTCTATTATTTCTTAAGGGTTACTTAGAGTTTTATAAAGCTTATAAAAAGTATAATAAAACTCTAGAAATCCTTAAGAAAGCTAATTATATAAAAAAGAAGCTTATTACTAATACTTTTATTATTATTATTCTTATATTTATCTTTATTATTATTTTTATTAAATCTAATAATAATAATAATTAAGATAAGTTAATTTACTTTTATAATAATTTTAATAAGTTTAAGGAGTTTACTAAAAAGACTTTATATATAATCTAGAAGTCCTAGTAAGAAATCCTTTTATATTTTACTCTTATAAAGTTTTTACTTAAGCGTTTATAATAATAAATTATTTCTAGATTTAGAGTTCTTATTTTTTAATATCTAGTCTTATATATAGTTATATATTTAGATAAATAAATAGATTTATACTTATAAAATTAAAGTATTATTTTACTTAATAATTTATAATATTCTTATCTTATATTTATATAAATTTTATTTAAAATTATTTAAAGAATTACCTAGGTAAACTTATTAATAATATCTAAAGTACTTAATATATACTTAGTAAAAACTCCTAGAATCTTATTATAGCTTTTAATCTCTAAAAGACTTTTTATAATTTAAGGACTTTTTTCTCTTTCTTTTTATATACTAGTTATCTTCTAATTATAAAAAAGAAATTTAAATAAAAAAATAATACTTAAATTAAGAAAATAAAATTAAACTTAAATAAATAATATATAAAAATAATAATAATAATATAAAAGGAAATTTATTAGTAAAATATTAAATAAAAGAAATTACTAAAAGATATTTAAACCTTAAATTAAATATAATTCTTCCTTTAAAATACTAGATATTAAAATACTATAAATTAGACTATAAATAAAAAAGATACCCTAAAGAGAAATATCTTATTCTTAGTTTTTTATATATTATTATTAGTATATTATAGCTAATTTCTTATCTTATTATTATTACTAGCTTCTTTTTATATAAAATTAATTCTTATTATTTATTAAGTTCTTATTATCTAAAAATCTCTTTTATATAAGTAGCTTATATAATTACTTAAGATCGTATAATAAGAGCTTCTTCTAGTACTTTTTCTTTAGTATTTTTAATAATTATATTAATCTTATTATTATTAGCTTCTTCTAAAAAGGTTTCTTATATATTATCTTACTAACTTATTCTAGCTAGTATTTAAGAAGTTAGCTTAGGATTATTAGGTTACTCTTATAATTATATAAATACTTTTAAAAGATTAGATAAATTACTAGTAAGCTTTATCTTAGGGTTTAGTAAAAGCTTATTAAAGTCTCTAAGGTCTAGATATATTAATATTCTAATAATAATCTTATTTTTAGAAGGCTTAATATTATTAGTAGGAATATAAATACTTTCTCTTTAAATAAATTTCTTTAATTTATATCTTATATAAATATTATAAAAAGAAGTTATATTTATTTCCTTAAGCTAATAAATACCCTTCTTATTATTAGCCTTTAAAATTATATATAAGCCTTTTTATCTAAAATTAAGCGCTTATTATTTTAATATATTAGCTTTTTATATAATATTAAATATAAGAATAATATCTCTTTTAAGAAGTAGTTTTTTATATAAGATATAATTATAATTAGTAGCTTTTTTTAATTCTTAATATTTATATTATTTTATTAGTAGAACCTCTAGTATATATTTATTATAAATTTTAAGTTACTTAATATATAAAATAATTAAAGACTTTTTATTTATTTTCTTAATTAAGTTTTATCTTAGATATTATTATATTAGGTACTTGCTTTTAATAATAAGTATAACCTTAAAGCTAAACTATAAATAGAATATAATAAGCCTTATAAGAGCTCTTATTATAATATTATCTATAAAGTAGACCTTCTTAATATATCTTAGCTAGTTCTTAAATATCTTATTTATAATCTTAGATAAAGTTACTTTTATATTAAAATAACTTCTTTTAATTAAATTCTAAGTATAAGAATTATAAGTACTTATTTATATCTTAATAAACTTAAGCTTAGATATAAGATTATTAAAACTTCCCTAGTTCTTAGGTTTTTTATTAATAATAAGTATCTTAAATATATTATAAATATAAAGAATATTCTTTTTAATAAAAGTTATAATATAAGTAAAGTTTATTTTAGAGATAATATATCTTATAATTATACCTAATACCTTCTTATACGTATTAATAATAAAAGACTTTCTTATACTTAATAGGAGATTAATAATATCTAGATATTATTTATAATATATATATAATACTCTAGTTATATAAATTATCTTATAAGTAATATTATATAACTTAAATTAATACTAGAGATATAATATTATATATATTTTTACTTATTTATAATATTCCTCTTAGAAGTAATATTTTATTACCTTTATATATATTATCTTTTATCTCTTATATATCTTTCTATTATATAAGTTCTTAATAATATTTACTTATTCTTTTAGATTATTAATAATATATTATTTATATCTACTCCTAGTAAGTCTTTATTATAATATATTTTAGTATACTTAGAATCTTATAATATATTATTAAAATACTAATTATTCTTTATCTCTAATATTAGCTAGTCTCTTAAGAGTTATAAGAAATATTATAATTTATTTTAACTTAAAATTTTATTTACCTTAAAGGATAATACTTATTTTAGTATTTAGATAAGTATAAGATCTTAAAATAAGTATTATTTAAAGAAAGCTAAATTAGAAGATAATATAATTATTAATTTCTTCTTCTTATTTTTTATCTTTAAGTTCTTTTTTTATAATAAGATAATAAGATAATACGTTTATAATTTTATTCTTTTTACTAGGTATATATATAATCTTAAAGTCGAATAATCGAATCTAGGTAATCTATCTTATTAATAATATACTAGGTATATCTAAAATAATATTATTAAGCTAAGTAATAAATATATTAGTATTTATCTTAAGAGTAAAATATATTCTAATAATATATTCTTTTATTTTCTTAAGTATCTTAAGAGTATCTTTATACTTATATTTAATAATATTATAATTATACTTAGCTAGATTTTATATTCTTAACTTATATCTACTTAAATACCTCTTTTTATCTTTATTATCCTAAGAGAATATATCTCCCTAGTTATCTAAACTTATATTAATAATAATATAAATTATTCTTACTCTAAGCTTATAATTAATTATAATAAGATAAGAAGCTTTTACTAATATCTTAATAAGCTCTAGTTTAGCCTTTTAGTATCTCTTATCTTACTTAAATATTATATTCTTTTTTAATAAATTATATAATAGTTTTATAATAAGTATAAAAGTTTTAATCTAGATATAATAATATATATAAATCCCTAAGAAGATATAAATCTCTTTTATATTAGTTAGATCTAACTAATTAACTAGCTTTATAATCTTTATATTAATAAGCGATTTATTCTTAGAGTTATAAACGAATCTAATAACTTTAATACCTTTTATATAAAACTTAGACTTAAGACTAATAATTAAACCTACTCTCTTAAGCTTAAGTAATATCTTACTAAGGTTTTATATATATTTTATTATAAATTATTAAACTCTTAGAAGAACTTTTTTATTATTATATTATAAATAAGATCCTTTAATATTAATATTATTAAGGAATAATTTAATAATATAAAAATTTAGGAAAAAGAATATTTTAAATATAATATATATAAACTAAGCTATTAAATTTATTATATCTTATATAAGAGTAATAGCCCTTAGTAGTCTAATATTATTTATAAAGAAAGTAATTAAGTTTTTATTTTACTTAGCTAGTAAAATCTAATTATAACTAGAAAATAAATTAATTAAACTAATAATCTAAAGATATATAAACTTTTTTATAAAAGAATCTATTAATAAAAAAAGGTTAATATCTCTAATTATTATTATATTATATTTTATAGTTATACTTATAAGTTTATACTTATTTAGCTTTTCCTTTATAATTAGGAATTATAAGTTTTTATACGACTTATAATAGCTTTCTAGTATATTATTAGTAATATACTCGCTTATTATCTTATATATAATCTTATAAAGTCTCTTAGTAATTAGAAAGTTTTATATTTATTATATTTTATATAATATTATCCTAATTTCTTATAACTTAATAACCTCTAACTTTATAAGTTCTTTCTTTAACTAGTTAAATAAAAATACTTTTTTTTTATTATAAAATATCTCTTAGAATATTTCTTTTTTTTTTAAGATTAATATATTACTTATAAATAAGTCTTATATTTTTTTTAATATAAGTTTTTAGCTTTTTAGAAACTTTATATATTAAGACTTAAACTAATTATTATAAGAACCTAGAATAAGTAATAGCTTTTTTATTAATTTAATAACTTTTTTCTAGTTATTAAAACTAAATAGCTTAATTCTTATATTTCTTTTAAGATTTATAGGTTTTATCTTTTAAGCCTTTTATTTATAGAAAGTTAAAACTTCCCTTTTATATCTTATCTTAAAAAAAGAAAATATTATACTTTTATAAAATATTTATAATTTTAATAACCTTTTAAGACTAGTAATATATAAATCGCTTTTTAGAAAGAAAAAACTTTATAAAATTACTTTTATTATTCTTTTACTCTTAGGTATCTTAGGCTTATTTTTTAATATTAAGGTTTCTAAGAGAACTAATAAAATACTTAGTAAGTTTCTAGTAAGTATTTATTAAGTTCTCTTAAGTCTTAGAGCTTTAACTAAGAAGGTTTTCTTAAGCTTATAATCTAGCTTAAGTATTTTTTAAATCTTCTTATATTTCTCTTATCTTAATAATAAATATAATAAAATACTAGCTTTCTTATTTATATTTATATCTATAAATATATTATAGCTTTCTATTATTTTTCTTATATTAGGCTTATCTTTCTTTTTTCTTAGTAAAATTTCTTATATATATTTAAGAGATTTATTTATATATCTCTTAATTTATTTCTCTTATAATAAATTAATACCTAGTTTTCTAAGTTATTCTTAGAGTTTAAGTTATCTTTTAAATCTTATTATTATATTACTTAAGTCTTAAACTTATAAGTAATAATATAAAGATATAAAAGCCTAATTTTATTAATATTATTATTAGCTATAATTTATATCTTATAATCTTTTTTTAAGTTTTATTCTAAGCTTACTTTTATCTTATATATAAAAGGTTATTTAAGTACTAAGTTATAGCCTAATTATTATATTATATAAATATATAAGGTTACTTATATACTACTAATATCTAGTTATATATTATTATAAATTCTAAGGATTACTTAAGATATTCTCTTATAATTAATAATTATAAGATTCTTTTTTTTCCTAATATTAAGACTAATTTTTCTCTAGATATTATAAGTTATAATATTAATCTTAGTACTTATATCTATTATATCTATTACTTATATTAACTTTTAATTATTATAACTATAAATAATAACTAGTAAATATAAGCTATTAATATAATATAATAGAATATTAACTCTAATAATTATACTTTATATAAGAAAGCTTATATTTATATAAAGTTCTAGCTTCTTAATCTTTAGTATATTAATTTAAATTATATTACTTAGAAGTTAATAATAACTAATTCTTATAACTTAAGCTAAGTTTATTTAATTAAAGATAAAAGCTTATTTATATATAAGTATAATTATCTAATTTATAATTATATATTATATTTTAAGTATCTTAGCTTATAAGATATAAGACTTATATTCTTTCTTTTTCTTAGCTTTAGTAACCTCTAAGGTTTTATTATTATCTAGACCTAGTTATATTAAGTTCTTAATAAAAGTTTCCTAAGTACTTAGAAGCTTTTTATTATACTTAAATATCTTAATATTAATTAGTTTATATTAGTAAAATACTTACTTTAAAATATCTAAATTTATAATTCTAGATACTAGAATAATAAACTTAATAATTTTTTTTAATTTCTTAGTATTCTTTTAGATACTTATACTTAACTTAGTTTTTCTAGAGATATTAATAACTACTAGGGTACCTCTTAGGCTTATAAATATAATAATAAAAGTATTAAGTATAATTTACTTAATCTTATTATTTTTACTTATTATAACTAGTTATAACTAATAGTAAGAGTTTAATTTTTTTTTAAATTTAATAACTAGTATTATATACTAGAAAATTATAATATTATTTTATATACTAATAAAACTAGTTATAATACTTTTCTTCTTATACTTATAGATCTTAGTAAGCTTATATTTACTTATCTTAATATTAATATTAGATTTAGTCTTTATATTTTTCTTAAGCTAAAATACCTTAAATTAATTATAATAAGAAATCTTATTATTATTATAATATAAATATTATTTTTTAGTAAGAATATCTTAAGATATCTTAGCTTTCTAAAAAAATACTAAACTAGATCTTATAAGTCTAAAATATATCTAGCTATTACTTTTATTTTTATAAATAATTCTAACTTTTATATAATAAGTAAATATTAAGTAATTACTAGAAAAGTAAAAGCGTTTATTATAATATTAATATATATAATCTTAATCTATAGAGTTAAACTATTAATAGCTAGTCTATAAAATACTAATATAAATACTAGTACTAGGATTTATACTTATTATATAGCTTAAATTATACTTATAATTATATACTTTTATTATATAATATATTTTATTAATCTCCTCTTTAATATTATAATTATTATATTACTTAAATAACTCTAGTTTATTATTATAAAACTTAATCTTTAATATATTAATTCTAGTATTACCTTTACTAATAATAATAAATAGCTTACTTTTCTCTTTCTAATACTTAATTATAATAATCTTAAAGGTAATATAATCTTTTAATAATATCTTAGTTATTATATTAATAATATTATTAATTTTATTATAGTTAAAAGCCGCTTTAGAAGCTTATATTTTTATAGTTATATTACTAAGTATTATACTAAAGGTTATAATAATTTATATAAAGTTATTAATTACTAGTATAAAAAGTATAATTAGATTAAAAGTCTTATTTAGATTATTATATAACTAAAGGTCTAGTAGCTTATTAATAATAATAATATTATTATTATCCTACTTAAGTAAGTAAATAAGATTCTTTTTAGCTTAGGTATAAGTCTTAGTAAACTTATAGATCTTAGTAAATATAAAAGTTCTTAGTTTATTATACTTAATCTTCTTCTTTTTTATAATAATAAGAATATAATCTTTAGAAAAGCTAGAAAGAAGCTTATATACTTATTTATAAAAGCTTAGTTAGTTATTACTAAGTAGTCGCTTAGAGCTTAGCTTATATATTTTTAGGAATTCTAAGATTTTAGTTATATCTTTTTTTAGATAATTAACTAAAATATTTAAGAACTTAATAATATATTAAAGTTACTTAGAGTTATAATTAGCTTATTTTTTTAAGAATACTTTCTTAAAAATAGCTTAATTTCTTTACTTAAAGCTATCTAATACTTTAGTATAAGAATAAACTAATAAGTAATAATAATTAAAGTATCTAAGAACTAGCTTTATATTAGAGAGACTTTTATTAAATATTATTTATTTATAATATTAAATAAATTTAGTAGCTTTTATCTTCTTAAAAAAAGGAATATTAATAAAGCTAGAAAAGCGAACTTTTAAAATAACTTATATAATTTTATATATTATCTTAAGCTAGATAATTATTTATTTTCCTTTCTTACTAGGAATACTTATACTAGGTAAGATCCCTAAGCTTAATAAGTCTAGAGAAAATATTAAGAGCTTCTTTTTCTTTTATTATTTTTATTTATAAGAAGAAATAAATAAAAGAGGAAAATTAGTAATAAGAGAGTATTCTTAAGACGATATTATAATACTAGATTAAAGCTAGGTAAGCTTAAGTTAAATATTAAGTAAATATTAAAAAAGAATTAAATAAGATAATAAAAAGTTATAACTTATAAAATAATTAGAAAAACTAAGTAAAAGTTTTTCTAGCTAAATATCTAAGGCTTTTATTTTACCTAAATATTATCTTTTATATATATATAATATATAACTTTAAGAAATAAATTATAAGATAAGATTAAATCTCTTTTAATCTTATATTATTAAAATATTAGATATAAAAGAAATAACTTAAAACTATATATATCTATTAGTATAACCTAAATAAGAAAGCCTTACTTTTAAGTTTTTATTATTTACTTTTACTACGTATTTCTAGAAAGATAAAATTAATATTATAATTAGATATAATATAAGATTTACTTTTTTTATATTAACTTTCCTAGAAATAAGTAGCTATTATTCTATTACTTTTATACTCTTATTTTACTAGTTATATTATACTTTTTACTTACTCTTAGGCCTTTCTAAGATAACTAATTTCTTATTTAAGTATTTAAACTTAGTTTTATTTATACTCTAAAGCTTAGGTCTTAAGTTTTAGAGAGTCCTAGTATTATATTTTCGATTAAGTATTAGATAAGTAAATAACTTTAATTTTTATATACTCTTTATATTAGATTTATTATTATAGGAAACTTAGTATAAGTAAGAGATAATTAGGATCTAAACTTAAGAATATTATCTTCTTATTAAGATATTATTATAATAAATATAATCTTTATAATAACCTTAATAAACTAGGGGAATACTTATATTAAATTATAAGTAATATCTATCTTATAAAGTTAACTAGAAAATAAATAATAATATAAATAATATAAACTTTATTAACTAACTAAATAAAATAAACTAAAAAATAAATAAATAAATAACTAATTAATTACTTTCTCTTTCTAATATAATAATATATTACTCCTCTTATTCTCTTATATTTTTTAGCTTTAAGTATAATTTATACTTATTAGTACTAATTAGAAGCTCTTTTATCTTAGCCTAAGCTTTTAGTAAGGTTTTACCTAATCTAATATAACTATTTACTTTATACTTATACTAAGATTAAGGTTATTTCTTAAAACTATTATTTATAAATAAAAATACTAGAGTCTTATATCTTTCTAGTCTTTAGTTCTTAGGATCTTCTTAATACCTATTATTATAATATCCTTTTTAATCCTCCTTTAACTCTAGATATTATATCTTTTATTTAGACTAAGGCTTATAAAGATATACCTTTATTATTCGAATAATAATCTTAATATCTCTAGTAATATATATACTTATATACCTCTAGATAACTCCTAAAATTATATATTCTTATAATTATAATTATCTCTTATTCTTTATAAGTTCCTAATCCTTTTAATATTCTTATTATTCTAGTTATTTTATTTTTCTAAGGACTTTAACCTTTATATTATTATATTATTCTAATTATTACTTATTATCTATTATAAGTTCCTAATCTTCTAAGTATTCTAGTATTATCCTTTATATTTACTATTAAGTATCTAGCCTATAAAACGACTCGGATTAATATCTTATATATTTAATAGTTAATTATATTTATAGATTTTAATATCTCTAGCTATTTTTACTAGTAATTATATAATTTTACTCTAAATACTCTAAGAGCTTAGCTTATTATTAAAAGTTAATACTAAATAAGCTTATTATATTAATATTATAAGTTATAATCTAGTTTATATTTATTATTATTTAAAGTCCTTATATAAGTTACTAATATAATAAGATAATAAATATTAGGACGTATCTGAATTTATAATACTATAAATATAACTAGTAACTAATATAATATATATAATTATATATAAGGTATATTTAGTAATCGAATTAATAATTATAAAGGTAAGAGATAAAAGAAATAATTAATTAACTATAATAATAAAGTATAAATTAATTATATATAACTCCTAGAATACTTAAAAAGTATTTATAAAGCCTTTATATAATAGTGCCTAAGATAATAATAACTTCTTATAAAAGTAAAGAAAGTAATAAAATCAAGTATATAACCTTATTATACTACTAGCTTAAAAATAGCTTATCGTTTAATAAGATAAAGCTTATTCTTAAGCTTATTAAGAGTATTATATAAGGTAATAAAATCTAAGAGTATTAGAACTAAGTTAAAATATATACTTACTAACTTATTAGTATTTATAATTATCTTCTCTTTTAGGATAAAGATAATTTATATAAAAGTTCGCTTAGGCCTAGATATAATAATTTAAAGCGTATACTTATTTAAAGTAGTAAGTATTCTTATAATTACTTAGTATATAAAATATCTTAATAAAATATTACCTATCTTTTATAAGATAATCTAGTAAAACTTTTATAAAATAAAGTAAAATAAAAAACTTATATAAAAAGATATTAGTATATATATTATCTTTTATAATAATAATAAGTTCTTATATTTAATATAAGTACTTGTAATTAATTATATAAACCTTTATTAAGCCCTTATAAAAGATAATAAGAGAAAGAAGAATAAACTTATTATATTAAAATAATTTATAGTTAGTTTCTTAGGAATAAGATTAGGAGTTTTATACTTAGATTAAGATTATAATATAAGGAATAATTAGTATAAAGATAGATTAATATATATTACTAATTTATATAATAAAATTAGTAATAAATAGTTTAAGAACTAGGGACGAAGATTATAAAAGAACTTATTAAGTCTAAAAGAGAAGAAGTAAATATATTAGAGATTAAAAGAAAAGAATAATAGAAACTTAGTAGGATATTATAAAATTAAAGTTATAAAGATATTTTATTTTAGTTTAAATAAAGGAAGTAAAAGAATTTATAAGTAAGAAACGATTCGGCTAGAATATTCTTTTTTTATATAATAAAAAATAAATATTATAATTATAATTAAAAGGAAAAGTATAATATTAAATTAATTTTTAGAAAGTAAAAATAATAAATATTAGAGTTTATAATATATCTAAATAAAGAGAAAGGAGAATTATAGTTTTATATCTTAAGTTAAGAGATTTTTTATAATTAAAATACTTAGTTTTATACTAAGAGTAATAATTTTTATAAGAGATTTAAGCTAAGAATAACTTAACTAGTTATTAGGAGTATTTATTAGAGGAATATAAGTTTATTTATTATAAGAGAAAAATAATCTAAGAATTATAAAGTTATCTTTTAGAAGATAATTAGAGAAGCGAATTATAATAACCTAAAGTTATAAGAGATATATATCTTATACCCTAACTTTAATCTATTAAAAATAAGAGATACCTAATAATATTATAAGAAAGGCTATTATATAAGGGACGAATATAATAGGGTTATATACTTAATTTTATTACTTTTTTTGCTTTTATAAAAAGTTATTATTACCTTAAGTATTATTATATAAGGGCTTTATAAGTATTCTTTAAGTATTCTAAGAGCTATATACTATTATTTATACTTTATAATTATAGTTAATTAATTATTTCTTTTACCTCTTACTTTTATAATTATTAATTCGATTACTAAATATACCTTATATATAATTATATATATTATATTAGTTACTAGTTATATTTATAATATTATAGATTCGGATACGCTCTAATATTTATCACCCTATTATATTACTAGGGTATATATACTCTTATTAGAGATAATTATATTTTTATCTTATAATATATTAGTAATATATTCCTAATATATTATATATAAGTTTATTTTATCTTTTAGTCTTTTATTCTCTTTATTATCTTATAATACTACTAGGTTCTTATACTCTAGTATCTTATTATTACTCTAGGTATTATTAGCCGAAACTTCGAGTAAAATATTTATAATAATAAATTAATAATATATTCGGAATATATTAATAAAATTAGTACTTAGAATAATATATTTGGATATTAAAAGATATAAAACAGGATTTTTCCTTCTACGAAATTTTTAATATAGCAGGTCGGCTACTCCGCGCTAGCGTTCGGGCGCTAGCCGAATCGGGCAGGTAGTACGAGCTAATCCTAGTGGGTGACCCGACCTATAGTCTCGGGTGGACGCACCCGGAGAACCCTGGTTTCTACCCCACACAAAGACTCATCTCTCCGAGCCTGATCCGACGCAGAAAGGATCGAAGATGGCACATCAGGTAAGTTGGTCCCTGAATAGAAGCGCGCTGCCAAGAGTATAAGCTGACCTGGCATCTTGGCAGTCACCGTCCCCGCAATTGACTGATTCAATCCCATCATCTCTCTCTCCGAGTCACCTTGAGCAGCTGCAGCAGCCCGGAGCCAGTCTTAATTTCACCGATGGCGAATACCGTTTGACTGTCACCCCGCCGCCATACCAAACCCTTTGTCGTATATGGGATCCCCAATCGCCAGAGCCAAATGAAGAATCCGGTGCTCAGAAGTTCCACCTCGGTACCGACGATGTGTACAAGGTTCATGCAAAGCTAGAATGGGAGACTTGTGGCACAGGTACAGGTGCGGGTACAACTGGTGGTTACCTGTTGGCGCCAGTCCAGATGCCAGGCATTACATCTTACTTTTGGCTGGACTCGCTGGAGAATAGAGGAAACATGAACCTTTCGGCCAACTTCTCCGGACCTGCAGCTCATCTCTCCGACCTGCGGCCCGACAAGCATCAGCACTTGGCCTCGCAGACGGTTACTATAGGTTTTGCTTCTAAGCCTCTTTCGCTAGACTTAGTCGCTCCTCCATTGCCTGAAGTCTCACGAGGTTACTCTGACATGCCTGATAAGGCTGATCGCATTATTATGTTCGACCCTTCATCGCATCCAACCCTTGCGGCGGAGTGGGAAAGGGTGCTTTGGCCAATTGGACAAGAGGTTGACAAAATCACCACTCCGAATACAGGTACAGGCGTACATCTAATGACTCGTGAGCTTTACCGCCCACATACAGGACAGTCCTTAAATTGTATGGTTATCTGCATGATCATTGTCAAGCCTGCTTTGGATGCGTCAATACGTAATTGTATCTATCGCATACAAAATATCCTTTGCGCTCATGGGTATTACGATATAGGGATTCTGATCTCTGTCGAGGAAGTTATCAGTGCGTCGAGCGACGATAAATCACTACAGACTTCGCTACAACCTCAGCTAAGTGCTTCTATAGGACCAGCAGGCAAAATCGGTGGCACAGGTGGAGGCTATGTAACTCTTTTCGAGAACGGTATCCCTCGTCCGGGTTTGTACATTATGACTGCCCACCATGTTGTATGCGACGGCCGCAAACCTGTACAGTCCGCTTCTTGGTCTTCTATGAATAAGATTGAAGGCCCAACACGAAAGCTGATTGCGGAAGCAAAGAATGAGACGAAATTGAAACTAAAGGACGCTGAAGAGGAATTACGGCAAGCGAAGGAAATTAACATTAAAGCACATCAAGCCAGACATGTTCAAGCTGCAGAAGATGTGATCGCAGAACTAAATTCCGAGTCTGAGAACCTTGTCGCCGCAGAGAAGTTTCCTGATCTAGGTGAAGTCTTCGCATCTTCTGGGCTTGTCACTATCCCCACCCATATTGCACATGGCGAGCCTTTTGATAAATACCCCTGGGAGTCTGACATGGACTGGGCATTGGTAGAGGTCAATAAGGACCGCATCCAACGCTCTCCGTATAATGTTGTATGTTGTTATTTTCATTTTTGATAAGCTAAGCTTACCTAGTAATAGTCTTCTATCGAACTACGACACCGCAATTTCAAGTTTACGGATAAATGCATTAAGACAGGTAAATTATCCTTTGGCAGCCTCCGTCCTGCTATCGATAAGGGCGCTTTAAAGATGCCAGTCGTCCATATCGACCGAGTCCAACAGGTACATTACGGACAGGTAGATCCCTGTCGCTGTCGGGTGGTGCTTGCAGGTGCCACATACCCAGCTCTTGCATATTCAGTCTCTCCCGAGCCAAATAATACCGGTGCAGTATTTGGCTCTCGAGGAGATTCAGGGGCATGGGTCATGGATGGGAATGGCAACGTGAACGGATTACTCTATGCTGTTTCTGATAAAAACACTCGTTCTTATGTCATTGATATGAATGAGATCATTCAAGATATTAAGACAAGAACGGGTAAAGACGTCCGCATCGCTGATCAATAGCTGGCCATCATGTCTGATTAGGCAAAAGAAGTGTATCCGGGATTTTATGACTGGCTGCATAGCTGATGCTAGTCTTCGTGGAGTGTAGAGTATGGAGTTTGTATTTGGCTAAGCTTTTCAATTGGGCTATAGAGAACCACACATGGGTTGCCTCTTTTGCAGTTATGATACCCCAAAGTAAGAATGATTACTTGATAAAGTTTTTAGAAAATTCATCTTCTGTGTCTGTGATTTGGTTTATATGTATAAAAGGACGCTGTTCTGAGTATATGGTTAAGTTTGATCTCGAGCTCCTTCTTTATCCAATTAAAGTTCGTTGTATCTATTATAAAGGGCTGTAATATATCTTATACTTATACTAGTTGAGATTATTTTATTATAAGAATGGAAGTCATCAATTGGAAGGTCGCGTGACCACACTTCCCGAGGGGACAAGCCGGTCCCCCACATTCGGCACTGCTCGGCTCTTCGACTGTAATGCTCCAGCAGTGACACTATTGCTGAAAATGCCCTTGGTTCCTTCAAGTTGCCAGTCGCAATGCATAAGTCCCCTGGGGCTCCAGATAATATCACGGAATCGGCTCCCAACAGTCATTCCAGGAATAGCAATGGGCCAGATACCTCTGAGGTCCCTCGCTTTGCCAAGCGCCAGCGACTGACAATGGCTTGCAATCAATGCAGGAAAAGGAAGGTCAGATGTGATGAAGGGTTTCCACGTTGCTCTCATTGCACTCAAAGGAATGAGGAGTGTATCACGACGCATCCAAAAACATCCGTTGTGACCGCTACTCGTCGCCGGTCATCTCAGTTGTCTTCCCCGGGACTTGGTCGTCCTAATGGTGCAGGCACACCCGGTCCATACCAGTCGTCTACTCTACCTCCAGGAAATGGCGAAGAAAGTAACAGGATGGGAAAATCTGTGCAACCATCGTCTCTGGCAGCCGACCGACACAGCTTCACCCCTGTAAACACACGAGGTTACCACGCATCAGTGGCTGTTGAGGAAGAACCTATAGCCGGCCGGTCACCTTATGATGATAGGATCATGATTAATACGGACGAAAGCGTGCATAGACGGAAAATGGTAGGGGGAAATTCATTGCAAGCACTTGCTAGGTATCTCGATTTCTACTTCCAGCATAAAGGGTGGCAAGTAATTGGAGCCCGATTTGCTTGCGGCATGCAATTTGTTGAGGAGGGACCCCATATCACCCTCGACTTGGCTTCCCATCTCCCTAAATTACCTCCAGATGGGGAACGTCAACAATACATAGATGCGTTCTTTCAAAGGATACATCCAGTGTTTCCAATCTTGAATATCGAACGGGTGAAGGCAAGCATAGAAGAAACTGCGATTGTAGATGATTACAGGGTCTCGGCTGCTGATATATCACTGCTTGCTATCTCTTTTGCAGTTTTATCTCTTGGAGCGGATGAGCACGCGGGAACTATCACTGAAGTTGGAACAACATACCTAGAAGCTGCGTACAGCCTGTATGGCTTTGTGGTTGCTTTCCCATATTTACATGCTATTCAAGCCCTTCTGCTAATCACTATTGCACTCAGGGGTCGAAATAAAGATGGAGCAGCATGGCATGCACTTGGACCGGCCATTAGAATAGCCTACTCCGTTGGTCTGCATCGCACACTTCAGAAGGACCAGATAATTTCTGCTGGCCCAAGGCAGTATCATACTGACGAGGAGCTCGATTCCCGTGTCTGGTGGACCTGCTACTGTCTGGACAAAATGATGTCAATGGAATGCGGACGACCCTCTGCCATTCAAGACATTGATTGTACTCAGAGCATGCCGATACCTGGTCCTCTACTAGGAAATCACGTCTTCGTGCATTGGATTGGACTTGCCCAGATACAGAGTCGCCTTGCTGATATGTTGTATCATCGAAGACCAAGTGGCCAGAACGCAGGCCAGCTGTTGAAGGACATAGGAAGTTTGGATAGCGATCTTTGTAAATGGGCAGCTCGAGTAGGACCAGAAGAAATCAGGTTAGTGGCCCAATATGATTGCATGACATTTTAACTTATAAGTGTTAGACCAACTCTCGATCTGCTTTGTCCTACTGGTGAACTTCATGCAGCCACATTCCTATCTGTGCAGTTTTACCAAACGTATGTTTTCACCATAAATGAGGTAACTATAATACTTAATTTTGTTTAGAATGATCACTATTCACCAAGCTGGATTGATGCTTGACGAGAGCACGTACCAATCCAAGGTTAAGATATATTGTAATGATGGACCAATACAAGCTAGACTCCTTGCAAGCGAAAGCATCCTCGTGAACTCAGCTAGAAGAATCGCAAATCTTCAGATCGAAGCAGCGGACAGGAGAATCAATTCTCGCTTATTTACCATAACTCCAATCATGCTCTCCATGGTGGTCCTTAGTTTCAATATCATGAAACACACTGGAGAAAGAAGGAATAAGACTGATTTAGAGGTATCGTACATGAAAATCTTGCTTCGGAGCAAACGGTGTTACTGACATTATGTAGCTTCTATCCGCTCTTTCCCAATATGCTGAAGCTGAATACGCAGTCTGTGGACAAGATCCAAGATTTTACCAGTGTATGTGAAAAGAGTTGTGACCGTGCTTCTGATCTTTTTCTCTAACATTTCGAAAAGTCTGTGTTATTTTACGCGACCAAATCCGTCAGCACGTTTATGGGGAGACGCCTACACGATACTCTACGGATACAAATATGCAGAGTAATGGACACCAACATTCTCCCAGGACCGAAAACACTGATTCCCAGTACAGCCATGATTCTATGGTACAACATAGACATGATTTTGTGGAAAATCCAAGGCTTGATGGTGAATTCAATAACTTGTTTGGCAACGTGGCTCTTGAAGACCCATGGAGCCTTCTTCTCTCGGATGATAACGCAGCAATAGAAAGCTTGTTCATGATGTCCGGCAGTCAATGAAATAGAAATATTTGTTGGACATGCCTGTGGTCAACTGACATGAGCATATCAGAGATATAATCACGTCCATAAAGGCTTCACACCTCGCTATTGCACGACTTGAGTTATCTGTTGACATACTGAAACTTTAGTTATATTATCAGAACCACAGTGCATACCTTGACTTAAATAAGTCACGCTCGATTTGAGAAATCCCAGCTTCCTTTATGGAGGTACTAGGAATCGGTGCCGCCAAATTCGTAGAACATACGCACTGCATTCAGAAGATACAATTTTAAACACCTCCAAATCGAAAAATACGCAAACCATATTAGTTCAGATTAGTCCAGGGAATTGACATTTATGCCCGCTGAGAGAAAAAGTTTGTTCATGGCAATTTGATTACCTTTTGTCATTTGCCCTCATACAATTTACCTAAGATAGAAGGGAGTAAATACGCGGAACACGAGTGACAAGTATATAGTTGCTTTGATACTTGGAGATGTTTAAAAGGTACACTTCATCCAGCTACCTGTATGTTCAGAAATGAAAATGTGTACACACATAGTTATACGATTGGACCGGTATGCAGTCAAGTTATCCTTGATAAAATAAGTTAAATGACAACTATTCTGCCACATCGTCTGCATATTGCTTATACGTCATCCGGGTTCATACAGGAAACAATATATTGACCCATTAAATATCAAAGATGTCACTACCTAAAAAGTAGAAAGAAATTGCTCGCTTCCAACACGGGTATCCAAATCTCGAGGAGAAGAAAAAAAAGAAAAAACTTTTCATCCAGGAAAGCATCGCCTCGAAAATTTCCACAATATCAACCATTTATTTATCCATCCGTGCCCATAGAAAAGGAGCTGGCGCTGATCCTTGTTATTCTGCCCTTGTATCACCAAGAAGCGTATTCTTTTTCCTTCACGATGATTCGCCCCAATCATCCTTGTCAAACTCATCCCACCATTCCGGCACTAGAGAGGTCCAGCTAATCTTTTTGCTGGGTAGAAGGAGGACCACTGAAACTCGATGACGGTGTAATAAGGCCCATGGAAGTCTTTACTGCCTTTCCTGTATTCGAGAAGATACTCGAATCCTCTGGGACTATGAGTTCGTGGTCGTTGGAGGCAGGTTGAGAGTCTTCTTGCTTTTGGTTAAGTGTCTGTACTTTCTCGTTGTATTCTCTCTCGATTTTCTCCAGGATGCTCTCCTCGATAGTAGGTATGCTTGGGTCTGAGGTCTTGAGCATTGGTGTAGGCTGTGCCTTGGTTTGAAGACGTTCCTCTGATGTTCTTCCAAAACGACTGATCTTGGGGCTTGACAGCTTTGCGCTCTTGGCCTGTACATCACTATCCGTAAAGCTTGCCTTGCGTTTTTGAGACACGGCTGAAGAAGAGACATCAGCAACTCCGACAACAACTGATTCCTTGATCTTAGATTGTTTTTCAATGTCCGCCTTTAGAATTTCTTCCGTGCGGCCATGTAGTTCGTTTCTCGATCGAACCAACACAGCAACCTGATGTTTACAATCATCAATGGCACTATGCTTGACTCGACCCTGAAACATCTGCGGCTCTCTGAATAAGCGAGCCATGTCCGGATTCCACTCTTCCACCATCGTCCGATAGCAGCGGTCGTTATAGTACTGCCACGGCAGCGGCAGATCGCAGACTTTGAACGCACTTCTGATCCATGGATTATCGGCCGAGGCACCGTTTCCCCAGACCATGGCATCGGGGTACTTCAGAGCTCGCTGCAACTCAGCCCCCTTTAGGTTCTCTCGAGCAGCAATCTCTCTATTCAAATCCTGTGTCGCTCTCCTTCTCTTCGTCACCCAAGAACTGAACTTCCTAAGTGCGACAGGAAGGCCCTCGCCGCCCTCCTTGCTCTTTCGAAACGTCTCTGGGATACAGGTTCTCAGGAAATTGATCGAACCGCTATCTTGCGCCAGACCATGTTCCTCACAGCTTTCCCAATTGACAATCGAGTGGAAAGACGAAAGTTCCATGCCGTTCTCAATGCCGAAATGGATGGCGCCGATCTCGACGATGACGGGGTTGAAGCTCTGCGCGCCGCCGCACTCGAGGTCGAGCATGATATTGCAATGCCTATCTTCAGGCCTCGTCAAGGGCCGGCTTTTGCATTTGCGAAGCAGAGCATTTTCTTCTTCCAGCTTCTGCATGCCCGCCTCGAGCCGGCTTATCGTGTCCTGGGCACTTACCGGCTGTCCCGTCGCTGTCGGGGCTTCCATTTCGAGCTGCTGTCACAATTGCAAAGAATGTCGGCGCTTAACGTCCAGAAGCTGAGAGTGAACTCGGCCAGCCACAAAAAAGCAAAAAGAGAACACAGGAACAAAATACGCGTAACTGACCAATTGAACCAGGTGTATTATATAAATGAGGAACTCGGCCTGTCATGTACTGACATGTTAGCCATGTGACCTGGTGGGTGCTCGAGCTCTGCCTTGATGCTACTACTTGTAGGATTTAACATATCGAGTCGAGCCGTGGGGTTGTCGTCGGCCTCTGAGAGCAGATCTAATTTTACCACTCGCTAAAACATTTATCCGCGCCGACGAGACTCTGCCCATACGAGACGAGGCTACAGTAACCATCTACCTAAGAAAGGGTTGATTGATACTGTATATTCATGCTTGGTTAACTGAGGAATCTATAGCAGGTTCAAAGAGTCTAAGCTAATAGAGCCGAAGCACGCACTTTCTAAAATCTCACTTGATAAGCGAGGCTCTGAGTTCTTGATTCGAAAATGTGAAAGGAGGTTCAGTTTACCTGCCTGCCAAATATCGTAACTGAAGTTATCAATACATGGGAAACATTTTGCTACACTGACATGCATGTATAAAACGAGTTTTGCACTATGAATGCTTAGTGTTGCCAGCTTTGCCAGCTTAGGAACAAAACATCTATGTTAGTTAACTTCACTTGCAAGACCCAGACTTAACAGCCGTTCCAAAAGACTTCTTGTTCTTACTAATACCAGACAAACTTTTACTTATGACAAGTTTAGCTGACCGTACGGTAAAAGGTTGAGAATCAAGGTTACAAAGCTGAATATAATCTGTCTCGTTACAAACATATCACTAAGCGAGCGACCAAGCTACCAATTCATCACCAAACTCGTAATCCTGAATTCAAACAGGATCAAATTACTTTTATTATTATATATTACCACTCCTACTCCCCTCTCCATTTTCATCTTCAGCGTCAATCTGGTAGTCCTTAAGCATCGAGCCTAATCTTTTATTCAAAGCCCCCACGCGCGACGAAATTTGCTCTTCTTCTGACATGCCGTCTCGCAACCATAGTGGCTCTAGATGTTGAGGAGCTGCTGATGCTTCCGAAGCAACACTTGTACGCATCGTGGTCCTACGATCTAGTGTTGAGATTGTATCGCTCCTGCTCAATGCCGAGGAAGTTGAATTTGTGGATGCAGAACTTGCACGGAATGGGATGCTGTTCTGACCAACAGAAGATATTGTCCTGTTTCTTCCCATTTCATTGCTGCTAGATGGATCGGTAGGAGTTTGCGAGTCGGAGAGATCGGATCGGCGATGAAGAGGCGGTGGCTGCACAAAAGGTATGGGTGATTCTTGTGTCCTTCTTTCGTCGAAGGACGACAATTGGTTCTGGAACGAGACTTGCATCAAAATATCCACAGCCCCAGTGTCTACTGTATCATCTCGGAAGGGAGTTATTTGCAACGGCTCTGAATCAACAACTGATTCATGGTGGTTGAATCTTTGGTTATGTTCATCGCCGGGTCGACTCTGAGCAATATCCGTCTCTGAAGTTCTTGCTTGCGACGAGGAATCCCTTTCCTCTGCTATAAACGTAGGATCTACTAGGCGATCTCTCTGGGTCTCGTCCGAATTTGGGAGCTCTAGATCAGCTTGAGGTATCTTATTGAACGATTCTGACACCGAATTTCGTTTCGAGTCTACCCACAGTTCGCCCAAGGATTGAATAGAGGACCGTATGGAGCGTCGATTATCACCAGTGAGTGATGTGGTGGATGATCGCTTGCTTATGGTTGAGGGTTCTGGCTGCATTAAAGCTGAAATATTTGTTGCTGCATGATCTAGAGGCTGTTGGTCGTCAAAACCTGAAATAAACCCACCCTCGGCTGTCTGTAAGACCTGGGTTCTAGGAGGGACACGAGACTCGATTTTGTTTGAAGAATTTATTCCCTGCTGTTCTTCCAAAGTGGTAGACGTTCCTGGCGACAACCCTCGTTTAGGCAAATCTGAGCCGGCAGGACCTGATGATACCGACCGAGCCGAAAGAGGCACTGCTAATGACGACTCTTCTAAGACGTGTAATGATGTTGGCTGTGTTAAGTTGGAATCATTTAGAGGTTTGGCAGAATTTGCCTGAGAGTCCGACGAAGAAAAGTGAGGGTCGGATATCCTGGAGAATAAACTCTGCGTTCCTCCTAGTGAAGTATCCACCGAGGATAATTCCGACCCCGTTAGAGTCTGAATTGTTGGTCGGTCGGGTATCAGATTAGTAGTGGGCGTTAACAATAATGTATCGGGACTCGGTGAAATTGACTGTGCTAATGAAGTCTTCGAGGGAGGCTCCTTCATCAAGTTCTCGGGAGATTCTGAAGATCGAATATCACCTGTCGAAGATAAAGATATCAGTGGGATTGTTAGTAGTCTTATATCTGATGCTTGGGTAGACGTGCTCGCGTCAAAAGGCAGATTGGAAGACACCGTGAAAGGTTTTGGCATTGTAGCCGCCAAATGTACCACGGAGACGTCATGTCCAGGTGGTTGGAGTTGAAGAATTCCAGCTTGAGATAGGTCAGACGGACGAAGATTCTCGTCTGGTGGTGATTGTAAGTCTGACCCGTGGACTTGTTGAGCAGTCCCTGCTGCTCGCCGATGTGTTGAAGCAACACGATGATTTCTCACAGGGAAGAAATCCCGGCTCGATAAACGTGATACGAGCACACGTGAATTACGAAGGTGCTCAGCGGGCTCCATTACCTTTGGCTGGGCCAAGAAAGGACACCTGGCGACCTCGTACAGGTCTTGCGGGCATAGCAATCACCTTTGCGAAAGCCTCCATGCTGGCTTCGTGATCCCTGACCATCCGATCATGCTCACGCACTCGCTCTGCTTAAAGTGGTCACCATCAGTTCTTTTGAGCACAATATACGTTGAAAAACATCGAAATAATACCTTGATGTCGCCTGACTTCCTCTTGATGGATCCGCATCTCATCGGCGTGCTTGAGCGCTTCAGCCTCGTAGTACTGCTCCATCTCATACTGCTCCTGAGCAATTCGCTCCTGCTCGGCTTGCATCCTCGCCTGGGCCTCTAGCATGCGATCTTGCTCCTCCATCATGATGTCCTGCTCACGAGCCCGTGCCTCTGCCTGCCGCTCATACTCGAGCATCTTGGGCGTCATGGTGCCCTTGACGGCAGCCATAAAGCCGTTCTCTCCATTTTGTGCCATGGTTAAGACTGGCTTGATGTTCAATGCTGTGAGGAAGTATTAAGAAGCACCCGCGAAGTAACCAAAGGAAGGGTGATGACCAGATATTAAAAGATGAGAGAGCGAGAAAGCTGGGTGATAGGTCTCTTTTGAGAGCTCAGCTCGTTGGTTGCGAGCGCGAGCAAAGTAAGGATATTGTAACGTGGCCGAAGCCTAATTGTTTCGAGACTGTGACCGTCCGGTGACAGTGCAGGAGGAATGTAAAAATGGCTGCGCTGATGTCTGCTTGTCCAGGGGCTTCTCAGCGTGAATTTGGTTTCGCGAGTTTCGTCTTGTCCGTCGTCGTGCATCGGCGAATAGGCTTGGGCGCGGGCGGCGATATATTTGACACATGAGATGCCTCAAACTCGCCCGAGCATTGACCCCCTGTGTTGGTGGCAACCTCCCGCCATCCCGGAATCAGAGTACCGTTGGTCGTAGATCTGGTAAATCAAACATGCTTCCCCTTAAGGAGCTTAGGGAGGAGGAGACTGCAGGAGGAGTGAGAGTGAGAGTGAGAGTAGTGGGAGTGGTTGGGTTGTTGATGATAGCTGCGGATCTCTCGTGCTTAGTCATGCCAGCTCTACAAGCACCACAAGTAAGTCTAAACGCCCTGAAATCTCCTGTCCGACACAGACTGAGCTCAGCGTGTGTGCACTGGGCAGAGCAAGCACATTAGCCGCGGTTATGATCATGCCACCGCAATGATATGATACGAGACCGTACTCGTGTATGGCCCATAGCAGCAGAGTTATGGCAAAGGGTCATGGCTCGATGGAAGTCAAAAGAGGCTTCTGATATACCTTGGCGTAATGGGCATCCATATCTATCCATATCCACATCCATGCCTGGTGAACCCTGCGATAATCCGGTTCTTCTAGAATTGGGACGAGTCACGGCAGAAAGGTTCTTCCGTAGAGATATGCTGAAGCATCCACCCATTACATGTTAATATCTAGTTTTGTATTTTGTACACGGCTAGCAGCTCTCTAGCTGGGTTGGCTTTAAAGTACAACAAAGGGAATCCATCTTCTCTATTCCACCCTCAGGCTCTGAAGTCGTGCCTCTGTAGCAATTACCTATTTAAAATGTTAGCCAATTTTCGACCTGGGGTGGACCAATGTACTTACGTCTAAAGCTTGCTGTACTTCCAAGACCTTTCTGACTTCACCTAACCAATCTCTGCTCAAAGTCTTCGCCCAGCCGTTAAGACCGTTCATTTCTCTGGCGGCGCCATCTAAATCGCCTTCCTCAAGGAAGGTCTCTGTCCGTGTAAGAATGCTTTCGACATCATCGCCAGTAGCAAGTCCCTTCTTTTTGAAAAGAAGCTTGCTCAACACATAACTTGACGCGTGACTAGCGACACCTGCTTCCTCGGGAAGTAGGGAAGCCTTTCGTACTTCCGAAGCAACACGGCGGAATCGATCAATAAGCTGTGCAGAACTTGGAATGCCTCGCTGATATGCTGTAGGGTTGATAGACGCAATGGCGGCATTAACGACAGCATCGTCAGAAGCAATCTCCTTCAACGCGGCCAGTTCTCTGGTGAAAGGTCTTGGAACCTGGGTTTTCTCCAGATTGGCTCGAACAGCCTCAACAGCAACGTGAAGATGTTGTGTCTTAAGGTTGGTATCAATGACAGAGTTCCAATCGGTAGTGAGCTTTTCAAGTTCAGTAACAGTGTTGGACAAGTCAGACAACTTGCCCAAGCGGCCGTTACGTTCTTCTTCAACACGGTCCTTGACCTCTGCAATGAATTTCTCTTTCATAGCCACTGCTTGCTCCAAGAGTTGATTCTTTAGACGCTGCTCATTGACCTCATTTGCGCGGTCAATTTCGGCCTTAAGTCTTTTCTCATAGCTCTGCTGGATCTTCTGGCGCTCGGATTCATATTCGTCCTTCCATCGGCTTTCTTGATCATGCATCTCGCTTTCTAGACGTCTTACTAGCTCTTTAGCGGCCCGGTCAAAGTCCTCGTGCGATGCTTTAACCTGTGCCTCGGCATCCTTTTTTGACGCATCCTTCAGTGTTCGGATCTTACCACCGACCTTAGCCAATTCGTCCTTTGCTTTTCCAATGGTGGCAGAAAATTTGGAGTTTGAGTTGTCCGCATTGATAACGGTGATGATATCATTGACAATTTTTACTAGGTCCTGAACCAAAGGCTCGTTGGCATCCTTGATATTTATCGGATCAATGTGCGTAACTGAAGGTGGAAACTTCGAAGGCTCATCAACTTCAGGCGCTCGGAAAGCAACGGAGTTTTGAGATAGTGCTTGGGTAACAGGCTGTACAGGCTTTGGCTCTACTTTGGGCTCTGGTGATTTTGCTACCGGAGTTGAAGCTGGTTCAGGAGTTGCAGGTGCTTCCTTCTTAGCAGCCTCGACGGCTTTGACCTTTTGAGCTGGCTTAGCTTCAGTTGGGCTATGTACAGCCTGCTTTGGTGCGAGCTTCTTTTCCTCTGGCTTTGTAGCATCGGAGATTTTCCAAGATACTCCACTTTGACTTGGTATCCTGACTTGGTCTCCGGTATCTCTAGGTCGGCCTTGTGAGCGGTTGGAAATGGATGGGAATTTGCGGCGGAAATCTCTCTCTTCGAAATAGAGCACAGCCTCCTCTCCGAAGGGGACGTATTCGGTGAAGAAGTCGTGGAAATTGTCATTCACTCTTGAATAATAAACCCCGCCACCAAATCCAAGAGCACCTAGTATGAACAATGTCGTCAAGAATCTGCGGACTCTGCGCTTTGGCTTTGGAGCAGGTGGCGGCGGAAGAGAGGTTGGTTGAGCAGTCTCTGTCTGGGTAGGTGGAGGAGGAGGTGTGAGAGGAACATTTTCTGGTGCGATAGTGGCCGAAGCTGGTGTAGCAGGAGTCGAGGGCTCAGCAGCCAACTTCGAACTGGGTGAAGTGATGACAGGCCCTTGTGGTACTGGCTCCGAGGTTGCTTCGCTGGCGGACCCTGGCAGAACAATGGGCTTGGAATCACTGATACTCGGTTTCTTGTTATCTGCGAATCTTCTCTGCAGCCACGAAAGACAGTCAGTAATTGATACACCTAGGATTATGCGCAACTGAGGATGTACAGACCAGACCACCCGATACCGCCCGGCCAGCTTTAGCGGCATGCCATTGATGCCCAGCACCAGCTACAATGGGCTTGCAGCTAATCAGCCTAGACGATCTAATAGAAGCTCGCAGCATGACGGGCTGCGTTGAGCGACAAAAAGTTGTGGGAGGGTTGTTGTGAAGGGCGCGTCGTCGTCTTCCAGGAAAAGTTGGAGTTCCCGGCCTCGCACCCGCAAGCTCTGGTGCCAAGCGATTTCGAAATGCCCCGGCTGCTACCTATCAGCAAGGCTACGACCGGTTGGGGAACAGTTGATATACCCGCCAACGCTACACAGCTACGTTGTATGATTGATATTTATAATTACGTGGCAACTTTCAAGCATATGGAAATCCAAAAGTGACATCATACAATCATTTAAAGTGTTCTATTGCATATCATACACCCAAATGCCGCAGAACGATACAGAAAAAGAGCCTCGCACGCCTTGCAGGGAAGAAACCTGCTACAACCAGTCCGATGATGAGAACTAAGAGAAAATCAAGGTATTAAAATGCGCTCCCATAAAAGCCAGAGCGACCGCTATGACGCTGCTATTGCCCAGCCAAGCGAGCAGAATTGGTCGAAAAGACGACTGTTCGTAAGGTCCTGATGGAATGGCACATGTCCTTCGGGGATTTCCCCTCCCAATATGCCAACTGATCCCGCCGATACTCTAACAACTACACGCACCTGCCCCTTGTGTTCCTGGCGCCTCAGGTCGAAGATCTACACCAGCTCTTGGACCAGCTCTCGGGTTCCTTGGTCCTGCTTGATCGAGGGGTAGCTTCTTTGCAATCGCGGTGAACAATTCTCTGACGTTCTCGGACGTCTTGGCTGAGGTCTCGAAGAACAATAAACCGGCTTCTCGTGCGTACGCTTCAGCGTCGGCGGTGGTGATAGCACGTTTGTCTGGCTGGTCGGTGACCAAGTCGAGTTTGTTTCCGGCTAGAGCGATTATGATGTTCTCATTTGCCTGTCTCTGAAGCTCCTTTACCCAAGCCTTTGCCTTGTCCAGTGATGACTAGATACATATTAGCAAAACCCCAGGTGCCATGTCCTGGTTCTCCTGGAAACTCACAGCTTGGGTGATGTCGTAGACCACAACTGCGCAGTTGGCATTCCGATAATACATGGGTGCAAGGGACTTGTATCTCTCCTGCCCTGCAGTATCCCAAATCTCAAACTTGACTGTGGTGCTATCATCGAGGGAAATCGTTTGTGTGAGGAAGGCGGCGCCTGTTTGGTCATGAGCAATGATGATTTATCACCACAAATAGAATAAACCTACCGATAGTTGATTCACGGTAGTCATCGAATTGATCCTTGACAAATCGGAGTACTAGAGAGCTCTAACTCATGTCATATCAGTACCGAGGCCTGGCCTTCGTATCGCTGAAGCTGAACTGTACCTTTCCGACAGCAGATTCACCTAGAGGATAACATCAGCATGAGTTCTGCATGTTATTTCATACTATTTGATAGCAAGTTAATTACGTACCCAGTAACACCAGCTTGAATTGTGCGAATCTCGAGTTCCCGGCGCGGGAGCCTGGTGGACCTCGAGCAGCCATATTGGATGGTTTGAGGGAGAAGGTCGACTTATAGAATGAAGGGGTGCTTCGTCTTGAGATCGGAGAGAGTGTCGGATCGTATGCGCAACGGAAGGATAGGATCGAGCGGGTAATCAAGATCCGGTGTTGAGCTTGACAAGAAAGTTGAAGTTGGGGATGATGATGGCGGCGGCGGATGGTACTGCTTCAGGCTAGATGAGAATCACGTGCCAGCTAATATGACGAGGCTCCGCGTTGCCAGAAGGCGCCACTGGACAAGCTCATTGAACAGCTAGTACTGTATTGTGCATGTTTGCCTGAACAGCTTCACTCACTTCGCGCCTCAATTCTGTCGCAAGTCTCAACTTACATTTGAGTCATGGCTTCATTACCATTTCGAGATATCAATGTGCACGCCTCAACGTCCCATTATGCATTTACATCGCCATCGTCACCCTCATCGCCGACGCTGGTTGTAGACCGACCAACAGGGGATTTGCGACTCAACGATGGAGCTCTGCTGGGAGGAAAACGCGTATCCAGCATTGCGGGTATCTTAGGAATGGTCAAGCTGAGATTGGGTAACGTTATGTATCCCTTCAACTAAGGATTTCCACTAACCCTTGCCAGACAAGTACATAATTGTTATCACAAAAGCACAACCGATGGGAAGACTTAAAGGGCATATGATATACAGAGTCATTTCGACCGAATTCCTCCCCCTACGAGAAAGGCCACTCCACGACCAAGACGAAGACACCTATTTGTCCTTATTGAAGACTTTCATTAAGTCTGGACCAATGTACTTTTCTTATTCTTGTGACATCACAAATTCATTCCAACGTCAAGCACAAATCGATATTTCCCAGCCATTGTGGAAGAGGGCAGATGACCGTTTCTTCTGGAATAAATTTGTTCAGTCCGATCTAATCGACTTTCGAACATCAGGCTCTCGCCAACAACACGGACAGCAGCCTGGAGTCGATGCATATATCCTTCCAGTGATCTTTGGCATGTTGGAAATTACATCTACAGCTGTTGGAGCTACCCCAATGACCATTGCACTCATAACTAGAAGATCTAGACATCGTGCTGGAACGAGGTACTTTTCGCGAGGAATCGACGAAGAAGGAAATGTTTCCAATTTCAATGAAACGGAACAAGTTATTGTCCTGAATGATAGCACAATTGGCCTGGGTGGATTTGCTGGCGGGGGAGGAATGCAAAATGGAAAGGTAGGCGGGTCTGATGGCAAAGAGGTGCAGATCATGGCCTACGTTCAAACCAGGGGCAGTGTCCCAGTGTACTGGGCGGAGGTGAACACTCTAAAGTATACACCAAGGCTCCAAATTCGGGGTGTGGAAACAGCTGTCTCAGCAGCTAGAGCCCACTTCTCGGAACAGATCCGTCTTTATGGTGATAATTACCTTGTCAATCTGGTAAATCAGAAAGGACGTGAGGTCAGAGTCAAAGAGGCATATGAACAGATGGTTAAGCTACTTGTGTCATCTCCCAAGGAAGGCACTCAACAAGATAGCATTTCTGATGAAAAATTTCGAGTCGTTGAGTCTAGCAGTCGCCGACAGGAATTTGACAGGCTGCATTATGTATACTTCGATTTCCATAACGAGACAAAGGGTCTTCAGTGGCATCGTGCACAGCTATTACTTGATCAGCTACATGATGGGCTTGAGAAGCAGCAGTACTTCCGAGGTGTGGATATGCCAGCAGACTCTCAAGGCCGCCTTGAAGTCCGTAATCATCAGACGAGCGTTGTTCGTACAAATTGCATGGACTGCTTGGACCGTACAAATGTTGTACAAAGCATGCTTGCAAGATGGACTCTAAACAGACAACTCACGGACTTGGGTATTCTCCAGCGTGGCCAAACTTTCACTGAAGCAGATCCGGCATTTGAAGTACTCTTCCGGAAGCTTTGGGCAGATAACGCCGATGTAGTATCTAAATCTTACTCAGGCACTGGAGCCCTGAAAACAGATTTCACTCGCACTGGCGTCCGCACAAAGGCCGGAGCACTCCAAGACCTGCGGAACTCGATCACGAGATTTGCCAAGAACAACTTCATGGATGGACCGAAACAAGATTCTTTTGATCTTTTCCTTGGTTACTATCTTCCATCACACAGTAGCAGTCACGTCTTTGTTGATCGTCGTCCGCTGCTGGTGCAAGCAATACCTTATATCCTTGCATTCAGCTTTTTCTTTGTACTTGTTGGTACCTTTACTCGAAGAATGCCGGATGCAGCAGTGCTGCCAGTTCGGATCTTCATTCTTTTCTGGTTTTTGGTTGGCTGTTGGTGCTTAAATTTCATCTTCGCCAACGGCATGTTATTTGTAAGTCCTCTTCCGTTTTAGGATAACTTGTGATACTAAAGGTTTTATAGGTCAACTGGCCGAAACTTAACCCAAGACCATGGGCTACGGAAGGACTTAATGAAGCGATTAGCAATGTACGCAAGGACAAGATCATTGGTCCACTCGTAGCTCGTCATGAGCGTGGTCTCAGTACAGCACGGTATACAAATGCAGAAGAAGGAAAGAAGAGGATTGAGTGAGCGGGATCTTTTTTCCTCCATCAAACCAATTCAATATGGATTGACCTTGTTCTTATTGTTTTTTTAGTTCCTCCAAACGAGATTAGGGTTTCCCAGCTTTAGAAAGATTCGTCTCGCCTAGAATAGACAGCACCGCATCTTGTATGATACCAGTATAAGAGTCAAGAACTTTGAATAGTCCTCGCTGCACTCGGCCTCACTTTCTTTCTTCTTTAGAAGTTATTTGCTTCGCTTAATTCAAGTTTTTAATATTGCTCTTAACTATTTTAACGGATGCTCTCTGAGCGTCAGGGCTATCAGGAGTGCTCCCACAGCACAGGCTAGCGAGAAAACTAAATTGATCATTAATAAAAGTGTTGGTTTATCAAATCATAGCATGCAACTTACTGTGACTATATTCCAGACTCTGGACATACGCATGTACCACCATCTGCCTGACAGGTTCGTCCAAGCGTCTTACATTTCCAACGTCAGACACAACACTCTCAATAATCTAACCAAACAATTAGTTTCAGAGGCATATTATCGCGCGGTGGAATTCAGATCCTACCTCTTTTGCACCGTGACCCTTCAGCCTGCTCAGCAGCAGACTCCTTAAACTCCCCTGCTGCACAGCGCTGCTGACTGCAATACCACCAATCATACCCACACTGCTAGCCAGGTACATGCCGCCCGTAGCAACGGCGACCTCTGCGCGCTCGACGCTGCTCGTCAGGGCGATGAAGATCGCAGCGGCCGCCATGCCGGTTCCGAATCCTCCAGGGATGATCTCGAGGCTCTCGACCCACGACGTGTCGCCGCGCCAGCGGAAGACCATCAGCCCATACGAGATGCACGAGACGAGCGGCGCGAGCACGGCGAGCGTCTTGTAGCGTCCGGTCTTCTGGATCGTCATGCCGGCCAGCAGACCTCCGACCGTGTTGCCCAGCACGGCGGGGAACAGGTGAGAGCCCGCCGTCGTGTTGGATGCGTTCTGCGTCACTTGAAAGTACAGCGGGACCGAGAACAGCATCTGCTTTTGTGTTAGTCTTTTTCTCTCTATCTTTCTTCTTCTTCTTGAGCTGGGGAAAGGGAATATACGCACTGATAGCTGGGCTGCGATCTGGAGAGTCATGATCCCGTATGAAGTCGCTACATCGCGCTGCATGATCAACGACGGCGGGAAGACGGGCTCGAGTGCGAAGCGTGCTTCATAGACGACGAATGAGCCTCCTAGCCCGATGGAACTCCCCAGGAGACCCAGCACTAAGGGGTGTGACCATGGTAGGTTCTGGCCGCCGATGGAGAGCGCACCCAGAAGTGCAACGAGAGTACTCGCTAATAGGAACGCCCCGACGAAATCTATTCGTCGCAGTTTAGACGGCTCTCCTTTCTGAGGGTGCCGATCGGTTGATGAGCGGGATGGCAGTTTGAGAGCTACTAGGACTATGGCAAGGAGAATCAGGGGACCTTGGCCGATGAATGACCTATGTGATCGGATGGGTTAGCCTGGGTTTTTAGATATCACTATAGCTTGCTGAATTCTGCTGCACCAAGATCATCTTTGAGGAATTCTTTCCCTCTTCTCTCTTCTTTTTTGAAAAGGGAAAGAGAAGAAGAAAAGGCATCAAATATCAAGATACAACTCTGCATGAGGATCATTCAAGAAGTAATACATGACTTACCATCTCCATCCGACTGTATCGGCCAAAAGACCTCCAATTGGTCCACCAACACTTCTGCCGAGTGTTGAAAAGACATTGACGTAGCTTCTCCAAGCTGCCACTTGGATCAAAGGGACAAGATCTAAGATTGGTTAGCACAAATGAGGTATAATAAAATCAGCAAGTCATACCAGTAATCAACACTGATACAATCACTGTCATCCCAGCAGAACCAACTCCGCTGATTATTCTCCCAACAATCACCTGCCACATTGACTGTGCAATGCCGCTACAGAATGTTAGTAGGATTTATTTGTCACATAGCAAGATAAACATACCAGGCAACAGTGCCGACGCCAAACAAAACATAAGATGCTATCAAGACACTCTTGCGTCCATAGATATCACTGATCTTGCCAATGATTGGCTGGATGGCAGTGGATGCAAGCGAGTAGCTGGTCGTCAACCAACTCCCGCTTTCAAAAGCTGAGAAATCTGACGAGATTGTGCCATAAGTAGCCAAGACAAGAGTTGTATCTGCATTTGCTATTAAGACGCCTGTGACAAGACTATTAGCAGGCGACTTGGTGTTTATCGGTCTCAGGCTCACCAATCAACAACAGGCCAATGATGGCAATTGCGTCTTTGGACGTCTTCTCCGGGCCATCATGACTTATTGGCTCAGCCGAGGAGTCATCACTTAAGCTGGCGAGCGTAGTACTCCCATACTCTGAAGAGCCATTCTTCCTCTTTTTCTGCAACAGTGAAGCTCGCTCTGAATTTGCGGCCGGCGATGGTGAGCGATCTGAGATCAGGTGTGGCTTGGTGATATGGCCTATCTGAGCCGTATCGCGCTCCAAATCGTGAGCCGGCATGATTTCTTTCTTTTGCTTCCTTTCTAGATTATCGAAGGGCGGTCCTCAGCGTCTCCATAATATACTGAGCTGCGGCGGATGGAAATAGAAACACAAACAGAGCCTGCTCAGGTCTGTCCACTGGCTTCGAAACTGCTGTCAGCTTGGCGAGTGGTCGGAGGCCGCGGGCACTTCACAAGTAGCAGAAATCGAGCTGATAAAGAGAGAGCACAGCCCGGTAGAGTGAAGAGTCAGGATGGGAGGAGGCCCATCACTTTCAATTCACATTTCAAGCCTCAGCAAGCTTGTCTGTTTAGCCTCTTCTTCTGCTTCTACCTAAAGTTCGGGGCCCTCGGACGGTCAACAGTGAGACCTGCCAGGCCAGTGCCCAGCGCCCAGGACATGCCCCTGCGAGAGCCAATGTTTCGGGAAAATGGCGGGGCCGAGGCGACAACGACAGATGGCGGGATACAACCTCATAAGCACACCATTGCAGAACGGAAAAAACACACACATCAGCTTGCCATACCATAAAACTACCCTTTTCCTTTTCCCGTCTTGTCGACCTACCGAGCGGCTATCTTCCATTGGCAAAGCTTCTGCCTGACATGGATTATTGCTACATCGGGCATCCATTGAATTACTGAGGCTGACTTTATGGTGACATTGGTTTAAGTTTATCCCTTATCACTAGTAATCAGACATTCAACTGCCGGAGCGTGACATTGGACGAACCAATCAAAACACGGCCAATTGACACAACTCGCATATCAACATGAAATTACTGCCTCTCACCTTAGCATTCTCGACCATCGCAACTGCAATTGAGCAAAGCCCTCTGCAGGATGCCTCCAGGCCTAACATCATCGTCATCTTGACGGATGATCAGGACCTGCATATGCAGTCGGTCGAGTACATGCCCCTGCTCAAAAAACATGTCATCGACCATGGGACATACTTCAAGAAACATTTCTGCACAACAGCCATCTGCTGTCCGTCAAGAGTGAGTCTCTGGACGGGCAGAAATGCCCACAACACCAATGTCACTGATGTGCATCCTCCATATGGTAGGCGTCCCTCAGTATTTTCAGCATTCCCTCAGGTCTAATCTGGGCACGTAGGGGGATATCCAAAGTTCGTCTCACAGGGTTTCAACCAGAACTACCTACCAGTCTGGCTACAGGAAGCGGGTTATAATACCTTCTACACTGGCAAGCTCTTCAATGCTCATACCGTAGCAAATTGGAACTCGCCCCACCCAGCCGGTTGGACTTCTTCGGACTTCCTACTCGATCCTTTTACCTATGAGTATCTGAATGCGACATTTCAGAAGGATGATGAGCCTCCACGCAGTTACGAGGGGCAGTATTCCACTGATGTCCTTGCCGAAAAGGGCTTTGATCTGTTGGACCAGGCTGTTGCAGAAGAGAAACCATTCTTCTTGACATTGGCGCCCATCGGCCCTCACTCAAATGTCGGTGCAAACATTTTTGCTGGAAGAAGTGCACCTTTTACCACAGAAGAACTCCGACAGGTTCACATGACTGCGCCAATACCTGCTGAACGGCACAAGCATCTGTTCCCTGGTGTGAAAGTACCGAGAACGGCCAACTTCAATCCAGATAAGGTAGGACTGTCCTCCTCTTACATTGGCCTAGCCACTAATGAATTAACAGCCCAGTGGAGCATCATGGATTAAGCATCTGGATCAATTGAGCGATAAGGTCATTCAGCATAATGACGATTTCTACCGAGCCCGGTTGCAAGCACTACAGGCTGTCGACGAAATGATTGACGGTCTCTTTGCTAAACTTGACAAGTTTGGTATTCTCGAGAACACCTACGTTATCTATACATCAGATAACGGTTTCCACATTTCTCAGCATCGTCTGCCTCCCGGAAAGGAGTGTGCTTTCGAGGAAGACATCAATGTTCCTCTTATCATCAGAGGACCAGGGATCTCATCTGGCAAGGAGACGAGTGTTGTCACTGCACATACTGACATCGTGCCAACAATATTCGAACTTGCTGGCATCAAGCTGAGAGGGGATTTCGACGGGAGTGCAATTCCCCTAACTCAGAAACAACTCGAATACGCAAAATCTGAGAGGCAAGAACACGTCAATGTTGAATTCTGGGGGAGAAGTATCCCAGAAGGGGATTATGAATTTTCATTGGACGATGGGAAATTTGGTAAGTGGCTGAAAGAAATTCATCGTTCTCTCGCAGTTACTGATTTTCGGCTTCATTGCAGTCGCTTATGGTCCAAATAACACCTATAAAGCACTTCGCGTCATTGGGGAGAACTATAATCTATTTTACTCGGTCTGGTGCACAAATGAGCATGAGTTGTACGATCTGACGGTAATTTGTCTTGCACGCTTGAGCTTTGAGGCACTTGAACTAATATTTTTTAGACCGATCCTCACCAAATACACAATATATATCCAACAACTAAATCACTTCCCGAATCAAGCATTATGAACCTTCCTCTCAGCAAGGTTCTCCCACGTTTGGATGCACTCCTGATGGTTACGAAGTCTTGTAAGGGGGCTACATGTGTAAATCCTTGGAGCGTTCTACACCCTCAAGGTGATGTCAAGACTCTTGGCGATGCTCTCGGAGGAAAATTCGATGTATTTTATGAACAGGAGCTCCAGCAGAAGGTGAGCTTCGACAAGTGCGAACTGGGATATATTATCGAGAGCGAAGGCCCCCAGGCAGCTGGGCTGGTCTTTGGCGACGATGTAAAGTACGAGTTGTAGTTATTTGTTACTGTACACTATTTCATCAGACCGAAGCATAAGCATTTGTGGTTTTAACAAGTTTGGGATCCAAAAAGTCTTTTGAACGCTCTCCATACTAGCGCTTTGGCTATACAAAAGATAGGGATATGCAAATCGTCGAAACTGTTCTGATTAGAAGAGTGCGATTGATTTAAGACAGCCGGTTAACCGGATCAATCATAAAACATGCGATCATCAATCATGCCGTAAGTATTTGGATTAAGCGACAAGTCCCATGTCTGGCGACATGGCGTAATCCGGGGCTTCAATCACCAATGCCTCCTCAGCGGCAAGGCCGCTCCAAAGGCTACACCCCACGTTAGATATCTGCAGTGAACATGATTGGACGGAGATTGGCATTTCTCATGAAGCTGACCATGCTGCTAAACGTCACTTGTTGGCTTGATGGTATCATGCAACCTACCATCCATCCATCCATCTACTTGGGCTTGCAGACATCGGGGTTAGGAATATCCGTGGTGCTTTACTCATGATGATGCCGTAGAGCACAACAGGTGCGGGGTTCAGGAGGTATTAAGAGAAAGCAGGTCTTGATATAAGAAGTGCCTTGTCTATTCTACATACATTCCATATTCTTATAGCTCTGATACTGTAAAAATCAAAATCATGGCTCCTTCCGCTACCGAAACCCAGACAGAAAGTCAACCTCAGACTACCCCTCTCAAGGGCCTCAAAGAAGAGTCGACAACCAAGCCGGTCAAGAGTACTGGTGTTCTTGATCAGTATGAGTCTTTCGATGTAACGCCAATCATCGGACGAGAATTCCCAACTGCAAATCTTGTCGACTGGCTACAAGCTCCTAATGCCGATGAATTGCTAAAAGAATTGGCTCTTACCAGTAAGACCTACCTTGTTGACGACTAGGTGACTTTCGTACTGATTAAATACAACAGTCTCGCAGCGAGGCGTCGTCTTCTTCCGTGCCCAAAGCAACCTCACAGCAGATTTGCAGAAGGAACTTATACAAAAGATCGGTCTCCTATCCGGCAAGCCATCGACATCCGGTCTGCACATCCACCCGATCCTCAATTCGGAGCGCGAAGACTACAAATCGACCGACCCAGAGATCTCGACCATCGACAGCGAGCTGAACAAGAAGCTCTACCTGAACACCAAGCTGCAGGGGGCCTTCGCGGCGAGCAACAAGAAGCAGAATTCCGGCGCCTGGCACTCAGACATCGCCTTCGAGCCCAAGCCAGCCGACTACTCCAGCCTGCGGCTCGTCACCCTGCCCACGACGGGCGGCGACACGCTCTGGGCGTCGGGCTACGAGCTCTACGACCGCATCTCGACGCCGTACCAGAAGTTCCTGGAGTCCCTCACGGCGACCTTCGAGCAGCCGGGCTTCATCACGGCCGCCGAGCGTGGCGGCTTCCAGCTCTATGAGAAGCCCCGCGGCGCCCCCGAGAATGTCGGCAAGGAATTGAGAGCCGTCCATCCCGTCGTGCGCACGAATCCCGTCTCCGGCTGGAAGAGTATCTTCCCAGTCGGCGGCCACGTCGCGAGGGTCGATGGCGTGACGGAACTCGAGAGCAAAGCCTTGCTTTCGTGGTTCTTGCGTTTGCTGGTTGACAACCATGATCTGCAAGTCAGGTTTAAGTGGAAGAACGCGCATGATATTGGTAAGTCCTCCCCAACATAGGTGCGATGGAGATATACTAATCTCGTGTGCAATCTAGCTATCTGGGATAACAGATCGACTTTCCATACTGCTACATTTGATCATGAGGAGTTTGGCGAGCGGTTTGGTGTTAGGACTGTCAGTGTGGGAGAGGCTCCATTCTTTGATCCGTCTAGTAAGTCTAGGCAAGAGGATCTGGCTGAGCTGGCTGCTGCTAAGGAGACTGTTGAGACGGAGTGAGGTGTTAGTAATGAATAATATATACTTATTTGTATTACTTGGAGAACCTGCTCCTCTCCACTTAGCCTGGAAACCATTGAAACTTCAATTATCGGTGGGTTTCATTGTCAGCATAGCGACTTGGGAGTTGTGGATGGTCAATCATGCTAAAGGCATGTCGTTGTCGTTGGCTATTGAGCTACCACCTGATATAGATTCTCCCGGTCCAATCGCTTATGTCTTACTTTCTGGGATCTCAACAGACTTGACCTCACTGCTATTAGACCACGTCGAACTCTTCTTGCAATGTACAAGCACTAGAAAAATACCCACCGGTTTCACTACGGTATTTCAACCCGTACGCAGCGTGGGGGCCTCGATCCCTTCTTTATTACGACGATTTTGGGCTGTTCTGGGAGAACCCGCTTTCCTGTCGCTCAAATCACGAATTGCAGGGGAGGAATCGCAACATCTCAGATCGCCCATCTTTCATGCGCTAGCCTTCCTTTCTGGCAACTTATTCCCTAGGGCTGTTCAGATTGGGTTCATAGAACAGAGATAAGGGAGCTCCGATAAAGATTCTGTAGGCAAGGTCCTTGAAGGCTTGAGGCTTGCGCCAATTAGCATGTCGCCAATTGTGGTTGATATTGCCTCATCTCTCTCGGTATTTTTTATTTCGTTTTGCTGTCTTCGAGAAACGCCCTATAGGCTAACTTCCTCCGAAGGCTTAGAGGATCCGATTACATCTAGCTGTTATAGCAGGCCTGGATTTGGGCTTTGGTGCTTCTCCCTTCCGTTTATCGCCTCGAATGGGACTTTCATCGGCTGCAGCTATCACTTCATACAGAGCCGAATGACGAATTCGGAGATTCACTCTTCCTGTACTTACCGGTAAATTCTCGCTCCAGAGAACGCGACGATGGACCTTAGCGATGCCAAATTCCACTGGAGAATCAGTGGAGAGTATCCCATTTTATATGTCATTCCGAGACCTTGCTTTGCAAGTCGTTCACCTCCGTAGGACATGCAACATATGTATCCGGCTTCTCACTTTCATTGGGCAAGCGAGTACCGACGGACCGACTAAGTGGCCTCGCATCCCATTACACTACCCTGGCAGGTGTCTTCCCCGCTCCAGATCCTTCTTCTTGCAGCCATGCACAGGAAGAACGTGAGGGTGTGGAACCATGCTGCTGGGGTAGAGGATCTCATAAAGATTGGAACAATCTCTCCAGTGGCGTTATCCTTCCATCTGTCTTGCAAGGCTCATGGAAATAGATGATCACGACATACAGAGTTTTTTTCCTTGCCGAGCTACATAAGAGATAGGTTATCTGCTCTCCAAGAACCGCTCAGGTCTTGTACAACACTAGCACGTCTTGGTCCCCTTCTTGGTTTCTGCCACAATGTCCACCAAGGAAACAGCCACGCCTGGCGAGTCGACTAAGCTTTCTGGCGAGCACAGCGCCAAAGGCTTGGATTACCAAGCCGCGACTACTTTCGATGCTGATGCTTCACCACCCAAAGATGGCCTCTTCGGTCACTCTGGTTCGGATTCCGACGAAGACGGGGCAGACTTCAAGAAGAATCCTTTCCTAGACCCAGATACTGCGGCACATTGGACTGAAGCATATGAAAATGCCGAGTATGAGTGCCGTGCCTACTTCGACCCTAAAGCAACTTGGTCCGAGGAGGAGGAAAAGAAAATCATCCGAAAATTGGATTGGCACGTATGCCTCTGGGCTGTAAGTCAAAAATTCTCCCCGGGTTTCTAGGACTATTCTAACATGTTTGTATAGTGTGTCATGTTTTTTGGCCTCCAGGTCGATCGTGGAAATCTAACACAAGCAGTGTCAGATAACATGTTGGACGATTTGAACCTGACAACAAACGGTAAGCACTTTATTCTCCTAGGGATATTGTTTTTCTCATGCTAATTGCTTTCAAGACTACAATTTTGGAAACGTTGTCTTCCTTTTCTCGTTTTTGTTGGCAGAACTTCCATCTCAGCTTGTTTCAAAGAAAATCGGTCCCGATCGATGGATTCCAATGCAAATCTGTCTCTGGTCAATTGTTGCTATTTCTCAATGCGCTATCACCAATCGCTCTGGCTTCTTAGCTACGCGAAGTATGCTTGGTTTACTGGAAGGTGGTTTCATTCCCGATATTGTTCTATGGTTATCCTACTTCTACACTTCTAGAGAACTGCCAACTCGCCTGAGCTTCTTCTGGACAACTCTTAGCATGACAACAATTATTACCTCTATTCTTGCTTTTGCTCTTCTACACATGCGAGGTGTTGCCGGTTGGGCTGGATGGAGATGGCTCTTCCTGATCGAAGGGCTTATCACCTTCACTGTGGGAGCTTTCTCGTGGTTCTTGATGCCGGTAAGTTCCAATACTTCTGTTCTCAATTATACCTGCTAAATCATCTAGGCATCTGCTGTCCAAACTAAGGCTTGGTATCGCCCAAAGGGCTGGTTTACAGAGCGCGAAATCACCATTGTCGTGAACCGTGTTCTTCGTGACGATCCTTCGAAAGGAGACATGCACAACCGTCAAGCAATTACTCCCCGCCGACTTTGGGAGGCAGCTAAAGATTATGATCTTTGGCCATTGTACGCTATCGGCCTTGTCGCTTTCATCCCACAATCCCCGCCAAACAGCTACCTCACTCTTACATTGAAATCGCTCGGCTTCAGCACATTCAAAACGAATCTTCTTACGATTCCTGCCTCAGCTTTCCACATCATGACTCTTTTGATTATTACACAAATCTCTGAACGCACGAATGAGAGAACTCTTGTTTCTATGCTTCAGCCTTTGTGGACGCTTCCTTGCGTCATCGCCCTGCGCTTCTGGCCAGGTGTTGGTGTTACACATCCTTGGAAAACATATGCTCTTACTACTGTCTTGCTGTCATACCCCTACTGTCACGCGATTCTTGTAGGATGGACCAGTAAGAACAGTAATAATGTAAGCATGGTATTCCTTTCTAAATAGAGTCAACACTAACTATCACCAGGTGGGAGCACGTTCCGTATCTGCAGCGTTCTATAACATGGCTGTTCAGCTGGGAAATATCTGTTCGAATTTCATATACCGTACCGACGACAAACCTCTTTACCACCGCGGTAACACTATCTTGATCGTCATCAATCTTCTCAGCATCTTGGTCTTCCTCTCCACAAAGGTCTACTACGTCACCAAAAATAAGCGACGCGAGAAGGTCTGGAACGCAATGAGTGCCGACGAGCAGCGCGAATACAAGACGACCTGCCGCTTGACGGGATCGCGAAGATTAGATTTCAGATTTGCACACTAGAACGGGATGTGTTTGTCGAATCAAGTCCGTATCATTTCACTCTAGTTGGAGGAATACCGTCGGTTCGGAATTCTTGTATATACATATATATTTACGCGTCTCAAGAAGGAGGAGGATTAGAACCTTGAATAACTGAGGAATCTCTCTGTATAAAGAATTATGAAATTAATCTCCAATGAACTTCCAGACTACGACCACAACCACAACCAAGACCAGTCTAAAAGCAATTCTGCACCTCATCAACCAGATACCAAGTGATATCCCTCGTGCCCATATCCGGGCCCACCGTATGCCCACCCAGTGCCTCGTACGCCGTGGGCGTCACATCCAGAGCATACTTCCCACGCTCGAGAGTGACATTGGCATCCGTGATAGTAACCTGCACGCGGCTGCCCGTCTCGGCATCCACCACGACGATACTCCTCCCGCAGGCATTGGCCATGCCGCCGATCTCATCCGCGAGCAGCGTCGTGATAGCCGTCGTCATGCCGGCCGTGTCGTAGCGCGCGCCGCACGCCGTGATCTGGTTCGGGTCCGTGCCGGCAAAGTAATACGTCGTCTTCTGCTCGCTGTGGATGTGCTGCGGGCACGTCTGTCTCGGCGACAACGACGGCGACGTCGCTCTCGACACTTGTAACCGTGCCCGTGCCCGTGTCTGTGACTGTGATCCTAATCGTTGGCCCGCGGCGTGCACCCGTCGGAAAGAACGGCCTGTCGTTGGCTTGCTTTCTTGCCTTCCTATACTCGGCCTTGGTCTAAGTGCTCCTACCTGCTCGCCTGCATGCATTGCTAGGCTGCTTGCTAGGCTGAGCCAGCATAGCAGAAGGATGAATTGTGATACGTGCATTTCGGCTTTGGTTCTGGGTCTGATTCTTGCTCTTGCTCTTGCTTTTGCTCTTTCTTTTGCTTTGCTGGCGTACTGTGCTGCTGCCAAGCTCTGTGTTGTTGTTACGTCGTGTTGATTTGAGGAACGAGGAAGAAGTGAGGTGAGCTCTTGGTCGACTTGATATCCTTCTAACCGCTGTAGAAGGATTGAAATAGGATGTTTGAATTGAATGAACTGATTGAGAGAGTGCTTTGAAGAAGAAAAGCTCTTGTAGCGGAGATAACAACTTAAGTACTGGCAATGGCTCTGGTGCGCTTTCTTTTCCTGTTACAACGCTCTGAAGTGTTGAGGTCTGGAAGGTGCGAAGTAGACGTATTGAATTTAGCGCGATGTTCTGACAGGAAGCTACGGCTCGATTCGGTGTACATGATTTGAGTTGTCGACACACTCAGAGTGATGTAGGGTTTGTGCCTAGATACCTAGTCGTGTGCTCTTGTGGGGCTTCATGCATAAGGAATTAAAGAGATGGATGGTTCGATATTATGATAATTAAGGTGGTGGAAGCTCCAAGATGTTATTGGAAGCAAGATCGAGAAAGAGTGACTTGAAAAGAATTCGGAAACGATAGACAGGTAAAGATAGGAAAAGGTAGGAAAGCCCCAGATTTTACTTTGGGGCGTTTGAAAGGGGAAGGGCTTGGTCTTAGCACGCAACAAAATTTTTGGGAATTGTTCCTTCCTAGAGCCATGTTGTGTCTTCATTTTTTGGTTCGGGACGAATAAACGAATGGCGATAGGTAACGATGGAGTATAATTTGACTTGTGATAATTTTTAATTTGTCTACAATCATTCAGCTCAACAATTCGTAACCTGTTGATTACTTGCTCATTATCCCGAAGACTCGGCAAACTCAACGGGTCGTCAAGCAATCGCGCACTAAAACGTCCGGTAAGACTAAAAAAAGCTTTGGTACCTTGTGAGATTGTGATCTTGTGTTCTAGACCCCCTCTTCAGCCTTGAGGAGGAGCAACCTCATTGCGTCTGCTATGTTGGTGTGTGAGTGTTAAGTGCTTACTTCACTCAGGCTAATAAATAAAGACGGGTTAAGCGAGGGAAAGTAGGTCGAGAATTTAACATACTTGCAAAGCAAACCGGACTGGAAACACAAACATCACACACTGAAGATGCCTGCTGTGTCAAATCTGAACTTGTAGAGCGTTTTGTTTGATCAACCTTTATATATTCTTGGTGGTAGAGACATGCCTCTAAAACATGCGTCGCTTGACTTATTTGAAGGACAGAAACCTATATTGCTCATCACCCATTTTCATATACAAGTAGTACTGCATCGAGAAACATCTCTGTTTTTCAAGACTTGACAAATCTGCTTGAACGTCAAGTGATGTGAAATTCTATTGTGGAGCTTCACGTGCCTAAGAGTCAGGGTTCACGGTTTTTCAACCCCTGAAACAGACGTGCCAAGGCAACGGTCGCAGGCGCAACGGGACGACAAGAATAAATCAGAGTGTAAAAAAGGGCCGAAAAGAGATTGTATCTGGGGTAATAGCGAGTCAAGCAAATCACACATTTTTGATTTCCTTGATCATGATACATTGCAGGACTCGACGACCACAACATCTCCCATGGCGATCTGCAATTCTGAATTTACATTTACGACCCCACTCGGCTGAGTAGTGGATGGGCTTCTCCTCCATTCTGCAAAGAGTGCATCGCTCTCTATAGCTTTTGATTGCGCAACGAGTCCTCTCACGACAATGGGAACGCGCTCAACTTCAAGAGATGAATTCCCTCTGGCATCACCCATGCCATCACAAACCACAACGCCAGGTCCCAATGTGGTTGGGGCTGCAGGGAGTGACGAAGCTGCTATAACCAATAATAAAACCAACTCTGATACAAACTCAGTAGGTCTGTCTTTTGTTGCACTTCCGATAGCTCTTTCGTTACCGTCCCCTTCACCTCAAAACGGTGGTAGAGAGTTATATACGTCACGTGATAACAAACATCGACTTCCCTTCTCATGATTTTCAGCTGTATCAGAAAGGTCGCTGGGCTAATACGTGGTATAGAGACATAGAAATTGCGTATTTGAACCAAGGCGATGGCTTTCGGTGCTTTTTGACAGCGCAATAGCTCGTCCTTTGATCACAGCAGCAACCACAATTGGGGCATTGTTACTTGCTATGGCAATAGTGCTGGCGATTCTTTTCACTCTACAAAGAAAAAGCAAGAACCAAGAAAAATCTAGTCATTCAGGCAATAGCACTCATACAATGAAGCTAAGCACGTCAACGGTGCCTACAAATAGCTTCCCGCCAGTGCTGGAAGCATTTGTTAGTTTTGCAATCGAGTTTGCCTTCTTTCCTGATTTTGCAGGTAACTGTTTGGAATTTCCTGTACTGAAATTGAATGCTAATATGATATTTAGGCAATGCAACATCACCAAATAGCTTTTCTGACAA
This sequence comes from Pseudofabraea citricarpa, assembly GCA_029641185.1. Classification (NCBI taxonomy): domain Eukaryota; kingdom Fungi; phylum Ascomycota; class Leotiomycetes; order Helotiales; family Dermateaceae; genus Pseudofabraea; species Pseudofabraea citricarpa. The sequence goes on along the minus strand of JAPWGK010000024.1, from coordinate 608,963 downwards.
TTTGCTAAATAATATTGGTAATATCAGTGGCACCAAACCTATCATCCGAGTCGGTGGGAACACTCAGGATTATGCCTTATACAACTCTTCACTCCCGGTTGCAGTTGACGCAACCTACAACTATACTGCAACTCAGAACTATCCTACATATGTCACCATTGGACCTTCGTACTTTGAATCGTACAACACCTGGCCTGATGTGAAATTCATTCACGGCTTCAACATGGGTCTTGCTAACACTCCATTGGGCTGGCAGTCGTTGATTGAAACAATTCCTCTGGCGTGTCAAGCACTGCAGAATGGAAACTTGCTTTGGTGGGAGTATAGCAACGAAGCTGATTTATACACAACAAGTCCGGCACGGATTTTAAGAACAGGAGACTGGGGTTATACAGACTTTCTTGATGAATGGAAAAACGGAACATCAGCTATCGAGCAAGAGCTTACTTCATCTTGTCCGAATCTCACCGCTGATGGATTGTATGGATATGTTGGACCATCATATGCATACAGGGGATTCAGTCCTGTTGCCACCTTCGAAAATGGTCTCAACGAAAACGGCACAATAAAACTAATCACAATGCATCAGTGAGTAGCGACTAATCTGGTATCAAATTTTTTACTGACCATCATACAGCTATATGGGTGACACCAGAGAAGAAGGCGCTTCCCTTCAAGGAACGCTGATGAATCATACTTCGGTGGTAGACAGACTCGGATCGCAACTCAGACAGGAGATTATTAACCTCTCAAACGCCACTCTAGTTAACCCTCTTGGTAAGTTCCCACAACAGTGTCTTTCAAACACGGACTTACATTATATAGAACCTACCACTCAGATCCCTATGGTTCTCGATGAAGCCAACTCCCTGACAAGCAACAATTTAGGTCCAACGGGTCTCCTGAATGTATTCGGAAATGCACTTTGGACCATGGATTACATGCTCTATTGTGCAGTCCTCGGACTTTCCCGCGTACACATGCAACTAGGCACCGATTTTCGGTACAGCAGCTGGCAACCTGTAACGACGGCGAACACAAGTATATCCACCCTGCCGCCATATTATGGAAACATAGCCGTAGCAGCATTCATGGGGAATATCACCGAGAAAACTCCTCACATCGTTGGTATTGGTCTACCAACGGAGTTCGAAGCTGCATATGCCGCGTACACAGATGGGACCCTGGCCCGTGTGGCCATAATAAATTTGAGGGCGTACAACACAACTACCAATGATACGCAACAAACACGGCCGCACAGGAAATATACCCTGAATCTAGATTTGAAGGACGGGAAAGAAGTCGGCATTCAGAGATTGCTGGCGAATGGGAGCGATGTGCGAACGGGCATTACGTGGGATGGCTGGTCATATGAGTATGATCTTGATGAAGGGCGCCCTGTGAGGCTACCGAATGTCACTGTTGATGAAACAGTACTTGTTGTAAATGGAGAGATCCAAGTCTCGGTTGTCGATAGCAGTGCTGTGATTTTGAATTTCTGATAAGCGTTTGGAAGGAAGATTTTGTTTATTTAGATGTAAAAATTAATAATCATTTTTAAAAAAGGAATTGAGACATTCCTCACTTAGCATCTAAGAGCCAAAAGAACGGAAAGACAAAGGGGAAAGATTATTCAACCGCCCTTGGTCTGTCTCAAATTAAGCGAGCCAATTTCAAGACCCGTGATAGTTGCTGGCTTCACTATAGCTACACGCTCTGAAAGTTCAGAAAAAAGATGATTTATATTGTATGTGCTATTCTGGGTGAAATTTTGGAAAGCTTTCCTTGACTTATTTTCGCACCAATTGGTGCCTTTTGGAAACCTGGTGCTTTCAAGCTGTTAGCGGCACACCTGGATCATAAGGAACCTATACTTCATTCTACATGATCAAAAATTATAGCCTCGTTTGGGTTATAGATTTAGAGGTGACACATTTTCATGAGGAAATAATGCGTGTTACACAAGACTCAGGCTGTGACAATGCCTCCTGTATACGTAAGCAAGGTATTCTTGAAAGTATCCAATTACCTTATGCCTTTCGCGATGCTGAAAACCACCGCCACATTCAGCTCAGCTCAGCCCCCATACAGCCATACACCCTTCTCGTCTTATATATTGGTTCCTCTTTCTCTCGGAGAGTCTTCTTATCTATTCCATTTCCTCGCCTTGCTGTGTTATATCGATAACCATGGAGGGCCTTGCAGCCGCTGGAGGCGTTATCGCAGTCGTTTCGCTCGCCGGACAGGTCCTCCAAGGCTGTAGTTATCTTCGGGGCATCTTCGAGGAGGCAGTCAACGCCCCAAAAGAATTGCGTCTCCTGGCAGCAGAGTTGGGCCTAATTGAACGGATTGTGAACGTAACCCTAGATGCCGACGAGAACCGACCTGCGCTCGACTTTTGCAATGAGGCTGTCGAAAAGCTGCGAAATGTAGTCGACAAGTACGCTGAGTTAGATAAAGCAACCAAGACGAGGAAATGGGGCTCCAGGCTGTCTATGGCTTTAAATGGAGATAAAATCTCGAAATATCTGGGCAGACTTCGAGAGGCAACGAAGCATCTTCAAAATCTTCAAAATACGTGAGTTTCAAAGCTTTAGGGCTATAATTTCTACAAAAACAAACTCTTTGCTAATTATTCCACTTTTGGCACCATCAGATCTGCTCATAACCAAACTCTCGTCGTCTCCAAAAGGGTACTAGAGTCCGTCCACGAACTCAGCGCCTCCCATGCAGAAGCCGCAACAATTATCTCCCGGATGGAAGGGAGAGTGGACGAAATTAACAGTATCACCAATCAAACAAATCTCTATTTACATGAGCTTGCGAACCGATTTGCAAACCGGGAGGACCAAGCCATGCTACGGGTCGAGGGCGACATAACGAAAATGATGAGCGATGTCGAGACAGTAATGCGTTACATACTGTCAGATCATCGAACTACTCTGCCAAAACTGTCGGAAAGATGCCAAGATCCTTCAACTTCTGAGATTAGCACCAATTCATCAGCGGAAGATGGACAATTTGACACGCGGAATTGGACCTGCGATACTGATGAGTTTACGAGCAGTCAGAAACATGCATTATCTGCAATCGATCAGAGAATAGCAGAACTATCAACTCCAGCCTCTAGAAAGATTCCTACGAATAAAGAAGACAGTATAATAAGAAATGAAAAGTCATCGAAAGCAACAACACAACTTGGGGAGATTTTAATGAGGACTACCCGTACAGTCTACAGTTCGATAGAGCAGATGATGTGTGAAGGATTATGTGACTTCCAGGAGTCTCCTATTGCCATGGAGTTTCCCGTAACTGTCACAAGTACGGACATTCTCCTTGTACCGCGGAGCTGGAATCAAAAAAGAGGCGCCACTATTCAATTTCATCAAGTCGCAAACCCAAAATCTATTTGCTCTAACATCTTCTCTTTTGAGATGGAGGATTTCACGACTCGGACTCAAATCGCTCCGAGGGAATGTTCAAAAGAACTTCAAAATGATCGAGACAAGCAAGCCGCAGATTTAAAGCCCACTGCCAAGAAAAGAAAACAGAAGGCTTCTTTGCTTATGCGTACCGCCTTCAAAATAGCAATTGAAGGCTATGATCGCCTCAAATCAAAAAGACAATGTCCCGAATTAACACTTGTATCATCACCCAGAGTGATCGTTAGAAACTCCTTCGACAAAGAAGTGGATGATGCTATGGAGCTTGTTAATATGTGGCTAAGTAGTGGTATGGAGGCTGGAATGGACCCCAGAACCTTCCAGCATGAGACTTTTCAAGTCCCAGAGCAACACAAAATGAGCTTTGTGGCGAACTTTTCTCAATTTCGTATATTTATTGAGCGGTTAAGAATCAAGTATACTCAGCGGTTGCTTACAGAGATTGTTACGCAATACGAGAACGAGAACACCGAAGACATCAACAATGTTTGTCTTGACCATATCCACGAGGAATATTGGACTTTGCTTCAAACAATAATGGCAACCGGGTCATTGATGGCACTGAGGCCTAACTTTTCCAAACATGATAATATTCCTTACCTTTTTTATCAGCCTGCAGAGGTAAAATTGGAAAGAGCGAAAACACTTCTTGACTTGGGGGAGGAAGACCTTCACATCCCGATTTTGACTGAATACGCCGGGGATCTCTTTTTTTTTATCTCAACCAAACCTTATACACAATTGAAACACGTTTCTGACAAGACAGCCCCTCAAGAAATTGAGAACGGGTCCCGAAATGCGAATCAAATATGTTGGATGAAATATAACTTCTGACTTACCCCATGGTTTGGTTTGGTTTGGTTTGTTTAAGAGTTTTTCGAGCTCCATAGCCAGCTCTGTAGCTCTCCGATTATTCTGTTACCTTATGATTGATGTTCACCATTCCGTGAGACCTTCCAATAAAATGCAACAAAGGCGGGGAGCCTTGGAGTTTCTCGAACCACGGAAGCGACGGATCCAAGAGACTGCTTTTGAAAGGGCTCTTCGATTACGGTCTTGGCGGCTTCTATATATTGATATCGACTGTTGCCTAGACCGAAAGCAAAAGGGGCTAGCTATTCCTTTATGACAGTTGGGCGAAGCAGAGTTACTAGGTCTATGTATACTCTGATTATTATTCATGGAACATTGGAGCTTTCAAAGGCATGAGAGCAACATGACTGGATCATGATCTATCAGAAGCATTTGGGAGCCAGAAATTCCTTTTCGAGCATCTTCAAGAATAACTGAATTGTGATAGAGGCTCTTTTCAGGAATTACTTGAGGAACGGTTCCAAGAAAAAAGATATATAATCATATATTCATACATATGTTGGTCTCAGGGAGACGATACTGTGCTATGAGTATTGGGAAAATTGGAATGGCAACCTGTACGTACTGTCAAGATAAGAAAGAATAACAGTGTACTGAAGCTAGGTGGTGGGTGCATCCAGATTGCCGTTCCATTTGCCCTGTACTTATATCTAACTCGGTGTAGAAATTAGCACGACCCGAGGATATATGAGTTGTTTCAATCCAAGAACTAAAAAGAAGGTCTGAAGGGTTAGATTTAGTCTGATCGTGAATTAAGCATCTCTAAAAATTTATTAGGAGAACCTACGATACAGTGTTGACTCGCCATTTCCTCATATTTAGTCGGGGCTTTTATCCTCGGGTTTACTTTAGCTCTTCAGCCCCATTCATAAGATAAAATCCATGCCAGTTATAAATTTGTAATATTCCATTAACCGTTTTCTACCTTGTATTGATAATCTCCATGCTAGAGAGCCAAATAGTTGTCAGTGCCAATCCGAACAGCGCGATACCAAGCCCCTAGAAGTACATTATGTCCGCGAAAGAAAACCCCCAATCATATGTAATGATCCACGAAAGCCCTTTTTTACAAGCTAGCAATAGCCTTCATCAAAACTTCCAATCCTCTATCCTCCACTCCATTCTGAACACCGGCATGATCCTTGAGAATCCATGAGATGTCACTCTGCAAACCTAGAGGGATGTAGCATCCACTTCTTGCTTTCTCCAGGCTATCCTTGAGACGACTCGTATGTTCCCACTCTCTGGCCGCAATCTCGGCCCGGTCGATGACCTTCGTAGGGATTCCGCACATGGCGGCACAATGCATACCAAAACTTCCCTCGGCCACACCGTCTTCCAACTTATAAAGGAATGTGACTTGCCGATTGACATCATCCACGTGAATTTGCATTCGTTTGGGTGCAATCTCAGGGTGTCCAGCGAACTCAGTCGCCAAAGAGTGATAGTGGGTTGCGAAAAAACCAGTGCAACCAATATGAGATGCCACATGATGAAGTACTGCTTGTGCTACAGCAACTCCATCGTAGGAACTTGTACCACGTCCAAGTTCATCGAGAATGACAAGCGAGCGGGGTGTTGCTTCTGAAAGAATCTTTTTGGTTTCTGAGAGTTCCACGAAAAATGTGCTTTGAGCTGCGAAAATGTTGTCATTCGCACCTAATCGAGACATAATGCGATCAACTGGTGTTAGAGTTGCCGAAACACAGGGCACATAGCAGCCTATCTGGGCCATTATTACAGCGACACAAGTCTATGCGCGGTTAGTCAGTATTGAATTATGAAGGGAGGATCAGTCACTTACCATTCTCAAAATGGTCGACTTTCCAGCTGCATTGGCACCGGTTAACAAGTTAATATTTGCAGCGCCACCACCAAGCTTGACATCATTAGGAATGAAGTCTGTTACGTTCGGAAGCATACAAGGGTGTCGAAGCTCCTCGAACTCAACAACGCTACGTTCCCCCTCTATAAACACTGGTCGACAACTTGGCTCACCAAGTGAAGAGGAAGCAGCGGCGAGACTCATCAAGCAGTCAAGCTGAGCAATGACTTTGACAGCTTGCAACCAGATCACATAATCCTGATCGAAACGTGCAAAGAGCCTGCTAGCTACTTCCTTTGCAACCTGACCATGTGTCTCTTGAGCTTCCTGAAGGTCTCGCACGAGACCTTTCAGTTCTGGCGACCAATAACGTTTGACGCCTGCGGCCGACGATAGTAGTTTCCAGTCTCCTGGAACCTTGATCTTTTCCGGGAATTGTAATTGATATATTTCCTTGCCGACATCTTTAAAAATGATCTTCGAAGAACCATATTTCTTCTGCATTTGCTTTAAAAGATCTTTCAACTCGCCCTCAATTTCTTCAATATGGCTCTGGCTTGCATCAAAAGTCTCTTCGACGCCAGGTTCTGGTATGAGAATTTTAGACTCTCTAGCCTTTGTTCGATCAAAGGCAGTCTTCCAGAATTCCAAAGGTTTTGTGAGATCCGGCATGGACGAGATCAAGCGATCAACAATGCCTTCACCACCGCCGAAAGCGCCAAGCAGGCTCATTGTAAATTCGATCTGCTCGAAACCTTCAAGGACTCTGACAAAGTCGTCTGGTCGACAAACTCCAGCATGCACACGGGAGATCAGTCTCTCCAAATCAGGCATCTTGGTCATGGATGAACTGAACTGGTCTCGAACTGTAGGATCAGCGTTTAGCATATCAACAGCATCCAAGCGTTCGTTTATTTTGCCTGCATCTGCTAATGGATGGCATATCCACTGTCTGAACATACGCTTGCCGAATGGGGTCAAACATCGATTGAGTAGTGTGAATAATGTCCCCTCTTGACCACCATCGAAAGTGTTGGCAAAAATTTCCAAATTGATCAAGGTCTGACCATCCAGAACCAATGTTGTAGCTTTCTTGATAGGGTCGTATCTCGAGAAATTGCCTTGAGTCAATAGATGTCGCTCTAGCTTCAGTGTTCTGAGATACTGGACTAGAGCTCCGAAAGAAGACATGAGTAGGTCGTTATCCTTGACCTCCTTGAGTGCTTCTGGCCAGATCTGCTCACCACCAGGAGTATCAGGCAGAAAATATTCACCACAATCTAGCTCCCGTCTTGTTATTTCAGGCGACCAGAACTCGCTTCCCGACTTCAAATGGTTCCATATTGTTGTTGGGTTGGTGCTGTTCTTCAATATTCGAATGGCTTTTGTGGATAAACATGATTTTTCCAATAATAGCTCCTGGGGTCTGGTCTGAGCAACGAATGTCTCGAACTTTGTTAGATCTACATCGTCCACGAAATCTGTAAGGAAGAATTGACCAGTTGCTGCATCGACAAATGAGATTCCAAAAGCTGGCAAATCATTTACGGTTGCCTCCTTGATTGCTATGCAATAAGTTGCCATGTCGTCCTGTAACATGCTGCCCTCTACTAGCGTGCCTCCCGTGAGAACACATGCTAATTCTCGGCGGATGATTTTATCGGGTTTCTTTCCAGCTTTTACTCCATTCTTTCCGGGAGCACCTGCACTGTCTTCTCGCTCGCGCATCTCTTTGCCAAGTGCTGATTCGCATTGATCGACTCTAGCAATCTTGTAGCCCTTTGCAACAAATTGGTTTGCCCAGTGATCCAATGAAGATTCTGGAACGCCAACCATCCGCATATTAACTCTGTCAGTAAGCTTCAAGTCAAAGAGCTGGTGACCAATCGTAGCATCTTTCTCATAAAGCTCATAAAATTTGCCCTTCTTGAAGAAGACCACTGTATCCCAGAATTTCTGCTTAATCTCCCAATACTGCTTTTCAAAAGGCGAGAAATTGGCGAATGAGTTGGGGGGAATATACAATGTTCTTGGATCGTAATCAGGATGGCCAATTGGGTTTCGATCAAGGTCTTGAAGATTAGCCAGCCATGGGTACCTCTTCTCAGGCTCCGTCTTGTGCGCCTTCCCTCTAACAGCCTTGTACTCCGTCTTAGCTGATGCGTTTCTTTTGCGAGACTCCGCATCCTGTGGTTTCAATCGTTGTGTATTATCGGGATCATATTTCCACTTCTGGGCCGTCGCTGGATCTGGTATTTCCAAATCTTCGTCATCTTCGAGTATAGCTGGCGGAGGTGAAGTGGCCGTCCGTTTTCGGGAGGACGATGTTGCTGTCGACGAAGGTCGTTTCCTTTTCTTCGACTTTGGAGGAGCATCAGAGTCTTCGTCAACAACGAAATCGTCCATGTCTTCTACGACGAGTCAGCTTGATATTTGATAGATTAGAAGGGTGCTTACCATCATCATCGTCAGCAGCACCATCCAGGCCTCCAACAAAAGCATCGTCGTCATCGTCGTCATCATCCTCAACGACTTTGCGTCGTCTACTAGCTCCGTTCCTCCGTGATTTACCGGCCGGTTTGATTATATCTTCATCCTCGTCATCGTCGGATTCAGCATAGCTGACTTGCTTCTTCGCCTACACCAGAAAGTATCAATAAATGTAATCAGAACCTAATAGGTAACGGGCACGAACCTTTCGTGAGGGGCTGCTCAATGTGCCTACGGCACTGCTAATGACCTGTTGGCTAGATTCAGCATGATCCAAGGATAATGGTAACTCATAAACACCCACATCATCAGGGATTCCACCATTTTCGTTTTCTTGAGAGCTAGGAGGGCCAATTGCATCACTACTTGGGACAGGTGTGGTGTTTTTGACTATCATCTTTCGAAAAGCAGGTTTCTTGACTGGAACAACAGGCTTTGGCGTGCTGTTCGTACTGCCACTATCTTTTAGTGCGCTCCCTGTTGCCTTGGGTGTTCCATTGGCAGATGATTTAGAGAAGAACCCCAAGATGGAGGCTTGGTTCTTGTTGGAAGACGCGCTCGAGCTTTGTTTCTTTAAGGAGGGTGGTGCTCGTGCCGGGGTCGAATCCCCATTCTCCCTCTTGACCATGCTTTTGACCTAGGTAATGACTGATGTTGGAGGTCAGGTAGGTTGATGTTGAGGTCGTCCAGTGTTAAGATTGAGAAATGGGAGGACTTTGGAGATGTAGAGATGTCCAAGAGGAAGACGCGACGGGGCGACTCGACCGCGTTCTCGCGTAGATTAGTAAAGGTTCCCGCTAAGCCTTATTAGGGAATGTTTCAAGGACGGCAATTTATGTACAGCTGCACCTATCTTGATCTCACATACCCAAAGAGAAGATGTCAATGTTCAAAGCTGTGCATTCCATCAAAAACACTTATTTGGCCTGCTGAAGTCTAAGAAGCTCTTTGCAGTGTTGACTACTTTACAGCACAAAACAGTCCAGTTAAAGCGAATCCTCCCATTGCGTCCTGCAACAACAAGCTATTCGCTGACCTTTCGCCTCCGTTTCATTTTATCGTTCGCTTTTCCAACTCTTTGGTCCAGCTTATTCGTTTGCCCAGAGCCTACGGCGCTCGTCTTCTCGATACATTTCAGCAAGTGAAACTCCAACACGGCGCTGAGCCTGTCTCAATCTTCTGTTCCTAGCCACATCAACGTGAATTGCTGGTCAATTCTTCAAAGCGGGTCTTCTCATTGCATTGAATCGTTGCTGCTCCATCCCAATACCACTTGGATGTCTTGCCTTTCTACCCTGTGGCTCCAACAAAGTATCATTGGCACTTGTTCGGGCGTTCAGTTGAGGTTCAGCTCCTCCAGACGAATTTCGGGTTTGGGTTGACACCAGAGTGGGAGAAGTTTCACGACCAATTGGTCTTGGAACAGCTGGCGTTGCTTTGGACTCTGATAATGACGATGTACTGCTTTGCCACAGTGCAACCATCATAGCATCAAGATCCGCGGGTGGTGAGAGTGTTCTGTTTCTTCGAATCCAGTGACCGATATTGGCTTTCGATAGATGACTGCTCAAAAAGGAGGAGGAATAACTGTTGACATTACTTCCACGGTTGTCACTGCTTCCACGGTTGTCACTGCTTCCACGGCTGCCATTGCTTCCACAGCTGACACTTGAAATTTCATCTTCCGAATTCAGGAATTTCACCGATGGTAACTTGATCAGCAACAATTCCTTCGCTTCTTGCGAACCAGCCCTCGACAATTTCAGTCGTCTGCGAGATAGTACTGTCAGACACCAAGCCACCACCAGTGCTGTCGTTCACACCATGCTTTGCCCCATTCTTGATCTTCAAGCAGTTCACTTTGTTGAAGCTGTTGACTTGATGATATCGTTGATAGGCCTTCATGCTTGCACTGGAATTAACAGAGATCTCGCTGCTCAGGTTCTTCAATGCCCCAGTGTCTTGGTGATAAGTGTGTCCAGCCAATTTCTTCCGGATCTTTTCTACTTCGTCATCCAGCTCCTCAATTATCGACGTAATCACTGGTGCCGGAATCCACGAATGTATGGTAAGGAGCAATCGTCGGAGACTTCGGCTTCTCTCAAAACGCCATACCAGAATGTTTCCAGGCACTTGTTGATTTTTCTCATGGAACTTGCTAAGGAGCTTCAAAACGGGTTGGACAATCGACTGGTCAGCCCCCTTCATCGATTTGATTTTGCGGCAAGCACGACACATGTTTGCAATATGTTTCCTGTTTATGAATGAGTCTTTGTTGCAAGAAACGAATTACTGCTTTCGTTTTCACATACCTGCAAGTGCCTTATGTAAATCTGGCGGTGAATCGTTGTGCCGTGTGATGGATGTTTGGATATTGGAGTGAACAGCTAGATCTTGCGGTGAATCTTTGTCCCGTTTGATTGATGTTTGGGTATTGGGGTTGAGACCTAGATCTGACGGTGATTCTTTGCGCCGTTTTGGTTGATGTTTGGATATTGAGGTGAACAGTTGGATACTGAGGTTAAACACCTAGATCTGGCAGTTAATCTTTGCGCCGTTTTGGTTGATGTCTGGGTAGGTATTGGGGTCGATACCTAGATATTCCGGTTAATGCTCAGATCAATGATTGCGGTCAATAGCTCTACCTTGCGGTTAATGGCTAAGCCTTGGTATTGTAGTAACTACAATGATTGCTTTTACAATATTGCTACCTAAGTAAGGTATGATGATCCAGGCCTCATTTTCCGTCTCTATAGAAAGGCACATAGTTATAATATCTGTTTGTAACCCCATATATGGAACCTTTCGGCGGCGCGGTTTCATTTCCCCAACCTTGTAGATTTCAGCAGAGGTGAGGGAATTCAGCAGAAGCTGTATCTTCTTGAACCTAAGTAGATATTCCGGAACCCGCTAGAACTGCAGAACCTTTTGTGGGTTGGCGCCTTGTTTGAGAAAGATCAAAAGGTATTTTGGTATGCTGTTCTCAGTTTTACTTCTGTCGTCATCTTATTATATTCTGTTATTCTTTTGAAAACGGGAAAATAAAGCGCCTGCAATAACCTTCTATTTGGCGTGATGAAACATGTTATTGCTAGTAAAAGAATAGGTCTCATGGAAGTAAATTCATAAACAAATTTTCACCGATATATAACATATTTTATTGATTGAGCTGTGCAAGGAATCAGAGAATTGTGTGGAGCATGGTTGTACACATTTAGTGTGCCGACTTAGAATTTTGTTAGGTGTGCCTTGTGCCTTCAAATGAAATTTTATAGTTTCAGCAGCTGCACAAGCATAGTCCTGTCTCTTATCGCCTGGCTACTATAAAGCTGCAAATTTAGCTATCCAAACATCCATACTTCTGACGCCTTTTATACCCCCATCAAGAATTTCCACACCTGCCGCAATGGAATCAAACATCGACTCAACAACCCCCAGCTCCTTCTCTGGGGCAAGATCACCCTGTAGAGTTCTCAGAGTCTTCTCACGCACCTGCAACGCATAATCGACTTCCCAAAATGCATCCTTCAAGCCCTCATTGCTTGGTAAGATTTCCTGCGTCAAGACTGTCCAGTCCCTCTCTTGCATCACCGCTTTGAGGATTTGAGATGGCGAGAGAATGGTGCGGATATTGCCCTGAGATGGAATCTTCCGCTTGGATTCGATGAGACTTAGCAAGAGTGCGGCGAGGACATGTGGTTGAGCGGCTGGTTTAGAAGCTCGCAAGGACCATTCAGCTAAGCAAAGGTGCTTTGTCTTGTCGTTCAGGGCCTTGATGATCGAGCTCAGAACGGAAGGACTCTCGAAATACCATAAGCAGTGAGATAGAACGACGTAGTCGTATTTGAGGCCGTGGTAGCTGGTCAAATACGATATGGGATCCGTGTTATGGAATGTAATGCGGGGTCCATAGGTTCCCGATGAGATGTGTGATTGAGCTTGGCTTAAAGTGAAAGGTGCTCCTTGACATCTGGTTAGTATACAATATTGTATCGTCACGACAGAATCATCAGCATCAAGTACTTTACTTTTCCCAATTGCTAAATCACGAGGAAATAACATTATACATCAGAGAAAAGAAATACTTGCCATAATCAGGTGCTCCAGGATCGAGTGCATCGACATGTCCCTTTTCGCCGACAGCATCAGCAAGGACAATCGTGCAATCACCCTGTCCACAGCCAATCTCTAATACTCTCGCACCATTCTCAATTCCCCATTTCTCCACAAGACCAATACGATGCTCGATCTGACTGATTAACGACCCCGAAGAAACATTTAGATCTGTTCTCGTCTCGAGGAATTGTGTAGCGATTTTTCTGACATCCATATTCTGGCAATAAGTTTTCTTGAACGATACTGTCAATCTTGTTGTTGGCTCTTAAGCCGGGTTGGATATTTATGGTCTTTTATGTTTCGATACTTTGGGTTCCCGACTATAAGCTATCTATTGCGTTGCTAAGGCGAAAGCCACTGGCTTGAAAAGGGAAGGTTGGTGTGAGTCAGATCAGATGGTTGGGTCATGACTTGCTGCGTGATTTGCCGAGCTTGGCTTTTGTGTTCTGATCCTTAGAACCCTATCTATGTATGACTCTTCCTACATTGAAACATTAAGAAGGTCCAAGGGAAAATGATTCGTTTGTCAAAAAGTCCGGAGAACCCTCGAAGAATTGCTATCTTTATTGGAAATTAAGCTAGTTGTTTCAAACGACTTTACTGAATTCATTATTCTTTCTCAAGTTACCTGATCTCAGGTTAGTCTTACAACGGTCTTTCAAACCAACGACCTGTTTTGTCCTACATATTCTATATTACATTGAACCATAGTTCAAGATTTTGTTTATACAACCTCGATTCCCATTTTGAAAACATGGTATGTCGTGATGAGCGACATTTTACTCAAACCTCTCAATGAAAGCCTTGATGGATCTTCTTTCGTACAATCTCCCAGATTCCACCTTGCTTTATGCGACCCTTTCCGCCCTGGATTCCGAATTGGCTTACGGCTTTCCCCATCCACCATGGTCTACGAGCATTGATCCTGGTTGGATCTCTAGCATAGTTCGCCAGGCCGAGGCGCTCATTGATAGGAAATAAGTCTCCAACTTTTACCCGAGATACTCGTGGTTTACCGATGCGGTTCATAGTAGTAATGTCGAGCTCTGCATCCTTGGGAAGACTTCTTGCGTAGCGGGTAAGAAGGTCCTGAGATCTTCTCGCAAAAGCAGGCAGTCGTAAATGAACATAGGTGACAAACGGGGAAGTTGTATACATGACAAAAACCATAGGTATAATCCCAGATGCGACGACTATATAAATCAATCAGAGGTGTAGATTTGGTAGATCATATATAAACGTACCAACGACTGACACCCAAGAAGGCTTTTGCTCGGCATAAAAATGCGTGGGAGCCACGACAGCAACGAAAAAGAAACATATAGCAAGAGTCGTAAGCTTCATGCATCCTACAAAGGCTGTTCTCCCGGTTCCGGCATGGTAGATAAGGAGTCGTTCAGGGTATACTTCATTATGTCAGTAGTTCGTTCTTCATCTATCAACACACGTGACCGACGTACAAAATTTCTTCTCTCCCGGCTGCTTGGGAGTAGCAGCCTGAGTACTGTTGTTTCGCCATGTCTTTGGTAAGTATCTCGTAGTTGGTGCTCGAGGTAGCCGGCATGGCAGAAGAGAAGGGATTCCTCTCCCTCCGGCTATTCGTGACAAAAACATTGTGTTGCCGCAACAACCTTGGGCTGTGGGCAGCGAGGAGTGATGTTATGGCCTATACAGCATAGATTGACATATTTGCTAGGGTTCTGAAGGAGCGTGGAGGCACTGATCTAGAAAGGAGATATAAATCGACAGAGGTACACGTGAAGAACTTCTTTCGATGGTTGACGCGCGCTAAAACGCGCTTTATCTTACCTCAGCCGACGATCCCAGTCGACGATCATCCTGCCAGGTGGTTTCAACGCATCTAGAGGCCAAGGTGAACACCGTCGCTGCATAAGGAACAGAATATGGTCTTGCGGAGGATAAGGCAATGAACAGCTAGGCACTCGCCTCCCACATTCTCTCGAATTGCATCATGCTGTCGCCATACACGTTGCTGCTCACATGCGCAATCCTCCTCCTTAATGTTCGAGCGTACACCCCTCTATCCGACGAGACCCTACGCAACATCCCAGGGGGAGCTGCGGATTTTGATATCAAGACTGGTGCTCTCCTGGCACCCATTCTGATCCCCAGAGTTCCAGGAACACCGGGGTCAACCAAAGTTCTGCAGCACTTTGTTGACTTCTTCGCCAGAGAGCTTCCGAACTGGCACATCGAATACCAAAACTCGACGTCGAAGACTCCTGCGACTGGGAATAAGGATGTCCCCTTTGCGAATTTGATCATCACGCGCGATCCACCGTGGACGCAGCCGGGCAATGTTGGAAGACTTGCACTGGTGGCTCATTATGACAGCAAACTAACTCCTGCTGGATTCATTGGAGCAACTGATAGCGCCGTACCATGCGCATTGATTATGCACGCCGCAAGATCTGTGGACGAGGCACTGACGCGGAAATGGGAAGCTATGAAAGCTGAAGGTTTAGGGGATAGGGAGCTGGAAGAGGAGGTTGGAGTTCAGATAATCCTCCTCGATGGGGAGGAGGCATTCGTGTCCTGGACGGACACAGATTCTCTATACGGTGCCAGGCAAGATACTTCGCAAAGTACAGTCAAATTCTCATGCTAACTCAGGGCAGATCATTGGCAGAAACATGGGAAGCAACCGCCAATGCGGCAACGTCTAACTTTCACTCAGCTCTCAGTTCCATCACCCTCTTCTTCCTACTTGATCTTCTAGGCGCAGCCAACCCGAACATCCCATCATACTTTAAGACGACACATTGGGCATATCAGAAGTTAGCGAAGGTCGAGTCGCGATTAAGATCGTTGTCAATGCTACAGTCCAAGGCGGACCATGCATTCCTTCCCGATACAGAGAAGGCATCGGATTCATTCAATTCGGCGTGGTCCGTACAGGACGACCATATACCATTCATGGCCCGTGGAGTCGAAGTTTTACACATAATCCCAACACCATTCCCTCGGGTATGGCATCAGATAACCGATGATGGAGAGCATTTGGATATGCCAACGGTGGAGGATTGGGCCAAGGTGGTCACTGCCTTCGTAGCAGAATGGATGGATCTGGAGGGCCACTTCCCACCCCCAGCGGAAACGATCAAGGACAGAAATCTTCTAAAAAAGAGTGAGCTGTGAGTTGACCTCGCCGCATTTTCCATTGAGGTTTGTAACTTATTCTTGTACCACAGCCCCCAAAATGTATAGCAAGCCAGGAGATTTTGTTCGTAGAAGGCGAGGGACTATAAACAATACAACCACTAGTCATCCATGCATGAAATCTATCTGATCTGGTCTGGTCTGATGCGATGTTCCTCTTTTGCCACCGGTGAGGACGATTGGGCGCCATGGGAGTGGATATTGGATTATCTGTTGCACATCGCATCTCTCCAGTGGCGTTTTTGCCAACATGCTCAGTCCTTGAAAAGCTGGGTGACCCCCTACCCGTCCTGCTGGCTGTATTTCACACGAGTAAGGTGGATTTGATTTCTTAGCGGTTTGATTCATGCTCGCTCGCTCGCTCGCGTTTGCGGCAGCAGCCATGGCCGGCATTAGCGAGAGTACCGGGGCGAGGCGCAGGGGGATGTGCTGAGACACGTGGCTTGCACGAGGAGAGATGTGCAACAGAGTTGGATTCTCAGCGCCTTTTTCCTTGGTAAGCGACGCTCACTGGAAGAGAAGCGATGGCCGTCTGGATGCCCGAAGCCTTGAGCAAACACATGTCCAGCTATTCTACGACCTGCAGCATTTGTTTCTTGTGAGGGAATCAATCTTGTATCTTGTTTGTGCCTTTCCGTCGTGGTTTCCCAGCCACGTAATAATGATGCAGATGTGAGCTGAGGAGAGTTCCCGACCTTGCCGTTATGTGGAGGCTATGCAGCCCAGCATGCGTATGTGTGCCATTGTGCCATTGGCAATGTGCGCCCTCGAAGCAAGTATATGCCGATAGTCCCGAGCGAGCGCCAGATGGAAGGTTTGCTGGAATCCCTCCCACAAACATGATCTTCGAAGCATTATTCCGGGGACACGACGTTGGTTGATGATTTATGTGCCGAAAAAACCCTCGTGCCCACACTCGTGCATCATGATTGCCCAACCTGAGCTTGATTCAACGTCCTGCTCAAAGAACAAACCAGAGTGCAATACAGGACGATATTTTGTTGAACTGCAATCCCCTCACCTGCACTCTTTTCAGCTCTTCGGCCGTCTTACTCCCCAGCTACCCTACCATTCTATGGCTTGCTTATCGGCTATAGTTCTGAGTCCGAAGGGAAAACGGCAGATGATCTATTCTATCTATCTATCTGCACCTTCCCCTGGCTGTTTCCTTCACTCTCTTGCTCCCAGTCCTAGAACCAGCGGTCAATTGGTCCCAGGCTTTCTTGCAGTAGCTGCGTTTCTATTTCTGTGATGTGCTACTGCGGGCTTCTTGCTCGGCGCCTTTCTTTTCTCCCTCACTATGCCACCATCATAACCTCAACGTTTTATTGTTATATGATATGCCTACGTAGTTACCTGCCTTAGCTGGACTGGGCTGGGCTGGACAAGCTGTGAGAAATAGTGTCAGCATGCAGCACTAACGGAGCAGAGCAAGAATGCGCTGGCCAATAGATAGATGGAAGGAGAATCACGGCGCACCATCTGCATCGCACTACTCGAGCAGCTATTGATACAGTATCGGGAATAATGGGATATACACCAGACGCAGTGCTAGTAGGTTTATTAGCTTGCGCACAGCACACTAACAACTCGTCTCGCCCCCAACAACCAGCTGCTCGTTGCTCGTGCTCCTGCAGCTCCTGCATCGCGAAGTAAATCTCCTCTTCTATTGGCTGATGCGCGTCCGTGTCGTTCAGCTGTTGGATTCGCAATGAAATCGATACTCGACAGGGTATGGAAATGATAATTATACTCGTGAGGCCATTGAAGTAGAAGATCAATGAGAAAGAAGCGATGCTACCGATTGAGCTTCTCTTCCCTCCTCCCCCCCTCTCTCTCTTTCTATTTTTGTATTAGTTCGGGAGTAGTCTTGGGAAGCTCGTCAAACTCGTGTGTTTATAAGCTTATCGCTCAAGTGCTGTGAATATTTGAGTGTTTTATGAGGGTCGATGATTAAGTTGTTTTGAATCTTGGAATTGTTTAGCTATGCTTTGTCATCCAAAGTACTTACACCCAGTTGTCAAAACTTACTTAGTTGGGAAGACTAGTTACGGCAAGCACGCAGCTGCTAGGCAGAATGGCGTCCAAAAAGGATATGGTTAAGAAGTGCTTGGTCGTGGCAAAGCCTATAGCCAACTCCCGATAGCATACCGTAGCCTTTGTCAAACAGATGGACACAAGCCGTGGAAACATGTTTGACTAGAGGTTGTTATATTGATTACTAAAAACAAGCGGCTGGGTCTCTCCACAGCAATATCTTTTTCGAAGCTAAAAACCGAAATGATCTATATTACATCTTTCTCTCCACTACAGCAAGATCATGGCAGCACCCATCAAGGCCGAGCCCAACACGTACAAACCAAGGAAATGGCCACCAACCGTCACAGCTCTCGGGGCATACAGAGCATCAGCAGCACTCTTCTTCGTACTCGAGGCCGCTGCCGCACCGCCAGACGATGATCCCGTACCAGTAGCACTAGCTTGGCTGAGCACAGAAGAGCAAGACGCGGCCGTCGCAGCCGCGCTGACTGATTCTGCGTTGCCGTCAAAGTCGCACGCGTCACTGCTTCCTTGCTCCAGGAAGTACTCGTTGAAGGCATACGAGAGCTGCTCGGTTGCGTTGCACATCGAGTACTCCCCGTAGACTCCCGTGCTGGTGTTCGTCGTAACTCCCGCGCATGGCTTTCCGTCGTTGTAGCCGCATACTTGCGAGAACAGCGATCCGAGGTCCTCGGAGGAGATTCCGGCCTTTGCCTTGCAGCTCAACGAGGATACCATACAATCGCAGACGGCTAAAACGATTAGTAAGTTTTACTGAGTAGAGCGATGGCAATCTTACCTTGGTTGGGAGTAGGAGGAAGTCCGGACTCAGAAACGAGCCAGTTGGTAGCAACTGCTGGGCATGCTTGTTGGACGGTATTGGTGGGAGTATAGCTGGCCGAGTTGACACCAGTGACCGTGACGGAAGCAATCTCAGTTGCCCAAGCATTGTAGTCAGAGAGAGTGCTGACGGAGTCCCCATCGACCGAAACCAAGCCGTAGTCATTATCCTCCTGGAAGTACTCGTAGACGATTCCTCCGCTGAAGACCTCGCTCATGTCGGAGCCGTAGAGAGCCTCGACTTCGGTAAACTTTCTACCCGCAGCCCCATCTGGCGTGTTGCATCCATACTCGGCAAAGAAGACGGGGACTGTGTAGTTGGCAAACTCGGCGGTTCGCGCGGAATATCCAGATGTCTCGTAGTCCGAGTCGCCGCACCACTCGTAGATGTTGTACCCCCAGAAGTCGATGATGTCTGCTTCATCTCCGCAGTTGAAGTAGTTGGCCACGTCGAAACGAACCGTGGCATCGTCATCGGCTGCGTATCCAACACCCATAGAATGATATCCTTGATCCTTGATGTAAGCCTTGGTGTCGCGAACAGCAGCCTTGACGAAAGCAGAGGCTCCGGTGTATGAAGCATTGTTCGAAACCTCATTTCCAGCGAAGAAACCGACGACGTTCGTGTAGTTTGCCAACGAATCTACCACTGCGGTGTATCGTGCATATAGTTCAGTGTTCCAAGCAGGAGATGTTCGCTGGATTGACAGATTGGGTTCGCCAAGGTCGCTTATCACATAGATACCAGCATCGTCAAGAAGCTTCATGCACGCCGAGTGATCTTGTGCTGGGTCAATGGCATACGTTCGGATCAGATTGGCACCGGCCTTTTGGAGGTATGGGACATCGCGAGCACAGATGGTTTCGTCTGAAAGAGGGTCGATATATCCAGCATCGGTAGATGAGCCATCTGCCTGGTAAGCGACGCCTTTGATGAAGAACTGCGTTCCGTTCGAGGAATAGAAGAACTTGGAACCCTAGATTCAATTGACGCATTAAGATTTATTCTGAGATAAAGGCTTGCGTGCAACTATTACCTTGATGACGATAGGGTCAAGAGTGGCCGATGCGCCCAAGGCCAAGAGGGACAACAAGGAGAGGGAACGAGCGGAGACCATATTGATAATGGGAGTAGGGAATTCCCCCGGGAAAGACTGAAAGGTTGACAATAAAGCAGTGACGATGATAACAGGGTCAAAAATTGCAGTAATTGGTCACTGCTAGAGGGTCACGAAAGAAAGAGGAACGAACGAGTGGAAAGGGAACAGTGAATTAAGGCGAGAAGGAGCTCTCAAGCGTAAGGGCGAGGTGAAGAGAAAGAAGGAAAGAGGAAAAGAAAACAGCTGGATGGGCTGGTCCTTTTCTTGTGTGAGCGAAAAAGGGATGGTCGGTCCTGGTGGTGTGGTCGTAATCAAGTCAAGATCAGGAAATAAGCAGGTCCACCGGTCCACCGATCCACAGGTTGGTTCCCACACGGCGCAGCCAAGGAGCGAATGACGAGGGGCTGCTGCTAGCCCGATGCTTGTAAATGCTTCTTTCCCCGCCTTCCGATCCACCACCAACCCGCCCTTCCAAAAATACATTACGCGTCTCATTGGGTGCGCCGTGTTGACATGATCTTACTCATCTGCTGCGAACCTGGATAGGGGAGCATTCGTGTTTGTTTCTGGCTCGGATCACCGATGACTTGAGTCCTGGGGAAACCACGGGAAACCATTCGCGTTCATTGCTCGGGAGATCTTGTTGTGCAGCCTTGCTATTACTTGAGACATGCTGTTCCTTCGAGATATTGGCCCATAAAACATGTTTATCACACATCTAAATCAGATCCATCGTGGGTGTCGTCTATTTAGAGGCTCACATCAAAGGGGGGACAATCAGGCGCTTCCTTATTCCATTCCCTACTGATTATTTATTTCTAATTAATTGCTAGCTTTTAATAGCCAATTCTTTGCTACAGCCAATTTTCTCCAAAATAAACCGAATTTTTCTTCCGCTATAATGTAAAAACTCAAGTGGGCTCGGCAGTTCGTGCTTCAAAAGGCTAAGCTAATATTGCTTCAATCTCAGCATATCATCGACTTTGCTTGTGACGGCGGCCCATTCCAAAGAATGGATTGCCTATTTCGCAGCCTTGGCTTTACCAACATGCCCACCCGGTGACGTCAAAGGGAGGAGTCTGTCACGATAGATCTTCATGCCAGCGTCGTTTCAGATTGTCTATCGTCATCTCGCCTAAAATTCTGGAGAACATCTATACTGGGACAAGGCTGCTCTCTATCCCTTATTCTGCAGCCTCGTCGCACTGAGTCAAGGAGATGAGCATCTACACGTTTGATATTCATTGGGCTTGATAATCTGATTGCTTTCAACATCATTATCACGTGTACTGGTTTAGCTTTTGGCAAGGAGATGTTCAGATTGGGTATGCTGGGACAAGATATTTAGAGGATACTTTATTTGCACAGTCAGCTCGTCTTTGAAACCTCTAAACCCGAGCAACAATTTTCTTATGTTTTTAATAATGGAAACTGATGGAGTGAAGTGCTTCACTAGTTTGACTTCTGCAAGCTTGCAACACCAGAATATATTCAACATTGGAATGAAGGTGGTCTCCGTGACAGATGAACAAGGAAAGTCAACAAAGTAGGAAATAAATCAAAATCTTGATAAATGGGTAAAATTGAATAATACTTTGAACATCCAAGCATCTTTCAGTCTTTTTCAATCAGTTGCCTGTGCGGGAAAGTACCTGCTTTCATTGTGAATGCTCGCTAAAAACCAGCAGTTCACCATCTTTACATTACTCCGTACAAAAACAGCCTTTGCATCCTTTATTTGCGGTCAACTAACCAGATATTGAAACAGACGAGACCAAATCAAGAAAGTAAGAAACGATAGAATGCTGCGCAACTATCCCCAAAAACCAGTAGAAGGCATTAATCTGGTATCACGTGTAGACCTCACGTGGGGCATTGCTACTAAAATCGCCGAAAGTCCCGATCGTACTGACTCGCCAACTTTGCTCTGTACTGTAGCAGCAATCCACAAAGCTGGGGATGAGGCCCCTTTTCAATAGCCTCTCCTTCTGTAAGCACAGTAGAACGCTGGTAAGGGGCATAGTCAAGATCCCACCATACCCCGCAAGCCAACGAGGCATCGCTACCAGGATGGCGGAACGATCATACGACGTCAGTTTGACCCCCACCCTCATCCAGATACTCTACTCACTTGCTGCAGGATGCAATAGATCTTTTAAACACCCTCCAAACGCCCTATGCGGTCCTCGAACAACGCCGGAAGGCGGGGATTAGGATCGACGAGAACGCTAATCAACAGCTTAGGCAATGTCTTTCGCGGATGGGATACACGGTAGGCTTGACCCTTTTCATGCATCGCTTGTTCACTGAACCTTGACAGCAAGCACACCTTGACAAGTTGAACATTGTCCACGTCGCTGGTACCAAGGGCAAAGGCAGCACTTGCGCCTTTGTCGATTCGATCCTTTCACAGTACCGCAAGTCACATGACCATCCAAAGAATGTTGGGCTCTTCACATCTCCTCATTTAATAGCTGTCCGGGAACGCATAAGAATCAACTCGGCCCCTATCTCTCCTGTGCTATTCGCCAAATATTTCTTCGAGGTTTGGGACGCGCTTGAGAATGCAGCTCGCGAATCAAATGCTCCTTTTGAGAAGCCTGTCTATTTCCGCTACTTGACACTAATGAGTTACCATGTCTTCCTCAGAGAAGGAGTTGATGCTGCAGTTTACGAAGTTGGAGTAGGCGGAGAGTACGATGCTACAAATGTGATTGAAAGACCAGCAGCAACGGGAATTTCCACTCTGGGCATCGATCATGTTTTCACTCTCGGGGCGACCATCGATAAGATTGCATGGCATAAGGCTGGAATTATGAAGAATGGCTCTCCAGCGTTCACAGTACCGCAAATCGCGGAAGCTACGGAGGTATTAGAACAGCGAGCAAAGGAGAGAAATGTCAAATCATTACAAGTAGTGAAAATAGACAAGCGACTTCAAGGCCTCAAATTACGACCTAATGCTGCATTCCAGAAAGGAAATGCTAGTCTTGCAATCGCACTAGCTGAGACTATTCTGACAAAGCTGGACCCGACTTTTCAGCTTTCTTCCGACTCTTTGCCGAAAGAATTTATTGATGGCCTTGAGCAAGTGGTTTGGCGTGGTAGATGTGAGACCAAGGTTGAAGGAAATATCAGATGGTACATAGACGGAGCACACACGACAGATAGTATCAAAGTTGCCGAGAGATGGTTCGGTGGCGAGTCTTCTGCAAGGTAAATTGAATCTCTCAAAGACATCAATTCGATACTAATTCGCTGGAAATGATGCAGACCAGTAGGAGGACCTCGTGTTCTGATTTTTAATCAACAAGGAGAACATGAGCCAATGCAATTGCTCAAGGATCTCTACAACGCCATCACTTCTCAGGGGCTTGTGAAATTCACCCATGTTGTCTTCTGCACTAATTTTGGGGGCACAGCAGCAAAGAAAGGTATTGGCCACTTGATCATTACCAAGCTAGCATGCTAATCACTTTATCATCATAGACCATGTCAACCATACCCATGATTCAAGAGCTATTGCGAATCTTACGACCCAAAAGGCCTTTGCTGAAAGCTGGGCAATTCTCGATCCTTCGGCAACAACCAAAGTTTTTACAGGCATTGAAGAAGCATTCGAGTATGTTAGGGCACTAGACACTAATGAAGAAGAAAATCGCGGTGGAAAAGAAAAAGAAATACATGTTCTAATCACGGGCAGTCTTCATTTGGTCGGTCGGGCATTAGGTGTTTTAGAAGGACCTGATGCTTTATAAACATGCATAGAGGTAGAATCGAGCTTCAACTCTCGTGGAAATCTGCTTTTCTCCTGGCGGAATTTGTTATATTAATCGGTGCGTAGAAAGCGTATAATTCGTTAAGCCCAAATAGCATTTGGGGAAATTCCAACAACAATAAGCGTCTTACTATAATTCAGTGATACTGATTCGAGCGGGTGCCGAATGCAACTCTGCCAGCTGCAGAAGTATGCATGTCGCTTGAAGCGGATAATCTTCATGCCAAGCTCTCTGGATAGCATCGCAGCCTCGCCAGATGACATAGAGTGAGTCTCCGCTCAAATTACTCTACAGTTCATTCTCCTGCGGAATTTGATTGCTCAATCAACAGTTGCTATCCAATGGCCGAAGTCCTCGGTGTCATTGGAAGTATCGTAGGCATTGCGGCAGCAGCGGCCCAAACCTCGCGTACTATGTACGACATGGCGAGGGAAATCCGTTCTGCCAGTGAAGATGTAGACGGGCTCGCAATCAGTATCGAGTCGTGGTCTTCGGTGATGTACGCGGCCTATGAGGCTTTGAATGAGCACTGCTCAAGTCAGCAGCAGGTTGAAGTGGTGCGGAAGATCGCGTCCAAGAAGATCCTTTACCCGATGGTTCGCGAATGTAGACATGTGAGCAAACTGATCAAGAGGATCACGCCGCGGTTGGAGGAGTCCCTGGACGGCCTGACTCTGCTCACGCGAATCAGATGGTTCTTTATGAAAGGCGAGGTTGACTTGTTGAGTAAGAGGATGGAATCGTCGAAGTCGACGCTCACCGTCATGCTTAATGCTATAGGGCTGGCGGTAAAACCTGTAGGTCCGGATAGGTGTGTATCCAAACCCCAATTCGATTCTTCCATGGGAATTCGTCTAATTGTTAAGATGACAGGGAGTTGTTAGAGCTCCTCCTCGAGAACTCGATCCATACGGCGAGAATCCATCAGGATCAATTGGATATGGTTGCGCCAGAGATCTCTACGAACTCTGCACATCGGGCACAGCAACGTCTAATCAACAAAGCAGAAAAGCTCCTGCCAAAAATACCTGCTACTTCGCGGAGAGAGTTGAGTTATCAAGTCTTTCGTGAACGCGATAGAGAGGAGCGAGTCGAACCAGATAGCCACCGTTTAAGGACAAGAGAAACCACACGACCTGTGGCTCAAGAGAATCGTGCAAGGTACGCTCCCAGCAGGTCATCAACGAGGCCTGTTACTCCCGTTCCCATGGAAATTCCCTCTCGTGAAGTGAACGAGGCTGGCCCTTCGAGGCTAAACACGGCTCAACAAAATCCTCCTTCCAACGAACCCGTCCCAGAACACATCCACGTAGAAGCAAATCGAGCGGTCGTCCCAGAAGCACCTGCTGAAGAACTGCAGCCTAGCAATTATAGCGCAGTGCACCGTACAAACCACACCATTGACCTCGAACAGACCAACCTCCACATCATCACGGGCCAGATCAACCACCAGGAAGTAAACGCCATGATCATACCGGACTTCTCAGATAACCTCATCTCGGAGCATATGGCACTCGTCTTGGGATTGAAGATCACCCCTGTAGATCCGGGAGAGGAACACACGCCCTATTATTTTGCTGACGATACACCTGAGCCCAAGATTGGGGATGTCAGTTTTGAGTGGAGGAGTGGCCATCATAGACCTATTAGGGTGCGTTGCTCCGTCTGTGCCCGTAAACTGCCTCATTTGTATCTTGGGATGTCGTTTATTGAGAGGAGGAGGAGGAGGGGGAGGGGGGAGAGGGAGGGAGAGGGAGAGAGAAGACCTGACTCTCCCAATTGACCTGAATCGGAGAAATTGAAAGTTGCACGTATCGAGGACTTGGTTGCATACCAGCTGTTATTCATTTTAATAATTCATTATTCAAACAAACGAGGTTCTGAACCTTGGAGTTTTATATGTGTGATCATACCGTAGAGGCTAGCACAGCGCGCTTTCATAAGCACATGTTTATATCAGATTAGCCTATCAATGCTCTGCTGCTTTGCTAAACCTAGTGAAAATAGCTTAACCCACTGATACACTCAATTTCACAGCAGATTTGTTGTTATAACTATCCTCTCGCGAATTTCATAATTCCCCTAGTTTTTTTTTTTTTTTCAGTTCACGCTGTTCCAATTTTGCATTACAGGATGCGTTTTTCCAATCATGTAAGATTTCTTGAGCCGGTGTAATCCTTCTCAGTTTAGATACGGAGCACTTTAGATGATTTCAGGCCGAAATCTCCGTTTTGGACGCTAGATCTTTGAACCGTGATCAACCTGGAGCAACAAACATGGGGGTTAGCTAATGAGAAAATCGAAGATGCTTTGAAGAGTAAGATTCTTGTGTCGGCAGGGAAGAGAAGTGCGGGAAAGCTGCAAGGCGATTTCTACTAGGCGACTCTCAAGTAGCAACACTCAACATGATAAAGCCGGTGCTCCGAGACTGGGCTGCTTAAGGTGGGACGAGTATTGAACTTGTCACTCTGAACATTAAGCTTTAAACCTGCCAGAAGAAATCAGTTGTGATATTCAGCCCGTATATACTTCGTATTATCGATTGGCAAAGGGCAGCTCAGACGGCACTTGGTTTGAGTCGTCGATACAGCTTGGCGCAGCTTCTGATGAGATTATCTTTCCCTTTTAAGAATCCGCACACGGCAGGATATGATGCCAATTTTTGCTTTGTGAGTGGTTTTTATGATAGCTGTGGAAATTTCGGAGGATGCTCTTGAAGTTGGCGATACACGCCAAGAAATACTATTGACTTCCTTGTTGATTACGCAGCTTACCATGCATGATTAAGGTTGCTAGATGGATAACATGAAGGAAATATATTTGAAGGCGGTACGGAGTACAGGATGCTTGGTTTGAAATAACGGAGCAAAAACAAGAGAATAATCGACGGGAGATTGCCTAAAAAAACAGGTGGAGAAAAAAGCGGCAACTAGGAGAGCTGTCAAGATGAGGCGAGGATGAAGAAACCAATAATTACCTACAATGCTGCTTATACTGCTTTCATGCTAGCGTCCGAGTGCAAATTCCTGTGGTCAAATTTATACATGAGATGATCTAATGAAAGCCATTAACTGAATCCTTGTATAATTGTCGAGTATTTTCGACTCTACTGGCCAGATGATTACTTGCAGAAAAAAAAAAAAACACAAACCTTCAGGCTTCCATGTTAGTGTTAACTGTTAAGTTATTATATTTAACTTTTTGCTAATCCAAAAAAAAGACATGATCTCCCCCCTCCATCCCGGGTCCCCAGTTCGATTTATCTCCGTTATTGATTCCACTCCTATTACAAATGCATGCATGTTCTCGTATCTTAACCTTTATCATACCTCGTGTAAGTAAAGTGCCTCGGGGTTCCGGAAACCCGCTGAGAGAAGCCAGCTTTGATCCGTTAGTAGAAGTGCCTTCAGTACCAATAAGTAATTGCCGAGGTTAATTTCCCGTTATCATAAATCTGCTATCATAATCTTGTTGCTCGAATTTGATAGGTCTTCTGAGAACTGTGATTATCGTGCTTTAAGAGATGAGTGAGCGGTTTTGCTATGATCACTTGCTGGATTCCGATATTGTACCGAAGTGAAATTTATGAATATCCGTTTAAGCGGAACCCAGTTTGAAGGTTCATGGCCAAGATACGGTGTATTAGCCGAGTATATTTGCAACCGGGCAGTAAACGTTCATGTATTTCCATGAAAATGTAATATCAACTGGTTACCCTATCAGCATTGTTTACCTTGGAAGTCTATGCATGTAGGAAGCAGGTTTCGCTGCAGTTTTAACATGAAGTTCGACCACCGTCCAGTTCTTTTCTTGGGCCTCCTACAGTAACGGGGTGCCCGAGTATTTAAACTTTGTTTCTCGGTGTACATACCGGATTTTTCGAGGCCAAGCTTCGGGCCGAGCCTAGAAGGAACGGTTCCATGCTCATTCTATGGGGATCCTCATCTCAACTCGGTAAGAGGGTCAACTCTCAAGTAATGAAACCTTAACCGCAAATGCGAAACTTAAACTTGGATTGCGAGACATTTCGGCGTTAGTGGCAGCAACACCGCCTAAAAAGAATCGAAACATCAAACAAAGTGTTCTTCGGTTTTTGTTTCGTTCTCTTATCATATTACACCGTGTCCGGAAAGTGTTCTTTTTTGAATCATCGCTCAAGCCAAAATGTCGAGGGACGCGGTCAAAAGCCTCGGATGCCTTCACCTCGGCTCTTTTTTTTTTTTTTTTTTTTTTTGGCGGTTCGTTACAGGTACTGTCGTTCCATCTGTCGTTTTGAAAGATAACTGTAGAATGATGCGACTGGCTTATTACTATATTTCTTTACATAGAAATCCAGTAATGGGAAGTCGCTTGTTTAGCCGAGTTGTTCATCTTATGCAGCTGATCATCTGATTGAAGACAGTTCGGACTGCTGGAGGAAATGAGGCTGCATTCCAATTGAAGAAAGCTTCATCTGTCGATGGTCAGATATGTATGGTACTTATACATAAGAACTAGTCGTCTTGGAACAAATAAACAACTTGCTCTTTCATGAAATATGGCATCATCTGCTGTAATTAGAGTGAGTGGCCAAATGGCGAGTAAATGGAAGCAGTTCATGATGTGATGTAAATTTGATTTCTATCGCTCTGAGTCCTCTTGGAGTAATTTCTCTAGCTTTTTTGCAAGCAGAACTGCCCTTCTGTCAACGTGAAGTACAAAGTATTCGCCAACCTTGGTGACAAGCGCGAGTAGAAATAGGCCAGTAACTGCGATCGAAACAGTGAGAGAGACTCCAGTCCATCTGCAGATAAAATTTATCATGGGATTGCGCCACATCCTATAAATCATCTGGTGAACGACATATACACCAAAAGAGATCTTTCCAAGGTATTGTACGAATCGTAGGTTGAATGGTTGTTGCAGCGCATCATATCTGCTGATCGAAAATACAAATAACGAGGCACCGATTGATTTCCATACAAAGTGTACAGGATCGGGTTCGTCCTTTCCGAATGGAACTTGTAGGATTCTTAATATTCCATATCCAGGAGGAAACTGGTCGGTGTCTGGCAAGCAAAGGAGGCCCAGTCCAATTGTGAAAATTGCTATAGAAGTGATGCGATGTGACAATATTTGGTCCAGTAATGTTCTCGGGCCTGTATTGATCTTGTGATCCAAAGTCTTATGATCAGTGATATTAAGCTCTGCAATAATTAATCCAGTAATGAAACACGCAACGTCCCAGTATCCCTGGTACAAAAACCAGACGAAAAGTGCTGAAAGCAAATGGTTTCGATACATGGCTCGGACTCTGGTAAAACCCAAGATACAAACATAAACGATGATTGAACCCCGAAACTCCAGAGGGATTGTCCAGAAGACAGGATTCAGGCCATTGTCCAATTTGACGTTGATGACATCGATAGCGTTAATGATATAAAGCATTAGATACTTGAAGTGTGCCCACGGCGATGATAGAGATTCTTGTAGTGGTGCGAACTCCTGCCAGTGGTACATATTCAAGTAAAGCGCCAGCTGTGCCAATACCGACATAACAAAGACTGGAATATACAACCGCAAGCCTCTGCGAAATATGGACGACGAGAGATTTCGAAGAAGTTTATCGTGCCCGCCAGTATTGCGTAACTTCAACGTGTTCCACGATATTGCGTAGCCAGAAACCACCATGAACAGAGGCACCATTGCATGTGCACCGAAGATAATCCTTAGAGGAGGAATCTGAAAGAACCATCTGTTCTCTTCAATAGGTTCACTGAGAAATCCATGAAACCCGGTATCCAGCTCGCCCATGATAAGATGGTCAAAAGCAACAATGATGGCGGCGAGCCCACGAATGCCATCTAGCCACGAAGTATTCTCCCGACGGACTCTCCCGTTCTCGTAAAAGGGCAGCATCGCGAAAAAAATGATGTGATGGTTACTGACTGGAAAGTTGTCAAACTGGAAGAACGACACCGGCGAGTTTCCGATTTAACCTGCCATGAGTTTCTAACTCATGTATCTGCAACCGAGGGTGCATAAAAGCGAGAGCCTCAAGTTCAAACCCAGAAGAACGAAACTTTCCAGCGAGATCAGAAGTTAACCTGAACGCCGATCCGAAGAAGCGGAAAGTATAAAAGCATACATGCGAAAATTAACCAATGTCAATGCTCAAAGATCAATGTCAAAAACGGCACCTCCGGTGATCTGAGCCTGTAACCAGGGTCTAGGCACCGTTCAGACCACAAGAGAAAGCAGCTTTGGGTTCTTTGACCTATCGGCGAATGCCCGGGAAGGGTCCAGCATCTAGTCCGTGAGCATCTCAACATTTAGCTTTTCCCGAGGTGCGAGGTGGAAGTTCGTGATTCGAAGCGATAGCACTGAGAATGCGGGTCTTGGCAAGGTTTCAGCCGCCAAGTCACCCAGAAGGATTCGATTCTGCTGGAAGCTGAAATGCGCTAGCCCGAGAGCTATCTAGCTGATCGGTCACTGCCATAGCCATCGTCTCACAATAAAGTGAATCGCAAACAATGCCCTGGGAACCAGTACGTCTGCTAGGAGATGTCTCCGCCAACGACAACAAAAATAAGAAGACGACAAATTCAAGGTGACAACACATCAAGACTATGCATCAAGCACAATTGCATAAAAGAAGCTTCTGGAGAAGTTTCAGTGGATTCGAGATGCGGCTGAATACTTCAAAAGTCCATGCACTCTAGCATCGCTTCGGTAAGCTTCGTTTTGAGGTTGACTACGTACATGGTGGTCTGATAATTTTCATAATCACTTGTTAGTTCCCAATAAGGCATTACGAATATTTGACATCGACTTATGTCAGTTATATTACATGATGAAAGTTGAACCATTAGAAGACCACTCTGATCTTCTGATCTTTAAGAATGCCAAGCAATTTTCTTATCACCAGCAAAGTGGTATAGAAGGATGAGATACAAGCTATATTATCAATAATATACATAATTGAGAAACACACAACGCTTGTCTGATCAGCTTTTACGTCATAATTGAAGTTTATCAAACTCTTTCTACATGTGCAATGCCAATCTACCCAAGTACTATCCTCTTGAAAGTACTGTGAGTAATCACATTAGTGTGTGGTCTTCTAGGCGTGTCGATTTCATAGATGCTGGGATTGCTTGGATACTTCTGAAGTAAACCTTCCTCGAAACATGTTTTTGGGTCCGCCAACCTAATTTGGCTGATAAATATTGTATCAGCCGATCAAGTCTTGTGTAACACGCTCGGAAACATGGCAGATTTCTTTCCACCAACTTCATATTTATCAAGCGCATCGCCCATGGCAATGATACTCCTCATCACTTCAGCTCACACTATCAGCACTTACGATGTTATCCACATATCGAAAAACCTCGTTCCCTTTTGACAACTCGCTTGTCCTATCATTATTGCCCTCATCTTTACAAATACTAAAAGGCTTCGTTCATATTTTGTTACTATATAGCATTTTCAAATTCCGAGACTCATATTTCTTTGGTTTTCCACTACTTGGAGAAGGCGTTTTTCAGGTTTTCTGCTCGGAGCTCAATTTGTCCAGACAAAAATCACGTTTTGATAGAACCTTTAACCGAAGACCTTCTTCAAATAGTGGACTCGAGGACAAACAGACCAAGTCGACTGATTGCGTAACTGTTGTTGTCGGTTACAGGGAGAACCCCACAGTATGGCGACAATGCCTTGCAAGCTACCGAAACAATTATGACAGGTGTACGCAAGCAATATTCATTGGAATTGATGGTGATGATCGAGAAGATCTTAACATGGTAGATGTCGCTGAAGAAGTAAGCTTGTTTCCCAAATTCGTATATTCCCGCATTGACCGGTGGTGCATAGATTTTCGGCAAGGAAATCACAAAGATACATATCCTGGAACCTTTTGGAGCTATAGCCAGAAGAGATTTGGAGTCTCTACATGAAAAGTCTCAGATATTGCCCATCGAAGGCGAAACAGAATCAGATATGATCCTTAACATATTGATTAGGCGAGCTACGACCATTCTGGAGGGTCAAGGCGCTCTTCACTCCAAGTTTGATTCACCTCGTCCGATTTGTATCTACCAGCCTCATGTTGCGAAGAAGGACATCATGTTTACGACATTTATTTTCGCGATTGCGTATGCGAGAGTAAATAATGTCGATTTTATCTGGTCCAGCGATTCTGACTCTTGGATTAACAAAAACACACTGAAGCAAGCAGTCGCTTCTGTTTACGAGGACGAATCATTTGGTGGATGTTGCACTTCTCTTAGGATACACAATGGTAGTGAAAGTGTCCTTGCCGACATTATTGAGACGACCTTCGAGCCAAATATAGCGATGACAGCTGGAGTGCTTGGCCTCTTTGACATGGTAGATTGCCAATGTGGACCTTCTGCTCTATTTCGAAGAGATGCACTTCGGGAAATCTTGATGCCGTGGTATAACCAAATTATTCTAGGGAAACGACCTGTAAGTTTTTGACTTTTTTTCTTATCCAAGCGGACAGCGATTAACATGCTTTTTTAAGGTTGTCAACGAGGATCGACATCTGACGACCAGACTACTATTGAGTGGCAGAAAAGTTGCATTTAGTCCACTGGCATGGGTAGCTACGGACACACCAACAACATTCGCCAAGTGGACCGCACAGCAGATACGTTGGGCCCGGGCGCCCACGCTCGAAACACTTAGCAATCCCCGTTTGTTTTTGTTGCGCCATCCGATGTTGTTTATTCATGCGATACGTCGATTTTTTATTCCCGTTCTCAATTTCTACGTCGTCTGCTTCTATGCTACGACTGGTAATTTGAGCAAAATTTCATCAGCTAAAGACTTCATGCTTCGAATGGTATTTCTCTCGCTATACTCATCGGTCAGATATCAACACAAAGGAATTTGGGTCTTTTTCAAAAGAGGAATCTGCCAAGTTCTTCTCCAGATACCTCAAGCAGCATATTTGCTCTGGGCATGTTTGACGGCATTTGATGACAGCTGGGGTACACCAGTGAGATGCTCGCCCGAGAAGCTGAAGAAAAATAAATGGTTCGAGAACATTGGATCATGGACATGCACGACTATTTGGCTTTCAATCACTACTGCCGCAGCATCGAGAGCCTTTGCCGCATATTTCTTCCCTTCCTATGAAGTTATATCTACCATACTTGGCCTATTTTTCGGCATGACGTTCTTTGCTTCGGTTTTCGTGCTGGACATTTAGATTCCCTGGAGGATCATGTATATTTTAAGAGATTTATTTATGAAAAGGTTCGATGGCGCAGATTTAAAGAGAGTTATGAGCATTGCATCAATGTTTCAAAGGCTGGTTGGAAAAAAAGGCTTGAAGCGAGGGACCATTGTTGGGTAGACAGAAACTGATGTTATTCTGACATAGATGACATTATTATGAACTCATGAACACAATTTACATTTCACTTGAATGAAAGGGCGTATAGCGCCAACTGTTAAGATAACGATGCCAACATTTTATTTACACGTACTTATTCAAATTTGCCTAGACCTGATAAACTTCACTATGTTTGTTAAAGGTCAATCGTTGAACGGAATCTTAGTTTAATTTCCGCTCGAGTT
The DNA here is from genome assembly GCA_029641185.1 of Pseudofabraea citricarpa. Lineage (NCBI taxonomy): Eukaryota > Fungi > Ascomycota > Leotiomycetes > Helotiales > Dermateaceae > Pseudofabraea > Pseudofabraea citricarpa. The sequence continues at coordinate 575,692 of JAPWGK010000024.1, read as the reverse complement.
ACAAGTATATACAAGAAAGATGAATCTATTTTTCACCATCTGCGCTTCTTTCCCTTATGTTTTAGAGCAATTATGGGAGCTTACCATTCTCGATCACCCATAAAGCTATGTAGCTATCCTTGGCTTTTTGGCTAAGTGAAGACGTTAGATTAGTAATACATAGATCTATGTGAACACAACGTACCAGTAGCCATATTCCATGCTTGTGGATTGAACTAGAACATGGGGCTGATTGCATTCTCTGGGTTCATTTGTATAACATCCCAGTGCTCGACAATACATGCTCCCTCCATCCTGAAGATATCCACAAGAGCTGAAAAGTCTCTATCTCCTACAAACTGTCCCTTATGGTGCAACCACCCAAGGTTATTATCGAAGCTTTTGTTTGCGAGAGTGAAGTTTGTTGTTGGAAGAATCGAACTAAGGAGTTCTACGGCGGCTTCGGTGCCACTAGGCGCTAGTGGACTGTGTTGAATATACGAGTCGGAAATGTGCTTGCTAAATGCAAGGGTAACATTCTTTTGGACGAACAGCGTCTGGTAAAAGTCGTCGAATATTGCTCTTTGTTGCCTGGGACTGGCGGGTCGAGGTCGACAGGAAGATGCATTATCGATTGCTGGCAATGCTGCAATGAGAGGAATAATTGTAGCGAAAATGGCAATGGTTGGTAACTGCATGATGACTTGATTCAGGGATAAAGATTTGAATGTATTGGAAGACAAAAGTGAGTGAGGATACAGATTTTCTTTCCATGCAGAGAATCCCACAATATATAGACCTTGACGTCGGGATTTGCGGAAAGGAGTTGGTTAAAACTGAAAAATGGCAGGATTCTCTCTCGGGGATCCTGACTCAATTTGTCACGTTTATCAGAAGTTTGGATTGGTCATTAGATTCTACACTACTACACGGATTCATCATGCTGGGCAAACTCTAATCGAGTCGACTGTACAGTATCCGCAATACGTGTGGGAAATTACACTTGATCATGCCAGCGGTTGCCAATATTTCAAATCACGTAGGTATTTTAGATTACTTGAGATTTAAAACAGTTTACCGAGTACATTATAAGTGTTCTGTTATTATTGTAAAGTAATATTTGCAAGTGGACTATTGACTTGTTGCTATCATGGGCTTTACAATATATTATCATAGGCGACAGGCATAAGGCATACCCACCCAAGATTTCTCATTTCACGAAATTTAAATAATGCTGAAAACTATTTGACCAACCGTTTACATGCCTAAATAGATATAAGAAACTATGGCCTATCAAGCTTCCTTCTCGTCTTTCGCCTCCTTGGCCTATCTGACGAAACTGGACTGTCGAGATCTTTGATCTTTTTACGTTACCCACTATTACTTTGCAATATTTCTATACTGAAAAAGGGGCTACAGTTGTTCCACAGATCTTACCCTCGTCTTCCAGGACTTGATTCAATGATGCAAGTGCTGTCTCGTGAAGTCCTGCTTGGTCTACCCAATGGAAAGAAAATTAGAAAACAACTCGAAATCGAATTACATCTCAACGTACCAATAGGACTGCTACCTGTATCACAAGAATAAACATTCCAATAGACCGAAGTTTGGCAAGTTTCAGTTTCCTTGAACTCCAGGGTTCCCCAGAAGCCACCCCAATAACCGCCACCTTGGCTTTCTGCAATTGGAATTGGGGCTTCAATTTTTTCCCCAGTCAGAAATATTCCAAAATGAAGAGGTTTCGAACATACCATCTGCAAGTTGAAATTTTGTGAGGGATGACCCATCCGGAGATTGCTCGTATGCCATTAGCTAGGTAAATACTCATGTTAGTTTCATTTGCCAGCTTCAATTTCATCATTTCAACTCATATATGGCTAAGTACCTGCTCATCTAATAGAAAAGTACCAAGAGGAATCGTATAATTGTATCGTCGCAAGGCACCCACAACGTTGTCTGTGCCAACTGTAGCATATGGAGCCACGCCAACCCAACTGGTATTAAAAACTGAAAACAACATGAGCCACAATACTATTAACACCAGGTTTAACGAAGAACTCACATGATCCAGCAATCGAATGGATATCTGCGGCCTTAGCCCCAATGTTGCCAAAGGTTGTTGAGTTCGAGTATGTGGTCCCAGTTCCGTCGGGACAACGACATGGTTGGGCAATTGAGCTGCATTCTGGCAACTGAGCTACACAGGAGTGCAAAAGAACTGGAAAAAATATAGCAATGTGACTAATTAGACCGTTGTAGTGCATATTGATGGTTAAGTGCCGGGAGCAAAGTGTCTGTGGAGAAGATAACTTTTCAAGCTACGTAAGAGTGTGAATTATGTGTCCTACTTGAAATTTTGGGCGTTGGTTCGTGAAATATTCTTCTGATTTCAAAGCAACAGAAGGTAAAATAGATAAAAGTTCCGCGTTCTCATTTGAAGGGATGAATGCTGAGGACTCGGTCTAGCGTGCCAGACACAAGTCCGTGAAAACCGTTAAGCGAAATGCTGGCGTCGCTTAACAGGCTCGCGCAGGTGTCCCTGAAAAGACCAATAATTCCAGCGATACTATTAAAAGTTATTCAGTTGTGTGTCAAATGATTAGTCTGATAAGAATTAAACTCGGTCTGGGATAATACCGCATGCTAGAGCTATTGGTGAGCATTTCGTAAGCGAACGTAAGAGAATAACATGTGTAAAACCAGATTTGACGCTCTAAGGTAAAAACGATTTTTAGCAAATAATGTTAAAAAAACTTATTAGGCTTCTGTTATCAGCAGGAAATGGAAATAGTATTAACGAAGAAGTCTAGCATGAGAAGCACAGTATAGTTGCTTACCTAGTAGACTAAACGAAGCTTACATCATTAGCTCCGCTGAGCATGATTTTCATGTGCCCACTGCCCAATGGCCCCCGAATAGTCGTTCAATTATTACAAGGTTACTCAGATCCATTCAGGAACAGTGAAGTAAGAGATTAGATTTGCCAAGGCCAATGACCGCACACATGTCCGCATCAAGCGGGAAGTGCGGACTACCACGTCCGCATATGCGGAACAGCCGCTTACAAAGTTGCTGCTCTGCGGGCTTTCAAAACGCGCAAGGAATCCGCCATAAACCTGTTAACACCATTGAACATGGAAATGCTAGTGGCAGAGAGAATCAATCGGAGCATAACTGATTACCAACTCCTCGCATTATGATACCAAATCTCGCATTGTGATGACAACTCTAGCCCAAACACGAAGCATGCATAACTTGTTGCCATGTTGGCTCACGCCTATAAAGCTGCCAGGACTCGTCCTTTGTACGAGACCATCAACACAATTCTCAATACTCTCAACTATCAGAATCATCAGAATCACCCAGATCATCTTCTCTAAAAAAAAATTCAAAACAAATAATCATTACTGCCCATCACCATACCATGTCTGGAATCAAGAAAGTTGCAATTGCTGGTGTAAGTAATTTTCTCATTATTTTGAGTAGAATACAAGTACTGATTCAATGAGCTTAGGTGTCTGGAGCTCTCGGACCATACATCTTGAAAGCTCTTCTTGAGGCCAATTACGAAGTAACTGTCCTCACTCGTGCTCAAAAGTCATCCAAATATGACCCAGCTGTCAAAGTAGTCGAGGTCGATTATGACTCTCTGGATTCACTCAAATCAGCTCTTCAAGGACACGATGCTGTGGTATCCACTGTGGCTGGAAGTGCTGTGGGGGGCCAGAAAGTACTTATTGATGCAGCAGCAGCTGTGGGCGTGAAACGATTTATTCCATCGGACTTTGGAGCGAGCACCACGAACCCGAATGTTCAATCACTTCCATTGTATTCAAGTATGTCTACAATTCGACAGCACCTCCAAGAAAAGGCCAAACTTAACGAGCTGTCTTGGACGGTGGTCGCCTGTGGTGGCTTCCTGGAATTCATCCTGAAGCAATCCCCGCTGATTGACTGGGATGCCCGCTCTGCCTTGTTGCTTGATGGAGGTAACAACAGATTCAGTTCTACCTCGTTGGACAGCATCGGCAGATCGGTTGTTGAAATTTTCAAACACACCGAAGAAACCAAGAACCGGGTTGTGTTTGTGTCCGAAATTATTCTAACGCAGAATAAGGCATTGGAAATTGCTAAGGAAGTCAGACCTGATATTGAGTGGAGCACAAAATCAGCTGTTTCAAGTGACATGCTCAAGGAGGGACTGGAAGATATAGCTGCTGGGGACTTCGGTATGCAGTCAATGATGAAAGTGCTTGCGGGCACGGCTTTTGGTGGTGAGAAGTATGGGGCTGCATATGACAAGACAGACAATGAGTTGCTGGGAATCAAGCTCTTGTCTCAAGATGAATTCAAAAAGCTTGTCAAGGATCGATTGGCATAAAATCTCCGAAGAGCTAGAAACGACAAAGTTTGTGGAGAGCATGAAACATTTGGGAGGACAAATACTGTATTTCGCTCCCTAGATATAACACTCGTCAATATTACACAGTGAATGGTTCTAACTTTAAGATACTTATGCAAGATCCGCAGCTTGATCGGTTTTCGCGCATCAGCCTTTTTCGAGTGATTGCTTAAGTGAACAAGTTCAAGTTTAAAGATTAGTTGCCGCAATTATTGTTGTCTTACCTAGGGAATGAACAAAATCTATGCTTACTAGCTTTGATATACGATGCTCAACTTGAAATTTTACTTTCACTTTCACCAGGGACCGAAACCTAGCCAATACTGCCAGCACAGCTGGCTCGCTAAAACTAAAAGTGGCTACAGGTATACAAAGGGCGTCATGATATTTGATACATCGAGTAAATCTTTACTGAAATCAAGCAAATACATATCTAATTTACCATAATTCTCCAGTAAAGAATTTTCAAGATATCGTGAAGTGGATAATGGCACGTGGTGGTTAGCAGTTAGAGGCTGCGTCGTAGCGAGTCAATCAAAACCCCGCAAATCCCGCCACTTCAAACTCCAATTATCCCGCATATTCCGCTTCTCCTCTCTGCTGCAAACTCGTTTGCTCTCATTCAAGCCATCCAACCTACAGCAGTCATCTACTCCTGGTACTAGCTCATCTGAAAAGAAGCTTTCTGACCGGATAACAAGCTATGAGTTCTGAGGGGTTCGAAGGGCTCGAAGGGTCCGAAGGTATTGCCAAGAAGGCTTGCTTGCGATGCAGAAGCCACAAAAGGAAATGCGATCGAGCGCTCCCTAAATGCTCCCTATGTCTGCGGTAAGTATGATGTCTAAATCCAGATGATATCGTAAATATTGACCCGGTCTAGTCTCCGTCAGTTCTGCAAGTATGATAGCCCGTACTCGCCCCAGTCTACCTCCCCTGCCTCCCAAGGATCTGGTCCTGAGATACTGCTTCATGCTGTACCTCTCACAACTGAGAACATCAAGACGGCAATTGTCCAAAGTCTCACGGCTGTTCAACCTGTAGACATTGCTAACATCTATGCTCAAACAATTGAACCATGGTTTCCAATCTTCTCAGAGACCGTACTAGTTGTTTCAGGCACGTGGGATGATGCGAGCCTCGAATTTTCTCTGTTGGCCAAGGCTATAGTACTTTTAAGCACTTCTCCTGAGCCAGGATCGGATAACGATAGGGCTTCGCTGAATTTCATGCAATCATACTTATCGTTGAAAGGTTGGGTTGGACTGCTTGAAGGGATGGGGACAAACTCCCTTGAATTCGTTCAAGCTAGACTTCTCATCACCTTGTTCGAGGTTGGACATGGTTTTTATCCCGCGGCTTATACTTCTATTGGTAGTACTTATCGAGCTGCAGAAGCGCTAGTTGCATATTCAGAACCAAATGTACCACCGCAACAGTCATTGGCTCCAAAGGCAGGAATACGAGAACGCGTGGTAACTTGGTGCGGTATTTATATTCTGGACAAGTTAGTGACACCAGTGCCGGCCATGGTGCGCATTCAAGCATTAGTATTTAGCTAACAATTATCACAATTCATAGATATATTGCTACCGAGAGCGGGAAATGGAAGGCTGCCACATTCGGCAGAGATCATCCTGAGATCGCAGTTGGCTTATGCATAGAGATTGTGACAATGTCAGGGCCATCAATTCAGCGTTTCTCAAGACTATTCGAAGCTTCGGGCCTTTTGGAATCAGTACACAACGCACTGCATACTGCAGTTCAAGACGATCCTTTCAGCTTGGAACTTATTATTGATTGTGTCAAGGACTTGAGCACTTATGAGACACTTATTCATCAAACGGTACCTGAGAGTCTGAAACTATATGCCAGTGATCTCACTCTATGTACCATGTAAGTACCCCTATGACTATTGATGCAGCATCATGTTAAACAAATTTAGCGGCCTACTGAGAAGCTTTGAGGCGGGCAGCAAAGCCTCACCAAAAATGCAAGAGATAGCAGATTGTTTTGCCATAGCAGCAACGTCGTTAGATACTCTTATTGAGGTTATCTTTAACATGACAGAGCTTTTTGTCTCTGGCAGGGATGTCATGGACATGAACATTTTGTCGCCATTCATCATCTACCTGATTTACAAAACAGCGGCTATTGTAACCGAAAGTTTGCACACGCGTGGTGAATCGGTGAAATGTCTTCAAAGATTGAGAAGTTTTAGACGGATTCTCAAGATGATAAGTAAGAGATGGTATGCTGCCGGTAAGCCAACCCATTTACATCAACATAAATCCATGCTAATTAAGCAGAACGTTATCTGCAAATGCTCAACGAAGATACCACCCCACGTGTTTTGAGAGCCATAGAAAATGAAGCTTACTGAAGAGACGATATCATACAACATTTCGGCATTTGCAAAAGAATCTCTCGTTAATAATTGAAGCGGAAAAGGCAAGTGTTGACCAGCGCTGCCATCGAGATCAGCAAGCTTGATATCCTGATTGCAGAATATCTCTCAGGAAGCTTACATAACATGACACACACAACAATGGCAATCCGTCAATAATAACTTCAAGGCCTCCAGCTCCAAAGTCAATGTTCACAATGTCAATGATGATGTCACTGCTCAGTGGATATACTTTTCCGGCAAATGCGGACGCAATACGAAAAGGCATTCAAGATACCGCTAAGAGCAGGTAGCCTCTCTTACGTTGTCTTGATATCTTCGTAAAATTTTTTATAGTTAAGACCTGAGCTTACGCGTTGGAGAAGCTTGATGATTTTACAGTATTTGTGGTCTGATTTTCGTATGGTATTATGCGGGTACTCAAAATTTAGAAATGGTTTAGGAATCCTAAAAAATGGCACCTTGGAGATACATTGGCAGTGATCATTGGCAGTTAAGTAGATGGAGTAACCATGAATATATAATTAAGGGTTGCTCGTAGTATGGTTCATCTGAAATGGTGCAGACAAATGTGGAACAACAAGGTTATGTCTATTACCTCGTGTTACACACTCGTTGAGGCGAGCTACGCGACACTTAATGATGGGCAGTCTTGGTTAAGCCACATCGTTTTCTAAAACTACCATCGCCTATTCTGAGGCATTTAATTAGCTGGTCGTACTCCGTATTCCCAACCCTATCTTCTTTTTTTGCTTTCGGCTCTAACGAGTGCAGTTATTTCGTATCCTATCAAGAATAGCAAGCCATGATTGTTTGGATTACCCCGCGTGGTGTTCTTCTGCTGATACAGATAGCTTTGGTTTTTGATCATTTATTATGCATTGAGCAGAATTGCGCGGGTCCGTATGGGTTGGCAAAGTGAGCGTGATGTAAAAGGTCTTTTTGTTGAGGCTTTGTCATGTGCGGATACATTAATTAAGACCTCCCTTCAATTGCTGCTGTATCGGCTAATAGTTCACATAGAGTACATGTCTTAGCTGCGCCAGGACGCCAAAAGGCTCTCGCAACAAATAATCAGAGGTTTTCGGTGACCATTAGTCATTCTATACTTTGTTTTCTGGTTACCTTATTTAGCCGAGGAAACAAGACAATGCCAATGTGGTCCACCAGGTCCTTTAATTACACGAGACGAAGATTTCTGTCAAACCTTAGATTAAATCCAAGAGCTCGTCATCCGGTCAATCATTTCGTCTTCTTCTTACCAAGTATGAAAATCTGCGTCCTTGATTGCAGCAGTGTTTCAGGAATGCAAATAAGGCGACAGCTAAAGGTCTTGTTCAGGTGCTTCAGCTGCTGCCGAGTTCAGCGGATTCCTCGCTATTCTTTTATGCGACAGTTGTCCTGATCTGAGAATCCACAAATAAAGTACAGGTTCACCGACGATCTCCGCTGCCAGCCGCACCTATCAGGCGCAGAAAAGCATCTCTATTCATCCTTCAATGTGAGGCCCCATGGGGTTCTTATACCCCGCACTTCCGGATTAGTATAATACCTGTTCATAGCGTACCTCCTGATATAAAACTCGGCTCTTCTCGTACGGCTAAAAAAGTTTGACTTTTTCTTTTTAGATTATTCTCTTGGTATGAAAAAGGGTTGAAGGCTCCATAGCGCAACTCATGACAGAATGGTAACAAGTTTCTCTGTACATCATCACCTTCGGCGACCTCATGAGCTCATTTTCAAAACAGGGTTATCAATATAAGCTTATCCTCCGTATTGCGAACCTTGTTACATAAGATACCACCAGTCTTAGACTTTTCAGATGAACGGCACAACCAGGTATCACGGTACTTGGTGGCAGTGGTGCCGGGTAGAAGTGGGGAATGCTAAGAAATGCAATGTACGAGCTAAATTATCGCCAATGCTATTATCGCGGGATCGGCTGCACCGGTGAAGTAGTATTGTAGAAGATTATCCTTCAATGACATTGCGTGCAACAGAAGCATGCGCTGGAGTTGGTGCGCATAGATTATTGCCAATACGATGCCATGGACTTGGCGATGTCATTGAGATTGTCCTCTCTTCGAAAATGGTATAAACAGACTGTCTTACCATCGCTCGAAGCCCGGAAGGAAGCAGCTCACTTGCAGTCATGGCCCGATTCATCATCCTCACGGCAGTTCTTGCACTTGTCTCCTTTGTCCACGCACAATGCGGTTCGGGCACACCAGATGCCAGGGTAACTGGCTCAGGCAGCTCCTTTACTGCAACTCGAGGCTCAACCAATGTATACTCGGGCTCTGATTACCGAGCTGCCATCCAGGCCGCGCTCGATTCTATTAGCAGTGGACAGCGCGTCTCAGTCATTGCGTCAGGCTCTATCGGGAGCAACACCATTACCATCAGCAGCGGCAAGATTTTCGAGGGTTGTGGTACTATCAATGTTGCCCTTAGATCTGGGCGTGGTGCCATCGAGTCGCTAAATACAGCCAACGTTCAAATCCCATACCTCACCATGACCGGCAACCCATACTTTGGCCTGCGTTTCTACGGCACACAAGGCTTGGTCCTAGGTAGAATCACCATGAATCTGAGCGGTGGTTTGGGCATCCGTTTCGACCGGGACCAAGCTGCAAACTCGAACGTGAGAATGGATGTAATCAGTGTTACTGGTGCTGGGAGTCACGCCGTCGAGACCTGGAATATCGATGGCCTCACCATTAACCAGGTGATTGCCAGGAATGTGGGCGAGTCGGGCTTGCTGCTCCAGGAGACCACAAATGCACGGGTCGGGCTCGTCGATGGCAACAACGTCGGTGCAGGAACGGGTTATGCAACCCTCCGTATGGCCAACAACAACGGCCAGAATGCCAATGGCAACTATAACACCAATGTTTATGTTGACAGAGTTATCTCCCGTGGCGGTGGCCGTGGTGTCTTCTGCGTCTCGCAATCCGGAGGTGTCGAAATCACAAACATCGATCTCGCGAGCAATGGCAACAATGCCGTCCTCATTGAGAACTGCTACAACGTCGTTATCCGCGGCGGTACCGTCAACGGAGGAGGAGAGGTTCGCCTCGCAGCCCGCACCGAGTTCCCCAACAATCGTGATATCTCTATCACTCTAACGGTGAACAATAACTCGGTTCGTGAGTCCCCCTGTGGTGAAAACACCACCTGGAACCTCTCGGGAGATGCCAGCAGGAACGTTTGCTGAGGGCGGAAATGACGGCGTTTCCTTTCTAAAACCACATTCTATTCTTTTGAGCTCTCGTAGCTATTGTATATATTTGTCCTTTGAGCCTCACCTGTATTTACCTATCAAGCTCGCAAAAATCCAGATATTTTGCAAAAACGAACAAACAGACAAGAGTGAGGTTCTACAAGAAGTAAGAATAGAAGTAAGTAGGTGAGGAGGCTTAGAGAAGTTTTATGTCAGCTTACCTTTGACAGCGAGCGAATAGGATCACATTATATCCTTGGTGACAAACTTTCTCTGTTGAATTTCAGGGGTAACGTCTGTTTTTAGTTAAGTGGTAACCGAAACGAGCTAGCCAACCGGCATCGTGATCTAAGCCTTGGAGGCTTTGAAGATCGTTGTAGATTATCATGCCAAACTATCAATAACATTGTTTTATTGTCAGCTTAACCATAAAACTCCACTCAAGCCCTCAAGCAAAATTATAATAGATTGAGCTGTGGTACAAGAAAAGGTCGGGCTTTTTTTAATTTTATTTTTTACGGAGGAGTCTTGATTAAACGCCCATCAAATCAACGAAATGGCAAGTCATTCAGAAGGTATGATACTGTCACTTGAATTTGAAGGCGAAATTCCTGGTTCTATGAGATAAAGCTAACTTCTAAATAGAAAGGTCTATACGGAAAGAGTTGAAAGACAGTCGAGCGATTCGACTGCTGGAGCTATTTCCAGGACAGGGAAGCGAGCAGATATCATGTTCGCTACAAACCGTATCCTTGGAAGATGCACCTCCATATGAAGCCCTCTCATACACATGGGGTACGCTTGTGTTGAAGAATGAAATCCTAGTCGACGGTACAATATTCCGAGTCACTTCCAATCTCGAATCTGGTTTGCGGTATCTCCGCAAACCTGACGAAAGCCGCTTGATCTGGGTCGATCTCATCTGTATCGACCAGGGAAACGAGGCCGAGAAGTCGCTGCAAGTGGCTCTTATGGGCGAGGTATACAGACAGGCCTCTCGATGCTTAGTATGGCTGGGGGACTATCTCGAGCAGGATTTAGGCGAAACTGATATTACACAAGTTTTTGAGATCTTCGACATGCTTACGCAAGGTCTGCACTTCCACGAGATGCCTTGCTTAGAGAACCCAGAAATGTTCGAGCGGTACGGTCCAGGCTTCAAGGCGTTCAAGAGTTTCATATCCAATCAGTGGTGGCAGAGAATCTGGACTGTTCAGGAGATTGTCTTGCCGAGAGAATCCCTTGTCGTCTGGGGCTCTCGCTCTATCCCCTTCGACACTCTAGTAAATGGAGTAAACTGGCTCGCCTACCATAGAGGACAATGCTGCATAGACTTCCATGCAAAGCTACCTCAACATCTGAGAGGGACTTTCGCCGATTTCACAGCTGCGGTTGCGGGCATCATGCTGATCCACAACCCCGACGATTTGCAGGCAAGTCGTCTCCGGGACCTGCTCTGGCGCTTCCGATACCGCCAATCTTCGGATCCAAAGGACAAGGTCCTCGGTCTATTGGGTATGATAAAGCAGTCCAAGAAAAACCTACACTTAGAACTCGACTATGGCATGTCCATAGAAGAGGTGTATGCGAACGTGGCGTGGGAAATTCTGCGCGAGGATAACGAACTCGTCTCTTTGATCGGGACGAGAGGGGAATCGACAGCGCTGGACAAATTACCTTCGTGGGCTACAGATTGGTCCGTCGCCGAACCAAAAGCTCAGTATTGGATTCATTGCTTCAGGTATTATTGGTTCTCTTGCGACTGTGGTCATAGGAAGGATCTCTTGCTTGGCGATTCTGGTCCCTCGTTACGCATCGAGGGCACATGTTTTGACCAAGTCAAGGAGTTTGGTGTTCCTTATGCGCCGAGTAATGACAGCGAGGTCAGTTCCCAGATTCTAGATATTTGGAATAAGATAAAAGGATGGAGAGACATCGCTTTGGGTATAAAACGGGACGAAGAAATTATGGTACGTGGTATTGACTCTATGATGTACTTGACTCTAACAACCAAATACAGGATACCAAATTAGACAGCTCTGATGCTCCACCAAAGCAAGAAGACTATGTAACAAATGGCACTCGCGTCGCCGCATTCTGGAGTGCAATGCTTGGAGGCTTGATTATGCATCCTGATGAATCAGGATCTGTGCCACAGCGTCGGTATGAAGAATCTGATGGTACTCTACTCGAGGATGCATTCAATAAGGGACAAACCGATCTTCCACTCGGCCACAGGTTATCGCTTCAACAGTGGCTCGTAGACCAGACGTTCTTCGTAACGGAGCGTGGCTATTTTGGAGTGGGACCACGTACCCTTGAGAAAGGCGACCAGGTCTGGATTCTCTCTGGGTCTAATGTCCCATTTATTTTGAGAGAACAATCTAAGTCTAAGAACAATAATGGGGAAAGGACGATCGTAGGAGACTGCTATGTAGATGGTATTATGTATGGAGAATCTTTCCAGGATTCTAAGCTCCAAAGTACTCATGTCACTTTAGTTTAAGACTACCTACCCTGATACTTGAAATAGACCCTTGCCTTTTCTTTCTTGTTTGTACAGCGTTTATTTTAAGCAGACTAACTTTCCTTGCAACATAATCTAACGCCAACATTGTTCATCTAATGTTCTTGAGGTCTGCATACATTATTCATACCCCATGCTTCAAAGTCAGTGGTGATATTATTGCTACGCTATCCAGTCCACAATATCAATTTCTCAAAGGACTTTTTAGTCGGCCATAGATTCGACACAAAGTTCCACGCACCATTTTTTCAACGTCAAAGAAAGATAGAAGGAAAGAAAGGCTGGCCATACGAGAGGAAGTGATGCAGGAGTAGATGCCCTCAGCCTCACATATAACCCAGTCAATGATCTCATTCCACATTTCCATGCCCGAAGCAAGAAAAGCATCTGATCTAATATTCTTTCCCTTCCGGTTCTCAAACGGCAGATGGTGAGGAACGGGCCGGTCCAGGCCTGGGTTTTCTATACTCTGCGTTGGCGATAGTGGGGCATGATGTCAAGAAAGCACGGTTCGAGCTGCGTTATATTGAACAGTACAGTAAGCGCATCTCGGGTAGTATCTAGCTACAGTACAGTAGAAGAGATAATTACCATTCTTTCAGCTACATCGACGAGCCCCACTATCGTGATAAATTCAGATCTCAGCCGCAACGTCTCTCGCATATAAAAAGCGGATCTCAAACTTCAAGTAGCACATCGCGCACCTAGAAACCCTACCCAGCTGTTAGAGATCACAACACAGCAAAACATGTTGCTTCAGAAACATACAATAATGTTCTTGATTCTTGAACCAGCTGGCTGCCTAAACTAGCGAGATCTCGGTGAGATGAGATGAGATGACATGACTGCAGAAGAACGGCACACGGGAGCATGCATGGGTATTGTAAGCGGCGCAGCGGCTGAAGAATTCGACCTATTCAGTCCACGCAGCAGGGAGATGAAATAACCTTTTCTGCATTCAGCAGGTAGGTACCGCACGGTAGGTTGATTCTGGGTTCCCTCGCAGCAGGCTAGACTCTCAGCTGAATTGAATTGAATTGAATTGAATGCGCGAATCTGCCTGCCCGCCCGTCGCTTAACCCTTATATGAGCATCGAGACCGCACGCTGCATTTGCCTATATAGATGTGCTTCAGCCAACGTTGAGAAAGCAAGCTACTAGGATTTGATCTCCGCAGCGAAGAAATCTTTCGCGTGGTTTTCACATTCGCGTTTCAGTATATCATCATGCGTGTTCTTGTGGCATGGCGGTCAATGATCGCGACGAGCTGGATGCTATCTCGATGCGTGCAAGCAGTAGTTCCTGAAGTGATTGCGCACTATATGGTACAAATCTCAATTTCTACACGCCAAGAAAAAAGTCCCCCCAAAAAAAAATAGAAAAACTAATAGTAAATGGGCATCTAGGTTGGAGATGTATCCGACGAGCACATGAGGAAAGACATCGATGATGCCATCAGGGCGGGCATTACAGGATTCTCGCTCAACGTGGCCGATCCCTCCAAGGGCTTCGTGATCGGGACGCTCAACTCGATGCTCGACTACATCGCGAGTGCCGGGCTGGGCTTCTCCGTTCACATCAGCATGGATATCACAGCGTCGGGCGACGCCAGTGGGGGGCACCCGGAACTCTTCAACAACATCCTGCAAGGCTATGTGGCGAAGCCGGGCTATTATCAAGGCGCTGATGGACGGCCGTACATCACCACGTTCGGAGACGGCGGTCTCAGCCATGAGCAGTGGGATGCTTGGAAGCTCTCGTCGCTGGCGAACAAGATGTTCTTTTGCCCGAATCTTGATGCTACGTCTGGCTACGCTGAAAGTAGTGCTGATTGGTGGTAAGATTTCTTTCCGTTTTAACACAGAAGTACCGTGATGATTGAGTGTATAGGTGGTATTGGGGAAACACGGTTGACTGCGTTCTGGGTTGGGAGTCGGCATGGCAAACTCGAGGTGGCCTTACTGCAGGTGGACAGGCAATCGGCAGCGTTGAAATCGATCAGGCGGTCGTCAAAGGAGCACATTCGAATGGAAAACTCTACAACATGCGTAAGAACCATATCGTACTCCATTCTACAAAGCCGAGCTGAATTTTATGTTAGCTTTGAGTACCTTGCAGTATAAACATGCGGTATGTATCAGCCTAGTAGGTTATTAAAACGAGGCTTACAAGGTTTGATAGTATGGAACAAATGTGTATCGCCCAGGCGGACTCAACTTGCCCATAAGGATGGAGCAAATCCTCGATCATATGTCTCCCAAGCCGGACCATGTCACCGTCATCAGCTGGGTAGAGCTTCCCCTCAAGTTTTGGGAGTTTTGACATGCTAACAAAGGGAAACAATAGAATGACGGGCCAGAAGCTCATTACATTGGAAATATTTGGCCGGAGCAGAATAGTGATCCTGAGCCGGCAAAGTATGTCAGCGCAGATAGAAAATGGTCACACGCCGGTTGGCAACCTCTGATATGGTCGTTTTCACAAGCATTCCGAAGCGGGCAAACTACAACGCAGATGAGAACTCCCAATGGCGAGGTCGCAGTTGGTGCAATGTGGCATAAGACCATAACACAGTCCACAGTATGCCCTAATAACGATCATCCATTAGGCTGGGAGCTCGGCGACGATAAAATCAACTGGGCTATGGTCTTATCACCGTCTGTAGATGCCTCTGACTACTACCTCTACTTCACAGAGAATGATGGCGGTGGAGATATTGGTACCATCACAAACCTGAAGAGTGGACTCAACTATGGTTCGCTAGATTGGAGGCCCTTCCAGAAAGGACGAGTATCGATGAATCTCATGAAGCGAAGCACTCAGACGACTATTCTAAGTACCGGATTTGGAGCGTGTATCTCAGTATCTGATTGTCCTGATGGAATCTTCAACATGAACTTTGTAGTTGTTGGTCTAGTCGATGCGGGTTCAACCCCAGAACTCCTTCCATGTTCTTAGGCCGAATCTGCTCATGCCGTAGAGGTGGAGGTGGCTTTGCAAGGTCTTCGAATAAATGTTACTGAGCGGTTCTGCCAACTTACAGTAAGTGGCCGTATACAGAAAATTTTAATTATGTTTCGACGTAGATATGGACGTGGCTGCACTGAAATTCTGGTCCCAGCTGTCCCACAGTTATTCGAAATCACATTGAAAGAGATTTCTAACCTCGTCATAATTGGGGTGTTGTTCCCGGTGTTCCTTATTATCAAAGACTTAAGATGCCTATGAAACCCCCACATTCCCCATAAAGCCCAACGCCGTTTTTATTCCGTTGTTGGTACATTACTGGCCTGGGTATTGTACGTCGATACCATAGGCCGTATGGCATCTCCTCCTCGCACTCAAGTTGTAGGTATCCCCTATACCTTCTCCACCCCTTGGCCCTCAATCACCTCGCCTTTCTCTTCGGCCTCTCTCGCTTTCTGCTTCGCATCCTCATCCGGCGTCTTGGTCCGCAGCTGTAGCGCATGGATTCCTCCCTCCTTCGCCATCTCCTCCTTCAACAGCGCGTATACCATGCGGTGTCTGGCGGGCTGCATCTTCTTCTCGAATGCGGTGCTCGTTATGACAACTCTGAAATGGGTTTCGGCCGACGTGCTTCCTTGCATAGCCTTATGGTGCGAGTGAAGATGCGAATCGTTGTGGATCTCGAGATAGGTGGGAGTCAGTGCTTCCGTGATCTGGACGAGCGTTTAGTCATTGGCAATCACGAGCGCAAAAGGAGAGAGAGGACGGAGGGAGGCTCACCTTGGCGCGCATGGTGTCTTCGAGGGGAGTTTGTGAGGCCATGGTAGAGAGTGGGCGCTTTGCCAATGAGAGAAGGGTTCTTCGAAGCATCAGATGAATAAGTGTGTGAGTGCGTGTGAATGTGGGATGCAAGACGCGTCGATGCAGTGGTATGATGGGAGGAGGTGAACGCGAACTCAGGTGAGATGGCGTTAAGAGCAAATCAAGATGAGTGAAGCAAAAGCAAAGCAGAGCAGATATGCAGATGTCCCCAAAATGATGCACAGCGCAGGGATGCAGCATCTCGGCTGCGCGTCATCGGCAAATCCGCTGGTAGCATCGCAACAAAAAAAAAACAGAGAAAGCAAGCAGTTCCCAACGGACTTCAAATCGTTCGCATCGGCACCAAGATCTGTGGCCGAGAGTGGGACAGAAAGGCTGATCCCCCGGCCCTGCATGCGTTGCTGACCTTTCACCCTATCACACGTCGAACGACCTGCTTCTTTTCCGCCGACCATGTTCTGCTCCAAGCAGACATATAAGTCTCTCTTCCGCACGTCAACGTCAGCATCAGCGTCATCATCTCTCTCTCAATTCTTCCGTCCCAAACACTCTGTTGCTCCGAGATTCTCCAGAATGGCCTCCACACTTCCCCGCCTCCCCATCTTCCAAGCAATTGCCAACCATGATCCCAATTCCACCGTGGTCATCCACTCAGCCTCCGGCCGGAGATTCACCTATGGCGAGCTGTTGCGGGATGTAGCAGATGCGAAGGACAGGCTGCATCACGAGGCCGGACGCTCAAGTCTCGATGGAGAGAGAATAGCATTTCTCGTAGAAAATGGCTACGATTACATAGGTGAGTTCTGAAGACTTCCGTTTTACGTGACTGGCCAATTGATTGCGTGCCCAGTAACTCTGCTGGCAATCCTGGGTGCCCATTCAATTGCTCTTCCGTTATCACCAGCATTCCC
Organism: Pseudofabraea citricarpa; assembly: GCA_029641185.1. NCBI lineage: Eukaryota > Fungi > Ascomycota > Leotiomycetes > Helotiales > Dermateaceae > Pseudofabraea > Pseudofabraea citricarpa. The sequence continues at coordinate 558,457 of JAPWGK010000024.1, read as the reverse complement.
AGCCCATGAACTGCAGTATATCATGAACCAGTCCCAGGCCTCAATGCTCTTGTCTTCGGCAAAATTCGAGGCCAAGGCACATGATGTGTTCAAGCAAGGCTTGGAGTCTAAGCCGAAGCTTGTGCAGGTTGAGAAGAAGCTCGGCGGAGCAATGCACACGAAAGTCACGTTGGAGGGCCCAACTGACGGCAAGGGTGGGATGATGCTCTATACATCCGGAACCACCAATCGACCAGTAAGTGCTATGGTGAAACTTGCAGACAATCTCGCTGAAGATTGCTTTTAGAAAGGAGTTCTACTCCCGCAATCCGTCATGACTGCACAATCCAAATCTCTCCAGACGGCGTGGGAATACAGCCCCAAGGACCATCTACTGCACGTCTTGCCGTTGCATCACATCCACGGCACAATCAATGCTATTATGACACCGCTCTTAGCCGGCTCAGCAGTAGAATTTTTGTTTCCTTTTAACGTCAAGGCGGTTTGGGAGCGCTTAGCAGCCCCTTTCTTGCCGGGAGCAACTAAAGACCCCATTACATTTTTCACCGTAGTCCCCACAGTATACAACCGTCTTTTGTCAACCCACGGTGATCTCTCGCCTGAGTTGCAAGCGGCTACTAAGAAGGCCATCTCACCAGAATATATGCGCCTGAACATATCCGGTTCAGCTGCTCTACCGACACCTACCAAAAAGGCCTGGACCGAACTCAGTGGAGGAAACGTGCTTCTGGAACGCTATGGCATGACCGAAGTGGGAATGGCACTCTCGTGCGGCTTGTCATACGATGACCGAGTAGACGGCAGTGTAGGCTGGCCACTCCCAGGCGTGCAAGCGCGATTAGTAGATACCGAGACGAACGAAGTGATCCAGCCGGGCGAGGAGATGAGCAAAGACGGCAAGGAACGAGACGGCGAGGTGCAGCTCCGCGGACCCACCATCTTCAGAGAGTACTGGCGCAACGAAGAGGCGACGCGCAAAGAGTTTGTCGAGGGCGAAGATGGGCTCGGTCGCTGGTTCAAGACGGGCGACGTAGCCGTTCGCCGAAACGTCTGCACAGCAGGCCAGAATCCCTCACAGTCCTGGGCCAGCGGCCCGTTGTATTTCATCCGCGGCCGCAAGTCGGCCGATATCATCAAGACGGGCGGCGAGAAAGTGTCGGCCCTGGAAGTCGAGCGTGAACTGTTGTCGCTTCCTCAGATCGCTGAAGCCGCTGTCGTGGCCGTGCCGTCTGGGAAATGGGGCCACAAGGTAGGTGTGGTACTTATCCTGAAGCCCGGCGTGGATAAATGGAGCCCGATGGATATGAGAAGGGCGCTGCGAGACCGGTTGGCGAATTACAAGATCCCGCAGGTGCTGAGGATCGTGGATGACATTCCTAAGAATGCCATGGGCAAAAGTAAGTATCTTCTTTTTCCTTCCTCTTATTTGTGTCTCGTTTTTTCTCTTCTTTTTTTCCTTTTGACCCGTCCCTCCCCCTCCCTTGCTACTCCTAGACAGAAAGACGCGAGCTGACAATTCGTGCCAGTCAATAAGAAACAACTCGTCAAAGCCATCTTCACAGATGACTTCAGCGGGGATGAGATGTAGAATGTAGAATGTAGAATACAAGTCAGCCACCGATATGTTTCCAAAGAGAAGGAGGCAGACCTAGAAGGAGAGGGGAGCCGGCTCTAGCCAGATCCCTCGCTATGATATAGCGGTTTGTGTGGCTGACTGGCTGGCTGATTGGCCAAGTCAAAACTGAGAGAGATAGAGATGTATATGTATGTCTATCTACCAGAGGAGGTATCTAGGGTATATACCGCACATATACACACACATACGAATGAATCGACAGCAGCATGTAGAAGATAATATTTTTTTTCTTTCTTTTTTGTAATAACACCAACATAAATTAGCTACCTAACTTTCCAAACCTGAACTACCTATCTATAAGCATGCATCTAGAATAAAATGTCGGAGCAAGAAGCCAGCGGGGATTACCATCTAAGCTAGCTAGCACATCTCCCCGCCTTCTCTCTGGCCCAGAAGAATTTGGCCTTGCCTATTTCCCACCTGTGAAAATCTGCATCCGTTGATTATCCACTGTGACTTATCTTCTTCTCACAAGACATCAGCGATTTCTTGTGCACAGGACAACAACATAGACATTGACACCCAGATAAGCACTGACAACTAGATGAGTACTAACAACATAGGAAAATTTTAATATTTAAACAGCAGAGGATTCGGAAGTTTATAATTCCGGATTTAAAGATTTATAAGCAAGGAGATAAAGAAAACGTAGAGGTATTATTCAACCTTGCCCATCTCTCAAGTGAGTAAAAAGAAAAAAAGAAAGTGAAAAGAAAAAAACAAGAGGCTCGCTTAGACCTCCCTCCCCTTTTATCCTTTCCCGACCGATTCCACAAAAGCCGAGAGAAGAAGCAGGGCAAGACAACATGTGCTTTTATCCACTTTTATTTTTATTTACCTGATCTATGAATCTGTTTCAGTTCAGCCTCTGAGAGAGAAAGCCCATATCGCTCAGATTAAAGAAGAAAACGCCGTGCCGTTTAGGAAGCCTCCTGAGCAAAACAAGTAAAACGAAGTACCGGAGCGCGCGTTCCCATGCAACCACCACTACCACCACCGCTGACCATCCATTTATGCACATTCATCATCCCACAGCCTAGCCCTTTTACGGTTTGACTGTTGCCCGTGTACCCCGATAGAAACGCAATGCTTTTTTCCGAAAAGAAGAAAGTTTAGATCTATACTCGCAAGCGCTTAGACCGTGTACTTGGCCTTGGCACGCGTGCTTCCACTGTGAGCGCTGTCGGTGTGACCTGAGAACTCGACTGCTTCCTGGGGTGGGAGCTTCAGAACCTCCTTGAACTTGCGGCCGATGCTTAGTAGGATTTCACGTCCCTTCTCGGTAGAGCGACCCTTGCCACCTGCAACATCTCCGTCACCTCCACCGGGAATGCTCTTGCCAATTGTTCGGGTCCAGACACCGATACGGAAGAAGCCCTTTCTGACGTTGACGACAACTCCCATAACCTCTCCATCTTCCTCGTTCTCGAGTGTCTCACCGATAGCTGAGAGCATCACATGTAGCCAGAGCTCGTCGATTGGGACGGCGCGCTTCTCCTTGAATTGGTATGACCATTTTCCTCCGTGCTTATTTTGTACATCCTCCCACTCTGGTCGGACGCCTTCCTTGAAGAGATGATAATCCGATTTCAGGGCGAGTTCTGAGGTTGGCGCAATGTTGTTCTGCAGTGGGAATTAGCTGGCTGGAAATCATAGCAAGGTGGGGTAGATGCGCATACGTAAACACCCCAGAATTCCTCAACAGAGTTGAAAGTGATCACCTCCTTCAAAAGATCGTTCCAGTTATCACCCTACGCGCAAAGTTAGACCTGTAATCGTGCGTTCTGAGGCAGGGCAAAACATGCCTTTCCACTCGGTGGCTTGGTGAACCACAAAGTCCACTTGTGCATGAGGGGGTGCTTGACGTTGAAGTTTTCGGGGTCGTGGAAAACCGTAATCTGCTCATCTGCTCCGCTGGGCTTGTCGTCATCTCCAGAGCCTTTCTTGCCTTCTGGAGAGATTGGGATGGTTGATAGATCGACCTGAGCCGATGGCTCGGTGGGAGTCTGAGCTCTTGCTGCGGCCATAATCGCGGATGGATATTTGTGTAGGGGAGAGGTGAGGGGAACGTGGTCGGTGTGGTGTTCGAACGTTTCTTCTTGGAGGAAGACGAGCTTCAAAGTGTTGACGCTAAGGCGATTGCCAGCTTCCGATAGTGAGAACAGTGAATTTGTTACGTTAAAATTCCTGTACTCATGCGACTCCTGCTCCAGGCAAGCCGTCAAGTTCTTAAATAGTGGAAGGTGGTTGTTTACTTGGGGTAATTTCGCAATGGCTTGCGGCTCTTGCCAAAAGAAAGATCAACGTTCTGCACCGTTCTACTAGCGCCCGAAGCACGTGATACATATATCTTTTAAGTGCAACCCAACTTCCTACTGAATATCTTCTCCATGTTGTGCAGGTGTCTTTGAGAAAACGATCTGCTAACTGATCTACGATCATCACTTAAGGTTATGATTTATCATAAGTACCAATTTTCATTGCAGGGCTTATCAAAGCACATATTTACTCTTAAGAACTATATCAAATTTGCGGATGAACATGATCATCATCTCATCAAAGTTTGCCAATTTTGCATGAATCCCAAGGATTCCAGAATTAAAACGTTGTGAACGCTCAAGTTTATGCATGGAAGCTAAGTTTATCTCAACATGAAACCATGTCTTACTCTGAGATATATGCCACAGACCCTATGACGGCATCTGACTATAACTCTACCAAGAAGAAAGAGAAAAACGCAGAGCTCATCAGAAGATCGACTTCGCTTTCAGCATAATGTCGTTTGGCTATATGTGGCGCACCAGCACATCACAAATATCAACAACTGATTCATAACAAAACTGGCGCTGGCAAAAAAAAAAAAAGAACTTGAAAGGAATATCAACCTGAAACCAATCACCCCTTCCATTTTCACATCTTCTGATGGGGTGACTGTAGAGCAAAATCTGGAAAAACACCTTAAATCTCCTGGTTGAAGTAATCAACTTTGACAGTAAAGAGTGCCAGGTTAGGATATTTTATCGTGTGGTGTGAAACAAATTGACGAGCGAAAGTACATCTTCCTTCACAATGATAATGAAAATGGAAGACCCAAATAGGAGAGGCCTTCACTAAGTAAAACAGTAGACAGAGTAAGTTAACACACCAAGACTCACACATCAACTATTCACACGAAACTAGGAAATCCAAGAAAGTAATATATGAACCTTAGGTTTTATGTCTTATGACACCTTCAACGCCGCGCTGTGTAGCCCCCTGACAACAATCTATGAGATGCAGCAAAGCTATGCCATTGTACCAAATTCTATACCTGTATGTAAAACCCCAATCTTGCAAAATCTGACTCTAGCCCTGGCTGTTCAAGAAGCTGAGGTAGCAGTTCCACCCAAGAGAGATGACATTGACGACCAAGACTCGGTGATGAAGAGGGACAACCTTGAAGTTGATGGCTTTGAAAACATTAGCACGGAGCGAAAATGTATTCTGGTCTAGGGGGGGTATCACCTTGGACAAAAGGCCACACCATCCAGTTCTTCTGCAGAGCAGTCGCATATGTCTTGTCCAGCTTGTCCTTTGGGCTGGTGCCCTCCATGATAGCCATACTGCTCAGGAAGACGAAGAGGTTGGTGGAAGCAAAGATGGTCTGGTCAGCTGCTACACGGGCGAGGATCTCCATGTTCTTATTCTTCAAAACGATCTTCTGCTGGAGGAATTTGAACCAGGTTGTGGCAGCTGGACCAAAGATAGCTGTGCAACCAAGTCAGCGGTGAGTTCCATGGAACAACAATTCATCATTCCTACCTCCTCCATACAGCGCCATGCGGCCTGTACGTGCCCATTCTTGGTTCTTCAACCCTTTTTTCTCAACGAGCTGTTGCGCCATCGTATCTCCTGTCGCGAAGAGCACGGCGGTCGTGATACTCTGGGTGAGGAGTGGGCGCGTGGCCAGCTTCATTTGGTACCTGCACCACAGATTAGCATAGATTCTTGGGATTGTAGAGAGCCAATTGAGGAGATAAACCAGCACTCACCATCGTAACATATTTGCTGTATTTATTTAGGACGTCGTGGTCAATAGGAAATATGAAAATAAAGAGAGTAAGATGGCTGCTGTGTCCACGAGAGTCTCACGAAATATCAGGGTCACAGCGAGCGGACTTTCCCAATGTGGTTTCCGACGCGGCCGCATGATATCACATCACGTGAATGACAGGGAAGTTCAAATAGATGTCTTCCCATGGTTGAGTTGTGAAGGATTGATATAGGTTTTGGAACTGAGTTGATGTCGGTATTGTGAGGCTCGATAAAAAGAAGTTCTTAGCTCCAAGGAAGAAGCTGGATTGAAAGCTGGAGTACGGAATACCCCGGAACGAACTGGCGTATTTACCAGAATACTGGGAATGTGAAGCGTGATTGCGTCACATCATACGAGTGTTTGCTTCGATGCTCTTTATTCAAGGGAATAGCTATTTGATATTGATATTCAAACCCGTCTAATTAGTATTTATAACGTGATATCAGGGTATATATAGGGGGAAGCACCTACTGCTATAATTTATATTATAATAGCTATTACGCCTATATATTATAATAAACTACTATAATTCTTATATTATATATACGTGAAAATAAGATATATTATTTTACTATATTACTCTAGCACGTAGTATTCCTCGTATAATAACTAGTTAGCCTCTTATAACTATAATTCGTATCCTGCGGGTACTCTTATAATATAAGCTTATCCTGCTATAATATTACCTTATTTTTATTAGCAATAACACTATGTAAAGTCGGCACGTAAACGTTTCCCTGCGCCGTCGGTGATAGGAATAACCTCACCTACTCTATCAAGTAGGCTTGTATTGCTGCCCAGGTGTTAATTATTCCACACGCCACCTAGGCCTTGTATTCCCCGAAGATAACTACGCTTTGCCATTGTTCCTAGCTCATATGTGTCTCCCCTATTCTCCTTCATTCGTGCCAGGGCAGTGGTTTATTATAGTACACAGGCGTGGCAGCTATTATAGTACAAATTACAGTGGTAGGTACTTCCTCCGATATATGCCCCGATGTCACGTTATGAATGCTAATTAGACGGTGTTGAATGCCAAATAGCCATTCCCTTATTCAATAGCTTTCTACTGGAGCTCGATCATCAGAGATATCTGGAACCCATCCCTTGGGTCGTTCACGGCCCCTGATTATCATCCCATAGACTGCAGTCTCGACTTTCTCCACACAGGTCTTCATGACTTCCATTTTTTTCTCCACGTCCTTTCCTAGTCCTGAACCTCCGCATTGAGTCGTATCCAGTGCTTCGAACTGTGTTCTCAGCAATCGCAAGTCCATGAGAATGGTTCTATCCTCTTCTGACTCTCCTTCTTTTGATCCTGGAAGTGATCCGGTTGTTGCCATAGTCGTGATGGCAAATCGCATCAACTCTCCAACCAAATCAAAGATGCCGAGCACGTAATCGTCTCCCGTCAAAGCCACGCCTCCAGGTATAGAGCTGGCTGCCTCATCCAGAGTGATCAAAGACTGGTTTCGAAGATAATGCTCGAAAGAAGCTGCTTCCATGTACTCTTGAATGCCGCCAGAAATCTGACGTTGGTAGCGCCATGCATTGATGCCCACTAGATCAGGAGCAATGGCCTCGAATTGCCCTTCGATGGTAGCCATCTTGCCGTTTGTTTCGGAACGGATCTTAGCTGGGACATCGGCCTTCAGAGTCCGTACTCTGTCATGAGTTAGTGAGGAAGGCTGTAGATAACACGTGATTCATACCTCTGCAGAGAGAAAATGCTGTACACGACGAATTAGCACCACTTCCCAGGTTGCGCTGAGGTAGATTCTCACTCACATCTTCTTGCTGGCAGCGGTGATATCGCGGGAAGCTTTGATGATGCGCTCTCTGCGATCGTGATGCTCATCAAGCTCATCTCGGAAGGTTTCGAACATGGGCATGAACGGAGACGCATTCGTATTCGCCTTGGACTCTTTCTTCTCCGCTCCATCATACTGTCTCTTGACGCCTGCCATATCTCTTGGTCTCTCTGACAGGGTTGCTTGCGAATCTTGCTCGTTGGCCATCGTGTTTGAAGCGCAGCTTTGGTAATTTTGGACCAGGGCTGTAGCGAGCGAGCTCAGGCCTGGACGGCCGATTGTTTTAGCGGCCGAGCTAGCGGTGCTAAATTCTAGGACCGGAAGCTTAAATTTAGGGGGATGTCGACTTTGTTGAAGCCGAAGAGGGCTCTTGTTCATTTGTTCACCACAAGATTGGATGGGCTCGCCTTCCTCATCTAGATAATCTGTTTGGAATCTGGTACTCGACGTCATCATGCCGGCCTTGTTCTCCAACCCCGCTCTCGTTTTTTCAGCGGCGGTTGCTCTCCGTGTTGTCCTGCTCTTCTACGGCTTGTGGCAGGACGCCAATTCTCCCGTCAAGTACACGGATATAGACTATGTTGTCTTCACCGATGCTGCCCGCTATACGGCATTTGGGCACTCGCCATATGACCGAGAGACGTACCGATACACGCCTCTTCTAGCATGGATGCTATTACCCACCACGTGGTCAAGCCTGTGGTTTTCTTTTGGAAAGGTGCTATTTGCCGTCGGTGATATTGTGGCTGGCTGGCTGATCGTTCTTGTGCTGCGAAGCTCTCAAGGGATGTCGATGGAGAGAGCTTTGAAGTTCGCGAGCATTTGGCTGCTAAATCCCATGGTTGCGACTATTAGCACACGTGGAAGCTCTGAGGGTCTTCTCGGGGTCATGGTTATTGCATTGCTCTGGGCAATCATGCAGAAGAAAATCACTCTTGCCGGGGTTCTACTTGGGCTTGGTGTTCATTTTAAGATTTATCCTTTTATCTATGCCCCATCTATCATCTGGTGGCTAGATGATAACCAAGTAGGCAAGAGGGGAAAGGCGAAGAAGAGAGATACTCTCGATGTTCTCTCCCAAGTCAAGCAATTCCTCAACGCGGATCGAATCCGACTTGCATTGACAAGCCTCATCACATTTATTGGCTTGAACGCCATTATGTACTCCATGTAGGCCATTCTTTACCCCTACCGAAAAGAAAATACTAATCAGGGCATAGATACGGCTGGCCGTTTTTACAGCACACGTACTTGCACCATGTAACACGTGTTGACCACCGTCACAACTTCTCGCCCTACAATACTCTTTTGTACCTGACCTCCTCAGCACCAGGCGAATCGAAAGTTCATTTTGAGTCACTCGCTTTCCTCCCACAGATTTTCCTGTCAGCATTTGCCTTGCCTCTATTGCTCGCCAAGAAAGACCTCCCCTCGACAATGCTCGCCCAGACTTTTGCGTTCGTGACCTTTAACAAAGTCTGCACCAGCCAGGTAAGCCTTGCCTTTAACTTTCTTGCTTGCAGAGGATACGAATTTGGAGACGGGAAAGAGAACTAACCAAGACTAGTATTTCCTATGGTACATGGTCTTCCTACCATTCTATCTCCCCAACTCATCACTGATTAAGAGCAAAACTCTTGGTTTCACTGTGTTAGCTTTGTGGGTCGTAACCCAAGGACTTTGGCTACAGCAGGGGTTCCAGTTAGAATTCCTCGGCCAGAGCACTTTCGTGCCTGGTCTGTGGTTTGCAAGTCTACTATTCTTCCTTACCAACACGTGGATCCTGGGGATTGTTGTCTCAGATGTAGGCTCAACGTCTAGCACGAGTAAGAGCAAGGTGGCATTAAAATGATTTGATTTAGTAAATAATTATATTTTTTTTCAGGCTAAAGAATTGTCATTATACTTCAAGCATCTCTGTGAGTAGAATTAATACCCAGAATGAAACCTTCCAAGTTGCTTAAAGGTAGGCACGTCATATTAGTGGGTATTGATAACATATGGAATGGGTCATCTCAATTTCCTTCCCGATTCAATCAAAATCCCATTTTTGGGTCTCCGGTTCAACCGCTACTTTTGGTGTTGAAGACTTTCTGGACACGGGGGTTGCGAAAGGTGCTGAGCTTGTCGTGGACATGCTTGAAGAGATTCCACTGAGTCTTTTTCGACGCGGCACGAAGGTACTTCCAATATCTGAAGATAAAAGATCTTGAGTAGAACGAAATTTTCTTGGAGCCTTGGTTGGCGGTGGTCCCATTGCCTTCCCAGGCTTCGAGTTCTTTTTGGATGCCTGATCAAGAGCCCATCCTTCAACGGGACCAGATTTAAAATCCAGGGACTTTGCGGGTTTGCTCTTTGCCATCTCAGAAGCAGCACTAATGTTAGGTCTAGAGTTGCCATCTGCCCTCCGCTTCCTTGCTGTATTGTCATGGCTTCCTTGTGGAAGCCTATCAGCCCTAGGCTCTGATTCTGAATGACTTTGCTTCCCGTTCCCGGAAACCAACTCTGGCTGCTTTGTATGTGGGCTATTTCGCTTCCCGTTTGTCGAAGCCCGAGCTATCGTAGACGAAGGCGAGCTGGCATGCGATTGGACGTTTCGAATAGCTGGTTTGATGACAGGAGAGATTTCTGATCTACCCAAGGGAAGACTTCGTCTTTTTTTTGGAGGTTCTCCATCATGAAAATCGGTAACCAACTCACCGGCTGGTAATTGACCTTGTGGTGTACCCCAGGGAAGACTTCGTCTCTTTCTTCGAGACTCTTCATCATTAATATCGGTAACCAACTCATCGGCTGGTACTTGTACACTGGTAGCTACTTGACTATGTGTTTGAAAAAAGGGTCGCTTTCGACTTCGTGAATTGGCCATCATAGGGAGTTCATCGGGGAGAATTACTGTTTCAACAGGCAACGGGAAATCTGGTTCGCTTTTCTTAGAAGTTTTGACGGGTGTAGGTGATTCCGATTTGGAGTACAGGTCTGCTTCTGATGCCTCGCTTTCCGTCGATGACAAGGGTGGTTTCTTTTCGTTTGGAGTCTTCGATGCAGAAGGTGGTGCTGATTCTGCTTGTGGTAGTGGAACGTGATTTGGGTTACCTCGAGCATTTCCAACCTGATCCACAAATGTATCCCATGTCTTCTTTGCTAAAATTGGATTGATGGATAATACACGTTGAAGATTCTCCGGTCGCAGAATGCGGGTATTGTAGACTGGCATCTCGACCTCATTGTTGTAATATTCGATTGCTGTTATGGCTTTTCCACCAATGTCTTTTGTATGTTTGGCATAAGCAGGAAAATCAGAGCTTAAACAACGCACGAAGTCGTCCCACAGGCAAGGATGTGGCTGCTTGTGTTGGGATAGCAGCCATGTGATGTAGACACAGACTCTGATAAAGAGGTTTTGAGTTCCTTCAAAAGCAGGATATTCGGCGCAAAATTGCTCGAATACTGATTTCGAAAGGGATGATTTTTCTTGAGGCTCGTTACTTTTGACTGGGATTTCACGGTTTGTATCTTGGATTTGCTCTGTCGTGGCATTTATCCCAGGTTCTTTGCGAGAAGGCTCATCATTGTAAGCATTTTCTGGAATTGGAGTGGCTAAAGGTAGGGTTTCTGGCCTTAACTTTATTGTCTGCGTTTTGTTATGGCTTTTGGTGGGCCTCGTGGCCAGACTAGACGAATGCTGCTCAACATTGCCAACTGTTCGTAAATCTGTCTTCAAAGTAGATTGTTCAGACCGCCTAGAATCGACAAATATTTTTTTCCGTCGGCTGTTTTCTGTAGTGACCTTTAATCGAACTTTACTTTCAGTATCAGCCTCGGCCGCTTCCAAATTGGTAGTATGCATCAATGTTTGAAAACTCTCATTTTTCGGAATTGGTTCTGACGGGAACTTTGCTTCCTGATGAGATGATGATATAACACCTGGATTAGTGATTTGTACAGTAGGTTCCGTTGGTGGCGTAGTGTATACAGCCTTCGAAATATTGATAGACTGGTTGCTGGGCGTGATACTAATGTGTGCAGCAGAGTCAGTCAGGCTTGGAGACTTCAAGTCAACCTGTATATGATTTGCCTTAGGGGGGCTTGTTATTGCTCCTGGGCTATCCTGAATGAGTGGTTTGGCTATAGGAGCTACGGAGACAGAAGATGTTTTGTTCTCTAGTGAGCTTTGATCAATGCAAGTCGCGGGGATGATTTGACTAGATAAAAGGTCCATCCCATTTGTGTCTTTCTCGGCATTAGTGTTTTCGCTTTTTGCTCGCCTGAGCCTGGCAAGGCTGGAGAATGGGCGCGGAGTTCGCTCGACCTGAATGTTATTGTGTGATGGCAATGTCGAGGGAACCTCTATCGCGTGTGGGGTTTTATTCCTCTCCTCATCATCACTCTCGTCGATAGAGTCGCCAATTGCGCGAGGGATGCCCAATTCCATCTCTTCGTCATCAGTGGGAGCACTTAAGGATGACATCAACACTGGGGAGTCAGTGTGTTTGTAAACTCGACTCGAATTAGGTAGCAATGGGCTGCCAAAGTGTAGATTATTTGCTGAAGTCTTGCGAACCTCCAGTGGCGGTTGGCTACCTGTGGCAGATTGAGGAGACGCGTTTTCATGGCCATCGTCTATGGTATTGCAGTATTGTGCCGGTGTTGGAGATCTAGATTCACGTTGTAAATAATGGTCCTTTCGTGGCATTATGCGTTCAGGACTGGGAGGCCATGATATCTCATCGTTCTCCTCTGTTTCCGTATCTACATCATCCTCCAGTGTCTCATTCCTTTCTTCTTCTGCACTCATTTCAATATCTTGCTGTACCGCCTTGAAATCTATCAGAGGACTCGTGATGACCTTTGGCTGGCTGGTGATTGCCTGGTGCTCGTTCTTTGTTGCTGAAGTTCTCAGCGAACCGTCAAATGACTTTGTCTCATTGGCACTTTCGTATTCACTCCCACTCCCACTCCCACTATCAGAGTCTCTGGACTGATTGTTTTCGCGGTCACCAGGAAAATTTGCAGCAGCTACTTCTACAACGTCCATGCCGTTCCTGCAAGTCATCGCCTTGTCTACAAATGAGCTGGAAGTCTTTAATACTTCTGCAGGGGCGTTTGAAAATGTCTGGTTACTATTGGTAATCCAAGAATCTTCCCGCATCAACAATGATTGTTGATTCTTGGGTATCTGCACATACTTTCTGGGCACTCGTTTTAGGCCGTTGAACGATGGGCCATTGGAAGCTAAGTTGATGATACTTGGGGAAGTATCTTTGGTCTGCGAAGTTGAATTTTCTTTCCCAGTTGATTTTGATCTTATTTCTGGTCCTGTGCTGCCTGATATTTTGCTAGCTTGACTTTCCTGGCTGTTTTCCTTTTCACAATCTCTAGAGATCACTGCCGACCCTGGTGTTGAGACTTTTTCTGCTGTACACAGATCGTCTGATACGTTTGTAGGACAACCCTGTGGCCGATTAGTGATACCTGGCAATCCTTGGTTAGGTTTTATTTTGGTGGCTGGGCTGGGTGAAGCTTTTAAAACACTATTGCCCACTGCATTTCTTGGGGTCCCGCCACGTGAACCAACTGTAGTCATCGAAGCTTCTCTTGATCCTCCTTCCTTGACGTTCTTCGAGAAAACCGCAGGTGCCTTCGCCTCGCCAGTGAATCTGCCTAGAAGAGCTGCACTTATTTCTGTCTTGTTGGTCTTATTAACTGTCTGGGCAGGCCGAACGGGTCGATGAGAGATATTAGGTGTAGGAGGCAGTTGAGTTGCGAATTGAGGTTGACTTGATACGATGGGTAAGAACATGTTGGATCGAGTTTCTGTGTCTCGTTGCGGCTTTATTGGAGTTCCGCCCAAAGTGCGATGAAGCATTCCCGCTAGCTGTGTCGTCTGCGAAGCAATGCCAGCCATAGTACCAACATCTACTGGTCGGCCAGCTGTGGGGGATTGTTCGCTACCAAAAAACTTGAAGTCGGCTACTCTGAATGATAGCCCCGGGGGAGAGAATCTAACAGTCTTTGGAAAGTCAGCTTCAGCGTAAACCTTGCTCTCGTTCAGATGAAGTACCAAGTAGAAGTCCGTGAGTCCTAGGAATCCTCCTCTGGTCCCATCTTGAAACGACTTCCGGTGATGTTGGGCATAGGTTTTGGTGCACGCAAAATCGAATTCGGCTCGAATGTGTGTAGTTCCATCTGACAGTAAAGCACCAACTCCGCCGGAAGCTTGATTGCGAATCTTGTGAGAACCGTTAGTAACTATAAGTAGCACTTCGTTTTAGAAAGCCACATACTTCGATTACCTGCACTGGTTTACCCTTGTTTACCCGCAGTGTCAACTCATGAGGAGTACAGTTATATTTGCCGTCACCGCTGATCTTTCCAGCGGGTTGTCGTGTGTGTGCCCAGTCTATAGCTGCGGCTAGCTCATGCTCTACAGTTGCAGCAAGCCAGGGTCTGAGTAGGCCGGCCATATTAAGGTGATCAACAAGACAACATCATTCGGTGCGGGCCGGATCAGGGTATCGCGCTTTTCCGCGGCAAGTCTTGTTCCAGACAGAGCCTCAGTAACCACGGGGCATGTTGTATTCTTAACAATCTCAGTAGAGGTTAGAGAGGGGTCACCAGGGTCAGGCTCAGAAACTGGCGCGGGTTTGTTTGGTGTTCTGGTGGTGGCGGGATGAAGTTTGCAATCGGGAACGTGCAGGAGAAGATTCATGGTTCACGCGCCTGCCAGTATCGCGTTGTCGCGTGCTGATAGTCACGGGCTGATAGCCGGTAGAATATCGGTAGTGCCTGTGAGCTGTATCTGTGCTAGACCCAAGACGGTCTAGATGTAGATGCTTAGTGGCCGGGCCGTGTGGGGATGATGATGGGAATGATGGGATGGCTCTTGGCTTGTCTAGCTTTACTTTCGACTCCAGACGCGGTGACGACGGACGTGAATATCAACTGTTCTTCTCTTCTCCTTTTCTCCTTTGCTCTCATCTCCTTTTATGCATCCTCTATTCGATACCCTTCCTGTGACGACCATGTTCTGCCTCCTCTGCTCTTGATGAATAGATATGTTGCTACGAGAACCATGCCACAGTCGGTACCTATTTGCCTTTCTCCAAAGCCTCGTTCTATGTATAGTTTCGCAGCTGCTAACTTGCCTCCAGTTGCTGCAGTTATATCGAACTTATGTTACACATCCGCGAGTGACATGACCCTCTGCCAAAGCCAACCAGGAGGTTAAAGGCTCTGCTCTTGTCAACAAACCCTCTCCTGCCGGATTTATATCCATTTCGCCACTCCCGCCCACGCGATTTTCCCGATAGAAAATGTCTCCGAGCGAATCTCCAAGGCAGTCACTCACTGCTTCGTCGCATCTTCTTCTTCCACTTGGTCGGCGGTCGCGGCGCGGCTCTTTAGCATCTCTGTCGAGTTCTGCGCCGGTCGATAAGGAACAGCTAGCGCAAGCTCTAGATAAAATACACACTGAAGCCTACCAGTCAGAAAGTCTCACTACCTTCAACGAGTTCGCACCGCCACCCCCATCCTCGTCCTTTACAGAAAGCAAAGGGTTGGCTGGTGAGCTCGTTCAGAATGGGTTGAGCGGGTTATACAGTCGGTTTCGAGGAGCGGTGGGGGCTGGGAAAGACAAATCAGGCCCGCCATCAGGCAAAGGCGACAACGAGAGCGTTGATAATCTATCTATCAAGAGTCAAAATACTACGACGCCAACCTCCAAGGGATCTATTCCTATTTCGAGAGAAGAGAGCAACACCCTTACCGTATCACCAACCCACATATCTACTTCGTCGTCTCGGCTACAATCTCCCACTACCGCTTCTTTCCCACCGCTTTCTCCGGATGCCCAGAGCCATAGTATGAATTCCTCTAAGGCTTCATTTATGACAACCTCCGTTGCGACTAAATCTGGATCCTCTAGTAGGCCATCTCTTGCTCCCATGACCAAGGCAACGTCATCCTCGGCAGTTGTTCCTACCGTTGCTCCTGTAAATGTCAATGCTTTCAAGGAAAGCGAGACGATTCCTATGACTTCCAAATCGAGTTCTACACAGTTTGATAGAAACGGAACCGGTTTTACTATGCATGACCATCAGAGCCATCCACAGACATTAAATCGATCTGATTCTCGATCTACACAAAGTCGACATGTTGTCGCCGATCGGCCAGCCATAGGGGAGTCAGAGCCATCGGACGAGGGCACTGCTGTTGAGGAGAAATCTGCAAGCAAATATCAACATAGCAAATCTGAACGTGATTCACTTGCAAGTGTAGATGGAAGCACGGATGTTAGAGGGAAGCCGATGGCAGCAGCCAAAAGCGCCTCATCGGCACTATCTTCGATCCAGCGCCCAGATTCTAGCCGGACTAGCCTTCCTGATACTGTGAAAAGGTCTGTAGCAATTGAGCGCATTACGCAGTCACATTTGCCAGGCTATCAAGCATCTCGAGCATCTTCAACTGATCGTAGCACCGCAGCGACAAGCCCTATCAATACTCCTGCCCATAATAGTATCCGGCATGGTTCTTTCTCAATAGAAGAAGGTATGTATGGTACTGGGCGACGTATTCCTGGAACTACTACAAATGAAGGTGCCCCCGAAGTTGTCAGTGCTAGGCTTGAGCAAATGAGAAAACAAGTTCTTAGCAAAGAATTCTGGATGGCAGATGAAATCTGCAAAGAATGTTTTCTTTGTGGTGACTCCTTTTCAGCTTTCCGAAGAAAGCATCACTGCCGAACTTGTGGATGTATATTCGATGCGAAATGTACCTCAATCATCTCTGGCCAACGGTTTGGTGTACAGGGCTCTCTCCGAGTTTGCAAGACATGCCTAAATATTATTAACAAACGACATGATAGCAGTGATTCTGATGATTCTGCTGACGATTCACTTCCAACTTTCTTCCAATCTCAGCAAGCCAAGTTCGAGTTGTCCATTGCAAACAAAATTGAAGCTGCTGAGGGTACTCCCAATGGAAACGAGGTTGAGAAAACTGGCGAGGAGGAAAGGTTTAGACCTTTGGCAACTCCTATGATGGCTATACCTGCTACTAGAAGGATTGGTGAGTCTTCCAATAGAAGGTCTGCAGTTTTGGAGATTGATGCTCCACAACTGAGTCGCCCAAGCTCCGCGAGATCTTTGAAAGCAATTTCTGCTGCTGGCAGGCCTCCGTCAGCAGGGCATCGAAGACACCAGTCAAAACACAACTTCCTGGGCCGATTCAGACCTACCGTTGATACACGAGCACCATTCCACCGTGGCGTAGCCGATGATCTGTCAAGGAAGTCCAGGCTACCCGCTTTTCATGACGACAATATTATTGACCCTGATTTGGCCCCGTACATGTCGGACGAAGGCTCAAGTGGGGATGAACAAATGAGTATATTTGCAACCATGAATAGTGCTGTAGGAAGTCCTGGTTTTGAAAATGATAGATCTGGATTTGGCTCTCTCCTGAGTTCCAGTAAGAAGCATCGAGCTAGAGCTGGCGAGAAAAGCGTGAGTGGAATGAGCTTTACCAGCCGCGGTATGGATGATGTTAGCGGGAGTATATCAGCTGGTGGTTTTACACGTCCACAACGGCGGCGTAATCTCAGTATGGCCAGCAACAACCTTTTACATCCCCGTCCGATCCCAAGACAAATACGGCCAGGAATGGGGCAGGGCTTTGGCAACCTCAATGAAGAAGCCATCGCTACTGACAATCCCCAAGGTTCTTCCACTGCAGCCATTGGCTCCTCGATGATGACACGCAGTGCTTCTATGCGGGACGCAAAGGCCCCTGCTGTTGAGCTAAATAACGCCAGTCTGCATCATGTTCGACGTTTGCTAACCCAGCTGCTCCAAGATGCGGATATCCCTAATGTGTCATCGTGGGAGAAGGCTCTCATTCCAATTCTCCTTCAGTGTACGGACGATGTGAACCCTGATGTGCGTCGAGGTGATGACATCGACATAAGACATTATGTGAAGGTTAAAAAGATCCCCGGTGGTAAACCTGGGGATACTGCATATGTCTCTGGCGTAGTTTTCACTAAAAACCTCGCCCTAAAAAGCATGCCTCGATCCATCTCGAATCCACGCATAGTTATTGTCTCTTTTCCTATTGAATATCAAAGGCATCAGCACCATTTCATGAGTCTCGAACCAGTCATCGCTCAAGAAAAAGAATTTCTCCGGAACATGGTCAACCGTATTGCTTCTCTTCGCCCTCAGCTGCTCTTAGTCCAGAAGCATATCTCTGGTCTTGCACTTCAGTATTTAGCAGAGGCCAATATTGCTGTTGCTTACAATGTCAAGCAGTCAGTCATTGAAGCTGTTTCTCGATGTGCACAAACAGAGATCATATCGTCCATCGACATGGTAGCCTTGAAGCCGGTACACATTGGCAAGAGCGCTGGCTTCGATGTAAAAACGTATGTCCACAATGACATCCCTGGCAAGAAGAAAACGTACATTTACCTTTCTGGCTGTCCGAAAGAACTCGGCTGCACCATCGCTCTGCGGGGTGCCAACCTCTCCATTCTTTCGAAGATGAAAAGAATCACAGAATTCATGGTTTACGTAGTGTACAATCTGAAATTGGAGACCTGCTTAATGCGCGATGAGTTTGTCCTCATTCCATCAGTTGCAGACAACAGTGGAAGCCTCTCTCCGGGAAAGCAGCAGATGTCCCACGCATCGCAAACTCTTGATGTTGATCAATCAGTACCTCACGATATTATGGCTGCTGCGAGCGATAGATTACAAGCTGTTGCTGAAGCTAGCAAAAGGCTCCAAGGATCTCGGGATGACGAAAATCCTGGTATCAATACAGAGGTCCATCAAGCCACGCAACATGATATTAGTGACTCCGGGATATTGGACTCAGCAACGGACGATAAAAGCCTCACTGGGTCCGCGGGCACTGAGCCATCCAATCTCATTTCAGCTCATGAATCTCATGTTCATGGTTCCCATGACGAACAAGTTCCAGAAGATGTTCCCATGCCTACTTTTTACAGTGACATGGTTGCAAAACACCAGACAAAGATCCTCTCTGCCTCTCCCTTTGTCAAATTCATGCAGCCTTACCTGCTCATGAGGTCGCGCGAACAAGAGCGAAGACTCGTGTATCTCAAAAGACTTCGTGATCAAGATACGTTTGAAGAACAAACGGAAAATGAAAAATCAAAACCGCAGAAATTTCAGTTGATCAAGCCCGAAATGGTCCACGAAACTGTCAAAAGGGCCCCCAAACAAATTATGGAAGTCTTACATGCAGTTCATGATGCTGAGTACGATAAAGCCATGCATAATTACCAGACCCAGAAACGGCAGTGGGAGAATTACATACAAGGCAATCTTAATCTATTCGATCCGTATGCTCATCAAAATATTGTCGTTCTTTATACAGTTGTGTGTACCGCAACGACAATTCCTTGCGCTGGCCCAGAGTTGCTAGCGCTGGCATTCTACAATGAGCATGAAACATCTCGCGATTTCGATCCTGACTGTACTTTGGGACAATATGTAGAGGATTTGTGTCTTGGTTCAAATACAATTTGTACCTCGAATGGATGCGAAAGAAAAATGTCTGAGCATCATAGAACATATGTTCATGGCGAAGCCCGCATCACAGTTTTCGTCGAGAAGTCGGCATGCAAGATCAAGGGCCTGCAAGACTCAATTCTAATGTGGAGCTACTGCAAGATTTGTAAGAAAGAGACTCAGGTTATGCCCATGTCTGAGAGCACTTGGAAATATTCTCTGGGCAAGTACTTGGAACTCTCTTTCTGGAGCAGCGAACTTCGACTCAGAGCTGGTATATGTCCGCACGACCTCCATCGTGATCACCTGCGGTATTTTGGCTATCGAAACGTTGCAATACGCATTCACTACGATCCTATCGATTTGCTTGAGATTGTGGTCCCTAGAACAAGGATTACTTGGAAAGTGGATAATGACTTGAGATTGAAAAACGATCTGTTTACCAAAACCGAAGAAAAATGGAATCGTTTTATGACATCCGTGAAAACCCGGATCAAGGGTATTAACATTGATAGTGTTGTTCCTGAGAAAGCAGAGGCCTGTAAAGTCGAAGTCGAAAGGCTCACAAAACGCGCCCAAGAAGAGCACGCTTCGATACTGAAGAAGTTGCAAGAGAAGTACATGGAGTCAAAGTACTATGAGATCATTCCTCTCAATAGAGCGGTTAGAGCAATGCAGGAGAAGGTAGTTGAGTGGGATGCAGCCTTTGCGGATTTTGATTCCAACTTCTTCCCGTCTGAGAAAGATATCCGCAGGCTTGCTGCGCTGCAACTCAAGAAAATGTTTATGGATCGTGACGAGTCTACTACTTCGCTGGTCTCCACAGAAGCCACTGAAGTTACATCAGATGTTGACGAGAAATCCCCCGATGCCTCACTGGAACTGGTTCGGCAGGTGTCCAATGTATCTGTCGATGAAGCACATCACGTCTTGTCTTCGGTTGTTGAGGAGAATCCGCCACCACCAGAAGCAGAAGCTGTTGAATTGGCAAACGCTATAGCCAATGCGGACTTACCAGATTCGGAACGAGAAGGTATTGATCACTTGGATCTTGCCATCCCTAAACCTACAGATCCAATCGAAATACCTCTCGCCACTCCTATTTCAACCGATGTTTCTCGGCCTCAAAGTCCTGCAGCAGATTCTGGGAATCTGTCATCTCAATATTTTCCTCCGCCGGCCGAAGGAACACTATCTGAGAAGGTAGAAAAAATACGAAAAGCTCATCAGAGCCAATCACCAGACAATCCAGCAACACCCACCGAAACATCAAGTATTCCCCGGCCGTCTGACAAGAGTTCTGGACGGCGAAGTGGCACAGCAACTTCCCCTCCAATGAACCGTACTCGATCACAACCAGCAGGCACTTTGCGTCGCCTTCAACCTTCATCTAATAAATCTTATACGAAGCCGGGAGAATCCAAGACTCTTGACGCGCTGGGAACCCCAATCGAGCCTTTGAAAAGTTCAGCAACGGAACCTATAAAACCAACGGATAAGAAACTATCTGACAGGCTGGGTTTAGGCACACTTAAGGGCAAGAAGGGAGGTCAATCTCTAATCCCAAGATCAGTACATTCCAAACGCAAGGAGTCTAAAGTTTCAACATTGGCGAAGCACTTTGAACAGCTCAGTCGGGAATTCGAGAAGGAGCGCATGCGCGACCGGAAACAGCGAGCGGCAAAGGTCACTCAATCTCGAGCGTTTCCTAAAGCGTCATCTAAACCAATTGTCGAGGTATACAAGGATGTGAATGAAGCAGTAGAGGAGCGTGGCCCATCAGAGGAGGATACGCTGGTCGTTCAGCCTACTCAACCAGAAAGTGAACGTAACACTGTTGTGGACGGCCTTGCAAGCCTAAATACTGAGTCTACAGCGGGTGATACAGCGCCGCATTCTCCCACAGATACAGCAATTACAGCTGATGAGACTGCCACTGAAGCTGAGGGGGACGACAATCCACAAAATATTAGCCAGACAGGCTCGGATGATGAAGGCGCCGGAAGCGATGCAGATCATTCTCTCTTGGATGACATTCTTCCTGGCGCAGCTGAGCTAGCTGAATCTCTTGGGGTTGGAAAGTCAAGTGCAGATTTGCCATTGGATATCCCAAAACATGAGAAATCAAGCTTGATGAAGATGCTCACCAACTTCTGGGCCGAAAGATCTGCGAGTGGATGGGCTCAGCTGGAATATCCTTTAAGTGGTTCAGATCATGTCTTTGCAGACACTGACGTGATTGTCCGAGAAGATGAACCAAGTTCTCTAATTGCATTTGCTTTGAGTTCTGATGACTATAAAACCAAACTTCAACAGCTTCGTGGACAAGGTGAAGCCCAAGGTATGAAAGAGAGTCGTGCGGAACCAGATTTCAGCTCTTCAGATCTTTGCGAGGATGGTGTCGATCAAGCAGAAGTTGAGACTTCGCTGCTCAGAGCTACCGGGACTCATCTAGCCTACTCTTACACCGACGGGCCGGCTAAATTAAAATGCAAAATATTTTACGCTGAGCAGTTTGACGCGGTGCGTCGAAAGTGTGGGGTTGCCGACCGTGTTGTAGAATCACTCTCTCGCTGTCTTAAGTGGGATTCAAAAGGTGGGAAAACCAAGTCAGTCTTTCTTAAGACTCTCGATGATCGACTGGTTCTCAAGTCATTGTCGCAAACAGAGACAGGCGCATTTCTCAAGTTTGCCCCGGCATACTTCAACATCATGGCCGAGGCACTTTTCCATGACTTGCCAACAGTCATTGCTAAGATGTTGGGATTTTTCCAGATTGTCATAAAAAATCCTGTTACCGGCACAGAGATTAACTGGGACGTTCTTGTCATGGAGAATTTGTTTTACGACCGATCACCGACTCGCATTTTCGACTTGAAAGGTTCTATGCGCAATCGAAAAATACAATCTACTGGAGAGCAGAATGAGGTTTTGCTTGACGAAAACATGGTTGAATTCATTTATGAATCGCCTTTATTTGCTCGCGAAGTAAGAATTCATTGAATGAATGCTCTAGTTACAACTACTAATCTGTAATAGCATTCCAAGAAACTCCTTCGCGCTGCAATATTCAATGATACGCTCTTCTTACAAAGAAACGATGTAATGGACTATTCCTTGATGGTTGCTGTTGATGAGGTAAATTGTTTCCAATTCGCTCGTCAAAATTGAGATACTGACATTTGACAGGCCCGAAAAGAACTGGTAGTTGGCATTATCGATGTTGTTAGAACCTACACTTGGGTATGTGGTTGTATGAGCTAGGAATATGAGCAATTACTTACATGTCCCAGGATAAAAAGCTTGAATCATGGATCAAAGATCGTGGCTTTGCCGGTGGTGGACGAAATCGACCCACCGTTACATCTCCAAAGGTAATCTTCATTTGATTCTATCAATGGGAATTTGCTGACAAGTTTAAAGGAATATAAAAGTAGATTCCGAGAAGCCATGAACAGATATATTCTGCAAGGTACGTTCTTGTGATACTACACATTGACTTTCAACTTTACTAATACTTCTTAGCCCCCAACAGTTGGCATCAATGGCAACATGTAGATGCAAGGGCTCAAAGAGAGATCAAGTATGACACTGCCGGTGATAGAACCGATGTAGAGTAGGATAATGTGCGATGATTGCATGATAGCATTAGGGGCGTTCGTGAGCGAGCATTTTGAGTATATAATTCGGAGTTGGGAAGAATTCGTAGCAGACGCCTGCAAACAACGCGTTTTTTACTGGAAATGAGTATATCAAGCTTTTGCCCTTTTCACATTTGCTAAACTTATACACATGATTTGATTCGATCTCGACGTTAGGGGAAAGGAATGCTTAGATCCTCGCAATTTCCCACATATAAGCATTCCTGGAACAAGACGGTGTCCTGGTTTTACTCGTTCTACAGAGTTCAAGTCCCTGTTTTGACTTCTCTAGCTTCGTCAAATAATATCCCCCTTTACCCCCCCTCTACGTGTACGTGAAAACAGGCGGATTTTGGTACATAGCTCACTATACTGTAACGGTGGTATAGTGTTAGGGCGATGGTAGGGTAGTAGTAGAATACTGTTCTAACAGTAGCATATATGAAGTATATAAAGGTTATATTATCTACCTACTTTTATGCTAATTGATATATGCTCTCCCAGAGCACGTGCTAGTCACGTGATACAAGTGACATACACCCAGATTTATATTCTAATATCTAGTTTTTTGTACTTCTCAATTAATATACATATATATCCTCTTCGCATATCATTTATATGTATTTAAACTTATAAATACTACCTATAGCTATAAAATAGGTAGAGAAATAATAGAAATCAAAGCCCTCGACATACATATACCAACAATCACCTTATAACCTAGATAACCTTTTTCAGAACTCGCCTTAATCGTCGGATCCACTTATGGCACTCCTACTTTTACCGCTTCGCTGGTAGTCGGCGAAAGCGAGTGCGCCCTGGAAAGCGAGTGCGCCCTCAAATTACTATGAAAAAAAAGACTACCACGTGATCAAATTCGGAAAGAACAGATTTGCCTATGGAAAATATAAAGCGATTAATAACAACCAACTTGATAGGAAAGGGGCTCTAATTTTTTGATATCTTATTAAGAACTATTAAGAGTATATAGTCCCTGAATTTTATAACCTCACCTATCTTATATTCTATTATTCTAATAGAGGGCGCACTCGCTTTCCAGGGCGCACTCGCTTTCGCCGACTACCAGCGAAGCGGTAAAAGTAGGAGTGCCATAAGTGGATCCGACGATTAGCTCCCCTCGGTGCCGACGACACCTTGCACTTCGCTGTAAGCGATGTAGCCGGTAGAATGGTAGAATAATATTCCGGTGCGAGCTACTAGGGAAAGTGGTAATTAAAATACGAGTCGAGGCATTTTTATTAGCTTGGAACCAGGTAACATTTCAATCGGAATTAAGCCTCATATATATATATAAATTGCGAAGTGCTGAGTGCGTATTGATCATCGCATCAAAAAATAAAAATAAAAATAAATCTAAAGATAAGCGAAAATCAGATTCCCGCTACCAGCGGAGCGGAAAGTAAAAAAAAGGAAAACATGATCTGGAGAAGCAAAAACTCCGCAGAGTGTCATCTAACTGATAGATGCTCTTGAGCAGAGGCAGGTTTGCTTGTTTTTTTTTATATCATGTACTCACTCTAGGTAAAGTAAGTATTAGAACGTTCCGGGTTCACCGTTACGCCAAGACACTATTGTTGTCGGTCAGGATCTGTGTCTCGCCAAACCCACACACAACATTCACTGGACAGATCAAGCGGCCGAAAATAAAATCATAACCAAAAAGCAAAAAAAGGTAGGTGTCTGAGCAGAGCTCAGGGTCCTGAATATCTGAGAATATACTCTCTGACGGGGAGTCGAACCCCGATCTCCCGCGCTCGCAATTGCTTGACAAGCGGAAATCATGACCGTTAGACCATCAAAGATGAGTATCAACTGTTACACCATCAAGCATGATGAGTAGTAGTGTTTGTTGGGAGTAAACCGCGTACAATATTATATATCTTAAGTAAAATAATTAATAAAAGTTGAACCGCAACCCTCCAAAAAAACATGGTAATCTCCAAACCCAAACAAGACGAAAGTTTTGATTCAAATGATAATAATAAATCACATTTGTATCAGTTTACAGATAATAATTATAATTTATAGTGGCTTTTAAAATCGTAGAAGTACGAGAGAATACAATTTATTTTTTGCGTGTCGCGAAAAAGACAAAAGATAAGAAACGGTGTGGTTGGTGTCTTCGAGCTAAAAGTGACGATATACAAGCTTCTATGGTGCCCACAAACCTTATTTACCCTATTAGGTACTTTACATGATGATTTTTATTTTTTAACACCTTTCAAACAAAGATCTTACTTTTTGGTAATCTTCGGTCGATAGTATAACTACTTGGACGACCTTATCTTTTACACTTTGCTCGCCTGATATCGCTATCCGAAACCACCATCAGGTAGACAAACGACTACTTACATATCACGATTCAGACATCACACAAGCTAAGCACATCAAACTGCGAAGCCTTGCTTGGCTTTTGAGCATATAACCTTGCTTCTCAATGGCATCTATAGAACCAGGAAAACTAAAAAAGTTCCGCATTGCTCGAGATGGAGGACTGGGACGGACTATGCAGTGCCTGGGACTTCAGGATACGCATCTTTTCTCAGACGCCATCCTCGTATGTATCGATCTAGAAGTATTCAGAGAGGAGAGGGAACAACCTGGTGTTCCGCTAGTTGACGAGTTCGGCATTGCAACCTTTGATTGTCGACAATTAAAATCATCCCCGGCACCCACGCCATACATATCGACGCAGCAGTTCTCCACGTCCAACGCGTCGAAGGACTTTTATGGTTGCGATTCGACAAACTTTGATGAATGCATATTCGCAGAAACCTTTCATGTCGAGCAGCTTGATCTTCCAGCGACAATAAGAAATTGCTTACGCATTCGAGACGATCAAGCCTCGGACCCATCGAAGCTTCGAAGTATTGTTGTTATCGGCCATTCAATAAGATCCGATCTGAAGATCTTGCAGCGGATTGGCGTTCATATCCGCGATGTTGCACCTGTATTAGCGGTAGTAGATACGCATTTCATCGCGCAGCATCTTTCCAGAACTGAGGGCTTCACACCGGTAAAGGGTTTCAGTCTTGGTTCTTTGCTGACAGAGTTTGACTGTCCTTACAAGAAATCGAATCTTCACAATGCTGGGAATGATGCTACATTTACGCTACATTTGTTACTCAAGCTCTCGATCAAAAGCTCTGATGGTTACGATATGGACGAGAGTAAGAGAGAAACTCTGGAACGTCTGCGGGCACGAGTGCAGTTCGAGTTACACGAACGTCCACATTGGAAACCACAACGAAAGGCACTAGGGTTTTATGCGGCGGAGTATTCTTAGAGTGTTGATTTCCAAGTGAAAAACAATAAGCAAATCTTATTCGGTCTATGCTAATAACTCTTCTTGTATTGCTATTACTTTCTTCATAATCATGTAAATTGTAAACCACAATATGCAATAGTTTCGCGCTTGCAGAATTTCCATTTCTTAACATTTCTAATGAGACAATGTAGTCAACTTGCATCCCAAACTACAAACGTTCAAATCCCTTCCTCACTATGTCCCTCATACCATCCATCATTTCAAGCCCTGCCAGATCATCTGCCCCGGCCCACAAGGCAACAGAATGCTCGTCAGGATTAACCTTAACATCTAATCCCAAATCTGCGATCTCCGCAACAAAATTAACTTGTACATAAGTTTTGCTACCATGTACGCCTTGCACAACTTTCGCTGTCTCGTAATCAAATGTTCCCAGACCAATTCCTGCCATCTGCTTCCGAACTCCTTCTCCGTTGCCTTGTCACTTCAGGTATATGCCTTCCTTACAGTCCACGAGCTGTAAAACCTTCCAATCGCCTGCCTCGGAACTCTGACCTGACTTCCCAATTCTCAATCGCATGGCAGTCCTCAGAAAAGCCCCTGCCATATGTATCCAATCCTCCATGTATACGTCCTACAGCTTTTCCCGCCCAGACCTGACAAGAGGGTGTTATTCGTAAAATCGTACCAGAGCTTGTTCTGTAGGAGGGGATGTTTCGCGCGTAGATGCAGAGGATTGTCGTGTTGTGGATTTTGCTCTGTGGGAGGGGATGTTTCGCGCATAGATGCAGAGGATTGACGTGTTGTGGATTTTGTTCTTGTTGTCAATGTTGTTCTTGTTGCCAGTGTCGTTTTATCCCGCAGGATCAGCGGGACCAGCAGTAAGAGTTGTGTACCATTGTTACATTAAGAAGGCCAATGCCAAAATTGACATAACGACCAAGATAACACCAAAATTGTCCACCCAGGTTTTTTCAAGGCCTTCTTTGGTGACTTCGACAAGCTTCTCTGTGCCCTTGGCAAGGGCTATTCCATCAGCTACTGTCACTGCTGTTGCCATTCCTATTCTTGTTGCCAATGTTATTCTTGCCAGCGCCGTTCTTGTTGTCAAAGTCGTTCTATCCCGTCACGAAGGATCAGCAGGACCAGCAGGACCAGCACGAGGGCTGTACCATTGGTACACGGCAAATGCGAACGTAAAAACCGCCGTGACAATGGCGACAACACTAAGATAATCAATCCAGTGTTTCTCGAGGCCATTTTTGACCACTTCGGCCAACTTGTCCATTCCCTTCGCCAGGGCCACTCCAGCAGCTACTGTCACTGCTGTTGCCATTCCTAATCTTGTTGCCAATTTCGTTCTTGTTGTCGTTATTGTTCTTGTTGTTATCGTTGTTCTTGTTGCTAATATCGTTCTGTCCCGTCCCGAAGGATCAGCAGGACCAGCAGGACCAGCACGAGGGCTGTACCATTGGTACACGGCAAATGCGAACGTAAAAACCGCCGTGACAATGGCGACAACACTGAGATAATCAATCCAGTGTTTCTCCAGGCCGTTCTTGACCACTTCGGCCAACTTGTCTATTCCCTTCGCCAGGGCCACGCCAGCAACTACTATCACTGCTGTTGCCATTCCTATTCTTGTTGCCAACGTCGTTCTATCCTGTCCCGAAGGATCAGCAAGACCAGCACCACGGGGTTTTGTACCATGAGTATATGGTAAATACCAATGCCAAAATTGCGATTATGCTACCGACAACGCCAAAATGGTCCACCCAAGTTTTTTCAAGCCCTTCCCTCGTAACATCAACGAGCTTCTCCATGGTCTTGGCCATGGCCATTAAGGCATCTGCTGTTGCTGTTGTTGGTGTTGCTG
This sequence comes from Pseudofabraea citricarpa, assembly GCA_029641185.1. NCBI lineage: Eukaryota > Fungi > Ascomycota > Leotiomycetes > Helotiales > Dermateaceae > Pseudofabraea > Pseudofabraea citricarpa. The sequence continues at coordinate 530,592 of JAPWGK010000024.1, read as the reverse complement.
TACTGGTCACCGTTGATTCGATGAAGAAGATAGCGCACTGCGAGAAAAAATCGGCCGAGTCGTCCATTTTGTTTGTGAGGTTGGCTTGATCGTGGTTTGAAAGAAGCTGGAGAGGGATCTGGAGATTTAAAGACAAGAGCCTTGGAGGAAAGGTAAAGTTGAGGTTGTTTTCTATGGAGGATCGTAAGGATCCGTGAGCTTATATGGGAGTGGTTATTCACCTAGTCCAGTCACCTGATTACCAACACAATGTGATCGCTCCTCCTCTAAGCTGCTACCTGGGTTTGGTTAGGATTCTGATTTTTTCTGTGTCTCTCCCTTTTGGAAGCTCCTTCCCAATTGGATGTATGCCGATTGAAGGTTCTATTGGAATCGCCAAGGTGAATTCTTCGAAGTTTAGTCCATCCTTCCTTCTTTCTTTTCTTTCCTACTACTCTGCTTTACCTTCTCTGAGGACTGTACCTCTTTGTGCCCGGCAGAATCTACGAAAATCTCTAAAAGCGATTGACTCAAAATTCTCTCATACACAAATAACTCGAACAAGCCAGCATATTTAAATGCCGTTAAGCAGTCTTCGAGCCATTCCTTATCTTCCACCTGGATAGCCTTTACAATATTGCAACCTGATATTTGATGTGTGGGTGTCAGCCTAATCATGGCACTCTACATCGTCATAGGATTTGGACAATAGTCGATGGCTTAGCCGTAGCCTTTCGTGCGAGAACTCAATCCCTTTTTGGTATATTTCCCCCTATTCTAATAATCTTCTAAGCTTCTGCTAACCGCTTCTCAGATGCTGTTACTACCACTACTTCTCGAAACTCAGAGATACCTCTCGGCGTACAGGAACACCACATATCACCTATAAACGACGGAAAGGCATACAAGGAACTTCAAGTTACAGGCGGTACATTTTCAATTTGGTATAAGCCTTACTTGACAGTCTGGTACGTCCCTCTTCCTCTGCTGTTCAGCGTGATCTGGTGCCTCTTTTATATTCGCCAACATTCTTCACATCTTCGTTTCTCTCAAAATTTCTTCTTTTGTTTCTTCCGCCGGAATCGAAATTTTCTTTCATTATCCTCTACAGGACCAAGGGCAAAATACAGCAAACTCTGAGCTACAATCAACAAAGCCATTGCCTGTCCCCTATACAGTGCGTCTACCTCGCCAAAACACATTCGATATAAGCATACGAGCATGTACAAGATGCCTTTCTTTGCAACATTAATGTCTCTTCTCCCTCCACTCTGGGCAAATACACTCCCGGTCCATCAAACTCCAATAACGATGCCTACCAGTAATATATTCGAACCCGGTGATGCAGTTCCAGGGATGCTTGATATAATTACGACACCGTTTGCTCATACACCAAGTCACGCCAAAGAAATCTGGAAGGTCGAACGACAGCGGGTCTAGAGCACGGTACCATCCGCTCCACCATGGTTTTAGTTCGCCGATCCCGAGATGTATAGCGTTTCTTAGCCTCAACCTCGCACATGCGTCACTGCACTCGAAGAAACAAGCTTCCACCCAAGCGTCGCCGCGAGATGTTCGTTGATTGTGTGCTTCGTCATCACAGACTTTTGGATTGTCTCCGGTTTTACTACTTGACCAACATCGTTCTTGAAGTTCTATACCAGCTTCTGGATCACTCCTAGGACCACGCAAGTGCCAGTCTATGCGATCAGCACCTTCGTACTCTAGACAGAGACAAATGTTGGGATCCACTAGTCTCATGGGTGAGATTCTCGGAAAGTCGAGTGGGTACCATGGGCAAGGTGAAATCCGTTCAATGTCTTCAAGGCGCTGACGAAGTTGCTGAGCCGTTGGCCGGTCCCGCCCTTGCTTATCTAGCAAGACGTGCGTGTCTTTTGTTAATACCAAAGACCAGAACTCATCCTCCGAGCCGATTTTAAGTTCGGCTTTCGGCTTCTCGCTAGATTGATAGCCATCATGATCTCGTGCAAAGACATGGCTAGGATGACTGCATTCGGCTACCTTTGTATTTCCGGATGCCCAGGTCTTCACCACGTCGTTCCAGCTCAGACTTACGTGCTCACATAGACTGAAACGTCCCTCAAGACCGATACAAATTCTTTCTTGAGGTGGCATTTGGCTCTGAGTGGCAGAAAAAGCCTGTGCCTGGTGGTCGCTCCCGCAGCCTCCGCAGTGGAGGAAATCCTGTTCCGGAGTCGGTCCTCCAGCAAATCTCCTGTCGAGGGCCGTAAAACAAGTCGAGCAATACATCTCTTTGAGTATGTCGTCTGGTTGGCAACTTTCTATGTCGAGGTCAACTGTCGACGAGCATTGCCACAGCTCGCCCGTCAACCGATCGCTAACCTGATGACATCTTTGAAAAGCTTTAAAACCGAAGCGGATCATAAATATCCGGCATGTTCTTCTGAGACGGAGGAGGTCAGAATCTTGTAGCTGCTCCATAATCGCTATGAGGATGTCGGTTGGGAATTGTAGCAGCCAACTCTTGGTTAAATTATGGTGTGCTCGGGCTACCAGAGGGTCCATATCAAAAGGCGTGTCCTGGAAATCCGGAGATTTAGGTTTAATAGCCAACTGAGGACACTGATAAGACTTGATACTCCCTGATTTGGAGAGATGGCCACCGTCTTCTTGGAAGCGATCTGGACACTTAGATTCTCGCCTTGTCTCCCCATACACAGCTTCAGTACGTTCGACCTGATTGGATTTGTTTGGATACTCAATCTCCTTTGGCAACTCGGCCTTTTGTGACTCTTCTTCGCTAGCAGTACGTTCGACCTGATTGAATTCGTCCGGATGCTCAGTCTCCCTTCGCAACTCTTCTTCACCACCCTCATCTTTACACAACTCTTCCGCGTTGAGTTTTACTGCACCAGGCTCTTCTACACGCCGTTCATCTCCAAGGACATCAGTATTCTGAAATGGAATACCCTGTTTAGAATCGACAGGGGTAGTCCACTTAAAAGCATCGACAGGGGTAATCCACTTAAGAGCAGCCTCAGCCCAAGAGCAGCAATCCATGTTATCGACAGAGGTTGTAGGATTAGGAGGAGCGGGGAGGTGGATGAATGGTACAGGAAACTCGCAAGGCCAAAAATGAGATGGTGTATGAAACAAGGACATGAGATGGGAGACGGATGGTAGATATAAAAAGACATATAAGCTAGTTTCTTCGTTTGCTTTATATAGCGTAAGAACTTTAGACTTAGTGATAATAGTAATATCCGATTGATTCACTGAGTTTAACCGGTGTCTCTTAATTTTTGACCGTTTCTTCTAGGTCATCGTAGTTCAAAGCCGTTTAAAGCTTAAGTCGACATATATTAACACCATCAAGTTTTCTTATTACTATCATCACTTTTAATGTCTATCATCTTGAGGTCACTCGAACAAAAGGCTAATTAAGTTTTGGTCCACTGTACTCTTGGTATTATACTACCTCGAACGAGCACTTTTTCATTGCAAATATTGGCTTGCTGGTGGGATGAAGAAGAAAGATATAAACCACCTCTTGCGAAGTTTCTTAAGGGCCACGGTAAAAGAAATTCTGGGAACCAGGTACAGGCTAGCCAATGCCCTAGAAATTAAAAGGTCCAATGTGTTCAATTATACAATTGACCCTTGCAATCGTTGTGCAGTCCTGTCTTTCTGCTGTTTTATTTCCTCTGACGACCCAAAGTCGCTTTTAATCTCCTCAAAGTGCCCCCAGCAATCTCCAGCACCTTTTTTCCAAGTTGGCCAGGATGTCCACCGACCTTCGTACTTTCAGCAGCGATTTGAAGATACTCATCACGCTCGTGACCCTTCTCCCCAAGAACTACAATAACTCCTGCATACTTGATCAGAATGGCATTCAGTATCAGACGGCACATTCTTCCGTTCGCATCCTTAAAAGGATGGATATTAACAAACCGGTCACAGTACTTGGCTGCCAGCATGAAAGGATCGATTGATCCAGTCTTCTGAATCTCAGCAATGTCAGTCTGAAGGTTGGCTACCATTGATTTCATGGCAACCTCGACAGTTGACGGCTTGGCATATTCAAATGCTCCACCAAATGCACGCTCGTTTCCTCTTCGATAAGTGCCACCGAAGGACTTGTAGTTGAAGTTACCAGAATCAGCGGGATCAAGGCCCACGGTGAGAATACGGTGAGTGGTTTTGATAAGTTCCTCGGTCATAGGCTTGTCCATCTTGACGAATTCATTAATCAAATGCTGAAAAGCAGCAGCGTGCTGTACCACCTCGCGGCGGTTTCGAATTACGGCATTACCACCTGTGACACCCTTGCGAATATACTTGTCCAACTTTGCTTGGTACTCGTCGGTTCTATAGGATATGTTAGTTCATTTACTACTTAAAAGACAAGATGTAAAACTTACCGCTCGGTATATTCAAGATCTTCGGCACCCTGAAAAATCGCAAGACAAAGACGAAAAGTTTCATCAAGGCCTAGGCCCACCCGATCAATGTTGTTGGAGCCATAGACAGCCTTTGCCATCTCATCAAACATCACCACCTCCATATCATTGCCACTATCTTCATAAGACTTCAACATACTGCCAATTTCCGACATAATTTCCTGCGTTGCTTGGAAGACGGTTGACACATCGGCTGGCTCATCACCAGGTTTTTGGCTTGTACGCCATTCATCTGGGTATAAACGATAGTCTCTGCTCATGGACAGAGTAAAGTTCCGAAAGCTAACAAATTAAGTCAATTAATAAGATCTTAAATGCATTCAAAATGAAATTGACTTACGTTGCTTGACTACCACCCGCGACTGGGACTTGACTGCGATGAGAAGGAGGCCAGCCTTTGCTGAAACTGCCCTTAAGACAGTACTTCGGCCCGACTTTTGAAGCGGAAGACGAGGAGGCCGAAGAAGACGAAATATTGAGATTGGGAAACTGGTCCAGGAGGGAACGACGCTTATCCTTCTTTGAAGGGCTATTTGGATTATTGGAAGCCATGATGAAACGTTCAAGAAGTATGCGAAGGCAGAGAATCTGGGTTATGGACAAGAAGGAAGAAGATAAGGGATGAAACATTGATTTAAGTCAAAAATATACATATATTCACTTATTCTATTGATCGGAGTAAATCTATTGACAAAACTTTTAACAATTGAAGCCACTTTCAAAACCATTCATGGCTAGCTTTCGATTGTCGTTAGTGACAATACTAGCTCTGTACAACGTATCAACAATACAAAGAATTCGCATTTGAACTCACAACACCAGACTAATCAATCTGTACAGAGAGTTTGTTATTAATAGCTTTCCCTTCAAGCCACAATTATGGCACCACAATAGCATTCCGCACACGACACCCAAGCGAATTAGGCTAGGCTACCTAGTTTGTGTCTTGTTGTGGTCGTCTATCGCTGGGTCTACTTGCCGTCATCCTTGAGATTTTATTCTGTTCTAACGTCTCCTTCCAGGGGTATTGCACGAGGTAGCTCCCAATCAACCAAGGGGTGTTGGTAGTGTTGTTTTTCTCCTTGAGATTTTATTCTGTTCAAACGTCTCCTTCCAGGGGTATTGCACGAGGTAGCTCCCAATCAATCAAAGGGCGTTGGTAGTGTTGTTTTCCTCCTTGAGATTTTATTCTGTTCTAACGTCTCCTTCCAGGGGTATTGCACGAGGTAGCTCCAAATTGATCAACCAAGGGGCGTTGGTAGTATTGTTCTCGTTTTTGATTGCCGCATTAACCATTAACGTTTCCTTCCCAAAGCTCACAGACAGGAGTTGTGATTTGGGGTAGGAGTTTGTATATGACTTTTCCTTCTCGGTGTCCCATGTGATTAACTTCGAGCCATATCCTTCATGAATGTGCCCAAAGCAATGCAGTCTTGGCTTTGCGCGTCTCGCAGCCCGAAGCAGATTTTCACACCCCATATTTCCTTGTTCACACTTGTCCAGAATCCCTTTCGGCGGTCCATGTGTCATCATAATGTCGATCTGTGGAAAGTCTGGAACAGGGTTTTCAGCTATCGATATAACTCCTGGTGCAGTCTGTTCTGGAAGATTGAATCGATCATTTGTAGGCTTGTAAGAAAAGGCCCATTTGTTGAATTCTGGCTGATATGGCGAAGCATAAAGCGTGAATTTTGCGCCACTCTTCAAGGTAAATGTGTGTATACCTTCCTCGAGATAAGTAACACCGGCTTCAGCTGCCAAGGATCCCGTCATGATGTCCATTGCGGTAGCGTGCTCTTCCAAATGCTCCTTTTTGACTTCCTCGGGATCATCGCATTCCTGCAAGGAGCTGCGCCAGTATTCTTCATCTAAATCCAAGTCGTGATTGCCGGCAATGACAAGCTTCATCTCAGCATCAATTACGCCGAGCATCTTGAGGACGCTTTTGAATGCGGATGAACCACCAACATTGGTTAAATCACCGCAGTGTATAACGACGTCCAATTTCTTTGTAGGCAAGCAAAAATCCCCAGTGGCACTGTCGAAATCAATGTTGTGTGTGTCTGAGATCACTAGGAAGCGAGTCGATACAGGTTGGCCGGGCATGTTGACTTCAGGAAAGAGAGTTAGAGCAGATTATTGGCGTGTTCAGGATGTATTTAAGGCTCAGAGACTGTGCCAGGTGGGCGGTGAAGAGACGTGAAGACTTGTAATAATACGTGTTTCGATTCTCGAAGGATGGTGAAATTACTGGATAGATTTAAAAGTGAATGGGGGTGTTGAGGGAAAGAAGTTTGAACAGGTTACTTGAAAAAGACAGCTCATTTATTTCAAGCCATGAATCACGCACTTACACAGTTTTTGTTTTAACGACCATTAGCTCCTGCTCCGGTGCAGTATAGTGGTGAAAACTTCGTTAATGGCACCACCCGCCTGCTAATTCTGATTATGGTAGTTTAGCCCAGCAGACTCGGTAAATCAGTCAGCGAGGCTTTGTGACTGGCCGAAAATAATCTGGATAGATACAAATTGGTCGTAACATAAGAATAAACGATCGAATTGTAAACGACACTAGTGTGTCAAGGAAATTCTAATATATGAAATCTCAACACGGAGCTCAGATTCTAAAACACCTTCTAGGTAATCATGCCGTGGAAGGCTCATACTTAGCCTTCAACCTACTCGCCGCCAATTCTCCTAGCTGCTCAATAGAACTGGCTGCTAAAATCTCCAAAACGGTAACATCGAATCCCAAGCTTTGTCTCCACCAGTTTCGCATCTCAATCGCAATCAAAGAATCCAAGCCTACGGCTGTAAGCGATATCGTGATATCCAGCTCTTCGGCCGGTCTCATGAGGAAACCAAATAACCGCAAACCAATCTCCGTCGCCAAAAACTCTATCCCTTCCCTCTCGTCAAGAAGCGAAGGAGTGACTCTTGCATTGCTCATGAACTGGGACAGTGCTCCACTGGTGGAAGCAACTGCAACCTCGGAAACTTCTTCAAGATTACGGTATATGCTCATTCTCGGGTCTCGCTTCCAAATATTTCTATTCTGGGGATCGGTGATTGGTTTGGTGGAGCGAAGACCAATGCCTACTTGCCCATGATTGCAGAAGCTTCCTGGGGGCAATTTGGGAGTCGGCGCAGACCGGTTTATCATTAGGTGCAAAGACTCGAGGAGATCTCGTTCGCGGAGACCGTGGACGGCCGAGTTAAGGAAGTTCTCAAGGACGACTTTGTTTTCACTCACGTATCCGACGTCTATCACAGCACCGATATCGAGTACTGATGCTGGGAGACCGAGATTGTGGCGGTATTGTACAAAGGCATCCAAGAACGTGTTTGAGGCTGCGTAGTTGGCCTGGCCCCATTGTCCCACTAGTCCAGAGAAAGAGCTGAAAAGGATGAGGAAGTCAAGATTTTGTGCTGAAAGAGCTTTGTGGATGTTCCAGGTTCCCTGAACCTTGGGTGTGATAACCGTTTCCCAGTCTTCGATAGACATTTGTGCGAAAGCACGATCCTGCAAATGTTATTAGTAAGGCAGTACTCTGGATCCAAGGATAGTAACTTACTCTAAGTACCATGGACATTTGCATGACACCAGCAATAGGTTTCGAGGCATTCTTCACAACGTTCTCAACATCGCTAAGCGACGAGACACTACCAGGGAATGTCTGAACTGAACATCCGTATGCTTCAAGCTCTTTGATAAAGATCAGGTCGCGTTCAGTCTTACCAGCTGTCCGAGAGAGATAAATCAAATTCTTTGCTCCATGCTCAACCATCCAAGTTGAAACGGCTTGACCAAGTCCCCCCAAGCCACCTACCATGAGATAAGATGCATCAGGGCGAAGAATAAGGTCCTTGGACATTGGCACAGCAGGCAAGACCGTATTTTCGACAGGCATTCTAACCACAATCTTTCCCATGTGTTCTCCTCGCTGCATGAACCTGAAAGCGTCTTCTACTTGGGCCGCATCAAAGTACTTGATAGGTCTGATTGGCTTGACTCCTCCTTTATCGTAGAGACTCAGTCCCTGCTCGAGCAGTCGTTGGGTCATTTCCGGCCGTTCAACACAAATTCTCGCAAGGTCAATACCGAAAAATGATCGATTAGCCTCAAAAATATCCATGGTCAATTTTCCACGTCCGATGAAGTCGCGTTTCCCAATCTCTAACATCTTTCCGTACTCCGCTACACATTTCCAAGATGTATGGAGCAGATCACCGGACAAAGAGTTGAGAACCATATCGACACCTCGACCCTTCGTTTCTCGCATCACTCCCGTAATGAATGAGGAGTCTCTGGAGTTGAAAATGTGATTTCTAGGGATGTCGAAAGTGTCCATGAGGTATTTCGCTTTTTCTTCTGTACCAACGGATACATAGATAGTAGCTCCGACATACTTGGACACTTGGATAGCTGAAATTCCAACCCCACCAGTCGCGGAATGAATGAGTACCGTTTGACCCTTCTCAAGTCTTCCTAGGTCCAGAAGAGAGTGTATAACAGTACCATAAACGCAAGGCATCGTAGCAGCATCTTCAAAACTGAGACTATCTGGAATCTTGGCGCAGAGCTTCTCCTTTGTCGTGAGGGTGGTAGACAGCGTTCCTGGGGTAAAGACCATCACCCTGTCTCCTGGAACCAGGGTTGTGCATCCACTGCCAACCTTGGCAATCACACCTGCACATTCGCAGCCAAGGCCGCTGCTATCCTTCAGCTGTCCTTCGACTATTCCCATGGCGATGAGAACATCCTTAAAGTTCATCCCAACGGCACGGCAGTCAACTTGGACTTCGTCTGGATCCAATGGCCTGTTTGGTACTTGGAGCCACTGAAGTGTTGCAAGTTGGCCTTTCTTTTCAATTTCCAATCTCTTTGGTATGTCTGATACGGAAGCTTGCGAAAGTTCCTTGGAGACGGAGAGCCAATGGAAGCGACTAAGATGCACGATCCCTCCAGAAAGTGCAAACTCCGAGTCGGAATCCACCTCCTCTTCTTTTGACCGGCGTTGGAACTTGTCAAATACCTGGCATAATTTTGGCCACACTGCAGCATCAACCGCATCGATTTCAAGAGTCGCAAATGCAATGGCAAGTTCTGATCGAATTGTCCTCGCCATTCCAATGATTGGAGAGTACGCTGGATCTGTGCAGTTGATTTGGGAGGCTTTAGTAACCCAGAGGATGCCAATCTGAAGAGTTTGTAGCAGTACTGTGTATTCTAAGAACTGCGAAAGCTTCTCGGCCGAAATTTCCGTGAAGAATGGGCTTTCGAGATCCATCAAAGAAATGACATCTTGTTTTGCTGGTGGAGCTTGGGGGAATTTGCAGAGATCAACCTCATAGCCGCTTGATACCAAAGCAGACTCAGCATCACGTAACTCTGACATGATTGTGTCGTAGTAGAGAAGAGTGACTTTCTTGGTGGGGATCGTTGAGACAACGGGTCGTGCTAGAATATTGGCGTTGATCTGATATGGCGGTTCGTCATCGTATAGCACTGTTTGTGCTCCAGAAAATCCAGTCTTTCGTAGTTCTTCGTCCCATCTTTCTGGAGAGATGAAAGGTTCACCAAATCTGTTATCTTCTTCACCCAGCCACCAACCAGCAAACATACCCTATTAATAATCAGTAAGCGACCATGTAAAAGACAAAAACGGATTTAGATTTAGCTTACCATTATGTAATTGACCCATTTAGTTTCTATGAATTATTAGTTTAGACACATTAAGCAATCATTGAAATGGTTAAACCTACCTGGGCAAAGTTCTTGCAAAAACAAACGACCGTTTGGATGGAGTAATTTGTGGATATTCGAAAGAGACTCGCCAATGCTTGGAGTAGCATGAATAACCTTTAAAACTTGTTAGATCTATTTTTGTGGGAAAGTGGGAGAACATACGTTGCTTGCTAGAATCAGATCGTACGAGTTTGCTTCAAATCCTTGCTCGATGGGGTCCTTGCTGATGTCCAAAACTGCATAATCTATGCCACCAAAGTCTTGGAATCTTGTTTTAGCAGCAACGAAGAAACCCGCAGAGATATCCGTGTAAGTGTACTTGGAGTACAATCTTTCACCGTACTCGGATTCGAGGTTTCTCAAGATGGTAGCTGTTGTGGCACCTGTGCCAGCTCCGATTTCGAGAATGTTTAGATGAGGTTTGTTGTGAGTCAGAAGACTGAAGAACTCTTTGTAGTCCCATAGACCAGCAAAACCATAGATCCTTGTCAACACATCATCCTTTAGGAGAAGCTCGAGAGCGTCAACTGTGCCTTCGAGAATTTTCTCAAAATTTTCAAGAACTCGGAATAGAGCTTCACCCACTGCTGCGCCATCTGTGGCTTGGGTTTCGTTGTATATGGCGTGGATGAGCTCAACTCGAGCACTCTGGTCCAGCTTTGCCAGTTCTGCGATGTCTGGAACCAATGGATACTCACCACTGAGAATACGCAACTTTTGTTCCTCGATCCACAACATAAACTTTTCAAAACGTTGCTCATCCGTTGTGTAATTGCCGGCAGTTAGACGTGCACTTGTCTCGAGAATGCATAGTACGGTCAGCTTCTCGTTGAGCATATGATCTGCGCGAACACTCTTGAAAACCTTCATCAGATTCTTGTCTTCCAAGAAGTCAATATCGGGCTTCCATTCGAGTTCAACGGCTGCGTGAGGATCAGCATCTACAGTTGCGTTTCCTTCCACGGGAGAGAGTCTTAATCCTTTGAGCTGGAGGACCGTTGTGCCATTTACAGTTCCAAAGGCATTACCAGTGATGACGCCCTGCTTTGAGGTGGTATTTGCCTGCAAGCGCATCTCCGATGGAGTGTTCCGAATATATAATTCTTCGATATACGTGGGTATACAAAGTCTGTCGAAAACACGAGATTGACCTTTCGAGAGAGCAACACTGAATAGCTGGAAGCAAAGATCGATAGTCGTGGGATGAAGAGCATAAGATGATTCGGACTCCTTGAACTCATCAATGACGCTGGCGGCCGCAACATTTTCCTCAACGCCAGCTGAGATCTCCTTTAGGCCGTTGAAGGCTGGGCCATAATTCAAGCCGACCTTTGCCATTGTTTGGTACCATCGTGGGCTAGGGATTTTTCTTGGGAGATCTTTTGTTCCATCGTAGTCCGCAACCACTGTCTCGGACCCACCTCTGACCTCACCAATACAGTGTTTTGTCCACGAGCTGCCATTGTATGAAGAAATAGTAAACTGGTGCCAAACAGAATCAAGCGAGACAGTAACTCTAGATGGAGAAAGACTAGTCATCATTTCTAGCTCTCTTGACTCTGGGAAAACCATAGCCTGGAGTGATTTAAGTTAGCAGTGTCTGGAAAGAAGGTTTAATGTCTTTAATTTTTTGAAGACGAATGAGAAATAAAATATCCACGTATCTACTTACTGCACTAATTGTCACATTCCGAACAGTGTAGTCCTCTGAACCAGTAAGTTGTCGTATGGCTTCTCCCACGGTAGCGATATAACCAGCACCAGGAAATACGATATCTGTATGAAGTTTGTGGTCTTCAATCCAGTGAACGTTTTCCAGATTGATGATGTTACGCCAAGTAGGTTCAAAATCGTTGGCCATAGCCACTCGAGACCCAAGCGTATCATGATGAGGGAATTCTTTCATACGGTAGGCTTTTGATATACGGCTCTCTTTCCAATACTTCCCCTCATAGTGCCAGGAATAGGATGGCAAGTTAGTCAGCACAGTTCGGCTCGGGTTTGTGTTCAGGAAGTCCACTTCATACGAATGACAGTGAAGTTGACCAATTGCTGAGAGGAAAGATTTTGATCCGTTTGAATTCCTTTGGAGGGTCGAGATATAGTTGGGGTTTACGCTTGTAGTTTTGAAGATTTGTCGAAGTGGACCTGCTAATGCGGCGTGTGGTCCGATCTCCAAAAAGACACTTCTCTGCATACTAGGATTTATGATGTTATTCACAGCCGTATGGAAAAGTACTGGGGATTCCAAATTTGATCTCCAGTAAGCTGCATCAAGCTTGCCGGCTTCGGTGATTAGTTTCCCAGTAACACTTGACATCATTGGTATTGTCGGTTTGCGGCTGGTAACCTTGTCTTGGAGGAGGTTCTGGTACTCTTCTCCAAACTCTTGCATATGATCTAATACTGTTAGTAGAGTTTTAATTTAGAGTCAGAACACACTCACGTGAATGATATGCCTTTTCCACACGGAGAAGTCGATTGAATGCATCTGGTTTATGTTCCTTAAGGGCAGCCATAACCTCGTCGAGTTTGTCGCTATCTCCAGAAAGAGTGACACTTTCTGGACTATTTTCGCATGCAATTACCACGCCAGGAGTCAGATATGGAGAAACAGCTTCGCGGCCAAGACCAATCGCTGCCATTCCGCCGGATCTGGTCTGCTTCTTTGTGACTTGGCCACGGTAATAGGCAATAAGAATTGCTTCTTCTGCTGTGATTGCATCGACGGCATATGCTGCAGCAATTTCACCACTATTTGGCATGTCAGTAAATCGTCAAATTTGCGGACAACGCAACTCACCTTGAATGGCCAACAACACAACGAGGTGCAACCTTCCAAGAGCGTAACAGATTGACAATGCCTACTTGGACCGCTGTGCACAGCGGCTGCGAGAACTCTGCTTTGTCAAGCGAGCTCAGCTCCTGTGTCTTAAGCAATTCCTCTATTTTCAATTAGTTTAAATAAACTTAGGAGCCAAGAGGAACAACTTGCCTTCGATGTTCCATGTCGGTGGGTGTGCACAATTGGCTAAGACTGCGTCCATAGCACGAATATCATCGCGATAGGAAGGGTAATTTTCAAACAACTCCCGACCCATGCCAGCCCACTGAGCACCTTGGCCTGTGAAAACCCAGATTAGCAACGGGGAAGACCCACTTTTTGTTGGAGCTGGGAACTCTATAGAATCGGTTCCATCACTTGTGGCAGATACAACTGCGAATGAACGATATTGCAAATGGTTCCTTCTTGAATTGAGTGTGTGAGCAAGATCACCAAGTGAAACATCCCCTGTTTCAATGAAATTCTTATAGTTTTCCGTGGTTCTCTTAAGTGAATCGGGGTGGTTGGCCGAGAATACAAGCAATTCTGGACGCGATGTAGTGGCTTTTGAGACAGCGGAGACACCAACATTGAAAGATGCTGCGGAATCCATAATAATGTGCTTTCCAAATTATCAGCTCACAAATTTCCTTCGTCTTTCAATTATGCCACTTACTGCGTTTGCGCCCGAAATTCCAAAAGAATTTACACTAACTCTTTGTCCGGCAGAAACGGGCCATGGGCTCGCTTCCGTGGCAACTGAGAGCTTGGCACTCTCCCATGGAATTTTGGGATTTGGAGTATTAAACAGCATATTGGGAGGAATGGTGTTTTTCTCTAGAGCCAGTACCATTTTGATGGTGCTAGTTAACCCCGAAGCTCCTGTATGAATACCTCAGAGTCAGTGATCTTTCCTGAGAATTATTAAGAGGTTGTAATATATACCTTCTCCATGGCCAACGTTGGGTTTTACCTGTTTGTAATCAGTCAAGTGGTTCTATATATAATACCAAGTAAAGCTTGAAGAGAGGTACTGAAGGATGAGCAGGTTCATCGTACAGCGGGTACTGTGGGGATGGTAATTGGTCCCGTGATCCTGGTAGCTCGTAACCTCGGGCTCAACTGCCCTTATGTTGTTGATTAAGGTGTTGCAAGCGGTAAAACCCACTTAGGAGTACAACTTGCGACCTACACCTTTTGTTGAATAGGACACAAAAAGAGACACTAGACTTACTGAGCCAATGATTACCCCGCTGTCCCCAAATACTCGGGCAACAGCATTAGCCTCGAGAGGGTCACCTACAGGAGTGCCGGTTCCGTCTAAAACAAAAAGGAAAGGTCAGTCTTCAGCTACCTACTATATACAAGAGGAGACAAAACGTGGTTACTTACGACACTCCACCATTGCAGTGCGAGAGAAGTCCTCAATTCCAGCCTCCTGGTACGCTCTTCGAATAACGGCTTCATGAGCTTCGGTATTTGGGAAGGATATACCTGGCGTTTTGCCGTCACTATTTGTCGCCGAACCCCGAATGACAGCTCGGATAGGGTCGCCATCCCGAATAGCGTCGCTTAACTTCTTGACGAAAATCGCATTGATGGCCTCGCCCCGCGCATAGCCATCTGCATTAGCATCAAAGGACTTGGAGGTTCCTGTTGGGGATACAACTCCTTGCTCTGTCATGGCAATAGTCATAGTTGGCGACATGAGCAAATTTGTGCCGCCAACAACTGCGCTTTCACAATCCCCATTCCGAATTGCGGCGCATGCCGTATGGATTGCGATCAAACTCGAGGAACATGCAGTTTTAATCGCCATGCTATCATGTTATTCGTTAGTTTTTTGGCATTCAAAGCAAAAGATGTTACTTACCTTGGACCTTTGAAGTCAAACTCGTAGGATACTCTGTTTGGTACAACATAATCACCATGACCGGTGATCCGGTACAAACCCATATCCTGGGGGTCTCGCATTTGGATATCCAGCCAGTCTTCTCCGAATGTACCAACATAGCAGCCGATGTTCTTACCTCGCCAATTAGTCTGGCCTGCGCTTTCCAAGCACTCCCATGTTACTTCCAGAAGAAGTCTTTGTTGTGGATCAAGTCTGTCGAGTTCCGTCTTGGACAAGTTGAAAAAACCTGCATCGAAATCGCTCAAATCGAGTTCTTCCAGAAAGTAACCGGAGTCGGTCACAATAGTTTCAGGTTTGCGATGTTTGTTGTAATATGCTGTATTGTTCCATCTTTCTTTCGGAATCTGGCTACGTGCGTTTTTCTTCTCGACAAGAAGATCCCAAAACTCGTCTGGCGAGCGAACTCCACCAGGGAGTCGAGTTGCCATACCAACAATCGCGATAGGCTCTACTCCGCTACTTTGTAAGGCATCGCTGCCGTTCTTCGTGCCATTTTGTATCTGTGAGGTGGCCTGTGGGGGATGGCCGTTTGTAGTATGTCCATTAAGTGTCCTTGGATTGACACTATCGATATTAGTATCTCCGTACTCAGCTGTGCCGCTGTTTCCGTTGAGCCCGTTGCTTCCATTGAGCTGACTATGGCCGTTAGTTTCACTATGACCGTTGGTTCCACTATGACCGTTGGGTTCACTATGGCCGTTGGGTTCACTATGGCCATTGAGTTCACCATAACCGTTGGTTCCGTTCGTAGTGCTCATGCTGCCGTTTGATCCCATAATAGCGTTATCTAAAACTCCGAGAGGAAGGAATTAGACAATTTCAAAGCAAGATGACCTGTATACTTACAATTTGGGATTCAAATAAGATATAATTCGTAGAGTAGGACTTCCCACAGAACAGAAAGTACTTGAAGGACAGTTCAACCAGGCTAGATAGAAGTGGCACTGATCATTTTTGGTGTGGAGTATTTTCAATGGCTTTATCACTTTAAGAGAACATGAATGGGTTGTCAGGTTTAGAAATAATGATTTCAATGGCCTTGTTCCTTTCTGAGTAACTTCATTAGGAATTAGCTCCACCAACAGTGTCTGCTGTGCTCGCCTGGGCAAAAATCAACCCCCACGCCGAAGCTAAATTCAATAAAAAGAAGCCATTTTCTGACTATTAAGTGAATTCTTGTTTTTTTGACAGAAACAAATTTCAGTCTAGTCTTCTTAGGGGCTCAAGAATGAGGCAGATAAGGAACATTTAGATGCTTACTCCGGCATTACACTAAGGACCTCGTGGACCCCTTGTCTTCCATTTCTACGGGATTGGTCCCTCCGGTTGAGTAAGACTACTCTATACCAGATAGAGAAATTTATATTGACTTTTTTCAAGCCGTATATTTCGTACATACCTAAATAGTCTATAATTTGTGTTCCTGTGCCTCTTAAAAATCAGATCCTACAAAAGTGACGGATACTGACCAATAATCTCCCCAGGCTCGTTGTGTTCCTGTGCCTCTTGAAAATCAGATCTTACAAAAGTGAGGGATTTTGACCAATAACCCCCCCAGGTTCGTTTAACCGCTTCTATATCTGGTTTTTATCAAGCTAGAAAGTATAATCGCGGCACTGTGGCTTTCTCACGCGTGGCCAATGTAGGTACCATATAGGAATCGTTCTCCGACAGGGGATATGCATGCATGCAAGCCTCATGGGTCAACGATACAGAGTATGGTGGTAGAATTCTTCTAGTAAGATAAGACAACTTTACGCATTTCTGAGGCACAGTCAAACTGGTGTGCTGACAGTTCGGGGCTTGCCGTGGCAGTTTTTCTTGGAAAACGCACTTGTAAGGCAAAGCTCTTTAGGTTGTAGTTCTAGATTTACGGGTGGGAGAAAGAACCCCCCCTCTTTCGTTTCGCATTCTATGGTATGCTTCTTTCATCTCAAAGAACGACACATCGATCAAAATTCAAAGTTCTATCATGGCTGCAGAAACTACTCCTCTGAGGGCTCTTTTGGCATTGCCCAAAACTCATGCCTCATGGGTTCTGTCGGCATGTCTTGCTCTCGGGCTCATTCTCTATTCATTGTTCCAGGCGAGATCGAAGAGACTGAGAATGAAGAAGTTTGGAACTCGAGCACCAGGAGTGCCATCATGGGCTCCTTTCGGTATGCACTGCCCCAGATTTCCATCTGTGTCATACAGATATTAATTAACATGTTGTTTCTAGAGCTCGACGTACTAGCTAAGGCAATGAAGCATCTCAAAAATGACACCTTTTTCGAATGGGCCCAGGAACTTTTACGTCGACCTGGCCATACGATCGAATTCAATATTCTCGGGAGGAGAATCGTCACGACAGACGATCAAGCCAATATAAAGACCATCTTTGCTAGCAATGTTTGTTGAAGCCCACGGAAAATTTTATTATAATGAGTCTGATTTTGGGTTTAGTTCTCGACCTGGGAGAAAGGACACCATATGAGAGATAACTGGGGTATAATACTCGGTGACAGTATCTTCACGACTGATGCTCATGTATGGATGGCCAATAAAGCACAACTTCGAGGTCACGTGAGTACATAATATGATGTTATTTTCAGTCACTGAACTCACACCATATTAGCTTGCACGAATGAGACCAGATGATCTTGAACTCACTGAGATCGACTTTCAAGAACTTAAAAAGCACCTTATTAAGAAGGAACCCCAAAATGTATATGATCTCATGGATCGATATCAATTGGATGTTGTTACCCGTATTTTCTTTGGAAAATCGTCCGATTCTCTTCCTGCAGTCTCCCAGACTTTCCGAGAAGCCATGGAAGTGGTTTTCAATTTGAACACCAAAAGAATATTCTTGGGGTACAATTTCGTGACATCTTATACTCCAGTATTGTACTGACATGGTATCTAGACCTTTCGGGCCTTACTTGCCTATGAACCTACTAGTTGGAAAATCTCTGAAGATCTTGAATGACTACATCCACACATTTGTCACTCGCACCTTATCTATGCCACAAGCAGACCTCAAAGGTATCCCCGAAAAGGACTTGAACCTGGTGGAAAGGTTAGCATTAGAAAACCGGGACCCGAAAGTATGTGAATTGAACACTCTTTTTGTATTCGCTTGATCTAACTTAGGAATGATCAGACAGTGAAGGATCAACTTCTTGCCGTGCTCACGGCTGCGAAGGTGAGCGGAACAAAAATTCTCTGATTCTCACGGATGCTCATATAGATAGGATCCATCGTCCATGACTATTGGGTGGGCCATATACGAACTTGCGAGAAATCCTAAAATCGCCCAAAAGCTACAAGCAGAGATAGCATCGATGTAAGTATAAGATCCTCATATTCCGGAATGAAGATGGCTATTGACCCAGAATGCGTGCAGTGTAGGTTTTAACACTCCCCCAACTGCGGAACAGTTGAAACAGATGCATTACTTGAAATGTATAACAAAAGAAACTCTTCGTTGCTATCACTCATGTAAGCAGATAACATCCAAAGACATGCAAATTCTGGAGCGTGGACTGACCACTAGCAGTGGGGTTTAATATGCGTACTGCCAAAGAGGACACGTCACTTCCTTCGGGGGGTGGTCCCGATGGTACTGGACCAGTTGCTGTTCTAAAAGGGACCCAATGCCGTAAGTGCTCTCTGGGCCTCTCGAACAATAATCTGACCATGTACAGTCTTCTCAATTCTCAGTGTACAAAAGCGAACGGATGTTTGGGGCCCTGATGCTGAGGAATGGAGACCAGAGCGATGGGAGAATTATACTCCTGATGTTTGGGATTTCATACCTTTCAACCATGGCCCACGCGTATGCCTCGGAAGAGTATTTGGCCAGCAACAGGTTGAATATGCTCTGGTTCGCATTTTCCAAGACTTTGAAACGGTGGAGCCTTTGACGATGGAGAGACAGAAGATCAAGGTTGAGCTAAACACAAAAATGGCGAGCCCATGCATGTGCACTTTTCATCCGAGAAAGCCGAGTGCTTCCTTGGAAGAAGTAAAGGCTTGAAATTAAGGAAGCAGTATCTGCGGCAAATTTGAATTCAACATTCACTTCGATACTCTCTAAGTAGTCCTAAATGCAAGTTTTAACAACTAAGCACATCATGGGATTTACTCCACTATAGTATTTGAAGCAAATAAATGATATGAGCATCAAAACATCACTGAAATTACTTGCTCGGTGAGACTAAATTCGAATTTCTCAATACTTCGCGCCCACAATTGGCAAAAGCTGAAGTCCCTCTGCTACTTTCCAATCCAGTTAACGTAAATGGCTTGAGTCTTCAGCTCCCTGTATGTCTATTTTAGCTCCTCATTATCCTCCCCTGGTAGATTTATATCTTTGACAAAGGTAATTGACTTGTCATTCGCACTTGTGTACACGTTTGCCTCCTGTTTGATCCTTTAGCAAGCACTAGCAGTAGTCTGTAAGTATACCGGAGGCGGGAAACATAAGCTGACGTGCCGAGTGTCCCTTCAAATGGTACCGATGTTCTTTAGTGTTGCGCTAGTATACTTCGTAAACCTGCTTTATTCCATGCTTGTTTCCATGCTTGTAACTAAGCTGATTGGCTGCACTAATGTACGAGGCCAAACTACCACTTGAAAGGATTAAGGTTTCAACAGGCTTCTAGTCGAATATAAGACGAGCCAAGGCTGATAAATGAGACCACTGTAGCGGCCCGTGTAACCGTGCGCCGAGGAATCGAACCCATTCCAAGTTAGTCTTATCAATATCATCCTCGCCTCCGGTTAAAAACACAGTTCTTGGCTTAGAAATAGCTGAACGTGGTTTAGATGAATGAAAGATGTCGTAATCCCCGCCCGGGTCGAGCCGCAATCACACCTTTTGCATGTGCTTTACCGTACGGCTAGAACTAGTCCGAGTCCGAGTTTCTTGTGCCCCTCTGGCGCAGCTTCCGTTATCTTTCCGCTTGGCTGAGAACTGTGTCGCGATCATGTATAGGGTACCTCGTAAAGAGAAGGTCGGAGTACAACCAAGAAATAATACAAAATGTCCGTGCAAGCTTTACAGGAAGAGGCGTTAACATGGAGATCTTTACTCTTCTGCTAGTTTACGAAGGTGCAGATGGTAAGTGATATTCCTTATCGTGTCTGTGCCATGAAAAAGCATAAACTTGCCATGCTACTTTGATTTGGACCTAATTGTTTTGGTGTGTATGATCAAGGAGGAATATGTAGGTCACATTAAATCCGTACTTGCATTATCTACCTCCCGTACCTCCCGTACCTCCCGTACCTCCGTAGGGATTTACTTAAGTCTATGTATTGGATTATTGAACTTCCTCTTTCTGATCGGATGGAGAAGAATTTAGTTTATACACCCAACCTGTAGCTCAAGAGCCAATTAATTAATTAATTAGTTAAGTTTACAGTAGAAAGGTTAGGGTCAGGCATTAGTATTATATGTTAGAATAAAATGCGCTATCTGGAAATACATATAAATAAAATCGCCTTTGCGAGTCTCGTAGTATGAAACTTTGTTACTGTCGTCGGTAAAAGAGATTTAATGATTGGCCATAGAGATTCAAGGGAGGGCAGTTTAAGGACCGAGGACCGAGGAATTATGAAGGACTGTTGGCGCAATTTACGTATAAGTCAACGTGTCCCGGCCCTTGGCAAAGTAATACATGCAGTCAGCGCTCCAGACAGGGCGAAGAACCCACTCAAACGCCCCAACGGCTGAGCCGCTTTCCTTGGTCGCTTCCCGTCCTATCCACTCCCTCATACGACCCCCACGGGGTGAATGATACCTTGAGCCATTAGGAATGAAACATTTTGTGGGAGAAAGTTCCCCCGAAACTGGTATCGGCATGTCGGCGAGAAGCAGTCGGTGCAATTTCCTCCCAGGTTCCCCATATCTCGAGTTCTGAATCTCCCCCACAATTTGGCATTCTCAGCTCCACCAGTTTCTTACAGTTTTCACTGTCTGAAGTCTTGTGTGGCTGAGTATTCTTCTTTCTTCCTTTTCTATCTTTGAATCATTATCAAATCAAATGAATCATGGAAGAGGAAGCACCCTCTCAACAGTCTAGTGGGACTATCAACGCCACGGACGAGAAAAAGTCGGTTGATGATGATGCCGCCGTCACTCGCATCGAAGAACAGGTGGAAGAACAATGGAAACCACGGCGCCAGGAATATCTTATCATGATAACACTTTCTCTAATTTCCTTAATGGTGGCGTTGGAGGCGTCCATTCTCACCCCATCCCTTCCTGTAAGCATCATCATAGTTGTGTATCACAGTTCAAAAACACCTGTGAATAGGCTTTGTTAAGGAAAGGAAGGCTAACTCGCTGTTAGCATATTGCGAGTGCGTTGAATGGAACTGCCAACGAAGCATTCTGGGCTGGTACATCGTATCTCCTCACTAGCAGTATATTCCAACCTTTCATCGCAGCGTTGTCCGATATATTCGGTCGGCAGCAGCTTCTATTCACAGCTATATTGTTGTTCCTGGTTGGTAGTATTATGGCTGCCGTTGCGCAGAACTTCCCCCTACTTTTAGCTGGTAGAAGTATACAAGGCATCGGTGGAGGAGGCATAATGGCCCTCTGCCTCATTATATTCTCAGACATCATTCCTCTTCGTCAGCGCCCAATTTATATCAGCTTTGTTCAAGTTTCATGGGCTTTTGGCACGATTACTGGACCCATTCTTGGAGGTGCGATTGTGCAGCATACGACCTGGCGCTGGATCTTTTATATAAATTTCCCTTTCTGCGCTATGGGCCTTGTTCTTGTGCCCTGGGTTGTGCGATTAAGTATTCCCAAATCCTCATTGTGGCAAAAGTTCCTCTCTGTGGACTGGATCGGAGCAGCTTTGTTTATTGCAAGCACCACAAGTGCACTGCTTGGAATTACTTGGGGAGGAGTTGAGTACCCCTGGGCAAGTTATCATACCCTAGTGCCACTAATCTTAGGGATATTTGGCGTGGCATTGACAATATTTTGGGAATGGAAATTTGCTAAAACCCCATTTATTCGGCTGAGCGTTTTCAAAGGTCGGTCAGCAGCAGGTATTTACCTATGTGCTGTTGTTCAAGGATTGATTGTAAGTCGCTTCTCCTTGAAACTTCAAACAATACGGCTGACATTTGAACTTTTAGCTGTACGGTGACATTTATTATGTACCTTTCTACCTTGAAGTAGTTAAAGGTTATTCTCCTGTGTTGACAGGCGTGGGCCTGGTGCCTATAACTGCTGGTATCATTCCCACGACTATTTTGATAGGTGCTTTAGTTGCAAGAATGGGTCGATACCGATGGGCAATCTGGAGCGGCTGGGCTGTAACAATCTTTGGTACTGGTCTTCTCATCGTCCTGGATGTCGACACACCAACGTATCAATGGGTTCTTTGTCTTCTCGTCCTCGGTTTGGGCCATGGGATGATTCTCTCAACAATGACATATGCTGTCCAGGTGATAACCAGTAACAGCGATGGCCCATCAGCCATAGCAATGTACACATCTATTCGTACCTTTGGTATGTGTCTTGGTGTTGCCATAGGGGGCACTGCTATCCAGAATTTCTTAGCCAGATATCTTGAGGAAGCGGGTCTACCGACAGAGATTGCAACCAATGCGGAAGGATATGCCCAGGTATTATTAGCACTTCCAGAAGACTCAGAATATCGCATTGCAGTTGTAGCTGCTTATGCCAAGGCATTTAGAGGCGTTTTTGAAGTCATCACCGGGATTAGCGCCATAGGAGGGTTGGCAGGTTTGCTAGTGGAAAAGCGGTCTATGGACAGGTCGTTAGATTCGGGCCATGAATTGACCAGAAAAGATAAGGAGTAATAAATGCATATCTAGTTCATAGCGAATTGATTTAACCCCCACTAAGTATGAGAGGTTCAAAAGCGATCTGAAATTCTGGATATGACCTCAGATTAAGATCAGATCTGAGTTCGTTTTCTTTAATTTCATCATGGTCAGTCTATATCTGAACATGCATTCAAAGCTTGAGTTCTCTCTTTCCTCCATTCATCACTTTCTTAACCGCATTCCAATACACCTCTTCCCCCTTCCCCTTCCCATGCCTGCAGTGCCCACTACCTTCAAATAATATTTTCTCAACTGGCCACCCTTTCTGATCAGCCATATCAGCATGCCATTCTACATCCTCCCCTCTGACCAGCCGGTCTTCCTTTGAATACAAATACAACCTCGGCACATCCTTCTCGATAAGCCCTTCGTCAAGCAAGTCCCCATTAAACTGTGTGACAACATTCGCTTTCCCACTAATTCTCTCAAACACCCACAACGTGGATACAATTAAGTATATCAGCGCCAAGCCAGGAATTCGCACCACGGGTGTCGAGGGAACCTGATAGGAAATCCCATCAAATGCACGTTGAAACGACCCAATTGCAGGCGTGCTATCGAATATCATGGCACGAAGAGGAAGCATCTTGCCCCCTGTCACATCCTTCCAGTGCCGTAGCAGCAAGCCCACCTGCTGCGCACCCGAGTTAGAAAAAAGATGAGCGAATATCGGACTTTCGGGCTCAGAAAGCAGGGCGTGGATGATGGGTTGGAGATCTTGCTTCTGTTGCGTTTCGCTGCGGTAGACCATGTTGGGAAATGTGCCGCGAAGGAGGAGAATCCGGCTCTCTGGAAAGAGTTCAATGTGCTTTGCCATGTAGAAGCGAATTATGTTGTCGCTGACATTCATCCACTAGGGGCAAGGTGTTAGCTCTGTGTGTTCATTTTCAAGATGGATAAATAAGAAGTCTAGAAAAGGAGCATTATAGCTTTGCATATGGCAGGTAACATTCACTGCATTATATAGGATATGGAAAATGGGAGATATGGAGAGAATGAGCAGTGAAAGAATGGTTCGTTCATACTGTTGCGAGGATAATTGTGGGGGCTTTTGGGTGGAATGAAGAGTTCTGATAGAGCGAAGTAGTACTGCTCAGGTGGGTTAGTTGGCTGGGGCTTGGAACCAATGTTTGCGCATCCATAATTGCAGAATATTGCGACGGAAAGTTTTGAAAGAGGCACAGAAAGGAAGAGTGTTTCTGAAATAAATGTAGTGACATGCACCACTAGCGCGAATCCATTAATATCGCACCTACATCATACTAAATATCATCCCTCGCTCTCTTGGCGCCAACCAAGGATGCGGGGGAATTCCCAACAGGCGACAGTTCACAGTAGCTACTGTACGTACGTCAGCCTTGACACTTGTGAGCAACTTATAATCGATTTGACAATTGCCTACGATACAACTGTTATTAACAAGCGCCAAAGGCAACGAGAAGGAACTATTTTTGTAGCTGATGCTATACATAGAGTTTCTTGTTTGAAACACTTAATATTATAAGAAAAACCATTAATATAATAACAAGTATACTACACATATATAATTTTGAGCTGCTGTTTCTCCTTGAAAAATATATACACTAGATGGTTTGGATTCTCCCTGAATACCATTCATTTCCCCCTCCTTTGACCTCTGAGATATAGTGTCTCATGGTATACCACGTGATTACCGCGGCGGCTTCAAATGTGTCCACGTGATCTTTTTTTCTGAAGGAGTAATAACATCATCTATGTTCAACTCAATTGACAATCATACTAAGGAATTCATGGTCTAGCCATTGATATTCTAGATAAAGCGGCTGACAATAATCCATCGAAGAAGATTAAAATAATGGCGTTTTCATATTTAAATGTATATTTTAGGTACTTAAGAGCGTAAAAAGTGGTCTTGCAAAAATTTAAAATGGAGTTATATCGTGTTTCGGCGATCTCAGTTACACTTATTAAAAATAACATAGCTCGTAGGCTCTATTTGCAATCCCGAGTAAAAAGTGATGGCTATTTGTACATTTTAAAAAGCTAAGTGAGTAATAGATTTTCATTTTCATTTGCCTTTGAAGTATATCTAAAAACTTATTAAGCCGCCTTATCGGTCTTGGAACTAACACTTTATGGGGAATGTTTAAAATTAAACCTACTTTCTTCCCCTTTTACCCCGTTCCTGAAGTTGATAACTATCTGCTAGGAACATTATACTCCCCTTTACTATCTTAATTGACTAGAGGTATTTCCTCTGTCCTCAAGTCTTTTGAATCATAGAACTCAAAGACTCGAGTTATGAGTATTCTACTAAGCACTCTGCCGCGATGTTACTTATTCTCTCTTATATGCAAAACTATTGCCCTCGTTTTATTCAGCCCTTCGTGACTGCCAAAAGATTTGGTGGTCTTGAGCTCGAAGAAATTGAGCATGTAGATAAACTTATTAGGAGTAGACTTCTACATAAACTTTATCTTGCAATTACACGCGATAAAAATACAAGACATCAAACAGCATTAAAATCACAAAACGATTCACGAACACAATTAGTACTCATCGGCTAGATGTATATATAGCAAATGATATATTCTTCTTTCGCCGGACACTAATAAGAATCGCTAGTAGGTGGGAAACCTGTTGTCTAAAGGCGGCTGGTTCATGTTCGGTAAGCTTTAATGAGCACAAATCAGCCTTATGTACCTCACGAAGAGTAGAACGGAGAATGCGTGTACGAGGTACTTAGCATCATTCTTAAAATCGGGGATTACCCCTGGCTAGATCAATAGAGTCAACTATATTTGATGAAACAAAGACTAAATTAGATCGATTCACAAGTGCCTCTGCGGACACAGCTGATGACGAGGACCAATTGCGTGCTGAAATGCTTTAGTCGTATCAGAACATCACATTAGATTAAAAGTTTAGGTTTTACCTTGAAATACAAGTTGACTTTGCTGATCTCTTAGTTATTCAGCGGTACAGAGGACTTGATATTTAATTAGAAGGACCATCAGGTTTGGAATGAATATTACCAAGGAATCTTAAAAAGTACGATTACTAGGAGAAGACTACAAAGCAGAAATTTCGTAACCAGGACCGCAAGCCTTTGATTCTAAGCGACGAAAGATAATAATATTATCGCATTCGGCCCTTTAACTATCTTTATGGTTTCCAAAGAAATTGCAGTAGACTCTTGGCAGTAGTCCGAATCCGAAGAACGATATTTAAAAACTTGGCAAAGTATATTATACTCTACCTACCTAAGAAAAACAGCCTACTTGTATATTATAAGTATTACTCCCAAGATACAGCTACAGCTACTACTTAGTTATAATTTTATAGAATCCACCATTTCTCAGGCTTGCGATAAAAAGTTCCAGGTCCTTGCTATCATACTTCTATTCGCGATTAGCAAAATAGAAAGGAAACACAGCTTATATCAACAGCAAATATACTGTTAGATAGGAGTTGTTTGCTAAAGACTACCTTTTGCTTTTCTAGTTAAGCCTTCAAACTTTGAAGTTTGAATCGCTATAGAATTCTAGTCGAAAAATGCATCAGTCTGTCGTTCTATTTCCGATTTAATCTTGTTAGTTTCGAGTTCAGCCATGTTCTTTCTCTAGCAGAGTGATATCACTCTTTTTATTTTTACAAAGCGCTGTGAGCAGTGATAACATTCTATCTAGTTGCAATTTCTAGGTCCCACCTCCGGAACATAATTAGCCGTCAGGTAGGGATTATTTTGGATCCATCGCTTATGAAAGTGAAGTTTTTTTAATGCAACTGCACATGCCAAGATCACACGACACAGGAGCGTCAACAAATAAGGTCGAGGATGAATTCTTAGTCGAGTCTTCTATCATTTCTTTGGGGACCATAGAGCTAAGGTAAATACACTATGTGGTAGCAAATTGAAGGAACCCCTTTCCCCTCAGCGAGTGCTAGAAATCTACACTAATACATACATTTTCTGCCTGAGCAGTACACAATTCACACTTCTTATCTGCATGCGGCATTGGGTGCAGCAGGAAGGTCTAGAAAGTAATTGCTACCATGTAACGTGAGATCAACAGCACCGGATGTGTCCTTCTTGATCTGCGCAATAACTAGGCCCCTGTATTTACGTTGGTTAAAAGTCGGAAGAACTCGCGGGAAAACTAAAAACTTACTGGTATCCGCCGCACTGCTTGGAAGTCGTGTTGCTGATCTCCACAATAACGCTTTCATTGTACGTTTTTGAAAGTGTTGTCTCGGACGCGACGACAACATCGCTGACGATATGGTTCCAGGTGAGTTCACCACTTGCAGGTAGAAGTCGTTGTTTCAAGGCAAGCCGCTCAGAAGCTCCTGTGAAGTTTTGGCCGCGGTAGGTAATCGTGCCCTCAGGATCCCACCAATCGGTCCAAGTAGTGCTCGCAGCTGGGTCTTCGGAAAATGGGAAGTATCTACGGGAGGCTTTCTCAGTACATGAAAGCTCACATATGATTATTATAAGGTGGCATACGTTGTGAGAAAGTCCTGGAGTTCGGGTTCAACACCTGACCCGGCAACAAATCCGCTCACGTCTGCTGCCATGGCAGCAGAAAAAGCGGAGAACAAAACAAAGGCGGTCTTCATCTTGATAAAAAGAACTTGTTGTGATAAAAGAGTGTGATGGGGTAGCTCAAGATGATGAAAAATGAATGATATGATAGAAGCTGGGTGAGAAAACGAATACATAGGTGGATCGTTCTTGTACTTATACCCAATTTTCACAAAATACTTTGATTTCTACTGGTCACCCTCCCGAGAGTCTCCTATTCATGCTTGTCGTGCTAAAACGATGTGCAGTTGATCCTCCTCTTAACGCCGAAGGGTTAGGTTTCTAGAAAATGAACAAATGAACACTGCTACTCTGAAATAAAGTATATGCAAATCCTTTACACAGAGGCGCAGTCATTC
Source organism: Pseudofabraea citricarpa (assembly GCA_029641185.1). Lineage (NCBI taxonomy): Eukaryota > Fungi > Ascomycota > Leotiomycetes > Helotiales > Dermateaceae > Pseudofabraea > Pseudofabraea citricarpa. Next base: position 502,897 of record JAPWGK010000024.1, on the reverse strand, counting down.
CTTTCTATGCGTGTGAGCTAAATAGCTTGTATAATTTCTGGATAGGAATCAATTTTCGTTCAACCTCATTCGCTATACGGATACATGGATGCAAAACGCGAGTTGCGAAGCCCTCAAACAGGCTTTTTTACCGACACTTCACATAAAATGTGGTTGATAACCGGTTCAAATTTAACTCACTGGCCAGTTTTATCATGCGAACCCTCCGCGTACTCGCAAAGGATTCTCGGCCATTTATTTTCGGGATGGTTTTTGTATAATAGTTTACAAGGTGAAAACATAAAATGCACAAAATATTTATGCTACTTTCATTTTTATTACTTTTGAAGCAGGCACCTACAAACTGATATTTGCTTTTATTTTCACCATGTTTGTCAATTAAGGTACCTAGGTGTATCTTATGCATGGGTAGTATTTGTACGACACCTGGTAAATTTAATAGGGATTGTGTTAGGTACTGGACGTGGTTTTATTGAAGGTCTATTTAAGGGACTGGGTAAAGCGACTAGATAGAGTAGTTAGACACTATCTAGAAGCAAACTTGATTGGGTGGATTTGATCCTGTGTCTCTATTCTAGAAGACTGGATATCTATCCAGTGGAAATTTTCAAGTTTCAGATAATCTCACGTGTTTGTCACGTGCATTAAGACCTCGACCACTTTTGAATTCGAAAGTGGTTATGTGGACCCGTTAGATTTTCTATGACAATCTACTAGAGATTTAGGCTGGATAGATTTCATTTATATATAACGACTTGAAGGACTAGATTGTTTATTGATACCTAAACACCAAATAAGGATTGGCGAAACGATATGGGCATCTTCTGGGCTATACTTTTCTGAGAAAGATAAAAAATCATGAGAACATTTGGTTCAAGAGAGCCCAGAAACCAATGAATACATTTTTATTCAGATGATCCTTTAAATTGTCTCTTCATATTATTACCATCCAAAAACAACTGTGACAGTTATGATCTGACAGCTTATAGTCCACGAGTATATATGTTCAAGAGCGGCCAAATACCAAATACCCAAAGAGCTAGCAGAGATTATAATGTATCTTGTTATCTATCAATACTATAGACGTAGGTACCCTACCTAGGTATTTATTCTTAGTCACATAAAAACCACAATAACACATTTGAAGATCTTGATAGGAAAAGTGCAGTCTCTATTTTTCGCAAAACCCTGCCTTGTTTACTCGTCGCGGTGGAGAATTGCGTTCCTGTGAATATACTTTTCTCTAAGGTGGTATGCTTGCTACGTCCTTGCATATTGCGACATCATCTCGATTGGCCAAATTATGGGATCGACCGAACCGGGACGGGGGGACCGCGGGGAAGCCTAAATCAGGCACCAGTGGTGGTCAGTGCTCGTATAATACTATAATTTCAGCCTTAAAACAGTATTTTGATCGATTTTTTAATTGAATTTACTATAACGCTATTTTAATTGCCTTTCCTCCTGTTTTTACAAGTTCCTTATATCTCTAAGGTATATCTGTAATACGAGCTCGAACCTTATCTATTATAATTCTAGCTTATTCTTCCTGTAATATATCTTCTAACTTATCTAGAGAATAATATACTCTTTTTCGTGTTTTTTATTTTAGAATATTCTAAATATCTTTCTTAGGATTTAGATCTAGTAATTAGGCAGGATAATTAAGGTTATTAATCTAATTAGCCTCTTTTAACTCTATTACTAGGCCTCTCTTTCTTATATTATATAAGGGATTTTTATCCTCTTATAAAAGTTAGTTCTAAGGATCCTATAGCCTAGCTTCGTATATAACCTAAATATATACTAGCAAAAGCCTCTTATAATAGTATTTTTAAGTTATCTGGTTACCTTTTAGTTTAACTTCTTTCTTATAAGAAAAAGAAGCCTCCTAATATAAAATACGGACGTTAAACTCTTCCTTTATCTTATATTTCGATTTTCTTAGCTTAGGAGAACGATAAAGTTTAATAATTATATCTTCTTTATTATTATAAAACTTTAGCCTAGGTACTTTTACGTGCTAATTAATCTAGGTAATAATATATAACTTAATATCCTTTTTCTCGCCTTTTTCTTATATATTCTTTATATAATATTAAGTTCCTTATTCTCGTAAAATATATTCTTATAAAGTAGAAGTAAGATTAATATACGCCTCGTCTATAAAAAAGATATACTACTAGAAATCCTCTATTAATTTGCCTAGGTATTTTCTATTATAATTCGTACGAGAACGATAATTTTCTATAAAAATCTTCTTCTTAATATACGTATATTTATAGCGCCAGGCTCGTTTTATATACCTTTAAAGTATTCGACGTAACTAGCGTAATTAAACCTCGATCTTATAGTATTCGATTTAGGTATCGTAGGCTTAGTTTCGTATAAGATTTCGCGAAAGAGAAATAAGTACCTAGTAGGCCTTTTTTGATACTTTTAACGTGCTACTAATCTTCTTAGATAATCTCCTTGTTTTTTTCTTTACGTTAAATCTAAGATTCTCACGTTAACGTAGCTACCGAAGGCCTATTAACTTATCGATCTATTAATCCCTTAAAACCTAAGCGATCGAGATTCTAGGCTTACGAGAGTCGTACGTAGAGAAGAAGCGTATTCTTTTTCGTGTAATATAATTAGGAATATAAATCGGTCGATCTAGAGTAGTTTCGCGGGCCTTAGAGCGTGTAATTGGAGCTATATTAAGGGTTATTAAAAGTTGGTATTTTTATTAAATCTGAAGTTCGCTAAATTATAGTGTTACACGAGCACTAACCACCACTGGTGAGGGTTTTAACAAAGCTTTGAAGTTTGCACTGCTTCATAACATTTGGTGCGTCTCGGACTTTTTCATACGAGCCGGACTTTTTGACGGCTAAGACTCGCCTAAACTAAATGTACCGCGCGGAAAGATCAAGCATCATGATCCCAAAGCCTGGGCAATGATAGACCCATGATGTGTTATCATCCCGCTCAGATATATTTCTTATCAATCTCCAAAGGCTTAGGTACTCCTTCTATCGACAGGCTACATAGTATCTAGGTTTTATTTAGCAGTTAAACGGGCTAGTGTATAGATTCTGCCTTCACTAGTACTAAAATGTTCTTAGGGAACATCTCACGTTCATCTGATCAATATGATTGCAGTACCTGCATGTCCAGCATCAAGAGAGCAACCAGGTCAATGGCTGTTGATATTGTCGCTTATTCCGCGGGTCGATCGAATCACCTCATCGCTTTGACTATTGAATCTAAGCTTGAACCTTAAACCCCATATTATTTCAGGATTCCGGTGATAATGGCCATATCGATAGGTGACACTCCGCCTGAACCTCCGTGCCGCAAATCAAACCCTCTTTTTCGTCTTGGTAGTTCTTGAAACTAAGTACATGAATCGCTAAACCCAACCCCATAAATCGTGTGCATCCTTTCTTAATATACTTATCCATCCCTTGTCCCCAGTTTTAGTTCTCTTACTGTTTTATACTTTCCGACTTCTAAATGTTGGCTCTTGCGCCAGAATGGATCTAATAGAACCTCTCGATGGAGATGTGAGTGTTGGTAAGTTCTAGTTGCCGAGTCCTCATTGGGAATCATATTCATTTTCCTAGGTGGACAAATGATGAGAACGATATGGGTGTTATACGGGATTGCCACTGTTGTTGTCGGAGTCAGATTATATACACAGTTGAAAGTTACTCGTCAATTGGGCTTGGGCGATGCCCTAATGAGTCTATCAGTGGTAGATTACTCTCTTGCACCAAATGCCCAGACAATTATCCTGACAAGCCAAAGTTTTGCGGCCTTATACTCTGCGCAATGCTCACGGCGCAACATCATTATGGTCTTGGGCGGCATTGGTTCTACCTCAGTAACCACGAAAAAAGCATGGTCCTCGAATTCAACTTTATTGGCCAAGCATTCGCAGTTATGGCTCCATGCTTTGGTCGAATGGCAACTATTATGATGATGCTTCAATTGTTCGGCACTGTACATTGGCGACGTGTGCTTTTGTGGACTGTCTTTTGGGGATCCCTTTTCGTCAATTCTCTAACTCTCATACTTATATATGTCCAGTGTCAAAAGGTACAGACTTTGTGGGACCCAATAAACCAACCATCAAAGTGCTGGGACAAACGAATACAAACGGTAGATTTACTCTTGTGTCTACAATTCCATCGGAAGAAACTTACATATAAACAGTACACGGGATACGTCCAAGGAAGCGTGAACTCAGCTATAGACATGTTCCTAACAGTTCTTCCAGCCCAGATATTTTGGGATCTCCAAATTGCCCGCAGCTTAAAGGCTGGCCTAGCAATTCTGTTGGGTCTCAGCATCTTGTGAGTATTGACTCGCATGAACAGTTTCTGAGAGCCAAGAATAAAACTGACCCGTAGCATAGTGCCTTTATAGCTTGTATTATTAAGACTGTGCATCTCCCTTCCAAGGAAAATACAGAAGTTGACTATTCTTGTAAGCTATTCCATATTGGCTGGCCTCATCGATTATTATTTTATTTTTGACCTTTTCCTAACATCAAAACCAGTCAGATCAGTACCCTTCTTCACTTGGGTAGTTGTCGAATGTGTACTTGTGAACATCGCGGCCTCGGTGCCCCTCATCCGACCGCTCTTCCTCAAATATATGAAGAAGGGTTCTTTTTCAAATCCTACCGGCAAGTCTTATGAGATGAACCACCAGTATGGGACATCTGCCAGCAGAGGTATACGGCTAGAGAGTCGAGGTCATGAGAGAGACATCAGTAATGCAAGCGAGGAGAATATTTTGCCATTGGAGGGGATCAGGATTGATAAGGATTCGAAGGATACAGGTATTGTGATGGCTACGAGGTTTGATGTTACTTATGAAATGGCTGGGACTAACAAGAGTGGATCGGAAGCTTGGGTTGATAATACTGGAGCGAAACGATGAACTAACAGTTATATTATCGCTGGCGAATGATATTAACCTATCATAATGTTAAAAATTACAAGTTCTCTTGGTTTTATTGTGAAAAGAGGATTATTTCGAACGCCCAATTTCAGCTTTTACTAATTCTGTTTCGCCTATTTGTGTGGGAAAGTGACCGGGAAATTATAGTCAAAGTAATCCTTAACATTCCGAGTAAGGATAGATTATTGGCGTGGAAGAGTCAGCTGCAGGGAAATCGGAAGTACGGTAATGCATGTCTCGTTAGACGGCATGTAACTGTACATTCTTAGTATCGAATAAGAATTGCCGGAATCCTAGTCAGTACTTCAAACTCCTGACTTATTTGTAAACATATGAATGGTGACTGAAGTAGATGGTATTTTCCAGGAGTTAGTTAAATATTCTACTCATCGTTATTCAATTGAAAAAATCTATGATTTGAATGGGCATGTGAAAATAGCGATGAAAAATTTGTGAGGTCGTATATTTTAAGCTTCTTGTGCTGCCATTGGCATCTCGGTTGGGTCGATCATAGCATCATCACAAAGCACAGAGGCGTACAAAATCCATAAAATTCCAACAATAATTAAGTGCTAATCCAACTTCAAGTTATACAAAATGCAACTCCAAGCCCACATATCCTCAATGAATCCTGTTGTCCTCGTTACTCAAACCCATACCGTGCCTTAACCGAAATGCAACTTGAAATATTGCCCGGTATCCCTTGGTCCTCCTATTGCCACTCAAAAGGATGCTGACCAGTAATCAACTTCTTCTTTATCCATTCTTGGAAATATAACTTATTAATGGACCCTTCCTGCCCGCTGCTTTTCAAGACTATTTCCTTGAAGTGAGCCTCGTCTCCGCGTCGCCAATTAAAGCACCCGATTCGAAGTTTAAAAATTGGATGATCGTAGGCAACTAGAAGAAACTTCAAGGTTCTTTTTTTATTGAAGTAATAACCCAAGACATCTCTCATAAATCTCATATCGAGTGGCTCCGACAAAATAACAACCACCGTTTTTAAGCTTTTTGTCGACTTGAAGTAATCCCAAAGGTTATCATTTTCTAATTCATGTCCAGATACAACCATAGTAGTAATACTTGAGGGTCCAAGAAATCTAATCGGATCTAGCTTGTCAAAGTTTTGAATGAGGACGTCAGGGAATATCCCATCCCGGGCGGTGTAAAGCGTTTTGAGATTTGTGAGAGGCGCTAAGACAGACCCAAGTGTATCCAGGATGTTTCCGTCGCAAAGAAAGTCTCCAAATCGATCATCTTCTATGACAAGGTGCTGAAGTGTTGGTCCCAGAAAGAAAAGGAGATCTTTCACCAAGCGAGCCATGAATACATTCGACCACTGGACGTCTAAAAATGGACGCAGATAGAGCAACTTCATTTTTGGCCAAAACTGTACCCTGGGTAGAGATCTTAACCTGGCTTTGGTACAGACACTGATAAATGACTGAGGTAGTACGGGGAATTCCTCGCGGTTTTGATTCGCAAAACCTGAGATAGTGCCAAATAGCTTATACAAGCGACTCGATGAGTCAATATACAGGCAGTGTGTATAAAGGAGCTCTGTCGCCTTTGGATATGTAGCTCGGGCAGTGCAGGTGAGGGCAATGAGAGTCTTCGTGATTGGATCTTGTGGTGGTAGAATATGGCATGAGCTTGGAATGAGCTGATTAATGATCATATCAATGAGCTCCTGTGGCAAGTTGGTCAGGGATTTTGTGGTAGACATTTTGTATCTGTTGATATAGACGCGAGGTGAAGAATTTGGTGAAGAATAGGTAGTAGATGGTGAAGAAGTCGGTAAAGAAGTTTGGGTGAAGAAGTTTGGGTGAAGAAGTTTGGGTGAAGAAGTTTGGGTGAAGAAGCTGGGAAGAATTTGGCGAAGAAGTTGGTGAAGAAGTTGGTGAAGAAGTTGGTGAAGAAGTTTGGGTGAAGAAGGAACTATTTGTATTCCTGGTTGAGATTTGAACTACTTTCATAAAATTATTTCCCCTAGAAAGAAATTTGCAACTAGCATAGGCCCAAAAGGTGTCTAGGTACCAGCGGAAGGGAAACAACTGTGATTCTTGGGTAATTAGAGCTAAGAACGGCCGCTTAAGTCATCTAGAAAGTTTTACGCGAAAATAACGAAGTCAAATTCAGTACCCGACAAAAGAAAGAGGATCAAACCGACTATAGATTCAAAAGTATAACATATACGTGTTTTCTGAAGGGTTTCATCGCACAGTTCTCTGCGTTTCCTAGCAAAGGTGCTTTAAACGACCGAAGATGGATTTCTGTAAAACGTTCGACCTCATCAGGACTACAAGTTTGAAATCAGCTTATCTTTACAAGTTTCCAATGACTTTTCTTCGTTGCTTAATTCACATAACCACAAATGAAAACCAAGTTCGCTCTTCCATTTTTGTATGGTAAGGATCCACGCAGTTGTTTACATTAACTTAGCACTCTCTCATTATTCTTTTTTGGTTTCTTCCTTTCTTTTCCTTGGAAAACCCAATAAACTAGATTTAGCTACTATATGTGATTCATAAGCAATCAAACTATTCCTAGCATATTTACGAACACCGGAACCAATATTAGCGCCAAGTAGAATTTTTTAGGGTATAGTTTCCCAGAAATCACACGGCGGCAAAACATCCGAAGCTGCATTGCCATGCAAAAGAAAAAATGGCCGCAATCATGATTTCGTTGTTTAGCATTATCAGACACCTTAGGCACATGTAAATTTAGTAATTGGAGCAAATCGGCAAATTCCCCAAAGTTTAAGGCTCATGACTTTCACCATCGGTTAAGCCGCTAAATCCGACAATCACGAAATATCTCATGATTATGTCGAATTTGAGCAACGCATATTATGGTATGAATATACGACCCCCTCCTTCTGGCGTTAAACCTTTGACACTGCACTCTTCACGATAGTATGACGGGCACTAAAGAGATCAGATCAGTCGCGATTATTGGCGCAGGAGCTGCGGGTAGCTATGATCCTCACTTGGCCGTCCTCGGCAGTGGTTTCCCTCTAGCTATGAGGTCTAACTTTAGTCAGGTGCCATCACAACGGCGGCATTTGCAGCCGAGAATTACTTCGATCGCATACGAGTCTTTGAGCGACGCGGAACGGCTGGTGGAACATGGTAGGTATATCTTCACCTTCGCGAGAGGATCGTGCTCAGATCTGGTTGATAGGATCTACGATCCCGCTCCGAGCCCAGGCTTGGAAATCCATCCCGGAAGCCTTCCTACAGATATTGATCTCCCGTTAGCGATCCCGGCTCAGCTACCCACAGTCAAAGCCCCGAGTAGACAAGAGCGATTCGAGAAGACCCCAGTTTACGATTCCTTGACGTAAGAATAGCCCCCTCTAAGGTCCAAATGCTCTTCCCTCTTATCATAGTTTATAGGACCAATGTTCCCGATATTGCCATGTCATTTTCTGACCTCCCATTTGCGTATGGGCCATTCGTACCTCACTATGTTCCGCGGCAATACATTGAAAATTATCTCTCTTCGCGAAGATTAGACTCTTACCTGAGCTTAAATACCACGGTTGAAGACGTGTCAAGAATCACATCCAACGAGAAGGAAGAAAGGTGGAATCTGACGCTGAGAAGGTTCGATGCGATTAGAAACGTTGATGTTTGGTGGGAAGAAGATTTTGACGCAGTGATTTTTGCTAATGGCCATTATTCAGTTCCATATGTACGTTTTTTCTTTTCATTATTTTACCTGGGTCAAATGCTTATTTGCAAAAAGATCCCGGAAGTGAAGGGCTTATCTGAGTACAACTCCATCTTCCATGGGCGAGTGGTACACTCCAAATACTATCGCTCCCCCTTGGTGTATAAAGGAAAGAACGTCCTGGTAATCGGTAACTCGGCTTCGGGTCACGACGTGACAAATGAGCTTGTTAATTATGCCAATCAGCCAGTCTACCAATCCCGACGCACGCCGTCGCGCTGGGATGGAGACTCACCTCCAGAAGGCATAGAGTGGAAGCCAATCATCAAAGAATATCTCCCTTCCGGTCGAATCATTTTTGACGATGACACGTACCTTGATAATATCGACACGGTGATCTACGGTACAGGTTACAAAGCATCATTTCCATTCTGGAACGAGAAGGCTAACGGGAGACCATTTTGGGACTATAAGAAGAACAAGCTCATCAATGTCTACTGGCATACGTTCCTTCAAGATTTTCCTACCCTCGGGGTCGTTGGCGTGCCGCGCGTGCTTACGTTCCGGTCTTTTGAATACCAGGCCATCGCACTTGCTCGGCTGTTCTCGAGACGAAACACGGACTCTTTGCCTCCTTTGGAAGAGCAGAAGAAATGGGAGACGCAACGTGAGAGTCTTGTTGCGAAGGAGAAAAGAAAGTTTCATGATATACCATGGGAATCGGGCGAGACTCTGGAGTGGTTGGATCGCTTATATCAGATCGCTGGCCTGCAGACGTTACATGGAGAAGGCAGAAATCCCCCGGCTCTTGGGAAGGATGTTATCTGGGCAATTGAGCATGTCAAGAAATATCCAGAGCCTGAGAAAAGCAAGAAGGAAGATGTTACGCCTAGAGTGAGTACGGTGGAAAATGGATGGGTGGTTGTCAAGAGAGAGCCAGTAAAAGACTTGCTTGAATTTATATAGATCATTCTACTGTATAGAGCAAGTAGATCTAATCATTCATTGGAGGTGTTTATAAGGATAGCTTGTCGTTTTCATTTGACAGCACCGCGGAATATTTATCTTGTTATTTCTTCCCTTGTAGACAAAGTCTTTCATGTAGAGCGTCGGCGAAATCTAGCTTTTAATTGTTTGGCGATCGATGGCAATTATTCGTCCAAACTTAAGGGACATTAAGCTATTCTATCTTAAATATCAAATCTAGTTTACTTGGTTTTCCAATTCTCGAGCATCTTGAATTTCAAGTATGAATACTCAGGTAGCCAATTGACAAAGAAACTCAAATTCCAAATCACAAGCAGTGCCAAGATCTCGAAGACCACGATCGCGATCCAATTTGTGTCCCTCATCGCTAATAATTTCATCGCTATCAATACCCAGCTGTCACTGAACTCATACTTACGCAAGTGAATCTACACATATCCCCGAGTCAAGCGTGCTGGGCACCAAGGAGCCATCAAATTAAGCGAGTAGGTCCCGTCGGCATTTGTGGATGCGTATCCCACTTCTGAAGGTACAGAGTGGGTAGCAAGCTCTCGGTACCTTGATCAACGACAACAACAACTCCAATAACCAGGTCCACTCTCAAGAAATGATGCAGAGGCAATAACACCAGGGCGCGACAATGCGGCTACAAGCCCGTCCAAGGAATCCTCTTCCCTCGGCATATCCGGGCGAGAGATATATAAGACGGTGTTCCCGCGCAGAGGGTGCGAACAGGACCGGCTTACTGCATCGGGTCTCTTGATAACCGTCAGGTCCTGTCTGCACCATGAAGCTCTCGGCAATCTGGAGTTATCTCTCCCTGCTTCCCCAGGTACCTTTCCAAGCGGAGGCTGCTTCGTTGCCGCCTCGCAGCAGCAGCAGCAGCAGCAGCGTCATCACGCTTGAAGGATATGGAAATTTTGTCGGCACGCAGATCAACCAGACGCTGACGAGGAAGCCGCTCCCGGCCGTGGTGGATGCATGGCTAGGAATTGATTTCGCGTCGCAGCCGGTGGGAGAGGACCGCTTCAAGGCTGTCGGGTGGCCTGCTCCGTTCGAGGGTGTCAAGAACGCGTCGACGTACGGCAAAGTCTGTATTCAGGATCCAGCATCCATCTCGTACGCCCAGGACGAGGCTTGTCTCAACCTCAATGTCTACCGAACCGCCGGTGTATCGCTTGATGAGAAGCTGCCGGTGTTGGTATGGATTCACGGAGGATCCTTTGTGATCGGATCGGGGAGAAGCATAGATGGTGCTGCGTTTGTGTCGAATTCCAAAACCCCAATAATGGTTGTCAGTGTTCAGTACCGCCTCAACTCGCTTGGGTTCCTTCCTTCTAAGGTCTTTGAAGAGGAGGGGCTACTGAATCTTGGATTACTTGACCAGCAACTCTCGCTTGAGTTCGTACAGAAATACATCTCGTCTTTCGGAGGAGATCCAGATGCAGTCACTCTCGGTGGGAGATCTGCTGGTTCCCATTCAGTAGGGATCCATTACTTCCACAACTACGGCACCGATGCGGGCAAGCCATTATTCTCCAGGGCAATCATGCAGTCGGGATCTGTAACTGCGCGGGCCTTTCCCAACGCTACGTATCCTCTGTACGAGCGACAGTTCTCGGAGTACATGGCACATTTATCGTGCTCAGCCAGCGACAACTCAGCTGCGCTCGCATGTCTCCGCCAAGCGAACATCAGCGATATCCAATACATCAGCTCCAAGATTTACAGCGACTCGGAGTACGACATCACCTGGCCATTCCAGCCGACTCTCGGTGGTCCTTTGCTAGAAAGACCAGGTTCAGTGTCGGGAATCGAAGGCACATTCCACCACGTGCCCGTCATAACGTCAACCACGACAAACGAGGGGAAGTTCTACACTCCCGGCGACCTGCAGACGAACGAAGACTTCCTGAGCTTCTTGCACAACATCTCTCCGGCACTGACTTCGGAAGAGATGGCAACCATTGATGCCTTATACCCCGATCCCATCCAATATCCGGATGAATCACCATATACGAATTCGCCGAATAGCACGCAGTTCGACCGTGTATCTGCCGCGTGGAGCGACTACGCCTATATCTGCCCCGGTCAGGAGACGGCATACCGAACATCCACGGCCGGAGTGCCGACGTGGAAAGTGCGCTTCAACACGCCGGATAACGCACCTGCATGGCGAGGCGTCTCTCATACCTCTGATACGCGGTATACCTGGAATTCGCCTGATTCACAGTACTCTGAGGTCGGGCAGCTCTACCATGGCTACCTGGCGAGTTTTGTCGCATCTGGCAATCCGAATACCTACAGATTTGAAGGAACTCCTGAGTGGGTGGAGTATCAAGCGGAGGGGTATGGGTTGGATTCGGAACCGGCTTCTCAGTTGGTTGTCAACCCAGGCAATGGAACCGTGGTGGAGTTGGATGATATAAGGAGAGAGCAGTGTTTGTTCTGGCGGGACCCGGAGAGGGCTTTGAGGCTCAACAAGTAGCATTATCCACACGTCAGAGCTGAAATGGAGGGTCAAATCGGTGAAAAGTTAATTTCCTAAATTATATGTAGAGGGTGAAACGAATCCCCGAAATCACTTAATATTCCTCTAAAGAGAAGAGAAAAGATCACGGGGTCAGAGGGCCCTAAAGGTTTGATCTTGGAACACAGTAGTAATGTAAAAAGCAGATGGTCAAGCTGCTATACATCAATTGTCAGAAGACGTGTTCCTTGCGTAGGTACGTAGAAGTGCTGAAATATCACGTGATGTCGTCACGTGGAAGATAGGATGTCACATGCTATATGGCAGGCACCTGTAGTGGAGGAGTAGCAGTAGTTAGAGAATCTCCCTCCCTCTTACAACTCACTTTTGCCTGCTACTACACACCACCGACTGCTACGTGCTCTTCCAAGAAGCTTTGATTATGTGGCATGATACGCAGCTGTGAAGGGGTTTCGAGAGACAAGATAGACCCAAAGAAAGACTTGAGAAAACCTAACGAAGAATGTATGGCGGTGGCATGATCCTGATACCAAATGGAAGTTGAGTAGCAGACGGGAGGTCAACTCGAAAGAGAAGGCAATATCGATGAATTATCTATTACGATTTTGCCAACCTGGCTGCCTTGAACCTACTCATCTTCTTTGGCCCGCCTTCCTCCTCCGTGAACGGAACTATCTCGCTCTCCTCTTCTTTCAGGAAGCCACCCTGCCTTTGGATCATTCGATTGCGCATCTTATGGTATTCTGTGGCAACTTCTTGGTGAAGGAGATTTGGATCCAGCTCATCTGGCTCAGCAGCAGAAGCATCAAGAATTACATCACGCTCGACAACTTTAGATGCAAGTGTTCGTCCCTCAGGGCCTGTCGGGACTTCTCGTGCACTGTCTTCGGCAGGGCTGAACTGAATAGGTGAGGAGAAGGGTTTTGGTGCACTTGCAGGTCGAAGGTCAAGTGGTGGACCACTCACCTTGGAGACTGCAAATGGACCATTAAGAACCCCAGATGCCGTCCCTCTGCTTGCCTTGAAGCGTGAGGCCTTCTTCTGTTCGGATGGTGCACTCGTTTGAGCAGGGGCTTTTCTCTCAACAATATCGCCTATTGGAGCCACAGTCCGTTCCTTGGGTTTGGTAGCTGGTCGTGCTGCTGGCACTTCTGGGGCTGGTGATATGTCCAGGTCTTCTGAGAATCGGACTGACTTTCTCGTTGATGTTCCAGGTGAATCTGACTTCGGCAGAGCATCTGAGAGCTTGCTTATGGGCTCCGGGGTGCCATCGGCTTCCACGCCAGCTTCTGGTCCACTAATTGTGACACGTCCGATACCCTCATCCACAACATCAAGATTGGGTTTCTGACCAACGTTTTCCATCATTCGGAGACCAAGTCGCTCTTCTAGTTCTATCATTTGTTTTCTGAGCTCATCGCCTACGACCTTCTTGGTAGATCGGCCAAACGAATCCTCTTCCTCGTCGTCTGTGCTCGTTGCATCTTCATAATCTTCATCAGACCAGTCGCTGGCATCTTCCAATTCGAGCTCCGCAACTACTGATCCAACCTCTGACATTCCGAATTGTAACATTTCCCTGCGAAGCGCTGCATCCTCAGGAGACTCGTCCTTTGGTATGACAGGTGGTTCTGATGGAGCTGACTCCTGTTCCTTTGCTTTTGCCATGACATCTTCTAGCCTTTTAGCAGCATTGGACTTCTGGGCATCTGTTGAGGGTTTTGTGTCCGCTGCAAAAGTAACTCCCTTTTTCGTCGGCTGCGGAATGGGCACAGAAGCTGATTTGGCCGGCTCTTTAACAGCCTCGGAGGTAGTGGCTGTTTCTGGTAATGTTGATCCAGGGAGATCCTTCACACCAGCTTTCTGCAGAACTTCGAGCAATTGCTGCTTTGAGCTTCCTGGGGTTGAGAGTCGACTTGCGATGACGTTCCCATCGTCGTCTAGGTCCTCTATAATCTCGGTCAACGGCAGGCCCTCTTCATTCCTCACTTCTGGTGTGCTTATGACGGTCGCCACAGCTAGTTTATGCTCCGCGGCTTCCAGCTGTTTCTCGACCGTCTTCACATTTTGTTGTACATAGTCCATGCGCCGGTCTAGCACGTTGACAACCTGGCCGACATTTCGAGGTGGATTGCCGCCAATGATATCCTCGATCTCTTTCTTGGTTACCAGATCACCCTCGTATGCGCGCGCAAGCTCTTCCAATTGAAGTCGTGAAGGGGATGTGCCCGTGGACAGAATTTCTTCCTTCAGGCCCTCATACTCTGCCTCCCAGGTCTGCCAATGACGAAGGGTCTTGCGAAGCGTTTCGATGTTCTGCTCGAGAAGCCGGCGGTGCTTCTCGAGGTCGAGGAAGCTATCCTTCACGGCGGTAGCCATAGCGCAGGTGAAAACGATTGAGAAAGATAGATGATGAGATCCTCTAACATTTTTCTGCTTCGGCTCTGACGACACTAAAATCTACGGCAGGCAACACACGGCCCAGTAACGTGACTGCGCATGGCAGGGGGTTTCCCCACGTGACCACCCCACGTCAGCCGGCTCGCGTCACGGATCATCACGAAAACTGCCAGGAAGAGAGAGAGCCAAATAATAAAGCCTTGCAGTCTGCACAACCAGACGGGGGGCGTTCTTGTGATGATGATGATGGTGTTCCCATGTTCTCGTCAGCCTGATAACCGTAGATAGAGCCCAATACTGCATTCTAGAACACTGGAGCCTCCAGCTTTGACGTCATCTGAACCAGCGGGCATTCATTCGCCTGCGTCGCTGCATTTGGCTTCACGAGCCACGACCGTTGCGTTGCTTTTGTTTACCGACCAATATCTAAGCCCTGCGCGACATCGACTCAACACTGCACTGCTCCCTCTCCTCCAACTATCCCTCCACCTCCACCTCCACCTGCACCCCACCACCATCACCATCACCATCACCATCACGACCACCACATCCATCCGCCACCTCTCTCCTTGTTCAGCGCGCGCTGCCCCTCAACCTCACACTGCTTCTGTTGCCTCGTCAGTCCTGGTCTTCGCAGCGCACAGCACACAGCACGTAGTACTGTAGTAGCGAGACATAAGACGCAGGATCCGGCTCTTCTACTAGCAGCAAACCTCTCGAGACCCGCCGACCTGCGCACCTTCAACACATGCAATAGCGGACGCGAGCTTGCTCCTGGGACAACAAACTCTTTTCCTTCTTTGGCTAACGTCGGTTTACTATTTGATCTGCCCTGTTGCCTGCGCAGCACCCTTACTTCAGCTGCTGTCGCCTGCAGCTCCAGATCACTCTACTTCAGCGGCAAGACAGCCACACCTTCTTGCAAACCCCAAATGACCAGCATACTCTCATAAACTTCCCATTTCACTGGATTGGTGATCTAGCGCAGTCTCTACGGACTGCCTCACCTACCTACCATGGTGAAGGCCGACCTTTCGCGAGACTACTATGCTGATCTCGAGCTTCCACCAAATGCAGATGTCAATGAGATCAAGAAGCAATTCAAGAAGCTTGGTAGGCTCTCCACCACCGCACCTATGCCCTTATCTAACCACCGCCTACAGCACTGAAGTACCATCCGGATCGCAATATTGGAAGAGAAAATGAAGTCAATGCGAAGTTCCAGAAGATACAATCAGCGCATGAAGTCCTCACTGACGCCGAACAACGGGCTAAATACGATGCGGGCCGTTTAAGAACGAGAGCTTTTGGCTCAGGATTTGGCTCGGGAATGAACGCACAGAGAGGCAATCCTTATGCAAATGCAGGTGCGCAATGGGCTCCACCACCGAAGAGAAACACAGCAGCTCGACCAACCCCCCCTCCACCACCCTCAGCCGGCGCAGCAAAATTCAAGAAGTTTGAGACTCCTGGCGGCAGCTCGTATAGGACACCACAAGAGGGCCCTGAATCGAGGCAAAGCACGTATCAAGCATGGGAGAAGATGAGACCAAGGGCAGAACCTGCCAAGTCTGCCTATGGACCAAAGGAAGAGACGGGACCTGGAAAATCATGGTCTACACCCAAGGCACCTCCCAAGGAGTATACGCCACAATCTGGCCGAGAAGAAAGCAACAATATGAAGCATTCTGCTCCACCACGACCACGCCCTGGTTACGAGGAGTTCAGAGCTGGCCCTCCACCCATGCCACATAGAAGTCAGAGTACCAAGAGAACTGGTTTCATGCCCAGTGATCCCACTGGTGATGAACCCCAAGCTGCAACAACATCTGCTTATACAACCCGAAGCAGAAGATCGCAGGTTCCAAATCCTAACGATATTCCACCGCCGCCATCAAGGCCCCCACCAGTGGACCCTCTCAGAGCATTTCGAGAAAAGGTTGGCACTGCTAACGAGCCACGGCTGAGCACGCCCTATTCTACCCATGGAGGAGAAAAAACAAATCCGTTCGAGAGTTCCAATATCAACAGATCAAGGAGTACCCGAGAACACTCTAACAACCCGAACGGGCCATTCTCTCCATCTGGCTCTGGTGATCGTCACCGAAGTGCAAGCCCGCCGCGAAGCCAACGTTCTCGTCCAGTTTCTTCGGCAGATTTTGTGCCTCGAACTGATTCTGACCCGAATCTATCTCGACAGCACGCACAATCTACGAGGAAGCCTAACCATCGGTCACAATACAATTCTAAGATTGAGGTAGACAGCACCAGTTCAGATGAATCACCTGCCAATGTCGATCCGAGAGTCAAAACTCGAGAATTTGCAAAAGCCAGAGCAAAGAGAACTACGGCCTCTGGACAAGTACCCGGCGGCGCTGAAAATAGTAAGCAAAATCCACCTTCTATCAAGGAATTTCAGAAATGGTGGTCTTCTGGCGCACGAGGATATCCTGATGGCCCTGTACTAAAACCTGATCAAGATTTACGAGAGAAGAGTCAAACCAGCAGCACTGCACACCAGCCAATGTACGCATATTCCTTCGAGTCATTCTTCCCGAGCACAGCATCTACTTCTAAACTTCCGACAGTCTCGGAAATTGATGACGAGCACTTTACTAGAACTAAAGATGAAGCCCAGTCTAGCTTGAAGTCATCCAGCGCAAGTTATATCAAGCAGTCAGCATCATTCCCATGGAATGAGACTTCGTCTGTTGATAGAGATTTAAAGACTCCTCCTAGTGGAGTTCCGGCTCATGGTCTCAACTCGTTTGAAATTCAGCAGCGCAGTATTGTATACAATCTTCTCAAAAAGCCACATACGAGTTACTCACCTTCCAATCACCTTAGGCAATCGACCGGTATAGCAAGTCAGCCTGTACCTGAGTCAAATGCTCAAAACCAGAAACACAGGTCAGTGCCCAAGAGGGTGTTCGGTTTCCTTGAGAAGCTTGCAACCACAACCAGATGATTTCCCTGCTTCGAAATTCGTCGTGCATGAAATCAGTGATGGTCTTGAGGCTCTTGTCATGTTTGTCTATCGGTTTTATATTTATATCACGTAGAGAATATTAGGCTGACAATTCCTCCTATTCTAGATTCTCCTTCAACTCTAATGACGGCACAGCTGATCGGCCTCCAATGAAAAACTTCACTCGCAATAGCACAGAAAGCATCAACACAAAATTCAGTGCTCAGGATTGGCATGGCAAATTTGAAGCAGGGGATTACTTTACAGCTGAACAAAAAGCTGCAAACATGACTCCAAACCGAGCTCGATCAGGCAGCCGAGCTAGAGGCCGCTCTCCAACGAAGTCACAACAGGGGAGCAGACCAAACATTCAAACATCACAGATTCCCGATCTCGAGCCAGGAACAGAGCCACAGACCCCTAGTGCATCTCCAGGTGGTACACGCTTTTCTGCTGAGGAGTGGAATGCAACTTTCAAGCCTCAAACATTTGCTCCACCTCCACACCCATCCCCCGGATCAAAGCCAGCATATTCTCGCAAGCAGAGTAGAACACAAAAGGGCCCTATGACTCGTCCAACCATGGGCTCGGCTGCTGTTGTCGAAGATAGTAGCGATTCTTCCGATGAGCAATCTCTATTCATGGGACGAAGACGGAGTGGACTCGATGCAACTTCTAGCTCCAGCAATCCAAACAGCCGACCACCCACCGGTGCAGCAAGCCCAAACGCGATGGACATCGATGTTGAAGATGTTCCTGCTACAGCATCTGCCGCGCTTAACAAAGACAATGCCACTTTTACCAAGAGTGCAACTGAAGGCCAGGCTCGAAACGTACCACTTGAACCATCTCGACCCGAGTGGCGGGACACTAATGGACGAACGGAATTGCCTATCGCCGCAGAGGAGCTGCCAAACCTACCACCTCGTGCTAGCCCGAACAAAGGCAAGCGTCGTGCAACCAAGTCCGCTGATAGTGAGGGATTCGGAGCCATCAATCTAGAAACACTCAAAAATGCGGAACCGATCAAACAAGAGTCGAAGGGCCTGAACGGCTTTGACGACCTTGCTGCCAATCTTCCATTTCCTAGTCAAGCTGCATCCAAGGTACCGATCACAAAATCTGTCAATACTGGGGAACTTGATCTACCGAAACCACCAAGAGCTCCGGATATGCCTTCAATGACTACAGCTAACAGCTGGCTGCATTACCTCTCTGCTTTCAAGACATACATGGTTGACTGGGATATATTCAACTGCCGTATGATATCTCACTTTCAAGCACGCAGAAATCAGGTGCAAAGCATGGGCCAAGGATGGTTAGAGGCTGTTGGCGACGAACCTTGTCTACAATATATTGAAGGTGTAGCTGAAGATCAAAGAGTGAGAAAGTGGTGGAGCCTAACATCAAGTGCACATGAAGAAAGCATGAGAACCTTCATGATTATGCGAGAACGAATGAAAGCTTCGACTGCATAATTCTTTGACGCTGGGCAAAATTGGTTGCTCTGTGATCACACTGTAAAAGAGTTTTACAGTTATTCACCCTTTATCTCCACATCCAGTTTTCTTTTCTTACTTTCCTGTTACACACAGCCATATCATTTGAACGTGTTTGCACAGCGACGGCGTTTGGAAAGGCTTCGACATGACACAATATTGATGATACCCTCTTCTCTCTTGTTTAGGAGAGGCTGGATGGAAAGTGGACTGGATAACCTGGTCTCGATGCAGCATTTTATCCTGGCCTAAGGATACGCATTGGGATTGGTGGTGGATTTCATGTAATTATATTTATTAGCTGGACCAAGCAGATAGAAACTAGTTCCTAGTTCCTAACTTGAATCTACTGCAATGTTATAATTGTCTCGTGGAGGTGATACTTAGCTAAAATCGTAACAATCACGGCCGGAATTATAATCATCCGCGCCCATACATCATATTTATATATTAAGATAATCTATTTATAGTAACAAAATCGTCTAGTAGTCGAACGGTTATACTAACTAACCAATCTAGGTAATCCTCAATTTAGTGGGCATTTTCGTGACTTCACGGCATTACCACAAGTTAAGCGAGATCTCGCTTGTGAATAAGCTAGTTCGTTTAAACACGCTAGGCGAGCCATCGCTTATTCACAAGCGAGATCTCGCCTAAACGGGTAAAGTTAAGTTAAGCGATCGCCTAACTTTCTCCCCAAAAAGATCACAACCTTTGATCTTTCTTCCTCCCACAAACAACACACGCTCACCACAACAGTTTGCTGTGAGCAACGCAAATCATCATGTCGGGTAAGCCCCCAATTGACCACAGCGGAACGCGCTTCAACCATTATTCCGCAAGATCTAACCTTCACACCTTAGAACCCAACACACCTGAGCTCAATGATGGCATGCAGGATCACATTGATGACATCCTCGCTGGCACTGAGGAGATCTGGCGAGAGGTCCTGGCTCAAAACGCCGTCATTGTCATACCAACTGATGACGATGATTACTATGATGGATTCGAGGCCGATGCAAGCCAACGCGCGCGCTCCATGTCACCATCACCCCCTACACTTGCTGCTTCTCCATCGACATTGAGAGAAGATTCGCCATCAACTCTGAGAGAAGACTCTCCATCAACCTTAAGAGCTTCCCCTACGCCTTCTACCATCATCATTGGAGACGGATACTGGCAAGACGGCGACTACCCAACCTTCTCATCTGTCACCGGCATGGTCTTTGACGAGATGCAGGCCCAAACTATGCAACACGGCCTACTCGCCAAATTTCTCCTCAACTTGCCCTATGGCAAGCCCTCTGTCTTCTCCACCGGTTACGACATCTATGTTGAGAGTGAATTCAACTACACTGTCGACCCCAAGCTAGGCGAGGTCCCTTTGATGGCTCCACATCTCGTTTATTATGGCATTGTCGAGCTCGCAGGTTATGAGGTGCCTTGCGAAATCTACACTCGCAAATACTGGTCGGCTGATGCCACTCTCGAGCATTGGGCTTTGAACTATTCCGCTGCCGCCGTCGTCGTCTTCCAGGGATCCGAGTACTTTATCGAGCATGACTTTGGTGACCGAGGTCTCTACGACAATGATCCGTCCTGGAATGAGACCATTTCAGCTCTCGCTCGTCTACCTTATGTTTGAGGTGGACAGCAAGGAAGGATCGGTTTTCATGTTTTTATGCGCCGCAGGGAGTTTTTCGATTTTAAGATACCCAGGGGTTTGATTCGAGCGAGCAAGTAACTACTTCAATGAAATCAAATTGAAAGTATAAAAGATTCTGATCTTCATATTGAATGTGTGACCTAGCCAAGCTACTGATTTCTTCGCTGTGCTACTAGTGGTATAATGCCCATTTTCCCTTTTGATGTCTGTACATACTCTACAGTTTTGGTTCCACTCCAAGGTGCCCCCTAACATTTCTCCTAAACCTCAGACCTCTCCAACACTCTCATCAGCATCGTAGGTATCCTGATCACCCGGGACAGCATTGATTCCATCATGGCCCTCTCCATTGACAGGCTTGCCCTGCTCATAAGTGGTACGCTTCCATTCTGAAATCTTCTTATCCTTGACCCAGTCTGTCGTCGGGAAATAGTGATCGTTCTTTTTCATTGTGACCACCCACGGAACATTATCAAAGGTCATTGCTTTGAGGCGGAAATCTAGATGATTTAAATTAGTGTTTGCACATTAGTGGAACTGGAAAGTAAGGACACGTACATGTATTGTCTGGAATATCAATGACAGCTTTGAGGAACGCGTCAAGATCTGGCGTGGATTTGCCATTGACGTGTGTGATGAAATTTGTTGGTGCTAGGCCATATTGGTATGCTGGCGAACCTCTGCTTCGACCTGAGACATAAATCTCACTGTGGAGCTTGCTGATCTGCTGCCTAACGGCGTGATGCGGACGATGAAGAACGGCACCGCAGAAGACGATAGCTCTATCAGTCTCGAGATCATCCGCCGACACAGTGGGTAGTTTGAGTTTCATCTCAACGCAATCTCGAACAATGACCGCGTCAAGGAAATCGTGATCATACATGATGTCAAGCTCTGATACTCTGGTAATGATCTTACCATTCAAGGAAAGAATGACATCGCCTTCCAATAGGCCGCCTTCGCCTTGACCTCTCTCAAAAGTACGCTTTCGAATCATAAAGAGCTGATGACGAGATGAGTTATCTTCAGCCACCTTCTGAATCCACTCATCTGACACTCCCATGATACGAGCTTGGCTCATTTGGATAGCATTGAACTCAACGCTAAGCATACGCAGCTTGGGGATTTCACCTGCTTGGATTTGCCTAATAACCGGCAGGAGAGTTGGTGTGGCTAAACCGAGATGGTAATCAGTATCCTTCTGGCTATGAGGTGATCTTTCTCCCAAGTATGTCAACCATAAAGCCTGCACTGTTCCATCATCGCCAACGAGAACACCACTTCCACATTGCCCACTGAGACTAGTATCGACAGTGATAGCATCGACGTTTACCGCTCTGTATCTTGGTGCTCCAGAATTGGCTGGGATAGCTACAGCAGTGATATCGGTGACTGTGGTCTGGGCAATAACGATGCGCATGTTCTGATTGAAGCCCACAAAGTAGGTCGATGCTCCTTGTGTGATTTGTTTTGTGCTTAGCTTAGCACTTTGTACTGGTGCGTTGACAAGCTTTGGGTCGTATTTGATAATGGCATAGTTTTGAAGGGGATGCAAGAAAACAACCTTGCCCTCGACAATAATCGAGTCTGCGATTGTGATTGAGATATCGCACAAGTCAAAGGGGACAATTGCTCTTGAGATAACAACTAAACCCTGCTCTGCATCAATCACCACACCCATTCCCCACTTTCGGTTTCTCGGAAATCCATCAAGTTTCATTGGCATATGACAAAGTACTCGCACGAAGCTTCGCACAATGTCAGCGGCGGCAGGGTGTAGTGTGTTTTCCAATTGGATAAAGCTTGCAGTCCGCGGGACAGGGGGGACTTCGGGGAGCGCATCGGCAAGGTCTGTGAAGTCCCAAAGACCAGTCTCATCATTTCTAACGGCCAACCTCATCTTACTGGACCAGTGGCGATCAATGTGCAAGATAGTGGTATTGAGAGTGTGTAGGTCTCGGAGATGCTTGTATGATACGACAACTCTAGATCGATCTGGGATATTTTTCATGACTTCAATGAAAGTATCTAGATCTGGAGTCTTCTTGTGGTCAACAGATTGGATGATCCACCCGTTGTCTGTGCTCTCAAATCTGAATGATCCTGTAGCTTCACAGACGAAAACACCTTTGCATGCAACAGCATAGAGACGAGCTTGCTGATAGGAGAGATTGTGGAAACTAGCTCCAGAGACTGATACAAAGCGATCGGGAGTAATTTGATGCAAGTCACCAACTTGAACTTCTACTTCAACATCCTCGCCACCTCGCTGAAGCAAGATTTTCACCTTGCCATCAACACTTGAGTCGAGGATGTCATCTAGACGCACGAACTGGGTTAGAAGTTCATCGTTGACTTTCACCAAAACATCTCCTTCCTCAATATTTTTGTCCGCAGGTCCCTCAGGCAAGATGATCTCGGCAACCAACATGCCAGTTTCTTTTGGAAAAGCCTTGCGTACTTCTTTCTCCCATTCAGGTGTTAAACCGAGTCTTCTACACTCGTCGAATGGTTTGATCATCCACTGTGTTTGTATCGTGCCCCGAGTTATGGGCTTTCCTTCCTGAACACATTTAAGGGCTCGTAAAGGTCGATCGAGGGGGAGGAAATAGTCTGTAGCAGCACCATCACTTCTACCACCAGCCTGTAGTGCGACAGCATAACCATCAATATTGACCACCGGGGAGCCCGAACTTCCACCGCTCGCAGCAGCTGCTGCTTGGATGTAATTCGTGTTGAAATCGCAGTATCCATCGCCGTATTCTGGAGCATTCCTATCCAAACGACTGATCACTCCCGAGAGGATACTGAGCTTTTCTCCGGCGTCATTTCCAACGACTCTGATCTCTGAACCAACTTTTGCAAGATCTGGTCGCAGCTCAAGAGCATCGACCGGCATGTATTTGATAGCTTTTCGATCGAAGCGGAGAATGCCAAAATCGTGAACAGGATCGCGGTATACAGGATAAACATCGACTTCTTCGTGATTATCAAAGATACAGTAACCCCAGAATGGCCCTGATCCAACAACATGTCTATTTGTCATAATGTATCTGTAATGCTGTCAATAAATGCAAGTTCCCGGAATATGACGCTACTGACCCTCGTTCAGCGTCTACGACAAACCCCGTCGCTTCGCTGGTCAAAGCCGGATCTGTATCAAAAGAACAGGTCTGGCAGAAACGTATAGAGACTACATTTGAAACGACCTTCTCCAAAGTTGCCTGCCATTCCGCTGTGTCGGTTGGGGCGCCTGCAAAAGCTGGTATAATCGTCTCTTCAACCTCCATGTCTTCATCGTATCCAAGGTCGACGTCTGGGGTATTTTCACCCGCAGACTCTTTCCCATTCACCGCTCGATGCTGTTTCTGTGGGCGCTCCTCGGTGGCTTCGGGGTGTTGCTTTCGTTTGGAGCGAGTTGAGGCATGGCTTCCGTTCATGGTTGCGGCTTTCAGGTTGAAGTGGGAAGAGGTTGACAATGATCGGGGGCCACAAGGGCTGGGACGAGGATTACGTAGAGTGCAGATGGACTTGGTCTGCTGAAAAAATGGGGCTTGTGATAAAGTTGGTCGCGGAAGTGAGAGAGGCGCAATCGAATTGCATGCGACAATTCTCGAGAAGCACGTCGTTGAGTGGTGTCTCAGTCGCGCAGGAAAGGCTCTAGGCATCCAGCATGTACACAGGTACAGTCAATTGATGCAGAGCAGAGTCAAGAGAGTGTGGAAGAAGAAACGGAACGTGGAGCAACAGCTGGCAATGTCACCTCGGGAGGAAATCGAAATATCACAATGACTGCAAGCGCAGCCTCAGTCACGGAGAACTCATCCAGGTTCGTGCTCCAGTTCTGCTGTAGCCATCCTTGCAGGTTTTTGGTGGCTTATGTAAGCGATTCGATCTGCGGATCGGAAAAACCAGCTTCCTTTATCATCTGACGACCACAACCAAAGCGTCCTCCGTTTTCTATGTATTAGAGAATTCATGATCATCCGCAGGATACATTTCTATATCAGTTGATGATTCGTGCTCTAAGGTATTGCTATTTCCACGACCAGATGGTCAAAATCACTTCCGAAGCTATTCTCGGAACAAATGGTTCCTAACACATGATAGATCAAGAAAGCAATCTAGAACAGTCATTGTTCCCCATCTTTTCAATTGTTATTGGTGTGTAAGAACTTTGACGTGCGATGGCCCCCAAAGAATTGACCTGGGTGAGAGTTCCCACTGAAATAGAGGCAATCTTATATGCCACGATACTTCTCAGTTCAAGTCTGTGTGCGGAGGTGAAATTGGTTGATACAGCACCTTTATAAAATAAGATAAAGAGTTTTTATATTCGGGTGTGAGTTTCGCTTCTATTGCTGGTTCTTCGATATGCTGTTTAGAGAGTAATATTAGTTGTAATCTGATACCTGGATTACCATAGCAGCCTTTAGTTAAGGATCTAACAACATGTGCAATGTAGCTTGTAGATGTTTTCTTGTTTGTCTCATAAGCGACGATGAGAAGCTTATGTTTTGCCTAAACTAGCTACAATAACACTTTAAGAGCTTCTACTGTCTCAAGAACACTCTCCTTGAGCGATCTGTAAGTGAAACCCACACTCTTTGCAGCTTTGCTCGCATCAAGTTTGAATCGTCCTTCGGGATACTCAACGCTGTCCACAGTATTTGCAGTTGCATTGTAACCAACGTATCCATCTCCAGGAACACCTTTTGTGGCACGCTCCCAACCCGAGGTCCTCAAGATATCCGCAATGGCCTGTGTCGGACCAAACCCGCCAGCAGCAAGATACCTCTCACCATTGGCTTTCTGGGGATTTTCAAAGGCCCAGAGATGAATCAAAGCCACATCGCGGACGTCAACATACGACGCACTTCCTATTGCTGGAGGAAGGGTCTCCGAGGCCCCAGACGCGATTTCATACACTGGTTTCAGAGTCTCATTCAGGGAAGCGGCGGATGATGGGACAAGAACCGGCGGGCCTATGACCACAGTTGGATTGACTGTGGTTATGGCAAAAGCCGGCTTTCAATACCATCAGCACATCTCTCAGGAGTGGGGTGAGAGGCTAACCTTGACTTCATCTCTGAATTTCCACACAGCTCGCTCGGCTGCGATCTTACTGGCACTATAGAGACGACCTGGGTGGATACTTTTCCCTTCTTCTCTTTCTTTCATAGCCACTTCTAAATGCGTGAAGGCGAAATCGGTATCGGTAAAGGTGTATCCAGCAGGTTTGGATAAATCAAAAACCGCAGTAGCGGAAGATGTGACGACGACTGATGTCAGTTGAGGTCCGGCCTTCAAAGCCGATGTAAGCAGAGAAACGCTTCCCTTCTCCGCAGTAACGACAGTTGCTTCATAGGTATCAAGTGAGAAATTGATTGGAGATGCCATGTGGAATATCCCATCCACCCCTGAGTTTTTGTAGTTAGTACAGCCCTGAATTTGAAACTTGTGTTACTACAACTCACCTTTGACCGCTTGATCGAATGCCCCAT
This sequence comes from Pseudofabraea citricarpa, assembly GCA_029641185.1. NCBI lineage: Eukaryota > Fungi > Ascomycota > Leotiomycetes > Helotiales > Dermateaceae > Pseudofabraea > Pseudofabraea citricarpa. The sequence goes on along the minus strand of JAPWGK010000024.1, from coordinate 476,748 downwards.
CGATGGTTATATCTGGCACCTCAACGATTTTGACTCGGGATGCAAATGCTGAGTATGGTCCTTCAAGAAGTGCCTTAGTGGTACCTTCTCGTCGAGCAGTTCCTACTAGAGAGTAGCCTTTAGAGAGAACATGTAACCCGAGGACACTTGCTATGTACCCATTGATACCCGTGATAAGGAGGGTCTTGCTATTGCTTGGAGGTAGAGACATTCTGAATAGCCTGATGTGAAGTGTTACTGTAGGGGAGATTTAACTTCGACGTTGTGAAGTTTGTAGGGAAGTGCAAGTAGGAACCGAGCGGGTCTCACATATATATACTTCCAAACATTAACGATTCCAGTGGCCGTACATGTCACGTCGCTGGTAACGTAAGCGGAGTTAATGGAATTTCCCAATAACCCCTCTCTGTTAACACGATCGGAGTTTGCAGTTTAAAACCGCTGCCTGTTTAATAATCATCTCAAGTTACATGAGATCCTCTTTTCTTATCTTATTGGAAGTCATACGGCTGTTGACATAAGTACCTCTCGGCACCTTGCATCAACATGTTTCGGCTGCCGGTTAACGAAAAAGGGGGAAGCCGGCGAAGGACTGAAGTGTTTAGTCAGCAAGCAGAGCAACGCCGGCTGCAGCCTCGCGCTAACACAACGTCAATCCAAATATTGGAAGCCGAGCTCTCCTGGAGCATCAAACCTCGCAGAACAATTGCGCCACGATGGTTCTCTCCTTTATTCTGATCCAGAACCGACAGTATGTCCAAAAAGCATCTCCTGCTAGAGTGGCACGGCTGACATTCTCGACAGAGGCAAAACTAGATTAGCAAAATGGTACGCGCCATACAATGACGAGGAGAAGATAAAGCTCAAGGGCGAGGTACAATTTTACCCCTCGTTCCCCTCTCTCTGATGGATTTGATACTGATGCGCCATGTAGGTCCATAGATTAGTAGCGCCCCGCGATCAGAAATACCAGAGTAATTTCGTTGAGTTCCGCAACAATAAGATTGTGTACCGCCGGTATGCCGGGCTTTTCTTCTGCGCCTGCGTTGATGCCAATGACAACGAGCTGGCTTATCTCGAAGCGATCCATTTCTTCGTCGAGGTCCTCGACGCCTTTTTTGGTAATGTCTGCGAGCTGGATTTAGTGTTCAATTTCTACAAGGTGAGTTCGCATTGAAAGTAATATGGAATGAATGCGTGGCTGATGGGGAGATAGGTTTATGCTATTCTTGATGAAGTCTTCCTTGCGGGCGAGATTGAGGAGACGAGTAAACAAGTCGTGCTCACGCGGCTGGAACATCTGGATAAATTGGAGTAGTGCTGATTGGTTCCCGGGCGATTGGAGGATATTCTGTTGATGCATCGAGCAAGGTGTTTGGAGTTTGGGGCATATATCTTTGGGTCCAGGAATAATCATGGCTTACAGCCGAAGGAACGAAATAGTGTACGAAAACCTGTTGAAGGCATGAGTCAAGTGAAGCTATTGAAACCATGAAACCAAATAAATCAAACAGCTTTTATGACCATTTCATGTCTGCTTATCATTCTCTTGAAGCAACCTAGAATACAACTGGATGCCATGATGTTATGCCATATGAGACAAACAATGCTTGAATAATAAAAGATCGGAATCGTGTACCATCTTCTCTTGAGATAACGCATGATCGCAAGTAGATGTAAAGAGCCCATCCATATTTAGGGCTCCTTTATGATAGGAATAGTCCATAAAAACCGACTTACTTCTGTGAGTTAAGCTTGAAGTCACCAGAATCGAGAACCAGCCTGTTCAAACAATGCCATTCACTTAACTTGTTCGCGAACTTCGGAGTTGTAATTCACATGGGTCTGAAAGCCAGAATTCTACAGTCAGAAAGCTTTAAGGATGGGAAAACAAGCATGACCGTTAGCTCCGCTAAGTAGCCTGTCAACTTGTGATCCCAACCCGTATTATTAAAGAAGAAGAAGAAAACAAAAGAGAAATAAAGATAAAGAACTTACATCAAGCAGTATTCTGGCTCCAAAATGTTTCACACGGTCAGGTTTTAGCAAGACAATTAGGTAGCTGCCCTAAACGGGTTATCAAAAGCATGTTGTTGTTAGATTTTACCTGTATGGTTACCGAGAGTGCTTATCTATCTGGCTGCCTTGTTCATTCTGGGCTTGGGCAATATCGAGTTCCTGTCGACCCATTAAAATCCTAGAGTAATTAACCCAACCACTATAATGTAAGTACCCCAAGAGCCTTGGATTTCAAATCATCCTCTTAAGCTCAACCGAGTACGTAACTGCCGGTGGAATGATGCTGTATCCACATTTTTGTACGGCATGTGATGCTGACATGTTCTTTATAAAGCATAGACATTCAGCAATGGGGTGTGATGGTATTTGATATGAGCTATGATGTGTCTCATAAGAACGACACAGAAGGGGTTTTAATTTGTAAATATGGCCAGCCAAGAACAATATGGCAAAGTAGCATTTGGAGATACCTGCACGGGTTGCATGAAGCTAAGACGTCCTGTCACCGCCCGTTGGAAAATAGTTTTCCCTGTCACTTCAAAAACATTTTCAAAAATGACCAAGTATCATGCAAGGTCTGGACGATAATGTTATCGATAAGGAATGCAAGTAATCATATCGTTTGGGTGGAATTGTTTGTTCTTCCAAGATCCGAACAGTATGAGTGATATGGCTCTAAACATCTCTCAACGGTGGTGTAAATCTGGAAAGGGAAGAATAGATGCTGATCGGTGATAGAGGATTCGGTGAGTCTTTAGTGATGACATTTGAGACATATGTAGCTTAATGTTCCGAAGTGATTGGCCAAGTGCCAAGGGGGCTGGGATAGAGGACAACGGCACAGCGACTCTACCATCCTTGGCATATACCCTTATTCGTTGTCAGCGCCGAAGTTTACACTTTAACCCAATCTGCACAAGCAAGATCGATCGGGTTCAAGCAGACAGAAAGATTCTCTCGCAACCTAGTCTATCGTGCTGCTCGACATTCTCTTACTCCCGATGTCTTATCGAGCATACCCATCTTGCGAGATCTCGCACCCCGTATGCAAAGTCAACTTTTGCAGCACTCAGGCACACGCCCCACAACTTTCATAAATACCTTCAGGTACATGTACTCTCAGCTTCAGCTTGGTCCGTTGCCCACTTTCGGATTGTGGAGACTTTCCCCTCGCTCGGCAAACAAGATTGGAGATCACCCGTACGACTACGAGCTCTAAACGAGAAGCTAGCATATGGCAGACCCAACCACATCACGCCATTGAGCCGAGCATCTCATCCTCCTCTATCCTCCTTTGTATTGACTCCCGTCTGCTTTGTATTCAAGTGATGAGCCAGCTTGAGAATCCCACTCGCTGTGTAGGAGCTCTTGCCCCTTTGCTAACTTACGGTATTGTCAAAGCCACTCCCAATCTACCAGATTGGCTAGCAACTTCTTGTTACTTCCTGAGTAGCTGGTAACAGACAAACACTAATATAGTACAGTGGTCAAGATCGAGTAGTATTGGTGGTGAAGACTTGGGAGCTTGGGTTCCGAGAGTCCCGACAGTCCCCGGAAGTATGGCGGGCGAGCTTCAGGGGAGATTGCTGTAAGGCTGAAGATCCCTTGCATGCTCTGGATGTCAAGAACCCAAGGCAGCATCGTGTGGCCAATACAGAGGACCCCTCGAACAGAGAACCCTTCAGCTGCCAGAAACAAACCCTGGAGAAGGTGTAAATAGAGCTATGAGACGAGGGTGCTACGAACTCTCGGTATGGGCACCCTCTGAGCCTCCTCGTCGACTTTCCAAACGTGGTACGTACCACCTGTCGGATCCTAGAAACATGCCGTAGCCAAGGAAGCCTTGGTCGAAAGTCTAAATGTCAGATCGAATGAACAAGGTGTCGGATGTTTACCACTATCTTGCACGATCTGACCTATTGCTGTGCTTGCACAAATTAGTCGGGGTAACCGAGCAGAGCACCATGGCTTTCTGAGTTAGTACCGTCCGAGCTACGAGCCTGCAACGATGCGAAGGATTTGACAGCGTACTGGAGCGCGAGATTCTTCACCGAATAAAAAGGCTCCTTTGCAACTCGAGCATGCAAGACATTGGTCCCGAAGATGTCCCCAAGTTGCTTGTCGAGCCTTGCTTCATATCGCGGCTGGGAGCATCAAGGATCACGAAAGCCACATACCGTGCTTTGACCGAAGGATTCGTGTGATCTGCTACAAATGACTTCCCCAAGGCCAGGAGGGTTCTAACTGACCTGTTCTCTGAGCATCCTCGACCACGGCACCAGGATACACCTTAGAGTTCTACATATCTTCTCGGCCCCAAGCTGGCCTTGGTATGTATATAGCAAACGCCGAGTGATCAACAAATTGCGACTGAACTACTTCCGTTCTTCGATAACCATAATCCGGGGGATAGTGATGCTTATAAGATAAGAAACAAAAATCATAATGCTTTTAGGGCGGCAGGTCAGTCACTATGATCTGTTTTGAAAGTCTAGCACATTGAATTGAACTAGCTAACATTATCCACAGTCGCCTTCGGACACACGCGTCACAGAGCTACTCGGTGGTGTTCTTGGTCCAGCAGCGATTGTATTCTTCTTCATAATCGGCAGGACGTATTCGCGATTATACATCCTTAGAACCTGGGAATGGGACGACACATTCATCCTTCTGGCATGGCTCGGCTTCTTGGAGATGACAGTGTTGGTGGCTCTGGGTACAGCATATGGTGCAGGTCATCACGCAGAATACGTTCCTGTGGACGACATCCTCTCCTTCATTAAGCTTACGTACGGCGGATACATTGGCTACCAGCTGAGCTTGTGCCTGACCAAGCTTTCGATCCTGTTCTTCTACCTCCGTCTCTTCCCTGGAGCCAGAGAACGAGCAATGTGCTGGGGAACGGTGGTTTTTGTCGTTGGCTTCGGGATCCCGCTTCTACTCGGTCCAACAATACAATGCACACCGCCATCATCAGTCCAAGAGCTTGCTACTGAGAGCGCATGCGAAGCATATATTCCATACATCAAAGCCTCCGCTGCGCTACATACGGCCACCGATGGATGGCTTATTATCATGGTCATTCCCGTCCTCATTACGCTACAGATTCCAAGCAGACAGAAATTTGCACTGATCGCAGTTTTGAGCCTGGGTGTCTTTGTGATGATCGCATCAATTGCGCGGGTGCAGACCCTCACTAAAAACAACACCAGCCACGATATAACCTGGGACTCAGTTACGTATAATATCTGGTCAGCATGGGAGTCGTCTATGGGGTTAATCTGTGCTTGCGCTCCAGCCATGCGACCCCTCTGGCGACAAATCTTCCCCCCTTTCATGGGGACTAGTTCTTTCGGCACCAACAGCCTTCCATACGCGGGGACGAATCACAAAAGGAGCAAGAAGAGCTTAGGATCCAGAGGCGCAGTGATCGAGCTCACACCAAAATCACGACAGATAACTACGACAATTACTGGAGGGGCGTCATCTGGATCGAAGAAGGAGAACTGGATCTCGTCCCAAAATGAGAGCGAGGAGAATATCATGTCTAGACCCGATGGGATAACAAAAGACATCAAGTACAGCATCAGGGAGTCGACGACAGATGTCGAGAGTGGACCTTCGGGTTGGATGAGTCCAACTAAGAGCGACATCGACTCTCCTGGCTATTCGACTAGAGGCCCATATCCGAAACGGATTGTATGATTTTAACGACGGCGTTTTTGTGATTTTCTTCTTAGCGAATTGTGAGCAGTCGACCGAACATGGAACGATCCAAGCGACACATAATGCATTACCAAACCGAGTGGGGAGCAGGCTCGTCGAGCTTTGACTCTGAAGGGAAACTGAAAGGATAGCATGAACGAACACATGTCTTGGCGGTCATCTTGACCTCGAATTGTATCAAACATAGCATACAGCATATACCCATGTTTGATAGCCAATTGTTTGGGAAAGGAGGCAGCTCTTTGACTCTCGAGCGACCTTGAAGGAACAACATGGGCAAACATATAGCTTGCCGGTTCTCTCGACCACGAAATGTATCAAACATAGCATATAGCATATACCCAGGTTTGACACTCCGTCGTCTACCTAGAACAGAAGATAGCTCTGTGACTGTTGATGTTTTTAAATGTAAAATGATTAATGATAAGCCACATATACCCACCCGGTTGCAAGATACTGAACGGGTCTCGTGTCAGTCGACACGAAGGCAATATTTGTTGTTCTCTCCTCTATCGTGCTTCTGGCAAGGAAATATACTCCACCATAATATTACGCACATCTAAAGACCCTTCCCCTTGACTTGCGGATGATCATCTGAAGAACACAGGAAGTCCCCTGATTCATCCTGGCCCATTGTCGATCACCTAATTTTGAAACCCCAGAACTGGCCTTGGCATTCCTTAAGCGCGTCTGCCCAAGCTTCGTCCTCCAACTTTAGAAGCTCGTTGCTTGCTTCCCCAAGGATCTATTTCCGGCTGGTATTTTGCCCAGATCCAACTTCGACAGCTGCAATAACCAAGTGATCTTCGACGTCGTTGCTTTTATGCTCAAGTCCGTTCTTGATGGGGTCTCTTTCCATTTCAGGGCTGGTGAAATGTCTGGAGGAGACTGACACGAAAGACCCAAGACACTGTCTGTCACAAAGTATGTAAATGGTCTGCGCATCTGGTCTTGTTTGTACGCTGACTTCAGGTAGATATCAACACCATGAGACGTTTGCTCTGAAGAGCGTGAAGGGCGCTCAGGACTACCAATGAGTTCCCAACGCATTGAAGCAACCCCCCCCCCCCCCCCCCCCCCCCCGCCTACAGCTCAACATCTACGGCCACTTGTCGATAGGATGAAGCAGCCATCTAAGTCTTCGACGATAATTCTGGGTTATCTAGAATACGACCTGCGGAAAATCTCTATCCAAAGCCTCTAAACCGGAAAGAACTCAAACATCTCAAGATGGATTCCGAAAGTATTCAAAGCACTGCAAGATAACGACTTCGGGCATGCAGGCAAACCTTCAGCGACTTTGCTGATTAAAAAAAAACCCCTTCGTTGCTGAGACGAACACATATGTCAAACTTGACAGAAATCTTGGTGGATTATGACAAGAATTATCATCACTTTTCTGAAGTGTAACGCAGTCATCTTGCAGCACTCATCTTGGCGACTCCATACACTCCGAATCTGGCCTTCCTGTTGGGGTTCATATGTGGAGAAGTCCGGAGACTCCATGGAGAATTTCGGCCGATATTTCGTGCTTTGCGATTTTGGGTACGCTTGAGAAATCGCTCAGGTTGGCCTGAATTCGAATTTATTCTTTGCTCTACTCCGTACGGAGTATTTGCCAGCCATAAGTCTACGGCAGGAATTTTCCGACAGTATCCCGTCCGAAACTGAAAAGTATATACCAGAAGAGTCGCAGTAATAATTTCAATACTTTGCTCGCTTTCTGGGGAAGCCTGTTGCAACTGGTTCCTGAAAGACAGTCGCAGATATTATATATTTCATGCAAAAGCTCTCGCAGTCGAAGCTAGCCTCATTTGTTCAGATGACGGATAGGCAGGTTGACTTGAAGCGTAAGATCTTTATCGAGATCATCGCGATATATTGGGCGAGACAGACCCACAGCAGAAGGCCTCCTGAGCGATAACTGGCTCCAGCAAGAATAAGTCGACGCTATTCCAATTTCCACGGATTTAAGGCTAGGTTTAAATAGCATTTTCGGCACTTCTAACTTGCTCAGCTCCACTTGGATGTCACCTAAGTAGTCTCGTGTAGAAACCAAGCAGATGCTGATTCACAATTGTGTGTCAGGATGCAGGAAGCTTGAAGCTTAACATCAGTTGCTGAGGGTTCACTCTTTACTAAGTCACCCAGGAGTTGCAAACGCATGGGATACTGGGTATCAGGTACGCCTTCGGACGGATTGTACGTTGTTGACAAATGCTCCTCCCGTCTTCGTTTCTCGCACCTTAGCCTGTCTCTTTTACATGTTTAGGTTTGCTGCGCGGTTACTTGTGTCTTTATGATTGGCCTCGACCCCAGTAGATGTACTGTAACTAAGCGACTGCGATTCGTAGCCAAGCAGTTGTTGAGCTCGGCTGAGGGGATCTAGTGGGGGGAGCCCAAGGGGGGTCTCAGCGCCCCACCTCGACCAACACCCCACGACTTGTGACTAACGTGAACCTCTTCGAAGTTCGAACCTCACAGCTCTGTCCTTCTAAAGGAAAGATCAATTTGACAGAGCTGGCATCCAAAAATGAAGCTTTCAATTCCCGCCCGAAACCTCAGCTCGCTGCTGAGGATCACGAACACGGCGAGACCTGGTTGTCTCGCTATCAGACGAAGCTATGGAACTGTGTCGGATGGGCCCCCGTTGATGGGCGACCCAATGAGCCAAAAGTCGGTTTTACAGCAAGCAGTTGAGGCCAAAACGACCCGGACAAGCTGGACGAGAGACGAGATCAAGCAGATTTATGATGCACCGCTGATGGAGCTCGCTTTTGCAGCAGTGAGTCCATTATAATCTTCCGTACCAAGGTTCCCAAATCTTGAGGTTCATCCGACTGATTCATGAATCTCATCCAGGGAAGCGTTCACCGACAATTCCACAATCCAGCGAGTATCCAAATGTGTACGCTTTTGAACATCAAAACTGGCGGTTGCTCCGAAGACTGCAGCTATTGTGCACAATCATCGCGCTACACTACTGGTGTAAAAGCAACCAAAATGGTGAACGTCGAATCGGTTCTTGCTGCGGCCAAGATTGCCAAAGAGAATGGAAGCACGAGGTTCTGCATGGGTGCTGCATGGCGAGACATGCGCGGACGAAAAACAAACCTCAAAAATGTCAAGTTGATGGTCGAGGGTGTGAGAGGAATGGGTTTGGAGGTTTGCGTCACTTTGGGTATGATTGATGAGAGCCAGGCCAAGGAATTGAAAGAGGCTGGCTTGACGGCGTACAACCACAATCTCGATACTTCTCGAGAGTTCTACCCCAGCGTCATCTCGACAAGAACCTATGATGAGAGACTCAATACTATCAAAGCGGTTCGAGATGCAGGACTGAACGTCTGCACCGGAGGTATTCTCGGTCTTGGCGAGAAAGCCCAAGACCATGTCGGGCTTATCTATGCCGTGGCCACTTTACCAGCACACCCCGAATCATTCCCCGTCAACACCTTGGTACCCATCAAGGGAACACCACTTGGGGATAACACTCCAAGTCCTTTCGATGCCACTTTGAGAACAATCGCAACGGCAAGGATTGTGATGCCAAAGACCATTGTCAGACTTGCCGCGGGAAGGACGACTTTAAGCGAGGAGCAACAAGCACTCTGTTTCATGTCGGGAGCAAATGCAGTCTTCACCGGGGAGAAGATGTTGACAACTCCATGTAATGGATGGGATGAGGACAAAGTCATGTTTGACAAGTGGGGTTTACGACCAATGTTAAGTTTTGAGGTAGAGGCTTTGAGGGAAGACCAGAAGACGCCTTCACTTGCCGAGGCAGAGGTAGTGAAGACTGCAGAGGTTCAAGCTTCCGCTTGATGTTGAAAAGAAAGAAGCAAAAAAATAACTTGAATACAAAACTTGTCGATTGATTTATGTTTCTTTTTTATCATCTATAGCCGTGATTCTCTAGGATTTTTCTTCTCCGTTCTGTCTACCCACTGCTGCATTCTACCCACCAACCTATTAATCTCGTCGGCCGTGTTCTCTGCATGCAGACACACTCTCACCCTCTCCGTCCCTACCGGTACAGTGGGAGACACGATAGCCCTGACTACGAAGCCGCCCTCCTGGCACCACTTAGCCAGATCCTTGGGGCTAGAACTGAGGATCGAGAAGATAGGGCTCTTGGGCATCTCAGGGGGGATCCTCAACAAAGCGCCATGGCCCAGCGGTAAGGTCTGCAGCTTGGCATAGAGAAGCCGTATGAGATCTTGCAGTTTTTCAGCTCGCTGTATTCATTCACGACTTGTCAGTTTTTCATGACCTCTCAGTAGGAGGGGTCTTGGTCTTGGTCTTACACGTTCAGTAGCGCCGCTCTGCAGCAGCGAGTAGGCCGCCTTGATGGCCGCCAGTGACGGAAAAGACATGAAGGTCGTGTAGATCAGCGGGCGCGCGTAGTTGATCAGGTAGGAGCGCGTGAGGTGGTCGCAGAGCAGGACGGCTATATGCACGCAAACACAGAGAGATATATCAGCCCAGATGTTTTCCCCCTCGTGATATCACATCGCTTGAGCTGGAGAGATTACTCGGTGATGAGCGAGCAGGGCAAAAAGAAAAGGAAAAAAAAGTGAGAGAAAGAAAGAGAGAAAGAGAATTAAAAAGAACATACCTCCGTTGCAGCCCAGCGCTTTGCCAAACGTGTGCAGCCGTGCAAAGATGCGCTCTTCGAGCCCCAGTGCACATACCATCCCCCTCCCCCTCGCGCCGTAGATGCCCGTCGAGTGCGCCTCGTCGACGACGATATGCGCGTTCCCGGTCGGGAACAGCTGCTCGACGAGACGGACGATGGCAGCGAGCGGAGCGAGATCGCCGTCCATAGAATACAAGCTCTCGACGGCGACGAAAACACTATTTCCATGACCGTCTCCATCTCCATCTCCACGTGCATCTCCAGCAGTACGCTTCAGCTCCATCTCGTCCTTCACGTCCTCCAGACACGCCCTCAGCGACTCGAGACAGTTATGTCTAAACGCACGCCTCCGCTCGACAGGCACACGTGACACGCGCATCCCCTCGTGGACGGAAGCGTGGATAAACTCATCATAGACGAGGGCGTCGCCTCTCTGCGGGACGCAGGCGAAGAAGCCCGCGTTGGCATCGAAGCCCGAGTTGAAGAGCAGCGCGGCGGGCGCGCCGTGGAAGGCTGCCACGTCGCTCTCGAGCTCTTCTGCGTACGGCGAGTTGCCGTCCAGCAGCCGCGACCCCGTGCTCCCCAGCTGGAAGTCGGGCGCCTCGCCCAGCGTGCGCAGGAACGTCGTCCGCAGCTCGTCGGACGTCGCCAGTGATAGGAAGTCGTTCGATGAGAAGTCGCTTGCCGTTGCTGCTGTTTGCGTCAGTGCTCGCAGCGACGAGTTGTCTTGTCGGCGTGCCAGTTGCGCGGTCATGGATTTGTGGAGTGCCGAGGGCGAGGGCGAGGCTGAGGGCGAGTCTGGGATTGGAGACATGGTTGAAAGAAGAAGAAGAAGAAGGAGAAGAAGAAGTAGAAGTGGAAGAATCTGAATCGATTTCGAGTTTCGTTTCCTCACTGGTGTTGTTCGTGAGGCTCCTTTCTGGAATGTCTGGATTCGCTACTTAGCTTGATATCGATTGATGCACAGCGTTCTGATTCAAGAGTCTAGACAGACACGACCTAGGAAATTCTTAATGGGAAAGATTTAAAACGAAACCATGATGCGACTACCATGCTCTTGCAGCGTGGTACTGGACTGGACGGTACTGATCGTGCAGCACCCGTCCCTCGCTATCTCTCAACTCACTCCCTGCTAGAGCAGAACCTTGAACCTTAAGCGACCAAGAGAGCGCAATATTAATTAATACCGTAGAGTAGAGTAGAGTACAGTAACCAAGTTGACCAACCCAAACCCATCCCCCAAACCCAACCCAACCCAACCTCGGCACAATCCGAGCAAGCCCACCAACCAACCAACCATCGACAACCACGAAGACCAGCTTGTAGCTACTGTATCTATACAGCACAAAAGAAAACAGGAACCAGCCTAAGTTTCACAGCTTCACAGCTCCAGATCCACCCACAGCAGCCCAGTGGCTTTCTTCTTTTCCTTTCTTTTCCTGACATGCACAATAGACTTTTGTTGTCGGAAATCTGTTGAGGCTAAGTGAGTCATTTATTGCAAGTCGCTCACCTCGAGGGAAAGTCGGTTGAAGAGAGAGGGGAAGCGGGTGGAGCGACGGAGGGATGGAGGGATGGATGGATGGATGTACAGTACTTGCATAGCCCCTCTATGAGCTCTCGAGCTCCCCTGTACCTGCCCCTGCATGCGGGCGGGCACTTCCAGCTTCCCCCCACCAGCCCATCACTCCACTGTAGCGAGCACACCACTGAGCAGCATCGGGTATTAATGAGACGAATATCGACTTACTATACGGCAACAGAAAGAAGGAAAGAAAGAAAGTATACTGCATGCTACTCTACTGTACATGAATCAAGAAAACCCCCCCATCCGAACAATTGATCTCACACCCACACCCTCACCCTCTCAATGTCTCGTGGTGCCATCCTCTACCGCCACCTACGAACCTACCAGATCTACGGCGCCAATACGGGAGTGGGCAAGACCGTCTTCTCGACCATCCTCTGCCGCGCCCTCGCAAAGGCCAGCGAGAGAGGGAGAGAGGGGGAGAATGTGTGGTATCTCAAACCCGTGTCGACGGGACCGGCCGACGAGGCGGACGAGAGGCACCTGAAGCTATTCGCGCCCGAGACGAAGGCGACGTGCTTGTTCCAGTTCGCAAAGGCCGTGAGCCCTCATATCGCAGCGGCCGAGCATGATGGCAGCACCACCAAGGTACGTAGTTCCTCCTCGGATCAAGCGATTGAGAATTGCTGACTTGCTGATCACATGATAGCCGCCGTCAGACTCGCTGCTGGTCGAGTTGATCGCGCGAGAGGTGAAGAGATATTCGGAATCGGGTCCTGGCGTTGCTTTTGTTGAGACGGCCGGTGGAGTGCACTCGCCTGCTCCATCTGGTTCCTCGCAAGCTGATCTCTACCGCCCGCTCCGCTTGCCGGTCCACCTCGTCGCCGACTCGAGGCTGGGAGGCATCTCATCTACCATCTCGGCCTTCGAGTCGCTGCACATCCGCGGCTACCATGTCGATTCCATCCTGGTCTTTCGCGATGACACGTATCGGAATCACGAGTATCTGTCCAGCTATTTTCTAAAGAAGGGCATCAAGACATTATCCCTGCCGCCTCCACCATCGCCGGGCAGAGACCAAGTGGAAGATCAAGATGGAATGAAACGCTACTACAGCCAGACCGCAAAGAGTGATGAGCTGGAAGAATTTCTTGCTCAAAGTCACGAGAGGCATGATGCTCGAATCGAGAGGTTAGAGGATCTGGCTGCAAAGGCCCACAAGAGTATTTGGTACCCCTTCACGCAGCATCAAAATCTGGAACCCGAGCACATTTTAACCATAGATTCTGCATACGGCGACTTTTTCCAGACGTTAGATAATCCAGTTGGGTCAACCGAAGGAGCAACGGTAAAGGGCGAAGCGGCTCAAAACTTGCTAAACACGACCTTTGATGCTTCCGCATCTTGGTGGACTCAAGGTCTGGGTCACGGATCTCCAGATCTAGCATTGTCAGCCGCTCATGCCGCTGGCCGGTATGGACATGTGATGTTCGCGGGAGCCATCCACGAGCCTGCACTTCAAATTACTGAAACCCTACTTAATAATCTAAAGAATCCAAGATTGCAGAAAGTTTTCTTTTCTGATGATGGTAGTACTGGTATAGAAGTCGCGGTGAAGATGGCTCTAACTGCATCTTCAAATCGTTATGGCTGGTCAGGAGAAGATCCCAAGGAGGTGGGTATTCTTGGGTTGAAGGGAAGCTACCACGGTGACACTATCGGGGCAATGGATTGCTCCGAGCAATCGACTTTCAATGACAAGGTCCATTGGTACCAAGAACGTGGATGCTGGTTTGACTTTCCACAAGTCAAATTGAAGGATGGAAGATGGGTAGTAGAGGCTCCAGCTGGTTTGAAAGATGTCTTCGGCTCAGAGAGCTTTACCACACTCGCAGATATATTTGCAGTGACACGAGACGATAGTGAAGCGAAACTAAAGTACGAGAAGTACATCAAAGAGACACTGTTTGAACTGGTTCATGACGAAGGCATGAGATTTGGAGCATTGGTTCTAGAGCCTATTATTCTTGGAGCTGGCGGCATGTTGTTCTGGTATGTGGCAGTCGAAAACAAATTGTACTATACTAACCTTTGACTTCAGTGATCCGTTATTTCAAAGAACACTCGTTGATGTTGTTCGGTCGCATCCTGAAATATTTGGAACGAGCACCAACAAGCCATCACCAGCAGACAAACTAGCCTGGCAAGGACTTCCCGTAATTTTCGACGAAGTTTTTACAGGCTTGTATCGCCTGGGCAGCTTTACACCATCGTCACTATTGAACACACATCCGGATATTTCTGTTCATGCGAAACTCCTGACTGGTGGACTATTACCGCTCTGCACGACAATCGCTAGCGACAGTGTCTATGAAGCTTTCCTGAGTGACGAGAAGAGCGATGCCTTGCTGCATGGCCACAGCTATACTGCACATGCTGTTGGCTGCCAGGTGGCCCAGACTTCTGTCCAAGCCATGATAGACATGGACCGTGGTGGGAACTGGGATCAGTATAAGAAAGACTGGACAGAGCCAAACCCATCTTCAACCAAGAAGATCGAGGAGACTGAGATCTGGAGCGTGTGGGGAAAAGACTTCGTTTCTCGACTCTCGCACGCAAAGGATGTCGAATCCGTGATCACCCTCGGCTCTGTGCTAGCCATCAACTTACATGATGGCGACAACGCTGGCTATACCTCGACGGCTGGGAGCGAGCTGCAAAAGAAACTGCTCCAGGGCGTCGAGGGTGGATTCAATATCCATAGTCGGGTGCTGGGCAACGTGATATATCTGATGGCGAGTCAAACCAGTGAGGTAGAGACTTTGCGCGAGATCGAGAACCGCCTCGAAACAGCTTTGCCGTTGGCATAGGAAATGGGTTTGGGCGTCTCGTGATGGTCTGGATTGTGCCATGTAAAAGAAAGGAGTCAAGTTGACGGATAAGAGTTTCGCCGATCCGATCATGGCTTGAGAGAGTGGTTAACGCGTAAGATTCACGGGGTGAGATGTGCAACAGACGAATCCTGTGCTCTTGTGTGGCTCTGTGATTGGGCGAAGCACCGTAGGAAGGAAATAAGCAAATAAGGAAATATCGCCAATGGTCAACCTTTGCATTTTTGAGTCTCTTGAGCTCTTTTCAACTTGATTTCTTTTCTTTCGAAGATACATTCCTACAAGCAAATTCTCGACTCGATACCGGCCAGCAATTGTAGATATATAGAAGTCTCTTTTCAAGAGTTCTTTTCAAGGCTACCCCACTGCCCGGGTCCACGCTACCTTAAATCCGCCCTGAATACCCGAAAGCCCGATACGGGTAAGCGCCGTCAGCAGGTTGCATGCGATTGATGTGCAGCCAGGATAGATGGTCAAGACTTCTACAAGCTATTAATGTCAGCAGAGTGCAGCTTCGCAAACGATGGTTATTCAAACCTCATCTTTCCAAGAGCATCTCTGTGCATATCTCCGATCCCGAAGCCCAGTTCCAGAATAGCTCACCATGGCATCGAGCGGGCCGGTCCTTAGCAGTGCTACGCCCGTGATCGAGGTCTTTCCTATGATCCAGGGAGCCGATGTGCAGACTAGAGACGATTGGAGCGGCTTCTCGAATCCAAGGGTCCGGAGGAAACTGCAGAATAGGTTAAACCAGAGATCTTCTCGTGAGACCCGCCCTGCTGAGGCTTGATGCTTGATGCTTGATGCTCATGCTCTCCAAACGGCAACTAACATCTGGCCAGGGAAGCGAAAGGCTGGTCAGTTGACTTCAGACCTCCGTGGCCATCTACCAGCCACCTTCCGAGAAGCCTACGAGAGATCCGGGAAAGTGATATTCGCTCCTCGGATCATATCAGATGAGAATCTCACACGGGCCAACACGTCTCTCTTTTCGTTGCCCGAGAGGAGGACGTCTCCGGAGAGCGACGACGACACCTGCACGACAGAGCTCGTCGAGGCCAAGAGCCCCAAAAACGCATGTCTCGTCAACAAAGCCATCATGAATCTCGTCATGACGTCGAGTGACTTCCGCAGCTTCGTCACACAGACACACATCTACCCGCTGTCGGTCGACCACGCGCTGCTCACGCTGCTGCACTTCAACCTGATCCGCGCCCTGGCGCAGAACGTCTTCGTGCTCGGTCTAGAACCGACAGACATGGAGCTGGACGTGCTCTCGCCGTGGAACTCGACGACGGCGTCGGCGGCACCACCACTGACGCACCTGCCGCCGACGCTGTACCCGACGCACCTGCAGCGCACCGTGCCGCACCACCCCGAGATCGACGTCCTGCCCTTCGCCCAGTACCGCGACAACCTCATCCGGGCCGGCGACTCGGTCGACGACGTCGAGATCTGCCTCGACATGGTCTACGGCGTCGACACGCGCGCCCACCAGACCCTGTGCGCCAGGGGCGTCACGGGCGCGAGGACCGGCTTCATCGTCTGGGCCGACCCGGATCAGACTTGCAACTGGGAGATCGACGAGGCCTTCTTCCTCAAGTGGAAGCACCTGTTCCGGGGCTGCCAGGACGTCATCGACGCTGCGAACTACTGGCGCTCGAAACGCGGCGAGCCGGACTTGGTTATCGAGGAGGAGGAGGAGGAGGAGGAGGAGGAGGTGGAGGTTTAGATTTTGAACGTTGGGTTTCTGGCGTTTTTTTTTATAGTCTTTCTATTCCTTGTTGTATACCTAGGCAGGTAGGTTTGCTTATATCATGTCATGTCATGTAAATTTAGAAAAGACATCTACTCTTATCTACCACTACCTTGTTGTGTAAGTATCTATCCATCTGTGCCTACCAATTTCCACGTTTCCTTTCTTCTCTTTCTTTCTTTCTTTCCTTCTTTCTGTTGCTGTTACATGTCTAGGTCCTCATGCCATGCCATGTTATGCTATGTAAATTTAGAAGAAGAAAAAACATCTACTGCATCCACGTACTGCCTCGCGTGAGTACCTGTCTATCTCTCCCTACCAACTCCTACTCCTTTTCTTTTCCTCTTTTTCCTCTTTCCTCTTCTTCTCTTTTTCTTTGAGAAAAAAGAAAAAGAAGGATCACCAAGGATACCTGACGCCCTCCCAAGTCCAAAAGCTCGCCTCGCCTTCCTCGACCCTCCCGCCCGTCGTCTTCCCCCCCTCGTCCGCACCTCCCCTCCCTTTCTCGGCAACGACCCCCATCATGCAGCGGATGCTCTCCGGCGCTTCGATGACGCCCTGCACTTCCCAGTCCACGTCGACGTTCCTCGCCATGTCCGTCAAGACCTCACCGGGGTGGAGGGCCAGAACCACGGGCGGTGGACGGAGAGAGAGGGTGTGTGTCTGTGTCTGTGTCTGTGTCTGACTTTGTTCTTCTTTGGCGTGCGACTGTCTCTGCAACTCACACGCGAGATGCTTTTTACATATCAAGTCAACACCCATGGTCTCTCTTCCTTTTTCTTCTTCTTTTTTTTCCCCCTCTGGTGCTTTTTCTCTTCTCGGGGACATGAAAGGAGAGGAAAAGGAGAGCTTACACGGATACCCATATTCAGGGCGGCTTTCGAGGCCGCGTACGCGGCGAAGCCGTCCTCGAAGCCACGGAAGCGCGCCGCGGAGCCGGAGTCGGACGAGATGAAGACGAGCGTCTCGATGGTGATGTGTGGAGACAGTCTGAGCAGGTGCTGAGCGGTCATGAGTGGGCCGATGGTGTTTGTCTGGAGATGGGAGTTGAAGGTTGCGAAGTTCCTAGGAGTTAGAATTAATCGTTAACGAACCTTTTCTTCTTCTTTTCTTCCTCGTGTGTGAGAGGGACACCAGATGTAATACTCACATCTCAGACACCCGATTAGGATATTCCAAAATTCCCGCGTTCACAACTACTACATCGATCACCCCTTCTCCTTCTGCTTCGCTAGCAAGCTTCGCCCTCACGCCCCTCGCTAGTTCTTTGATGCTCTCTTCGGACGTAACATCACATTGCAAGATCTCGAGCGTCTCGCGATACGACTCTTGGAGTTTTTGAAGCGGCGCTGCAGAAGAGAGGCTGCGGTAGGTTGCGAGAACGCTATTTCCTGCTTTCAGCACTTGGGAGACGAACTCATAACCGATGCCTCGCGTCCCGCCGACTATTAACCACGTTTGTGGCATTTGTTGGTTTTTGGCAGGGCGTGATTTGGTTTTCGTGTCTGGATGCAGGTCGGGCGGGGGTTTGACTGGGGGATAGGAGAGAGTGTGTGTGATTTGCCGGGCAAGAATATGTAGAAGAGTGATCTCATTTCACCCCACTCTTGATTGGACGAGTGGTGCGAAGGTGGTGATCAAGGCTGCAGATTGATTTTACATCATGCGGTTTAAGCTTTCCGGGGGAGAAAAGAAGCTTTCTTGTTTTTTTCTGTCTTGTATATTTTGTTTCGGTTTCTTTCGATAATTCATTCACAATCTGTTTTCGAAGATTGGTATGAGATTTTCCCTTCGTAGATTCGGGGGTTCGCCCTCGTCGTTTATCTGTGACTCGCTAAATGAGAAGCTGCAGAATTGCCGACGGCACATTGGTTAGAGATCAGCCTGTTCGGCTCTCATTCGTCACTCCAACTAATGCTTAATACCGGAACCATCACTACACTTCCAGGGTAGTCAGGTGAGAGGGTAGGATTTATTTTGCCAAATTGCCGAAATGGGACTTCACTATGGGGTATCGGTCCGGAAACGGCTTGAGAATTTTCAAGGCCAGATCTGCAATATTAAAAGTGCTTAATAGCCCGCAGCTGAGCTTATTTTTTGAGGTTCTGTTTTGTGCCCGTCTTGTTTTCGGCTTGCTTCTACAGAATTGAATATTTTAATATGCTTTCGACTATAAAGAATATCGTCTTTTTTGCTGGTGCATTGGTGTATGCTCAGCAGCCTGCCTGGGCCCAATGTAAGTTTCCAATGGAAAAAGGAAATCGAACTTTAGAAAAGAGCAGATGCAATGTGACTTGGTTGTCGATTTCTGACGATACTAGGTGGTGGCATCGGATGGTCTGGAGCAACCACTTGTGTTAGTGGATATACCTGCACAAAGTCGAAGTGAGTTAGTCCCAAGGGTAGAGATATAAAGCAGATATACTGACCATGCATAGTGATTGTGAATAATCCACCACTCCCAAAACAAATTTGTTGGTTAACATGCTCTCAAGATTATTCCCAATGCTTGCCAGGCGCCGCTGGGACCACACTTACTTCGGTAACAAGCACCAGAACGGGGACGGCAACCACAACACCACCAGTCTCGACAACCGCTTCAGGTGGTGGATATCCGGGAGCAACACTACAGAGTCCATATATCTGGATTCGTGCAGTTGAGGCCCCAAATTTCCACGCATACCTCCAAACGAGCCCAACAAACGTAGCTGGAACAGCAATTCTCTCTTCATATACCACGGCTGGACAATACAATATTGTCAATGGACAGCTCGTTGAATTGGTCTCTGCCAGTGGTGGGCTGCTATATGCCAATGTTGAGCAGCAGGCCAACTCCACTGTCGTCAAGCTCGCTGTCACATTCACAACGACGCCCAACACCTATGGTACCTTTTCATGGTCGGGTGATGCTTTACAGTGGAGCGTAGCAGGTATCAGTCGTCCCAACTTGAGCGCCTGGCTGGTCTGTGCAAACCAGCAGTTGTTTATCAACCTGGGTCCTTATGCTTATAACACACCGGCAGGGTGTGCTGATGAGACGGTAAGATGCTGTTTTGATTTTAGATGACGAGTGAAAGCTGATCAAATTCAGATCCATTTTTACAACGGCGCAACTGCTGTTGATTGAGTGAGGGAGAAAAGAGGGCAGTGAGAACGTAATAGGAGTATAAGATTGAAGCCAGTGTATACATCAATATATACATACTTAGGTACATACACACACTTCGTGTACATAGCATTATGTCATACCCTGGTACTAGCCTTCCCCAAACCGTTCCCAGCCCTGCTTGCAGAGAGAAGTACTTGGTTCATGCGAGCCCTTTACAGTATGGTTCTCTGCGGCAAACATCGGATGCTGAAATATGGTTTAAGTTTCCCATGGTGTCATATCAAGGTTGCAATGGCTGTCAAGCTGTCAATGGCCAGTCGAGGGATGAGGTTAGGCTAGCGCTCCCACAAGCTCCCACAAGATAGCGCCAATTCTGCAAACAGAAGTATCCTCTCATACAGTAGTCTCGATTCTAGCTATTGCATGGGGCTGAGGGCACAGCGTCGTAACAGTAATGGTGTGTCCTGGGCAAAGAGGGTGCTTGGGGGGCATTGGTAGACTAGTAAAGATGGCAGAGATGCTGCCATTGGCAGAAGCCGTGAGGCCGACCGTTGGCAGGGCTTTGTCGTCAAATCTTCTTTGCGCCTTCGCTGTAGTATTCCTTCAATAGTTGCGACCCATTGGATTTGTTCGTACTGTACAATCGAGCGGGGTCGGTCTTTGAAGCTGTACCTACTGTACGTACGTTGTATGTTGTGAGTGTGAGAGTGAGTGTGGGTGGCGTTAGTGTGGGAGAAGCATGTCAGTGATAATGTGGAGAGCAGCAAATCAGACTTGTCGTTTTCGGGACATTCAGCCGAGGTCACATCTAGATCCAGGACAAACCTTGTTACGATCCCCAAAACCTTGTTCGATCACTGTATCTACTTGTCTTCACACGCATCATCCATTCAATTCGCTCACCACGACACGACACAACCATCACGATTCATGGCTGACGGTGCTCTGCAGCCTTCTGTTTGTATCCTCATCTTCGCAAGGATCCAAGCACAATGCGCACCGGGAATGGAAGGTCAATGAGATAGACCGGGGGCCCTAAGCCAGCTCCCGGGTCCCGCCCCGAAGCCACTAACAGCTTCAATAACGGGAAAGTTGATTCTATACCTCTTCCGGCCGACAGGAGATGCTGGTGCTGGTGCTGGTGGCCGGGAAGTTTCCCATTGGAGTGCACTTTCGTACAATAACACTCCCCCAAGCCCGCGGCCTGCGAAGAAGCACGAAGCACTCCCGGACCATCATCCAAGAAAGAACCTTCTCAATCGGCTCGCCATCCCCAGGATCTTCTGTGCCAGTGTTCAAAAGACGTCATCATCTACCGTATCCCCTCTCAGTACAACCTCGGTGCTACCGTACTTGCAGAGGTTATCGAGACTCGATCCCAGAGCAGAGCTCCCCAGCCAGCTCGAGTTGCAGAGCACAGACAGCCACTCAAGAGTAATCTCCAAACTCAGCCGGACCCTTGAACACATCGCGGGGGCTGTCAAGATCTGCCCTCCAAGGTGGAGCGCACAGATCTTAAGATATCTTGTATTCAATAATGCCGAGCGAGTAACTCAAAATCACCCCGCTAGTAGGCATTACCCTTCACTGGCAGCCCACCTCTGTCAGCTCAGAGTACTTCTTGTCACGCACCTCCGTCATCTTGCCATCTCACTATTTTGCCTGGCTCTCCCCTTCCAACATGTCAGAATCTATCGATCAGGTTATTCAGAACGGCAAACCCTTCCACCAGCCTAATTGGTCACCGCCGTCATCTACAAGGCCTCAGTTCCCACCATCTCCGGTACACACAGCTACTACGCGACGAGAACTCGGACTGCGACGCACGAGCTCCCAGGCTGGCTTGAATGAACGCTTTGGATGTCCTTCGCCTCGACTCGAACGGGATGGCTGGGCAGGTGGGGGCATAGCTACGATGAGATCAAGTGAAGAAGACGGAAGTGGCAGTAGCAGTAGGAGTGGCATTGGGCCGACAAATCTGGCAGGCATTGGTATCTCTGATGCCCTTGGTGGAAATGGTTCCAGCACCACAGACTTCTTCAGCCCCGAGGTTTTTCAGATTGTGTTACACAACCCGACTACGGCGCATCGATTTCTGAAGTTCTGCCAAAACAGGGCATGTGGTGAGAACATGGAGTTTTTGGAGAAGGCATGTTTGCATTTCCCTAGTTCTGCGGTGCCCCAATTTCATTCGCAATAAAGGGTGGTGGAAGTTTTGAACTAAACACACTCGCCTGGTATCTCTGAATCATCGCTAGTGGCTGCGCCAGCGAGAGTGATCACTACTTTTTGATGCACCTACATGCTGCCGATGGAAAAGACAGAGGTTTAAGCAAGCAGTCCTTGCTATTTGCTATACAACTACTACAATTATAATATTGAAATATGATGATAGACGAAATACTGACATTCGTTATAGGTTGGGCAATACCATCGACTTCTTGATCAATTGACACAACTCATTTCAAGCATCCACAACACGTACTTGTCTCCGGAGGGGGCCAACGAGATCAATGTTCCCTACAACGTGTCTCGCCAGACATTGACAGGCGTGAAAACTGCTGCCCAGAAACAATTGCCAGCGCTGGGATCCATATTTGCAGGTGCTCAGGATCACGTTGAAAAGTTACTAGCGGGCGATATCTATCACCGATTTGTCAAACATCAGGTTACAACAACTGCGGCTCTCGCCCTATCTGACAACAAGGATAGCTTTCAAGGACTAGGAGACTGTTTTTGCTTAACGGATCCCTCAATCGCCGACAACCCTATTCTTTTTGCATCGGACGGTTTTGTTGCTGTGACTGGGTATAGCAGGAAAGATATCATACCACGGAACTGTCGATTTCTTCAAGGACCGGCAACAGAGCGCTCATCGTCAGAGCGGCTCAGGGTTGCAATCCGCAACGAGGAAGAGACGGTGGAACTACTGCTGAACTATCGAAAAATGGCGATCCATTCTGGAATCTGTTATATGTTGCGCCGCTCTATGACGAGAATGGGATTGTGAAGTTCTTCATAGGCGGGCAGATCAACGTTAGCACCACAGTTTTGACATGTACCGATGTCTTGAAGGTGTTAGGGCAGAATGTGGACGATGACGAAGATCGCGCAAGTTTTAAAAGCGCACATAGTACAAGAAACAATAGCGTTGGCAGTACGCAAACCACCGAGAAGCCAAGAAGTTCTTTCTTTAGGAGCTTCCGCGCAAATCGCTCTGCTTCTACTAGTCCGAAAATAGGAGTGACCATGACCAAAGAGGTTGGTATGGAAGGAGAACTGATCAACCGAGTTGGGAAGATGAATATTCGCACTCAGATTGAGGCTTTTTACACAGCCTACTCAAAAGTAAGTCTGATGTGGGAAAGCTATGGGGGATGTTTATTGACTGATTAAACAGTATCTTGTCATGACCTATACGCCTACCTCGTCAGGGGCGAGTCTTGTGATTTCGCATTACTCACCCGGAGTGATCGATATGTTATGTCTCAACCTGCCCAACGGTGCAATTGCGTCGATTTACTACAAGGACATATTCCGGGTTCTGGCGGAACACTCGTCGTCGTCATCCATTACCAAATCCTTCAAGCAGACGGTGCGTGACCACCTCCAAGGCGGTCGAGCTGTGAGCGTCGAGCTTAGCCTACTTACCGGCTATGAAGAAGTCAAGAGAGGAGGTGCCTTCTCACGAGGCAACAGCGAAATCGTGTTCCGAAGGACGGAGGAGAAATATGTCAGCCACTGGACACCGCTGAAGGACGAAGAAGGCGCGGTGAAATGGGTCGTCCTCACGATCGCCCCGAAATAGGAGTTTCTCTTGGTGCCGAGCATGAATGAAGATCTCGGGGGTGATGCTGGAATGGAACCTTGGTCGGTAGGATAAAATATACCCGGAGTTTGGATATGGGTGGTTTCGTTTCTTGTGTACCAATAATTTGGGTTGGGCTATATTGGAGGAACTGTTCACATTTGGGAGATGGTTGGGAAGATTGTAATTATGAACGAGACTCGGGTCTGTTGTGCAAAGGTTATGCTTGGATAGGTATGGGAAGATGCAAATCAAACACGTGGCTGTTGTGTACAGACTCCAGAGAGAGACTAGTACAAGGACCTTGCATAGTGGTTTATGAATGCCTTCACAAAATTCAAAACCAAAAGTAAGACAAAACTCGTCGTCCTCGTCGTCGCCCCCGTCATGCCCTCCCTCAGACCCGGTCACGTCTTCTGGAAAATCTCCCTCGGTTTGATTAACGACGATAAGATCGGCCCCGGAGCCGGGTGGTGAAACGCATCATCATCATGGCGACAATGATAATCCCTATCGCAGGGAAATTGTGGCCGAGGGATCGACTTGGGAATTTGGAGGGTAGAAGATGGCACGGAGTTCCTTAGCGAGCGCTGGACCCCCTGCCTACCCTCTGCGAAGTTGCAGGACGGAGGCCCCAGGGCTCAGGGCTGATGATGTGATTGATCTCCTTCGTAATGACGAGGAGCGGAAATGTGGGGAGGGTTATTTTGTTTTCTTTTGTCTTTTTCTTTGCTTTACTGCGCTGGTGCTGGTGCTGGTTGGGGGTCTGGTACTTGACTGTACGGAGGGGAGGTACGGAGGTACGAGGACTCGAGGAGATTTGGGAGTGTTGCTGGGGTTTGGGGGGTTTTGAGAGGCAGGGGTAGATGGTTGTTGGTTGGGTGGACGGGTGGGTGGGTGAATGGAAGGGAGAGTGGAAGGGGTGGAAGGGTGGAAGGGTGGAAGAAAGTGAGGTTGTTGATGCAGTAATGATGGATAAATGGGATGAACTCTAAGGGTGGGGTAGTAGTGTACAGTAGTGGTGGTGGTTCATCTGATGTTTGATGTCTGATGTCTGATGTCTACTGTAATGTCTTGATGTTTCTTCTTGTCTTGTCTTGTCTTTCGAGTCTCCATCTCCATGAGTACTAAAATAGAAGACACTCAGAGTCGTGCAGACTGTTGAAGATCCCTCTCCTGCCCTTTCCTTCCTTCCTGAGCTTCCGCTTCCTCGTTGTTTAGGGCGCGTATTTAGTGTCTAGGGCGCGCATCAATGCTGATCCCAGCAGCGCAATCTTGTTTGACGGGCTGCGGCCAATGACACTGTTTCGTGCCTGGCTACTTCCTGCTATTTTCTGCCCTTTGCCCTACGCGGCCTGGTCGGTTTGTTCGCTGTGGGGAGGCTACAGGGATGTGCTGCAGGGGAAATCCCGCCCTGAAGCCACTGAAGCCACTGGAAGCCCCGCTCGCTCCAAGATTTCCATTCCGATTGCTGTTGCTCTTGCTGTTGCTGCACGCACAAGCACACGACGCACACTCTCATTCTCATTCTTACTGTCACTCACACCACCTCGTCGTCGCTCTCTTTTCTCTCTCTCCCTTCCTTTCTTCTCACCTCCTCTTCCTCTCCTTCCCCTCCTCACCCTCGCGTCCTCCGCCCATCTTGCGAATAGCATCAGATTCTCGTCGTCCTTCTTTTATCGACGGGTCTTTCGATTGTTCATTCTCCTCCACACGTTCTTTACTTACAATACAAACACACCCGCCCGAATAAACTTAATTGTTTACTTCCCCTTCCCCTGCGAAGTACGACCGATTCACGACCACACCCACAACCCCCCCAAATCTCACGAACAGGAACAAGAACAGCCAGCCAGCCATCCGCAACTCACGCTCCTTTTCCGTTGTCTCGTGTGATAATTGTTAATACAATAATAACGACCCGACAATCTTCATCGCCCCACGTCCCAGAACGCCTCTCCAACTTCCCCAACATCTTCGACAATCTACACATTCTTGACTACCTCTGTTGGTATACGCAACCTCACTAACAAGATGGTTC
The DNA here is from genome assembly GCA_029641185.1 of Pseudofabraea citricarpa. Taxonomy (NCBI): domain Eukaryota; kingdom Fungi; phylum Ascomycota; class Leotiomycetes; order Helotiales; family Dermateaceae; genus Pseudofabraea; species Pseudofabraea citricarpa. The sequence goes on along the minus strand of JAPWGK010000024.1, from coordinate 451,231 downwards.
ACCACCGACACTCGCGCCATGTTGCGCGCGCTGCCGAACCCAAACCCGCCCCGGCCCAGACCCTGGTATCCATTGTTTATGTCACGGCGTCTCCAACATTCACCGGCGCAATTGCAGGATACACGACCATTGGAGCCAACGACAATGATGACAAGTCAACCACCGAAGCCGTGGCCGCCGTACCCTCAACCACCGAGATCATTCAGCAGACCAGCTCCAAGTCGGCCTCGGTCCAGCCCAGCATCCTCGCTGCTTCCTCGCCGACTTCAACGGCCGCCGTCGTGAAATCGAGCTCGACCAGCACTCCATCTGTGATCCTGGCCCCATCCACGTCCATCGCCTCCACCATCGCCCTCTTGGCCGCCACAGGTTCAACAACCACTTCGCGTTCAACCTCCGCTACTTCCTCTGCTACCTCAGCCACGGCCGCTTCTGCCTCATCGACCGGATCAGCCGATGCCGAGGCGGGCATGAGCACGGGAGGAAAGGTTGGACTCGCTTTCGGTATCATCTGCCTGATCGGAGTTGCTCTCTCCTTGGCCTTGTTCTTCTTCAAGAAGAGAAAGGATGCGGCGAAGCACGAGCAGTTGGACAATGAGAAGAATGATATCTTTGCTGGTAACAGTGCAGCAGCTGCACGTGCTGCCAGCGTCCGCACTGCCCACACGGCCGCGACTGCTCCTCGTCTGTCTCTTCGACCGATCACTCAGAACTTTGCCATGTTTGGAGCCGACAAGCGTGCCAGCCGGGTCAACGCGATGGAGAAGGCCAATTCCCAAGGATCGGTTAATCAAGCTGCGCCAGCCACCCCATCCAAATCCCCAGTAGCAATGCAAGGACAGGAGCAGAACAGAAGCAACCCATTCGGCAACCACGCCGAAACCATTGATTCCGCCAACGCAAATGGACCACCTATCGTCGAGGGAATGAGCGCTGATGGCAAGATTGTTGCTGGTTCCGCCATTGGAGTTGCAACTACCACGCCTGCTGTCGGCCTTGTTCGCGGAGCTTCCAAGCGCGGAAATGGACCAAAGCCGATGGACTTCACCAAGCCATTGATGATGCCCCGTACTCCATCCAGCCCTACCGGTACCGAATTCAGCATGTCATCTGAGAAGGAATCTCCTGTTCAGCCTACCCCTACTGGTGTAGCTATTGCTGCTGCCGGTGGTCCACCCAACACTGCTGTTCACCGTGTCCAACTCGACTTCAAACCTTCTATGGATGATGAGCTTGAACTCAAAGCTGGTCAATTGATCCGTCTCTTGCACGAGTATGATGATGGATGGGTAAGTTTCTGATATCCTAATCTAGAAAGAAATGCTAACAGTACTAGGCTCTCTGCATTCGTCTTGATCGCTCTCAACAAGGTGTTGTTCCCCGAACCTGTCTCTCGACTCGCCCAGTCAAGCCTCGTCCTCAGCAAAACGGTCCTCGTGGTCCTCCTCCAGGAATGCGTGTCCCAACTCAAAATCAACGCCCCATGTCTCCTGGTATGCAAGGCCCACCAAGCGCAGCTTCTACCTCCAGCAGTGGTCCCAGAACTCCCATCGGCAATTTGGCCCCTCGACCAATGACACCTAACGGCAACCAAAATCAACCAATGACTCCCAACGGCAACCCAAATCGTCCGATGACTTCAGGTGGAAACCAGAACAGACCCATGACCCCGAATGGCAATCAGAATCGTCCAATGACTCCTAATGGCAGCCAACCCCGACCAATGACACCAAATGCTGGCCTCCAAATTAACACTCAACCTCTTATGATTCAGGGACAAGTACGTGTTCGTAGCCCAACAATCACTCAAGGACCGGCTCCACGCAGCCCTACTGGACCAAGCCCTGCTGGACCAGTCTCAATGAACCCGGTCACCGTGGCCACTCCTACTCCTGCTCCTGATTCGCGTCCAAGTACCCCACAAGCTCAAGAACGTCCTCAGGGTCCTCCACCAGCTGCTCAAGGTGCAGTTGGTAGAAAACCAGTTCCTGGCCAAGCTCTATAAATTATTGGGTTGTACAAAGTTTGGGACGAATCTGGCGCATAAGGGATAGGTTGGCGCGATATGGAATTTTGATTGATATGAGAGCGATGAACAACAAATACTGCCGTTTCCTAAGCACTTCGCTTCTTTGTGGGATTTTTGAGACACATTGTTAGATGTGAGCGCCGAGTTTAGCGCTTTTGAGGCTTTGCACTTTACCTGGACCTTTTACTCCTGTCGTCTTGGACGGAGCTGTATCGTGTATCTATGGACCTCATTCTTTCGTTTTACTTCCTGGCCTTAATAGGTCTCTTGTGTCGAGTTTGATATTCCCTTTACATTTTGCTCGCAAGGTCTGCAACTCTCCTTGTGTTCTTTTCTTTTCTTTTCTCCTCCAGCTGGGACGTTGGGTTGAGGTGATTTTTGTAAGCGGTCGAGACTCTGATCTTAGTTGGTACCGAGCAAGAGCAGGAGCTTTGTGCTTCTCTTCTCTTGCGCGGTGTGGTGTTGTGTGTAGTAGCGAACCTGGCCCAGGTCCTGGCCCTGGAGCAGTAGCACATGGCTGTGTGGGTTTTTGTAGATAGATAGCCGAGGAGAGGTGGTGGTAGCAGCAGTGCTAGAGATGAAACTCCAAATGCAAATAAATATTCAAGATGGTTTCGTGTTGTGTTTGTTCTTTGCGTAATGATGGTTGGTCGACATGCTTGATTTGGTTCATTCTTGTATTGTTGTGTCTGTTTTATTTTTCTAGTGATAGATGGATGATATACTTGGTTCATTTTTGTAGTGTTGTCGTGTACTTTATTCTTCTCTTTTATATGATAATGGATGGGTGACAGACATACTTCACTAGGTTTATTCTCGTAGTGCTGTCGTGGCATACATCCCAGCTGTCTCAAGAAAACGGCCAGTGCAGAAGGTTGAGCGAGCCAAGTCGGTGGAATCAATTAACCTCTGTGGGTATATAACAGGTTCGATCTCATTCACAACAATACAGATAGACAAGGTCACTAACTTTCTGGGCCTTTTCTGCAGTACGTCTATCCAGCATAAGGTTCATTGTCATTTGATCTACCATACTGTGCGATAACTAGGTAGGTAAGCTTGGTCGGGGGGAGGTGCGTTACTGCCAGGAGCCAGGAATAGGAATCGAACCTATTTTTTATGCTAGCTGCTCCGCCCTACTCGTCCTTGTATTACTTACCTCTATTCCTGTAAGTCCTTTAGTAGCGTATTCCGTCTCTGTTTCCTAATCTGTTTCTTCTTCCGGCCCCAGATCTGTAGGAACTTGAGCCCACGAATGATACTCGATCGAAGTGGTACTCCGCCCTATCTTCTCTCGAACTCTACAGGGTTATCCTCCCTTCCTCGGTATCTCTCGCCTATACACGCAGCTCTGTCTGCTAAGACTTGCTGCAGGATCGTCTCTCTGTACTTGCGCCGGGCGACATTCGCTTCCCATAGCCTAGACTTGGATGCGAAGGTGTGTGATAGGAAGTCTTTCCAAATGGCACCACGCTATATGTAGTACGCCTATCGAGATGTCGGGTCGCACTTCTCGGCCTCGTTTAATCCCGAAGGCTGCTAGATACGCGAGCAGGTATACATCTAAATGGATCCTCTTCAAGTTCTGCTACTATGTACTATATTGACTACTGCCTATACAAAGGCCTCCCTCTTATAGTTCTCCTCTTTCTTCCTGATATTCGGACAAATCCATAACCTTGGACAAGGGGGCATTTCAATTGAGAGAGTGATTCAACACACGACGCTCGTGAACCCATTACTTACTTACAGCCAGCCAACTAACTAACTAACTAACCAACTAACCCAGCGACCGACCGACAGCAAAGCAAGCAAGTCAAAATCTCTGCCTACCTTCTCCCCGACTTCCACTCTGCTACCATTACTACACCAACTCCCTCCTCGGCAGAATCCCCGCGTCCTCGAACGCCCTCAGCGTCTCGACCCACGACTCGTACGTATCGTCGTAGCGGCGCCACCCAAACCGCCGCGCCTTGCTCACCGACGAGATGGTCGGCCACGCCTTGCCGACCGCCCAGTCGAAGAACTCCCACGTGCCCCAGTCGAAGGCCTCCCTGTCGCCGCCGTGCTTCGCGCAGACGGCCTCCCACACGGGCCGCTTGTCGCGCGCCCACTCGGCCATCTTGACGCTGTGCGCGTATGCTCCTGCGTCGCCGAGGGCGGGCTCGGCCCATTCGGTCTGTGGGGGGATCTATGATCTCGTCAATTTCTCTTTTTTTTGGATAGAGAGGGGAGGAGAAGAGAGGGGAGGAGAGGGAAAGAAGAGGGAGAGGAGAAAAGACATACGTCTATCCCGAAATACCGACCGATCCGCTGAAATAAATACCGCCACACAAAGCAGTCCCCGTTCACGTGGTTGAATGCCTCGTCCCGCGTCGACTCCTGCGTCGTCGCCCACACCGACATGTCGGCTAGCCCCCGCGCGCTCGAGTTGTCGTCGACGCAGCTGTAGAAGTACTTGTTCCCGGGGAACTTGGGCGTCTCGCCGAGCTCGCGGCTGATGAGCATGTACAGGGCGAGCGTCAGGGCTTCTGACATGGCGGTCTCTGTTTTGGTCGGGGTTGTTAGTAAGGGCCCTTCTTCTTCTTCTTCTTCTTCTTCTTCTTCTTCTTCTTCTTCACAGAGAATGCTTGAGAGGCGGGTGGGTAGGTAGAAGATGAGATGGGAAGAGACTCACTGCCTGGTGCGAAACCGATTATCGCGTTGGGCCGTATCACGTTCCATGACCAGCTCTTCCTCTTCCCTCTCTCTTGTACCTGCACCTGCATCTCCCGCAGGAAGTCTTCTTGGTCGTAGTAGAAGTTCAACCCCCCGTCGTCGTAGCGCGGCATCGCTTCGTGTAGGGGGCACTCGGTTGGGCCGAGGTGAGCACCATAGTACTATCGACGAACGAGTCTCGAATCAGCACTGCTATGTCCTTTCTTCTTCTTTCTCTCTCTCTCTCTCTCTTCTTCTCTTCAAGGACGAGATACGCGTAAGAACAGTGCTCAAGTGCTCGCTCGCTCGCTTACCTTCCCACCCGTCTGCAAGCACACCCGCTGCAGCGAGCCCCCCTCCCCTCCGGCCACGCCATCGATAGCCCTCAAAAAGTTCTCGAACAGAGGCACGTTCAGCGCCTTGAGCTGCACGGCGTCGTCGCCGTGCACGTACGCGGCGAAGTACGCGTGCGTCACGCCGGCGCAGAGCGGCTTCATCGTCTCCGTAATGCTCGCGAGGGGGCTGAGGAAGTCGATGGCTGCGAACTCGACTCGCGCATCTGCCCACTCGCTCTTTGCTGGGCTGCGCGATGTCACTATGATCCGTGACCTGGTCCGTTAGCTGGGATGCTTTCTCTTTCTCTCCTTCTTTCTTGTTTTTCTTTCTTCTTCTTTTTTGCCGCCGTTGTGCTACTCACCATTCTTCCTTCGGTTGCTGTGTGAGGAACTCCACGATTGCGTACCCGCTCACCCCGTTCCCGCCGGCGACGAATGCGACTTTGGGTGCCATGATAAGTGAAGATTCAAGGTTAAATTGTCCTAGGTGATGGAAGTGGTAAGATATAAAAATGGGTTTGCTGCGAGATAGATGGTCTTTAAAATTCAAGGTCAGAATGTTCAAGAGGATCAAAGCAATGAGATATCAGAAAGGTTTGCAGCGAGAGACACATGGTTCTTTAAAAACAAGGGGTTTCTACTTAGTGCTCCGCTCAATGTCATGCAGGCGAGCGTGGGGCCCCGGGAAAAGCTGTTCTGAGTCTGGGGTTACTAATCGCTTCGTCCCGCCGGTTACTGCTCAGCTCTTGATTATTCCGCTCCCAATATTAAATAATACTAGACGAGCTATCAAATTGACCTCTTTCCCCGCATCGGCTACCGAACCCCTTTTCCCCACATGTAGCCCACGGTGGCTTTCGAGGTGGACTAGAGACTAGTTTTACGTCTCCGCTTTTCAGTGGGACCGGGAGAAGGTGAAAGTGAGGTGGGCAGGAAAGATGCATGAGTTTAACAATCTCATGCTGTTTTCTTGACTTTTGCAAATCCTCGTTCTCATCGTGCCGAGATTCGAAGTTTGAAAATCAACATGGGCGTTTTAGCTGCACTACGGCGCCCTCAGGCGTATCGAAAAAACCCCTTACAACTTCTTTCTTGCCAAAGATTTTCATCGACTAATGCCTTTGAGTGGCAAGATCCTTTGGCATCCCACACACTTTTCACTGATCAGGAGCTGGATGTGCAGGCAACTGCTCGAGCATACTGTCAAGAGCGGCTGCTACCCAGAATCCTCGGTAGGCGACAAGCGAGACGAGTTGATCGAGTTTTAGCTGACAGAGGTCAATTCCATAGATGCGTACCGCGACGAGTATTATGATGCCAAGATCCTGAGAGAGATGGGCGAGCTAGGCCTTCTGGGAGCCACGATTCCAGACTACGGATGCGCAGGCGTGAGCAGCGTGGCAGCAGGCCTCATCACGCGCGAGGTAGAACGCGTCGATTCCGGATATCGATCTGCCATGTCGGTACAGAGCTCTCTCGTGATGGGCCCCATCCACGAGCACGGCACGGCGGAGCAGAGAGAGAAGTACCTCCCGCGGCTGGCCAGCGGGCAGCTGATCGGCTGCTTTGGCTTGACGGAGCCCAACCACGGCTCTGACCCGGCATCGATGGAAGCTCTCGCGAGACCGCACCCGACCAAGAAAGGCTACCTCTCCATCTCCGGCGCCAAGACGTGGATCACCAACTCTCCCATCGCCGGCCTGATCCTCGTGTGGGCGAAGCTGCAGAGCACGGGCAAGATCCGCGGTTTTCTGATAGAGCGAGACGAGTGCCCGCCGGGGAGCCTCGAGACGCCGGCGATCACGAACAAGAACGGCCTCCGCGCCTCGGTCACGGGCATGATACACCTGGACGAGTGCCCCGTCCCGGAAGAGAACATGCTGCAGGTCGAAGGACTCACCGGCCCGTTCAGCTGCCTCAACTCGGCTCGCTACGGCATCGCTTTCGGCACTATGGGCGCCCTCGAGGACTGCATCGATCGGGCACGAAGCTATGCCCTGGATAGGAAGCAGTTCCGCGGTAACCCTATCGCTAAGTATCAGCTCGTCCAGAGAAAACTCGCTGCTGCCCTCGCGGATGCCGCGTATGGCGTCTTGGCTGCCACGCATGTTGGGCGTCTGAAGGACAAGGGCCTGCTTGCCCCGGAGATGATCTCCGTTGTTAAGAGACAGAATTGCGATACGGCATTAAATGGAGCACGGTTGTGAGTCTTTACTTCTTTCTTTCTCTTCGTGTCCACTGTATTATATTGCCCCAAGTGCTTTCTTATGTGAGCATGTATCTTTTTTTACATTTGCTGAATCAAAACAGGTTGCAGGAGATCTTCGGAGGGTATGCACCTTCCCGAACTCGTTGCATCTTTGACAACACGTTAATGTTTTTAACTAATTTAGTAACGCGGCTTCCGACGAGTATCACATCGGTAAGGACGCACGCACTACAATTAAAAAAGGAGGAACTGGCTGATTTTGATACCTACCGAGCAGGGCGCCACGTCGCAAACTTGTTCGTCACTCAGACCTACGAGGGGCAATCTGATATCCATGGTGAGTTTTTTGCTTTTTTGCTTCTCGACCCCGCTGCACATGCAGATACTAATGACTGTGTAGCCCTGATTATCGGGAGGGGAATCACTGGGATCCAGGCTTTTTACTGATGTGCGATATGAGACTTGTTTCTCGTCTTGGGGGAGATGTTCGTGGCACTGCCAAATCATACCGATCCACGTGGACTGGAATCATAGGTGAAGCTTATCTTGAATTGCGTTACAGGTGATGGTAGATCTTAGAGCTGTACTTGGAGTGAGAAGGTTGAAATTATTACATTGCGCTTTTAACCTGCTCTGTAAGGTGGTGGATTGAAAATAATCTGAGTTTGTTCTTTCATCTAAACGCCTAACAGACTGTGATTGATATTTGATGTATTGTAATACATCAACCAAGGGAAATATCATGGATTTCGTTTGAAACAATACCACTCTTTTAGAAAAGTCATCTACCACTATCAAAACACCTTAATGCCCCACCAACTGCGGACGAACTTGTATCACGAGACTAGTGGGATGCCAGATCTAGTGGGGCCTGTCGATTCCTGTACCTTTGTCCTTTTCAGGTAATTAATTGCTGACGAGGTGGTCCTCCACCATACGAAACACGCACCAAGATGACATCTTCTCACGCGTCTCTAGCACTTCCACTTTATCAATTCTCTACTGTTTCAATAAATTCCCAATGTCCTGGTCGAGGCTTATCAGGTTCGTTAGTGAGTCAGGACTAACGACGTTTGGAGATGCGTGTATCGAGAATAGCGACGACCTCGCTACTCTGCTGCATCAACAAGAGCTCTACGCTATCAAGCTCGAGGGGGGTGACCCCTTCGCTCTCACGAGAACCGAAGAATGCCTAAAAGTCAGCCGTCTCCTTGGGGTTCTTGGCGTAGACGATGTGGCAGTATTTAAATGCATCGGCCTTAATTATACCAAGCACAGTAAATAGTTTCATCCAGATCTCTACCAGTTAGTTTAATTACTCACTTTTCTTAGCTGCCGAGGTCAGGCGCAAGCCTCCGCCATACCCGTCGCTGTTTATGAAGCCCCCTCCGGCCATCGCGGCATTCGACCAAGATATCCTCGTTCCCGAGATCGCTCAAGGGAAGAACCTAGATTACGAGGGCGAGCTCGTTAGTGACCATTCCCCCAAGCCCGCTGCTATCTACTAAACCATCCACCAGGCTGTAGTAATCGGGCGGACGGGGAAGAACATAGCTCAAGAAGACGCCCTCTCATACATCGCAGGCTATGCAGCGTCCAACGACATCTCAGCTCGAACATGGCAGCGCGACCCAGCCTTTGCGGGCCACATCCCGCAATGGTCCTTCGCGAAGTCATTTGATGGCTTCGCGCCTCTGGGACCCATGCTGGTATCGCCTTCGGTCGTCGGTGCTGCTGATGATTTGACCTTGCAGACGCTCGTCAATGGCGAGCTGCGCCAGAATGCGAATACCAACGAGCTGATATTCAACGTCGCTGCCTTGGTTAGCTTCCTGAGCCAGGGATCGACTTTGCAGAAGGGAACTGTCATCATGACGGGCACGCCGGATGGAGTCGCTTTGGGAATGCAGGTCCCCGTATGGTTGCAGCATGGAGATGTCGTTGAAGTGAAGATTGAACAGCTGGGTGGTTGTGTCAATAAGCTCGTTTATGAATAGTTGCCTGTATTGGGTTGGTTGTGGCTCTAGATTTTCAAATTTGAAGTCATTAAGGCGCTCGAAGGAAGCGAGCTGAAGATTTCGAATAAGAGACTAGAATATTGAAGTTTGACCTGCATGTCTGGTATCCAAGATATCATTTCAGGATAGTATAGCGAATGCTTTTATGGGATTGATTAGACTGCGTTTTTGGACCCTGCTGTTTCTTCCCTCGTGTTTCCTGATTTCTTCCCACTTGTCGCAGATCCAATAACTACTGTCACTGCTGTTGCCATTCCCATTTTGGTTATCATTATTATTCTTGTTTTTATTATTGTTAAAGTCGTTAGTATAGTAACATTATGGACTGCAAAGTACTTACGAATGGTCGATCATCAAGGTCACCATTACCAGTGAAACCAGGGTACGGCATGTAAGTCTCAACAAGCAGCGCGATAGGGTCTTTCATTACACGCCTTGTCCTAAAGGTAACATGTTTGTGTACCATTAGTACATTGTAAATCCTAATTCCAAAATTGAAATAATAGTAGCGACAACACCAAAATGATCGACCCAATTTTGTTCGAGGCCTTCTCTCGTCACTTCGACAAGCTTCTCCATGCCCTTGGCCAGGGCTACTCCAGCACCTAGTGTTCAAGTTCGTAGAGATCAGAAGCTGTTAGGATGTTGACGGGCCGTATGGAGTCTCATGCGCTGCCCATAAGCATGAACGACCAGAACTGGGAGCACAGACAAAGCAACCACGACGCCCTGGATCCCAAAGCTGACATCATAGCCCGACTTCTCAACCCAGGGTCCCTGAAACTCTCCCACAGCGAAGCCGCCGATGGTCCTGGAGAGGTTTAGCCACGCGGCAACTTCGGCGGGCGCCATAGGGAATGAATTCAGAGCATACGCCGTGACCGATACCGAGCTGAGCATGACGCCAAATCCAAACATGCCCCATCCGAAGACGACAGCCGCTACATTCAGATGATGGTATATGGCTTGGCCAACGAGAACAATCCCAGGTATGTTGAAAATCGCCGCAATGTATACAGGCCACAGGCGAACCTCGGGTTTGAAAACACCCCCGTGCTTTAAAACGTATCTGCGGGCGAGGAAGTCGTTGAAGTAATGACCGAAGATCTCAGCAAGGATCGTCCCGACAATAGGGGCAAAATATAGGTATCCGAGTCCCATGTTATCATAACCGTAGCCACCAAGGCTTACAGGCACGGCAAAGATGATGGTTGTAGTGATGTTGATTCCGATACTCCACATGAAGAGGAGAAAGCTGGTTACCATGGCTTAACCGGGAGATGTTCACCATGCTCGAGAAAGTGTGGACTTACTATGATGCAGCTATCAGAGCGAGATTTGGCTGTAGGATTACCAAGCCGATCATGCGGTATGCACCTTTGATGCTCAGGAAATAATTGTCATGGTTTTTGACCTGCCAGATTCCAAGGAGGCGGGACATTCGAGCAGAGAAGGAGCTGGGTCGTTCGGGCTGCTCATGCACGGGCACACTTCGATTGAACCAGGTCTCGTCAATGAAGGCAATCACCAATATCACTTGCAGTGCCACGACGCCAGTCGCCATCCAGTATACATGCTGCCATTCGGATGTCTTGCCGACGACAAAATTGCCGAGCATGGGGCCGATATAAGGCGAGCAGATATACATGCAAGCCCACAAGCCGATCTTGCGAGCTCGCTCGTGAAAGAAGAACATGTCCTTCAGAAACGCGAGGGCTACTGTCTGAGCCGCGGTGAGAAAGATGGCGCTCATAGCACGCATCACGAAGAAGGTCGAGAAATTGGTCGACACGGCCGTTCCTAGTGTGAAGCAGAAGCCGATGAGCTCAGTCCAGAAAAGTACTGGAGCTCGGCCCCAGTAGGATGCCATTGGGATCCAGACCAGACCGAATAGACCCCTGTAGGAGAATTAGCCATGAGGCACTTCAGACGTCGGCTGCTAGGGGGTTTTTGGTTTTACAGGAGAAGAACGACAATACTATTCGGGCGATTGACCGTCGACAGCGGGAGATCCCATTCCACTGACTGGAATATGATGGGAGCCGAGCCTATTGCACCCACAAAATCTGCACAGAGGGCACCCCAAGCGACAGTGAAGAGTACCAAATGTTTTTTTGTTGAGGACCAACGCAAACAATCCGCTTCGTGATCTGAAGGCTGAGGAATCAAGACTGTCTGGAGGATGCATAGTTAGCGCTTGGTGCTAAAATAATATGGTATTATTGCTAAGCTTTACATGACCATCTTTACTCAATTTGAGGTTTGTCGTACTGGTAAGACCTTCGGCAATGACAACAAGGCCACCCTCAACCCTGAGTGGCTCAGGCAGTATGTCAGTGTGTACATTCTCAATCATCTCCGTCTCATCCTTCGGCGCAGAGAAAGACTGCTCAGTTGAGCCGTGCATTGTAAATAAGCGAGTGCTTTTGTTAAACGATGGGAATGATTTGGGTCCTCGCAACAGTACAGAGATGATGAATCAAATAGATGGACTGGAAGTACACAAGATGCAGAAACATCTTTATGCAAAGAGATTCGCTTCAAATCATCTAGTCATCTGCTTGACGACTGTCCCACCCCCGTCTGCCTGTGTACGTATCATACACTAATCTGTCTTGTCTTTTTTCCTACTGGGCATATCAGACAAAGATCTGTCCCACCGGAAATATAACTTTAGTTACTGACTATGTTCTATGTGGGGAGAACCTTGACCACTCATGACAACGCACTCGAGACCACTTCGTCCTTGCCCTGCCCCACTGTGGTGGGGATGGAAAGTCTTGTAGAGATTAAAGCCTATACGGGGGACTATTGTCCACCAAAAGAAGTTAGAACTCGGCATATGTACTTACCTAGAATCGAGCTACAAAACTCTCCGAAACAATCTAGACGACAGCTTTAAATAGCTCTTGCGCTACCGTAATTTTGATGATCCCCAAAATCACCGCCAAAAATTGCGTCGACTATATCTAGCCAAACCCACAGCCAAAATTTTCCGATGTTCTTCGTCGTTTTCCAAGTCTCACAAACATAAAACAAGGAAAAACAGGAAATCACGTCCGGGTCTCAAAAGATGCAGACTATCAAAGTCTTTACGGCGGTTTTCGTCTGCGCCCTTCTGATTCGAGCGTTCCTTAAAAGTCTGAGATACAGGCGAGCGCCAAACGGCACAAAGAATCTTCCAGGTCCAAGAGGTACGAGAAGCTGTTTTTGTAGCAAGCTCATTTCCTCACGAGGATATTATACCTAACACAATTCCTAGGCAAACTTCTCATAGGCAACGACTTAGGAAAAGGTTACTTTTGGTTCAAGTTTGAAGAGTGGGCTAAACAACATGGCCCAATCTACCAGTATAAGGTGTTTGGCCAAGTCAATGTTGTTGTCTCGACGGAAAAGATAGCCAACGACCTGCTCAGAGAGCGCGGGAATATCTACAGTTCTCGGGAGCAATTGCCGATGGCTTCTCAGCTGCTCAGCGACAACAAGAGGGCGCTCTTCTTACCGTACGATGGTACGTTTAGTAGCCCCCTGAGAATTACATCTGAGATATGCCATTTATCTAAATTCTAACTCAATAAATAGATGAGTGGCGCAAAGTCCGCAAGTTCCAACATCATGTTACGATGCCCAAGGCGGCGACGTCTTATGAGCCGCTCCAGCTTCAAGAATCAGCTCGACTGGTCCATGATATGATCCTGGAGCCTAAACGATACCAGACTCTCTTTCAGCGCTATGCGTCTGGTCTTATCCTTCGCTTGACCTACGACGCAAGGATCGAGACGGGCGATGAGGAAACCGTACGTCTTGTTTACGAAAACCAAGTTAGTGCCGAGTCTGCAGCCGCTCCGGGAAAGCATCTGGTGGACGTGCTTCCTATCTTGCTGTGGGTGCCGAAGTGGCTCGCGCCATTCAAGCAGTTGGCAGTGGCACATCGAAAACGCGAAGTTGCCCTGTTCAGCGGCCTCGTGGATGACGTCCGGAAGGACATCGAGTCGAGCAACGCCGGACCAAGTTTCACGCGGAAATGGTTGGAGAATAAAGAGGAGTATGGCATCTCTGACTTGCAGGCAGCTTACGTCCTGGGCGGTTTGTTTTCAGCCGCGGCGTCCACCACGGCATCTTTGGCCATGAGCTGGGTACTGTTGATGGTGCTGAATCCAGAATGGCTTCTAAAGATGCACGAAGAGCTAGACCGTGTCGTCGGGCCTGATCGACTCCCGAAATTTGATGACATGCCTCAGCTACCAATTGTTCGGGCAGTCGTGAAAGAGACAGCTAGACTGAGACCGGTTACCGCTGGCGGAATCGCTCACAAGACCACAGCGGATGATGTGTATAACGGATTTTTCATCCCAAAAGGAAGTCTGGTTCATCCTAATCTATGGTTAAGTTGACCCTCTACCCACTGCACTTTCTCTCTACTGACATTGGGTTTTGTAGGGCTATTCAGCGTGATCCGGACCTCTATCCAGACCCAGATGTCTTCAACCCTGACAGATGGCTTTCGCCAGACTATCCAACATATCGCGAGCCTCTCACACAGTACCCGAACTGTCAGAACTACTCAGTCTTTGGGTTCGGGCGGCGTTTATGCCCAGGTTCCAACATAGCTGAGCGGAGTCTGAATATCATTGTTGCCCGCCTTAGCTGGGCATGCAACATCACGAAAGACAGGGACCCGAAAACAGGAGAAGAGATCTCGCCACCAGCGTATGACTGTAAGCAAATTTCATTATGTCTTCTTCTGAAACGGGATTTCCTTCCCGGAAACACATACCCATCAAGTAGCTGATTCTTGAAGACGTAAATGGCCTGAATACGGAACCTCGCCGCTTTCCATTCGGCGTAACCTGCCGCTCGCCAGAGCGCTGGGCAGTAATTGAAGCAGAAGCTCGTGAGGCTGTCCAAAAACTGAGGAAGCGATCTGTTTCTGTACAGAAAGACGGGCTTTGAGCGCTGGGGGATTCGTTGTATTTTTCCAAGCAAATAAAATAGAGTACTAGCGCTGATATCTACGACATGGAATGCAAGAGACATTTTTATGTTCTACCGTGACTATCAAAGCTTTCATTTTATGTGTTGCAGAATATACATTTCCAAGGAAGCCACCAAATTGTAATTTTATGACCGAGGGCATTTCCTCAGATACAACAAAACCTGTAATTCTTGTCTTTGAAACTCCCGAAGATTTCCACATCAAGATGGCCTATCAGATTTCACTTCACTCAAGCCCATCCCGCAGACCATAATTCGATCTTCCGTTGGTTTGAAGGTCTTCTCATGCGGCGGTTCACCTGTCGGAAGTCCAAAAACCAACTGGGCCTTTAGAGACCAAGCTGGTGGAACATTCCATTGCGACACGACCCTCTGGTCCACGGTGGGGTTCACATGTTGCAGATTACAGCCAAAGCCCTCGAGCTGAAGCGAGGTCCACAAGTTAAAAGCCTGCATCGCATTGTTGGCCTCAGCAAAGTCGACCAGGTGGTACTTGAAGCGCGGGAACCTGACCTGGAACTCGCGGATCGTGTCGAGATCTTCGTACAGCAGGATCTATTGTCAACACCAATACCGTTAGCAGTTTTTCCCTGATGCAGTAGCAGAGTGTGCGTTTACGGTTCCGTAACCAGCCTGTCGACCGCTTAGTTTCTTCTCGTATTCCACGTACTCCTCCGCTTCTAGGCTGGCTCGGAAACACTCTTTGGCTATCTCCCAGAACTTGAAATGTTCATCCTGCAGCAGAATCACATATCGTGTCGACTGGCAGTTGAAGGAGCTGGGTGTGTGCTTGATCACGGAGCTGGCGATCTCTACGATTCTCTCGTTGCTTATCGGTGATTCGTGAGTCAATGTGTAGCATGTCCGGCGAGTCTTGATCAGCTCGAGGTATGAAGCAGACATTTCAGGTGGAAGTAAGAAGAAGTGGCTGGAAGTTGGATTGTGCGTTACAATAAGCTAACGAATGATATGGGCATTTGGGTGCTTCGTGAGTGAGATGGGGAGGCTATATTAATCGACGGCCAAATAAATGTTATCAAACTTCTGATAGCACGGAAATGATAGACACTCTGCTACACACCACGGAGCGTTGAGCAACGTGACTGTGGTGGGGGAACACAAGTATCTCACTGTCTGGCAACGCCTGTCGTTAGGCAAGGCCGTGTGGGGAACAGCCCCATGTCACGAAAGCACATATCCCGAGACCCCACGAAGTATGATGAAATATTCACAAGCCCCACGATTTTCAAATTCTAAGTGGAATGGAGTTGAAAAGAAGGCTCATGAACGGGACATAGATAGAGTGAGAATCTGCGGTCAGCAAGAAAATCCGACATCTCCCTCGGCTACAACTGTGATCGCTAAAGAAGCACTGGAAAAACAATCTCTAAAATGACTGGCAGAAAATTAGTCCTTGTTCTCGGCGCTACCGGTACACAGGGTAAGTTTACGTAACAGATGAATCTTTTGTTTCTGCTTGCTTCTTCTGATTGACAATTCCAGGTGGTGCTGTAGCAAAGGAGCTGCTCAAATACCCGGAACAGTACATAACTCGATGTCTTACTCGCAATTCAACCTCCGATAAGGCCAAAGCTCTTGCTAAGCTAGGTGCTGAGTTAGTCCAGGCGGATCTGACTAAGCCTTTAACTCTACCAGCGGCCTTCAAAGATGCCTGGGGCGTATTTGCTGTCACCGACTTTTACGACACGGTAATTCCATCTAATTCCAGTTATGTCCAGTTACTGACGTAGAATGACACGACGAAGACAGTTCTTGAGGATCCCATGAGTGAAGAGAAGCAGGGCCAAAATATCGTTCAAGCCGCCGTCGAAGCTGGAGTGCAGTGCTTCTTGTGGAGTACGTTGCCAAGTTCACATGAGATTTCCAATGGCAGATTTGTTACCCGTCTGTATGAGGGTACGTGCAAGCCCCCTAAACATCGGTGTGGCCTCTCACGCTGACTCAATTCTGAAGGGAAATACTCTGTCGATGCTGTAATCCGCAAAGCCGGCATTTCTGGCGCCTTCATCCGAACGGGCAACTTTTACGAGAACATGATTCTGCGAAAATACGCTTCATATGACAAGGAGAACGATGTCATCATCATGAAGCGTCCAATCATCACAGCAGATGCACAAAGTACGTGGTAACGAATCCGACAAGATTGTTTCCTAACATTTCATAGTCACGAGTTTGTACGTCGAGAAGGATCTTGCAGCGATCTGCAAAGCTATCTTTGATCAGTGGGAAAGCAAGAAGTCAAGTCTTGATGGGAAATATTTTCTCGCGAGTGGTGCCCGTGAAACACAAGGGCAGATCAACCAAGTTCTTGAGAGAGGTATGTTTATCTCTTCATCTGGAGGGTTTACGGCTGATACGAGGGTTGCAGTTTCAGGAAAGAAGGTTGTGTTCTCTACTAAACCGACAACTGGTATCAAGGATCGTGATATCATGCTGCAATTGTACAATGCTGTCGGCATGTATCCAGGATTGCAAGTTCCGACTCAAGAAGTCATTGGCCTGGGGGTAAAACTGCACACCTCAGAAGACTTTATCCGAGAGCAGCTTCTACCCCACCTGGGCCTCAAAGCAGTTAGTTAAGTGTCTGCTATTACATCTTGCAAATAGGAGGGTATGGTAGCTTAGTGACAACGAGAGAAAAAAAGCATAGCTTGATACAAACCTTGGAGAAATGCTTATCTACAATGACTTTTGGTGTGCGGAATGTTGTGCACCTTGACTCGAAAAGATGTGGTTTGCTTCGCTTATTCGTTGCTATGGTAGGAGAAGTTTTGACGAAGCGAGGCCAATAGAAACACCAGAGGTAGTGGGTTACATAAGTCTTAGCATGGTGGGGAGACGACCTAATTGGCGCACACGTTGAACCTTAACTCGACTTTCTTAACCTGGAGTATGATTGCGGGGTGGAATTCGTTCTCAGTTGTCCCAACCCCTTCAAATCTTTCCCATGTATCATCTGGTGCCAATTTTCAATAAATACCCCACATGACTTGTTACCGAGCAGTGGCTCCACAGGTCCACCTTCTCATTCGGCACACGCTTCTTCTGGCCAGCATTAACTATATCTTCGCTTTAATAGAGGACGTAGAAAATCCCTGGAAATTTAAAATAGTTGCTCAGATCATCCCCTCTTATTTCTAAGCCCTCATGCACTGTGAAAAGAAGATCTCCAAGATGGATATGCAAAGCAAGCAAGGGAGCTTCCGCGATTATATCCCCCCACAGGATATTCAGAGAAGCAGGGAACTTGCGGCGTCGGACTGTTACGAATGGAGTGCTCTGCGCTGCGCTGATCCATTCATGATAGGATGGAAGCAGAGCTGGGAACAACTTTATACCCAGCCTTACAAAGGCATCACCGTGGACGGCAATATTATACCAGGCCTGTACCATCTGGTGAATGCAAATCAAGATCTTACAGGGCCAACGGCGGCAATGACCAAGGCAGCAGAAAAGTTGCTGGAAATCGCATCGCCCGAAGAGAAAGCTGCTTTGAGTAGGCCGATTGATGCACCAGAATGGCGACGCTGGCTAAATCCAGAAATCTACATCTACAAGAGCGGCATTCGTCTCGAGGAGGTATCGGAAGAATTGGTTGATGCAGTACACGACATCATGAAGAAGAGTCTGTCACCGTCGGGCTACGCAAAGGCCAGTGGTTGCATGAAAGTAAATCGCTTCTTGGGCGAGGTGGTCAACGGGAAGAAGGTCCTGAATGAAAAGTCTTACAACTTTTCTATATTCGGAACCCCATCTGAGGATGAACCCTGGGGCTGGCAGATTTCCGGCCATCATTTTTGCATGAACTGCTGTGTGGTCGGACAGCAAATCGTCATCTCGCCCGTGTTCATGGGCGCCGAACCGAATGTTATTGACGACGGCCCTGACAAAGGCACGGAGCTCTTCACCGATCAGGAGCGACTGGCAATCAAGCTGATGCAGTCAATGGATCCAGCAACAATTCAAAGTGTACGCAGATATCAAGAACTGAACGATCCCGCATTTCCGCCCTGGAGATTTCACCGTGCCGACCAGCGACATCTCGGTGGTGCTTTTCAAGACAATCGAGTCATTCCATATGAGGGCGTCAAAGTCTCGACTTTGCCACTGCCTCTGCAAGATATGATCAGTCAACTGGCTGTGCTGTGTCTCGATTATCTACCAGAGCAGCCGCTAAAAGCTCGCATGTCTGAAATCTCAGCTCATTGGACAGAGACATATTTTTGCTGGATTGGTGGCTTTCAGGAACAAGATGCATTCTACTTCAAAATCCATTCGCCTGTAGTTATGGCGGAGTTTGACCATCACAGTGGTGTGTTTTTGAACAACAAGGCACCCTTGCCATTTCACATTCACACCTTGGTAAGAACACCGAATGGCAATGATTATGGGAAAGCGCTGCTTAAAGACTATTATGAAAGCTTAGACCATAGTAAAGATTGAGCCAGAAAATTATCAGCTTCGTGATAATATGATGAGTAGCTAAAAGTTTGAAATTTGATGTGTTTATCATTTTCTATCACAAAATGGAGAGAACTTGAACGAGTATAGAAGAATTATATCATTGCACAAAATATATCTCCTGCTCCTGGGTCGCTAAATTTGCACCAGATAGTGAGTAATGACAGGATTATCTCTAGCCAGCCTGTTTGAAAGTCTTTTCGTATTTTAAATATGCATGAATTGCTATATAAACTAGTGGATCATACACTCAGAGACCTACTTTTCTTTCAACCCATCGCGAACGAGAATCTGTTTCAATGCGGAAAGCAAAGCATGGCCGAAATCAACGGGGCGGGTCATGCAGCGCCATGCGATATGCCGATCAGGCCGAACCAGAAGAGCACCACTATCAGAAACCTCTCGTAAGGCACGCCAGTCACCGAGAACGTCGTCGTATGGACAGCGGTATCCGATGGTACGAACAAAGAGCTCGATGCCCAGCTCCTCGCTTACTTTTGCAGCTGCACCAACCCATGCCTTTCCACCAATGCCAACAAGCAGACCAAACTTGCCATATGGGATTGTGTCTAATGTTGATATTCGCCTGCCCTCATGCTCTAGGTATGCGTGTGGTAAGTAGCCTCCTGGGTGTGTCGTTGGTTCGTAGTGCAGCACTGGATCACGAACATACTTGGGAAACGGGGTCCCATCCTCGATAACCGAACATGAGTTCTCGTAGCGATGGCCTAATTGCAACCCAAGTGCATTCGAACGCTGATGTTGCTGCCGCACCACATCTTCCAGTTGGGCACGGCGCTCTTCGGCGCCTGGAGATTCAGAGTAGAGATTTTCCAGCGAAGCAAAGCCTTCTACTAAAGACTGTCCGCGATGGAAGCCCAGCATTTCTGGCACTTTTGCCATGTTGTAGAGTGTTTGGATGGCATGTTCAACCACCCTTTTCCCAACTGGCTGACGCTCTTGGTGATAACTTTCTAGCAACGCATCGCCGGCACGTCCAGACACAACAAGTGCCAATTTCCAAGCGAGATTGTAGGCATCTTGGACGCAAGTGTTACTCCCGAGCCCACTGGCAGGTGGGTGGCGATGAGCAGCATCGCCGGCCACAAAAACGTTACCACGTCGGTATGTGGTAGCCACAACGTTGTTGACTTGCCACTTACTTACGTCTTTCACCTTGACGGGTAGGTCGTCAGGAATTGCCAATACTTTGCGAGCGTGTGCAATCACACCTTCGTCAGACGTGTCAGGCTCGCCGTCTGCTGCATCATACTGTCGATTGAGCATCCATTCAGTGAAGGGTTTGACGACAACGCAGGTTCCTGAGCCAACCCAGTAAGAATTCCCCGGCTGTAAGATCCAGTAGATACACGCTGGGCGATAGGAAGTGTAGCGAGTCAGATCGACTTCCAGCCATGCACTTAGCATGTTGATGAGCTTCGCCTCGCCTTGAAAGCCAAAACCCAGCTGTTCGGCGACTGTTGAACGACCCCCATCCGCAGCCACAGCATAGCGAGCCCGAACTTGATACTGCCGTTTAGTCTCGCGCTCCTGAAGTTGGGCGACGATGCCATGAGGTGTTTCCTCAATATGTATGAGTTCGGTGGAAAAGCGAATCTCAGCACCGTTCTCTCGAGCGCGCGTCAAAAGAACCTGCTCTAAGACATGCTGCGGCGCATTTACCATTTCTGTTGGACTGGCCTTTGTGAAGTTAGACAGCTGTTCGGCACCGGCTCCGTAGCAGCTGTAGCGGGCAATCTCCATTCCAGTCAGGCTGGCCGCCATGACGGCGTTCCCCAACTTTTTCAGCGGCGTTGCCACTGCAAGCACACGCTCTTCGATCCCCATATCTCGGAATACCTCCATGGTCCGCTGGTTTGTTACATGGGCACGCGGAGATGGTGCCGTGCCGCGGTGCTTCGCGATTGTGAGTGCCCTCACGCCAAAATCGGCCAATAGTATGGACATGGTTAAACCAGTCATTCCGGCTCCTACTACAAGAATATCTGTATCGATAGTAGTTGTTGATCCAAGACTGGCCCCAGAACTGGCTTCGGAATTGAGCCCATCACTGGATCAAGTTAGTAGTGGACAATTGCTACGCATATATTCCGTACTTTACGCAAGACACAGATGCTTTTGGGTTGGAAGCCATATTTATTATACTGCAGATTTAACCTGAGACGAAAACAATCGAAAGTATCTCCAGGTAATTGTGTTTGGGTACCAAAGACGTGGGTTGAGATATATCCCCTCGAAGGCAGGCATTGGAAGATATTTACAGCGTCCAAGTCATCTTGTCTTATGAACGTATTTCTTGAAATTTTCCCAACTGGGGTGTGAAGTCAAAATTGATAATGTATGCAAGAAACAAAGTATCAAGTGATGGGGCTTTGAAATCTTGGCTCGCTTCTAGCTACCTACTACGCGAGTCCTGCTCGAACCAATACATTCGTCTCCCCACATCAAGGATCGAGCACCACACAAGCAATTGAATTCCGCGATAGATAGGGATGTAGCCCTCTGTAAAGCAACATGGGGTCACTTACTTACTTCACATGCAAAGAAATACCAGTCAGCATGAATAAACTTGTCACTGTATACCTAGGTATATGTTTATTGAACGTTGCGTGTAGTTCCCCTGCTCGCTTACAGACTACACAATTTTGAGCGCTGTTTGAATCTGGTGCGAGAGTTCGTCTACGTCGAACGGGGAGATGGGGCGATCCGCCCATTCGGCGATTTTTGAGACCGCATCCACTACAGCCTTCATACAATTGACCGAGTTCCCAATACCCAGTGACGCCTTGATGTGGCTCTTCGTCTGCCGAGTCGCTCCCAGGCCCATGATTGCAGTCGCAATAATAAGATGTGATTCCTGTGGCTGGAAAACCTCCTCGTTAGCCTTCGCGATCAGGTATCCCCAGGTTACAACCGTCGAACAGGTAACTTGAGAAGCAGTCAGTTAAAAGTCTCAAACCGCTACGCAACTTTACGTACTCAGATCAGAGAAGAAGCTCTCCATGAGGTCAAAGATCTCTGAGTTTCCCACCCCTTTGTAGATTCGCGCCCGAAGTTCCACTCCTTTTTTCACATCATCCTCGTCTACCGTCCTCTTCCGAAGTACCTTGGTCGAGGCAAACTCATGGCCTTTCCTTTGTACGACTCCAATCATGCCATAGCAAGCTGGAATACATGTTGGCAACCCTAAATACGGGAAGATGATGGTAATGGCTTCGCGAAGGCGAAGGAAGACCTGCGCCGATTCTTCGCTTGTTGACTCGGCCGTCAAATGATCAAAGAATTGCCCAACGACATCCGCACGTCCTACAGCACAACATGCTGCCGCCTTCAGAGATCAGAAATCAGATCTGCTGAATTTCGAACAAGAGGGGTGGGAATCATGTCTCGACTTACAACAATTGCATAGCTGTGACCTCTTAACTCGGGCTGTGAAATACTCAATTCATGATTGATTCCTAGAAAGAAATCTTTCTCATACGGCCTTGCACCGCTCTTCAGATTGGTGGAAACGTATTTTTCGTCCCATTGGGACATAAACTTGTCTTCTTTCCAATCTGCCATTATATCTAGCAGTTTTTGGCACTTAGATATGAATAAGAGTGTTAAATGATATCTGTAAAGGTGATGTTGATATATTCAACACATACATCTGATATTTTATATTTTAAGTAGGAAAGTCGTGGGGCCTTCCAAATTCTATTGGTCAATCATGGAATGGGAAGCCACTTGAATCAGTTTAAGCGGCGTGGGGCCAGATGCTAAACCAATAATCACCTATAGTAGTCGTAAAGCATTTTCCACGATAGCTCATAGTAGGCTGATAGATGAACTGCTCAGCCAAGAAAATCTCACTGTCAATATATCTTGCTCAAATACCATCTTCTTTTCTGCTAAGCTTGATCGACCTTTATAAACTTGCTGGTTCTAGTGATATCAGAACACAAGATAACGCTACAATCGTTTTAAATTGGCTTCGCTAGTCTTCGGTCAGAAAATTACTCATGGTCCTAAGTAGTTGCGAATATCTTGACCACCGCCATTTTCCCACTTCATCCAGCAGGTGCACATAATTGAGTAGGATCTTTCGTGCTGCAGTGGCACCACCCAGCTGATCCTCTCCAGCAAAGGATACAGGCCCACCATGTCGTATGAAGTCCCGTGCTGCGTCTATGATGTTGGGCGAATCTTGAGAAGCCAGACTTGGAGTAGACTGAATGTTCTCTGGTGGGTATCGCAGACCTTCGTCCCCAATAGTGGTCCAATTGACTTCCTGTAGTAGTTCAAATACAGTCGAGTTATGATCTTCCTGGCCTTTCTCAACCACAAAAAGATACATGCTAAGGACGAGGGCTGAGACGAACAGCAAGAGATCCGATCTTGCGACATTTGACTCACGTAGCCGTGATGAAGAGAGAATGCTAAAGATCTGACTTGCATGCACTATGGCTCTTCGAGCACTGGCTGACCGTGACCATTTTGTAACGCCTATCATAGCTGCATGAGCAGGATCCAAACCGTCGCGGCCAGAAGCAACCTCTAAAAGATCTAAGTCTGTTGTCAGGTTAATGCACAGGTTATTCCATGCCACCATAGTCAGCGCGTCCTTGCTTTGAAATATGCTGGCGTACTTTGCTGGTAGCAATAGGACAGATGTGATGATGTGTTTTGATCTAGTTTCGTTTACAAATACTTCTGCAGGGCTACATGAAATAGTTGCCAACAAGATCCTGTTGCCACCTGGTAGTCCATGTCGAGCTGCGGCAGCTTGTAGGTATAACGAACTTATTAAGGTTTGCATTGATACATGGTCGATGGCAGGCGGTGCTGTACTTTGGAAGTTCTGAACTCGCATTCGCGGCTGCATCCATGCCGCGCCGCGTTTCACAGCCTGTGAGAATTTTGAAAGGGATGTGGCGTCAAAGAGAGCAGCCTCGCATGGTATATGGACTTCTACTTTGTCCATATCTACCACTCCAGCACTGCCCATTATGCGAGTATATGCTGCGTCGACCCACAAGAGATAGGAGATCATTCTACTACCAATTAGCTAATTCGGCTTCACGGGCTAGAAATCTTGCCGTTTTATAGACTCGATGCGAGCCCAGGTATTCCAGGAGCCTTTATAACTAGTCGGCGTTGCTGGTACATGCACAGTCAAGTCATCGCCAAGATAAGCAGCGAAAAAACCATGTTTTTCCACAATCTAAACACCAAAAATAGGTTAGATACGAAAGTTGATATGCTTAAACTTCTTTCTACTCACATGTAACATTTGAACACACAGCATATGCGCCTGGCATTCTTCGATCTCATCCTATCAATAATCGTCAGAGGGATATGGCTATATTATACCAAAGATTTATCATACAGTCAGTCCCAGAGCTAGATATACAACGAGGAGAGTAGAAGCTATCGATACAAGAAGTTCCCATGCCTGGCAATTTCCGAGGGCTTTGGATGCTAAATCCCTGCGACAAGACCGCATCAAGTTCTGCATACAACATTAGCGCTTAGTTTAGTTAGGGAAAATATATGGAATAACCTTCTGATGACGAAGAATAAATGGTTTTGAGCGCTCCGGATATAAGAAGGAAAAACCAATCAAGCATATCGGGAACAGCAACAAATCTGGAGTCGTGGCTGCATTGAAAGTTGCCTTGTGTACAAACGGCATTGGAAAATACTGGAAGAAGAAGTCCAAACTTGTCTCCAGAACTTCTTTTGTTAGAAAGCCATCAGCAGAGAGACCTGGTAGACCGCTTTCTGACTCTGATTCAGACTGTGTTTGAGGAGGGGTAGCTTGAGCCTGAGGGGATGTAGTATGAGGTGTAAGGTGATAGAGCCCTTCGCAATAATTAATTAATTCTCTTCTGCGTTCATTGTCAACACCCCATTTGGAGGTCTCAACGACTTCAAGCATTGGTTCCACAGGATTAGAAGTGCTAGTAGATGTCTTAGAGAAAATATTGTCGGGTGCATGCTGAGCGACCTTACTCCATAAGGACCAGATGAATCGTACTCCAGGAGTTAATCGTTGACCTCTCCATAATCGCCGCATCTCTTGCGTTTGCTCGACGGAAAGAAAGGTTTGAGCATTGGCACTTTTGGTTTTGTGGAAATGAGGTTCTACTAATGGCTCGCGAGGAGTTGCAAAGTCCAAGAAGTCTATCATTCCCGGGCTGAAATAATCATACTCGTTAAAATCGACATCCTGAAAGCCATCTGCCTGAAACCTGCAGACTTCATCCGATTCAAATATGAACGGTAACTGGATTGTCGCATGAGACTGGTCTTGATTCGAACTATTCTGGTTAAGTTCAAGTTCTCCAGTGACTGGTTCCATTCGCCGTGACTCCTGTGTTATTTGCTGATTTGGAAGTCGAGACTCGGCAGTATGGCTACTAAATGATATATTGCCATCATCGTCCGGATCAACTCCCGGAGCAGTATTTCTGGCCCTAGAGACACTCTCGGTACTCAATTTGGATAGTGGTGGTAACGGAGAGTTCTCTTGTCCAGTAAATCCGTTTGGATTGTTGTCCCCGACATCGTTTAGTATATCTGTGGGGGCAGAATATTGTTCTGTGGAAGAATCTAAGCTCGGTAGATCCTGTTCCTCTTGCGGTTGTACCTGGTTGAGGGATTCCACAGCCATAGAATTGTTGATAGTAGATAATAAAGGTACATTATTCGGTCCGTATTGAGGATTTAGAGCAGGCATGGCAGTGATGGGAAGTACAGTATTACTTGCCTTGGTGGAGCTTTTCCCACCGTGCAGGGTGCTAACACGTCGCTCACCTGGATGGTTCTCCGAAAGGTGTGTTTGAAGGTGTCGAACTAGAACGTCACTTCTCGGTGGTAAATAGATATCCAAGTCGAAGGCTCTTGAAAGTTGAAAAGAGTGAAGCCAGGGGTTAGGAGACAGAATCTCAGGTACTCACCTCCTACCGTATCTTCGGTGGCACCTGTGACATTTGAAAGGCTTCTCCCCGGTATCTATGATATCAAATGAGTTAGAAGAAGGTAATTAATTACTGCTAGACATACGTGATCTCTGATGACGCTTGAGGTGCTCCTCCTTGGTAAAGGTGCGATCGCAATAAGTGCATTTTTTTGCAACCTCGGCACGCCGTACGCGTATTGTTTGTTCTTGCATGGTTAGTGCCAGCAGTGGTAGACAAAATATGAGTTGTGTTTGCAGGATTTGAATGGAGTTGCGATGATAAATTGGCTTTGATTGACCGGTAACGTCAAGAGTATCCGGGTAATGCGGGGAGGAGGGAGGAGGGGTAAATCTGGGGGGCGCTAATACTCTTGTTTAATATCAGTTTCCCAGCCTCTTAAACGAAAAACTTTAGTACAGTAGCGATCGACATTTCTCCCCTCGAACTTGTTTCACTTCGTGGAAAGTTCTTATAAGAGAAGTCTCTTCAGCAAAACTCCGCTGTCAATTATGTGGGTCAGATAATTCGAACCTGCATTGTATCATTTCCAATGCACACAAAGCCGCCACCTCGGGTGTCTATGCAGAAAGGCGGTAAAGCTCTTACAAACTAAAAGATAATATCCCGAATTATCAATGCCCCCAAACTTCAAGTCTAAGAAAATGATTTTTCAAAGGCAAATTTATCTTGATTGTTAACGAGAAAAAAAAAACAGACGATTAAAAGACTTTTAAAGAAAACGTAGGTGAAAACGAGGAACATTTGCCGTTTGAGGTGCCTGCCGGCTATACTTGTTACATTGGGGGTGCTTGCGCGTAAACTGGAAGAGTACAAAGAATAAACTTCCGAAATATTTCGCAGAGATATAGTACGTTTTATAGACCTACTTAAGGACCATGGTAGGCTATCTCTCTACCTCTTCCCTATCAAAGGACTTCCAGGCTATATTGAAAAAGATATAATCGCCTTCGAGAAACTAAGGGAAAGAAAGGGCGCGGAAGGGGCGGGAAAGACAGAGGACGTTGAAATCATAGAGTTTAAGAGCCCCCTAAAATATGACAACGAAATAGACGATAAAAACGACAAAACAGACGAGAAAGTAGACGAATCAAAAGAATGAAAACGAGGGTCAAGCAAGAAACAGATATATTATACCTCTTAGAATAAGGAACGAAATAAGAAGAGGTTTAAGATACACGTAATAAGAGAGAAAGCTAGAAAAGTTTATACTGGTCGGGCGGCCTCTAATTAGTTCTTTTAGTATACGTTCTAGTTAGTTAGTGTTCTAGCTTCTAGTTAGTTAGCGTTCTAGCTTCTAGTTAGTTAGCGTTCTAGCTTCTAGTTAGTTAATATTCTATCTTCTAGTTAGTTAGCGTTCTAACCTCTTATTAGCTAGTATTCTAGCTTTTAGTTAGCTAAAATTCCTTAAATCCTATCTTTTAGTTAGTTACTTTCTCTTATATTCTAAGACTTTTAGTTAGTTAGTTTTATTATAACTCTAATAATAATTAACTTTAGGTTTATAGTCTTTTATTATAAGTATACTAAATAAAATCCCTCTTATTAGTTAAGATATAATATATTATAATATATAAAATATAAAGTAAATAAGAGATTAATATAATTAATTAATAATAAAAGATCTAAGTATAAGGAGAGAAAAAGAAAAGAAAGAAAAGAAAATATAAGAAGCTAGCTATAAGTAATTCTTCTTATTATACTAGTATTTACTTTCTAAGTATTTTTTATTATATATATTCTTAGGTAGATAAATATATAAAATAAATTATATATAATTTATCTTACTTAGTAAATTTCTAGTTATATAATCCGGGTTAATAAGTTATAATATAAGATAAGTAAAATATATATAAGAGAAATAAGTATATAATATATATCTTAAGTAACTTATATAAGAATCGTAATATTATCTTTCTTTTAAGCGTCTAATTTTTATATTAGATAAGATTTATCTAGATATCTAGAGTAAAAATCTTTTAGAATTTCTTATATATTTTTAAAATTTTCTACTAGATATTACTTTAGATCTAGTAGTTATTATATTTATTTAACTTTATAGAAAATTTTTCCTTTAATTATTTTTATATTCTTAATATCTTTTATTTTTTATTTATTATTTTCTTTTATATTAATTAAAAGAGATTTAGTTTCTTTTTATCTAAGTAAAAGATCGTCTAGGTTTTTATATAATAAGTTAAAATAAAATATAAGATAAATCTTAAGTTTTAGTAATAATTTTACTTTATAAGAACTTAGTCTAATTTTCTTTTTAATCTTATAAGGCCTTTTATTCTTATATTCTAGTTTTTATAAAAGTTTTTATATTTAGATATTTTTTATTAAGATATAAATTTTATCTTCTAGTTTATAATTTAATATAAGCGATCGTTTCTTATTTACGTATTTTTTTATCTTATTCTAGGACTAAGTTATTTCTTTATATATAAATTTTCAAGTATCTTTTATTCTCTTTTATTATAATTCTTATATAAGTTACTTAAGATATATATTATATATTTATTTCTCTTATATATATTTTATTTATCTTATATTATAACTTATTAACCTAAATTATATAACTAGAAATTTACTAAGTAAGATAAATTATATATAATTTATCTTATATATTTATTTACCTAAGAATATATATAATAAAAAATACTTAGAGAGTAAATACTAGTATAATAGGAAGGATTACTTATAGCTAGCTTCTTATATTTTTTTTCTTTTTTTTCTTTTTCTTTTCTTATACTTAGATCTTTTATTATTAATTAGTTATATTAATCTCTTATTTACTTTATATTTTATATATTATAATATTATCTAAGTATTATTCTTTTACTTTTATTTTAATAAAAATAATAAAAATATATATAAACTTATAAAACTTTTATATTTTATTATATAAAAACCTAGATCCTTAGATTTACTAAAGTTATAATAATATATAATAAACTAGAACCCCTAGAATCTAAAATATATATAATAATATATTATTATACTAAATACTTACTAGTTATAATAAAAGAATAAATAAAAATTATATCTAAGATATTAGAATATAAACCCTAGAACTAAAACTTTTAATACTTAAAAATATAAATAAACCTTTAACTTATAATTAAGAAAGATAATAAAAAGAAGAAATTAAATAATAAGATATTTACTTTTATATTAATTAAAACTAAAAAGAAATTTATAAAAGTAATTATAAAAATAATTAAATAACCTAGAAAAATTAAATATATTATCTTAGGATATATATATTCTTAATCTTTAATACTTATAATAAAAGAGAATAAGAACGTAAAAAAGCTTTAGGAAATTAAGAGTATAAAGGAAATTATCTTAATAAAATAAGAAAAATATAAACGCTTTTTTTAATTACTTAATAAATTCTATAAAAAATATAAGTTTATTAGATAAAAATAAAATTAACTTATATAAGAAGTTTATAATATTATAAGTAACTTAATTAAGTAATTAATAATAAGAGAATAATAGATTATAAAATTAAAATAAAAGAATATTAGATTAATTAATAGAAATAACTAATTAAATAAAATAATAAATATAAATACTTATAATATTTAGTATATCTAGAAAATACTTAAGGATAAAAAATAAATTATTCGACTAATAAGAAATTAAAGTATAATCTTAAATACTTATAAGAATATATAAGAAGATAAAAATCGATTATATAAAAATAATAAGCTCTTAGATTTATTTATCTTTTTTTTAGGAACTTATAAAAAATTTAAAAACTAAAAGTATATAATTAAAAATAAACTTAAGGTTAACTAAGATTATTTTATAAGTAAAATTAATTATATTAGTTATATAAGTAATAAAATATCTAGAAATATAATTAATTATATTTAAACTAGATTATATTAATTCTCTCTAAATAAATTTAATATTATAAATAAAATCTTATATAAACTTAAACTTATTTATAATAACTTAGATAAAAAAGAAATTATTCTCTTAGAAATTAAGAAATTTTACTAGAATAATAATTTTTTTTTAATTTTTTTTATTAAATTTAATAAACTTATAAGAGAACTTAAATAAAATAAACGATTTTAACTTAATAAACTTAATATAAAAATAAATAAAAAACTTTAAGACTTTAGAGTTATATTCTTAAATAAACTTAATTATAAAAATATAATTATAAGATATAAGAGAATCGATTAAAAGGTTTAAGGAAATAAGAAGATCTAAAAGAAATTAGCTAAATTTATAATAAATATCTCTAAGGGATCTTTTATTTTAAGTAAATTTACTAATAAAAAAAAATTAATTAATTTTACTCCTAAGATAATTAAACTAAGATTTTTTAAGAAAGAAAAATAAAAATTATTAAAAGAAAAAACTTACTTTTATTATTATAAGTAAAGATATAAAACTAAGGATTATTTATATAAAAAAGCTACTAAGATTATTATAATAAAATCCTTAAAAAAGACTATTAAGTTAGAAAATAAAAAGCCTTAAAGAAAGTTATATCTTAAGATATAAAAGAAGAAATTTCTCTAAAAATTAATATTATTAGATTATCTTTAGGATTAAAAAATAATATCTCTTTTTTATTATAATATAAAATAAAAAAAATAAAAATATTCTCTTTTATATTAATTAATATTAAATATCTTAGTAAAAATTTTATAAACGAATCTTTTATATAATAAATATCTTAAATTAAATAAATTAAACTAATAAAATTATAATATCTAAAATCTTTTATTAAATTTAATAGTAAATAAATATTTTCTATTAAATATAAAATCCTAGTTAACTTTAAAGTTAATTAGAAATAAGAATTACTAAGTTTCTTTTAGATTATAAAACTTAAAAAATATAATATTATACTTAGAAAAATATAAATATTTCTATAAAATATATTATTAGATATAACTAAGAATAAAATTATATTTAATATAAAAGATTCTAAGAAATTATTAAAAATTTAAATATTAAGTTTTACTTTTTCTTATATAAATAAAAAAAAAGATTTATATATTTATAAAGAAATAATTAAAATTACTAAGATCTTAAAAAAAGATAAAATAAAAGAATTTCCTAATATACTTTTAATCTCTCTAGAAATTCCTAAAAACTTAAAATAATTAATTAAAGAAGAAATTCCTAGAAACTCTAAAAAAAAAAAAAATAAATATAAAAAAAAGTTAAAACCTAAACGTATAAAAGAAAAAGTTATATAAAAAATTAAAGAAATAAGATAAAAAGCTAAGTAAGAAAAAGTAAATTTACTAAAATAAAAACCTTTATATATTAGTACTCTAAGATTTAAAAGAAAAATAAGATAAAAAAAAATAATAATATTTATTATTTTTCTAAAAAATATTATTAAATAATAATAAAAAAATACTAAAGGAAAAATTAATATTAAGAAATATCTCCTAAAAGAATTATAAGACTTAATTAAGATATTCTTAAAGAAAGCTATAAATTAATTATTATTATATAAAAGTTATAATTATTATATTAAACTTATAAGAGAAATAAATCTTAGATATACTCTTTTATATAAGATATCTTAAGAGAAACTCGAATTTATTAAAGCTTATATTAAAGAATAATTAGTAAAAGATTTTATTAATATAAGTAAGATATCTTATTTATTATTAATTCTTTTTATATAAAAGCTTAAAAAAAGATTAAAATTTTATATTAATTATAAAAAGCTAAATATAATTATAAAAAAGAATAAATATCTTTTATTTTTAATAAATAAAACTCTAGTAAAAATAAGAAAAACTAAGTTTTTATTAAAATTAAATATTAGATATACTTTTAATAAAATTAGATTTTAAACTAAAAAGAATAAAAAGCTTATTATATTTTATATTAGATAAAACTTATATAAATATAAGATATTTCCTTTTAGATTAACTAATAAACCTTTAATATTTTAGAATTTTATAAATAAGATATTTTAGGAATATTCTAATAATTTTATCTTATCTTATATTAATAATATTTATATATATATTAATAAAACCTAAAAAAAATATATAAAATATATTAGAAAAATTTTAATTAAATTATAAGAAATAAGATTTTAAGTAAATATTAAGAAATATATCTTTTACTAAAATAAAATTAAGTTCTTAGAACTAATTATTAGTATAAAAGAAATTAAAATAAATCCTAATAAAATTAAGGATATTTAAGAATAAGAAATACCTAAGAACTTAAGAGATATATAAAATTTTATTAAATTTATAAACTTTTATAAAAAATTTATTAAAAATTATTCTAGAATATTTTCTTTAATTAATAACTTAAATAAGAAAAAAGAAAAAATAAAAGATTTTAATTAAAATAATAAATATTAGAACGCTTTTAAAAAACTAAAAAAAGTAATTACTTTAGTATTAATACTTATATATTTTAATAAAAATAAGTAATATATTATAAAATATAATTTATTAGATTATATTAATATAAGAATATTATCTTAATATAAAGAGAATAAACTTTTATATCTTATAATATTTTTTTCTAGAAGATTTTTATTAACTAAATATAATTATAAAATTTATAATAAAAAACTCTTAATAATAATTAAATACTTTAAAAAATAAAAACTTAAACTTTAAGAAATAAATTTACTTATATAAATACTCTTAAATTATAAGATTCTAGAATATTTTATAATTACTAAGAAACTAATAAAAAGATAAGCTAGATAAATAAAATTCTTATTAGAATTTAATTTCTAAATCGTTTATAAACTAAGAAAATAAAATAAAAAAGTAAATATTTTAATTAAAAGATCTTAAGATAAATTATAAGATAAATTAAATAATTAATAGAAAAAATAAATATAAATTATTTTTCTTAAAAGTAAAATTAATAAAAAAAAAGTTTTAGAAATATTTAATTTATATATTTAGATTATAAAAGTAAAATAAATAATTCCTAAGTATATCTAAGAGAGATAAAAGAATAATTAATTCTACTAAGAAATTCTTAAGATTTTAAGAGATAATAAACTAATAAAAGATATTCTTAAGTTATATTATAAAAATTAAAATAATATCTTATTTTATAAGAACTAAGTTTAAGTTTTAGAAGCTTATAAAATAAAATTAATTTAGAAAATATATAAAAAACTTATAATTAAATATCCTAGCTAAGGAGAGATATTAATCCTTTTATAAGATAATTATATCTAGAAAAATATAAATAAAAATCTTAATTAATATATTAGAAATTATTATATTTATAGAAAATTTAAATTAAATAATATTATTTACTAAGAATACCTAGAGTTATTATTAATATTAGATAAATCTTAGAGTTATATATCTATAAATTTTATAATTAGATTTCTAGAAAATAATAAATTTAATATTATCTTAGTTATAATCTATAAATTATTAAAAGAAAGATATTATATTTTTTATAAATATAAAAATAAAGAAATAAGCGTAAAAAAAACTATTAAATTATTTTTAAAAAATATATAAAAATATTATAAATTACTTATAACTTATATTTCTAATAAAAGTTTTTAATTTATAAGTAAAATATAAAAAAAGCTTTATAAGATATTAGGAATTAATATTTAATTATTTATAATAATATATCTAAAGATAAATAATTAAATAAAAAAAATAAATATAAAAATAAAATATTACCTAAAAGCTTATATTAATTACTTATAAGATAACTAAAATTAAATTTTACTAATAATAGAATTTATAGGAAATAAATATTAATTTATAAGTATAAAGATTATATTATTTTTTATAAATAAAAGATATAAACTAAAAATAGATTTTAACTAGGAAAATACTAAGATTAATTAAATATAACCTATAAAAATTAGATTAAACGAAAGATAAATAATAGAATTTATAAAAAGAATAAAAGATACTTAGAAATTTATATATAAAGAAATAACTTAGTCCTAAAATAAGATAAAAAAATATATAAATAAGAAATAATCGCTTATATTAAATTATAAACTAGAAGATAAAGTTTATATCTTAATAAAAAATATCCGAATATAAAAATTTTTATAAAAATTAGAATATAAGAATAAAAGATTTTATAAGATTAAGAAGAAAATTAAACTAAGCTCTTATAAAATAAAATTACTACTAAAACTTAAGATTTATCTTATATTTTATTTTAACTTATTATATAAAAACTTAAACGATCTTTTACCTAAATAAAAAGAAATTAAATCTCTCTTAATTAATATAAAAGAAAATAATAAATAAGAAGTAAAAGATATTAAGGATATAAAAATAATTAGAGGAAAAGTTTTCTATAAAATTAAATAAATATAATAATTACTAGATCTAAAGTAATATCTAATAAAAAATTTTAAAAATATATAAGAAATTCTAAAAGATTTTTACTTTAGATATTTAGATAAATCTTATTTAATATAAAAATTAAACGCTTAAAAGAGGAATAATATTATAGTTCTTATATAAATTACTTAAGATATATATTATATATTTATTTCTTTTATATATATTTTATTTATTTTATATTATAATTTATTAACCTAGATTATATAACTAGAAATTTACTAAGTAAAATAAATTATATATAACTTATCTTATATATTTACTTACCTAAGAATATATATAATAGAAAATACTTAGAAAATAAATATTAGTATAATAAGAAAGATTACTTATAATTAGCTTCTTATATTTTCTTTTCTTTTCTTTTTTTTTCTCTTCTTATACTTAGATCTTTTATTATTAATTAATTATATTAATCTCTTATTTACTTTATATTTTATATATTATAATATTTTTACGAATTCTATTACTTGTTTTTCGTTTAATTTAGTTTTTATAAGTTATATTTAATTAATCTTAGTATTTTCTTAGTTAAAATTTATTCTTAGTTTATATTTTTTATTTATAAAAAATAATATAACTTTTATATTTATAGATTAATATTTATTTCTTATAAATTCTATTATTAGTAAGATTTAACTTTAGTTATCTTATAAGTAATTAATATAAGCTTTTAGGTAACGTTTTATTTTTATATTTATTTTTTTTATTTAATCGTTTATTTTTAGATATATTATTATAAATAATTAAATATTAATTCCTAATATCTTATAAAACTTTTTTTATATTTTACTTATAAATTAAGAACTTTTATTAAAGATATAAGTTATAAGTAATTTATAATATTTTTATATATTTTTTAGGAATAATTTAATAGTTTCTTTTATATTTATTCTTTTATTTTTATATTTATAAAAAATATAATATTTTTCCTTTAATAATTTATAGATTATAACTAAGATAATATTAAATCTATTATTTTCTAGAAATTTAATTATAAAATCTATAAATATATAACTTTAAGATTTATCTAATATTAATAATAACTCTAGGTATTCTTAGTAAATAATATTATTTAATTTAAATTTTCTATAAATATAATAGTTTCTAATATATTAATTAAGATTTTTATTTATATTCTTTTAAATATAATTATCTTATAAAAAGATTAATATTTTTCCTTAGCTAAGATATTTAATTATAAGTTTTTTATATATTTTTTAAATTAATTTTATTTTATAAGCTTCTAAAACCTAAACTTAATTCTTATAAAATAAGATATTATCTTAATTTTTATAATATAACTTAGGAATATCTTTTATTAGTTTATTATCTCTTAAAACCTTAAGAGTTTCTTAGTAAAATTAATTATTCTTTTATTTCTCTTAGATATACTTAGGAATTATTTATTTTATTCTTATAATCTAAATATATAAGTTAAATATTTTTAGAGTTTTTTTTCTATTAATTTTACTTTTAGGAAAAATAATTTATATTTATTTTTTTTATTAA
Source organism: Pseudofabraea citricarpa (assembly GCA_029641185.1). Taxonomy (NCBI): domain Eukaryota; kingdom Fungi; phylum Ascomycota; class Leotiomycetes; order Helotiales; family Dermateaceae; genus Pseudofabraea; species Pseudofabraea citricarpa. Next base: position 415,605 of record JAPWGK010000024.1, on the reverse strand, counting down.
TCGTTTAATTTATCTTATAATTTATCTTAAGATCTTTTAGTTAAAATATTTATTTTTTTATTTTATTTTCTTAGTTTATAAATAATTTAAAAATTAAATTCTAATAAAAATTTTACTTATTTAGCTTATCTTTTTATTAGTTTCTTAGTAATTATAAAATATTCTAGAACCTTATAATTTAAGAGTATTTATATAAGTAAATTTATTTCTTAAAATTTAAGTTTTTATTCTTTAAAATATTTAATTATTATTAAGAATTTCTTATTATAAATTTTATAATTATATTTAGCTAATAAAAATCTTCTAAAAAAGAATATTATAAGATATAAAAGTTTATTCTTTTTATATTAAAATAATATTCTTATATTAATATAATCTAATAAATTATATTTTATAATATATTACTTATTTTTATTAAAATATATAAGTATTAGTATTAAGGTAATTACTTTTTTTAGTTTTTTAAAAGCGTTCTAATATTTATTATTTTAGTTAAAATCTTTTATTTTTTCTTTTTTCTTATTTAAGTTATTAATTAAAGAAAATATTCTAAAATAATTTTTAATAAATCTTTTATAAAAGTTTATAAATTTAATAAAATTTTATATATCTCTTAAGTTCTTAGGTATTTCTTATTCTTAAATATTTTTAATCTTATTAGGATTTATTTTAATTTCTTTTATACTAATAATTAGTCTTAAGAATTTAATCTTATTTTAGTAAAAGATATATTTCTTAATATTTACTTAAAACCTTATTTCTTATAATTTAATTAAAATTTTTCTAATATATTTTATATATTTTTCTTAGGTTTTATTAATATATATATAAATATTATTAATATAAGATAAAATAAAATTATTAGAATATTCCTAGAATATCTTATTTATAAAATTCTAAAATATTAAAGATTTATTAGTTAATCTAAAAGAAAATATCTTATATTTATATTATAATAGCGATTCTAGTACCTAACTAATTAGTTAGCTAGCGTATATATTATTATTATAACGCTACCTGGTAATCGGGCCGTGTCCGGCTTATATATATATTTTAAGGGTAAATTCCTTTTCTTTTCTTAGAGAAAAATTATATTATAATACTATAATATTTTACTTATAATTACCCTTATATTTTTTATCTTTTTATCTCTTAGGAGAATAACTTATTATAATTATACGAACTTAATATAAAATTAATTCGAAATCGAAATAATATTATAAAGTAAAGTTAATAGCTTAGTTACTTAATCTTAAGCTATTATTTACTCTTAATTAATTAACCCAGGTAATAAGAAGGAAAAAAAATAAAACTAAAGTAATAATAACCTTACCTTAGTTTTATCTATTAGTAATAATAAAGATAAAAAGACTATAAAATTAATACGACGAATTAATATTATTAAGGCAGATATAAAATAAAAGTATAAGGCCCTTATTACGATTAAAGTAAAAAAGGAAGCTATAGAGAAAAAAATAAAAGAATTATAATATTTAGAAGAAAAATAATAATACTTAGATATTAAACTTAGGGGGTTACTTAATAATATAAATAAGAGAAGAAATCTCCTAGTAAGAGAAATACTAGTATTTATCCGGCCTTAGGGTAATAATACTTATAAAAGAATACTTAATAAGATAAATAATAAAAAGAAAGAAAAGAAACGCTTATAAAAGTATAATAAGAGATTATTAATTAAGCTTTAGGACCTTCTTACTTATAAAGGTAAGAGCCTCTAAAAAATATAATCCTTTATAAGTATTATAAAACTTTAGTTTAGAATCGATAATAATAACCGATTTATTAATAATATAACACGAATTAATTATTATATAATAATATTTATAAAAGCTCTAATAATAAAATAAGAATAACTCGATTAATACGTAAGTATTAAAACGCTTAACTAAGAAAGCTTTAAGAAATAAATATTTAACTTTATATAAGATAAGAGTAATTATACTTTTAATATTACTAATAAATATAAGCGGGTCTAATAGAAATCTAAGTAATCTATTAATAAATTCGCTAATTATCTTAATAGTTTAGAATTAAAATTAGTTATTATTAATAACTATAATAAGAAGGATATACTTTATAATAAATTAATACTAAAACTTAAAATAAATATAATTATATATAATAAAACGCCTTAAACTTATATTAGACTTATATAATTAATAACCTAAATTAAAAATATCTAAAAACTCTCTTTAGGGCAGTTTAATAATAAACTACTTAGCTATAATTACTTTAGTAAGAACCCGTATAAGAATTAATTTAACTAAAATTATATTAAATAAAATAACTAGTATAATAATAATAATAAAAGAGTAATACTTACTTATAAAGTAAATAATACGTTTATTACTAGTATTAACTTAAGAACCTATTAGAATTATAATAAGGTCGAGTATTTAGCCTAGGCTTATATAAAGCTAAAGAGAAACTTAATAATAAGATATTATAAGTATAATTAAAAAGATTATACTTGATTTAATTACCTAAAACGATCGGGCTAAGGAAAAGATTAAGCCTTAGGAGTAATATAATATTACTTTATATAAGCTTAATATAATATCTAATATATTAAAAACTAATTATTTTTATCTAGATTACTAATACTAATAGAAACCTAAGGATAAAATAAGCTCTTATTAATAATAAGACTAAAGCGAATTATATACGATAAAACCTTACTACTAAGTATAAATAAATACTAATAAACGATAAAGATAAGAAGCTAGCTATTATTAATAGTTAGGAAATTTAGACTTATAATAGCTATAAGATTAATATTAGAACTATTAATAGTAGAGACGATATAATTATATACTAGTAATACTTCGTAGCCTATAACTTTAATCTTTCTAAAGTTAATATTATTCTAAGATATTTATAATTAATTATAATAAACCTACGAATTAACTAGGCTAAGGGAACCTAATTATATTAGAAGCTAGGTATTATTTAGATTATTATTACCTTAAAATTTACTAAGTTCTTATAATAAAAGATACTTATAAGTTATTTTATAATAATACTAGCGCTTTATTATAAGAGGATTAAGGCGCTTATATAAGCGTAACTACTTATAATACCCCTGGCTTATAATAAATATAATAATATTTTTAATAATATAATTACTTTTATATTCTTATAATATTACCCTATAAAGTACGAGATCGACCTAATAAAAGGTAAAAAACTATTATAAGGGCTTATTTATATATTTTTAGAACTAAAACTTAAGATATTATAAGAATACCTTAATACTACTATAATCTAAGGCTAGATTTAATACTTAATTAGCCTAGTAGAAGCCCCGATTATATTCGTCCCTAAAAAGGATAAAAGACTTTAATTTTATATAAATTATAAAGGACTAAATTAGGTAATTATTAAAAATCGTACTCTTTTATTATTAATTAAGGAAACCCTTAATAGGTTATATTATACGAAGTTATTTATAAAACTCGATCTAAAAGATATATATTATTAGATTCGGATATAATCTAAAGACGAATAAAAAATAGCTTTCCGAACCTAGTATAAGTATTTCGAATATACGATTATATTATTTAGATTATTAAACGTATCTATTATATTCTAGGTATATATTAACTAAGCTCTCTTAAGGCTAATTAATATAATATATATAATTTACCTTAATAATATCCTAATATTTTCGGAAAACCTAAATTAATACGAATCTATAATAAAAGAGGTCTTAGATTACCTACGAACCTATTAACTTTATATTAACCTTAAAAAATATAAATTTAATACTAATAATATAAAATTCCTAGGTTATATTATAAATACTTATAAAATTACTATAAATTTAAAGTATATTAGGGTAATTAAAAAATAATTTACCCTTATAATATTAAGGATATATAAGTATTTTTAGGATTTATTAATTTCTACTAGCGTTTTATTATAATATATTCGAGGGTAGCCTAAGAGTTATTTAATCTCCTAAAGAAGTTAATAAAACTTTTTAAAATAATAATTCGAGTATATTAGGCCTTTAAAACTCTTAAGACTAAATTCCTAGTAGCTCTAATACTAAGATATTTTAATCTTATTCTACTAATTAAAATAAAAACTAATATATTAGGAATAACTATTACTAATATATTAACGTAATTATTTTATAATAGAAAGTAATATCTAATTACTTTTTATTCTTATAAGTTTTCTTTAGTCGAATCTAACTATAAAACCTATAATACTAAGTTATTAGTAGTAGTTTTAGGTTTTAAGTAATAGAGCTATTACTTTTATAGCGCTCTTAAGGTAATAATAATATAAACCGATTATAATAATCTTAAATATTTTATAACTAAAAGAATATTAAACAAGTATTAGAGCCGCTAAGCTAAAAAGTTAGCCTAATACGATTTCGTACTAGAATATAAGCTAGATAAAACTAACCTAGCAGATAATTTATTACAAAAGCTTAATTATAAGTTAATAGTCGAGAAAATAAAATAAAAGGTAAAGATATTATTATCCTTATATATAAAGTTATAATATATAACCTAAGATATTATTAGAATAATTATAAGAAACCTTTAGTACTAGTAAAAAAACTTAGGGCTTAGGTAACCTAAAACTAATAAGATATTAGGGCTAAAGGATAATCTTAACTCCCTAATAAGAGAGCTAATACGGAATTATAATAGAAACGTTATTATAAAGCGTCTTAAGCTTATTACTAGTATTATTAGTTATAAATAATATATATTATAAGCGATTACTAATAAGATATTTTATTCTAAAATAATATATAACTTATTAATAAAAACGATATAAGATATTTTTCTTTAGTTATAAAAGGCCGACTCTTTTATTACTAAGAGATATTTTAAATTATTACCTAAGGGGGCTAATACTAGGATAAAGAAAGTTAAATAAAAGATAAACCCTAAGAAGTTACTTTATTATAACTAACGTATTTATATACTAGTAAAAGCTATTATCTAAGTTAAAATCCTTATAATATATTATAATAACTTATACGCTAGGTATTTTAGGTTTAAAAGAATATTAAAGCTAGTATATAAGTTATACTTCTAGTAAAACTTATAACGTAATATAAAAAATTATATATAAACTTATAAGATATACTAATAAATAAAATCGAGGTAATACTACTTATATAATAAGCTTATATTACTCCTAGTCTTAACTAAACTATAATAAGAGATTATAATAAACTTTATTATTAGGTTACCCTCTAGTAAATAAGAAAGATATATATATAACTTAGTACTAGTAGTTATTAATAAATTCTTAAAGATAACCTAGTACGTTCTTATTATAAAGAAGATTAATATACTAGAGTTAATAGAGATTTTTATTTCTCGAATCTAGAAAGATTTTAGAACTCCTAAAAGTATAACCTTCGATTATAGCTTATAATTTACTAGTAAGTTCTAGGGTACTATTATATTTTACTTATAAGTCTAATATTAGTTTAATATTACTTTTTACTTATAAACCGATAGTTAAATAAAAAGGTAAAATTAAACGCTAAAGTAATATTTATATATTTATTATAATTTTAGATAAATTAACTAGGCTTTAAAACTTACTTTTACTAAATATACTTATAATAATATAAAACACAAGAGTACGAGATTATCCCCCTTTCGGGCCTTATATAAATTCGAACTAATACTAGGAATAAACGTTAGGGACGCTATTATAAACAAGAAGATAATATATATTATAAAAAGAAAAATTAAGAAAATTAAGACCGAACGAAATAAGCTTAAAACCTAACTTAAAGCTATAATATTAAGATAAAAGAAATATTATAACTAGAGGTATAAACCTATAAAATTTACTATTAGGTAATAAATAATATTATTAATAAAAAATATCTAATAACTAAGGCCTAATAAGAAACTTACTAATAAGTACTAGGGATTATTTAAAATCCTAGAAGTAATTAATATATATACGTAAGCTTATTAGTTAAAGCTCCTAAAAAGACTACGAATATATAATATATTTTATATTTTCTTATTAGAATTATATAATAGTCGAAATAATACTATTATAAACCTAGAATCTTATAATATTAATAATTATAAGAAATAAAAAATTAAATTAATATTTACTTACTAAGAAATAAAAAAAAAGCAAGAATACCTAGTCTAGTAGAAAGGTTATTTCGTAGTAAATAATACCTAGGAACCTACGAAGAATATAATAAACGCTAATAAATTAGTAACTAAATACCTTAGTATAATATAAGAGTTAATTATAATTAGATTAAAGAGAAAATATAAGATATAAGTATTATTATTAGGGGAAATAAACTTTAGTATAAAAACCTTATCTAATAAGAAGTCGTAGTAAATCTATATTATATTTATAATAGACTTTTAATAAAGCCTTATAAAATATATAAAATCTTAAAACTTATATTAATAAAATAATAAACTTAAGATATAATTATAATAAGAAACTTAATACGAGTATAAGTTATAATATTAGATTAATTTTAGTAAATAATAATATATAAAATAAAAAAAAGTTTTATTTTATTAGAGAAACTTAAAGCTAAAAAACCTAAACTCCTAGGTATCTTATCCTAAAAATATTATAAAAAGTATATAAAAATATAATATATTCCTTTAACTTAAGGTTTCTTAAGTTTAAGTTTCTTTTATAATATTAGTAACCTTTATATTTTTAGTTATAAGTTATTCTAATATATTCTAATTTATTTTTATATTAAGTTTCTTAGCGATTTCCTACTTAATTTTATCCTAGGAATCTTAGTTTATCTTAAACTTAAAATACTCTTCTATTATTAGTAACTTTATAAGCTTATATCTCTTATAAGAGGTAATAATAAACTTAGGCTTTTCTAAAGGTTCGCGCTTAAAAGTAATAGAAAAACCTTTTACTTTAGTAGCTAGGTTCGGATTTATATTAGCCTTAATACGAATTAATTATAGTTTTACTAGGGACGAGATAAGAACTTATAATAAAAAGACGTAAAAGGTAGTTTATTTCTTATATTTTAAGGAGAATTATATAAGTTATCTTTAATTTAGTCTTAGGAGTAGTTTTTTCTACGGATTTCTTTTAGCTAATAAGATTAATAATAGTATTTTATACGGCTTTATAAAAGGTAAAAGTCGAATTCTTCTTATATTTAATAATAAAGCTTAAGATAATACGAATTAAACTAATTATTCTAAGGAGAACCTATAAAAGTTAATAGTAAATCTAAGGCGAATTAAAAATAAATTAGAAGCGATTACTTACTAGGATATACTTTTGTTTACTAATATAATAATAATAATTATAAGAACTAAACTTAGGATTAAACTAAACGTATTTCGTAAGGTTAATAGACTTTAAAAAGCGAATTACGTAATATATATAAATCGTACGTATAAGATCCGAAGGGATATTATATAAGAATTATTACGAAAACGTAATAGCTAATAAAGCGAGAGCTTCTTATTATATATTTATATTACTAAAGGTAATAATTAATATTAGAAATATTATAAATATAATAAGAAAAAAGTATAAGAAATAAAGATTTAATCTTATTATTAGGGGAAGCTATTATAAATATTTATAAAGAAAAGAGAAAAAAGATAAAAAAAGTAAAAGATATTTATATTTATAAGAAGAAATCTTTTACTAGCGTGTTTTTATAGTATAAGATTAAGAATATATAAATTATAGTATTAGAGTAAATATCTTACTAGGATAATTTAATAGATTCGTATAAGAGAACTTATAAAAAATAATCGAATAAAAGAATTATAAATTATCGAATTTCTAATAAAAGATATTATACTAGACTCGTATATTTCTTATATATTACCTAAGAGTAAGCTTATCAAATAAGGTTACGAGAACTCGATTATAAGAGAGAAGATAATTATAATAGCGGTTCTAGTATCTAACTAATTAGTTAGCTAGCGTATATATTATTATTATAATATTACCTAGTAATCGGGTTACGTTCGGCTTATATATATATTTTAAGAGTAAATTCCTTATCTTTCCTTAGAGAAAAATTATATTATAATATTATAATATTCTATTTATAATTACTCTTATATATATAAGTTTTATCTAATATAAAATATAATAAGCTTTTTATTTTTTTTAATTTAGAATTTAATTTTATTAAAAATATATCTAATATTTAGCTTTAATAAAAACTTAGTTTTTTTTATTTTTACTAGAATTTTATTTATTAAAAGTAAAAGATATTTTTTTTTTTTTATAATTATATTTAGCTTTTTATAATTAATATAAAATCTTAATCTTTTTTTAGGCTTTTATATAAAAAAAATTAATAATAAGTAAGATATCTTATTTATATTAATAAAATCTTTTATTAATTATTCTTTAATATAAACTTTAATAAGTTTAAGTTTCTCTTAAGATATTTTATATAAAAAAATATATCTAAGATTTATTTCTTTTATAAATTTAATATAATAATTATAACTCTTATATAATAATAATTAGTTTATAACTTTTTTTAAGAATACCTTAATTAAGTCTTATAATTTCTTTAGGAGATATTTCTTAATATTAATTTCTCTTTTAGTATTTTTTTATTATTATTTAATAATATTTTTTAAGAAAATAATAAATATTATTATTTCTTTTTATTTTATTTTTCTTTTAAATCTTAGAATATTAATATATAAAGGTTTTTATTTTAGTAGATTTACTTTTTCTTACTTAGTCTTTTATTTTATTTCTTTAATTTTTTATATAATCTTTTCTTTTATATATCTAAATTTTAACTTTTTTTTATACTTATTTTTTCTTTTTTTAGAGCTTTTAGGAATTTCTTTTTTAATTAATTATTTTAAGTTTTTAGGGATTTCTAAAGAAATTAAAAGTATATTAGAAAATTCTTTTATTTTATTTTTTTTTAAGATCTTAGTAATTTTAATTATTTTTTTATAAATATATAAATCTTTTTTCTTATTTATATAAAAAGAAATAAAACTTAATATTTAAATTTTTAATAATTTCTTAGAGTTTTTTATATTAAATATAACTTTATTCTTAGTTATATCTAATAATATATTTTATAAAAATATTTATATTTTTCTAAGTATAATATTATATCTTTTAAGTTTTATAACCTAAAAGAAACTTAATAGTTCTTATTTTTAATTAACTTTAAAGCTAACTAGGATTTTATATTTAATAAAAGATATTTATCTATTATTAAATCTAATAAAAGGTTTTAGATATTATAATTTTATTAATTTAATTTATTTAATTTAAGATATTTATTATATAAAAGATTTATTTATAAAATTTCTATTAAGATATCTAATATTAATTAATATAAAAGAAAGTATTTTTATTTTTCTTATTTTATATTATAATTAAAAAGAGATATTATTTTTTAATCCTAAAGATAATTTAATAATATTAATTTTTAGAGAAATTTCTTCTTTTATATCTTAAGATATAATTTCTCTTAAGATTTCTTATTTTTTAACTTAATAGTTTTTTTTAAGGATTTTATTATAATAATCTTAGTAATCTTTTTATATAAATAATTCTTAGTTTTATATTCTTATTTATAATAATAAAAATAAGCTTTTTTTTTTAATAATTTTTATTTTTTCTTCTTAGAAAATCTTAGTTTAATTATCTTAGGAATAAAATTAATTAATTTTTCTTTATTAATAAGTTTACCTAAAATAAAAGATCTCTTAGAGATATTTATTATAAATCTAATTAATTTCTTTTAGATCTTTTTATTTTCTTAAACCTTTTAATTAATTCTCTTATATCTTATAATTATATTCTTATAATTAGATTTATCTAAAAATATAACTCTAAAGTCTTAAAGTTTTTTATTTACTTTTATATTAAGTTTATTAAGTTAAGATCGTTTATTTTATCTAAGTTCTCTTATAAGTTTATTAAATTTAATAAAAAAAATTAAGAAGAAATTATTATTCTAGTAAAATTTCTTAACTTCTAAGAAAGTAATTTCTCTTTTATCTAGGTTATTATAAATAAGTTTAAGTTTATATAAGATCTTATTTATAATATTAAATTTATTTAGAGAAAATTAATATAATTTAGTTTAGATATAATTAATTATATTTCTAGATATTTTATTACTTATATAACTAATATAATTAATTTTACTTATAAAATAATTTTAGTTAATCTTAAGCTTATTTTTAATCGTATATTTTTAGTTTTTAAATTTTTTATAAGTTCCTAAAAAGAAGATAAATAAATCTAAGAGCTTATTACTCTTATATAATTAATTTTTATTTTCTTATATATTCTTATAAGTATTTAAAGTTATATTTTAATTTCTTATTAGCTAAATAATTTATTTTTTATTCTTAAGTATTTCTTAGATATATTAAATATTATAAGTATTTATATTTATTATTTTATCTAATTAATTATTTCTATTAATTAATTTAATATTCTTTTATTTTAACTTTATAATCTATTACTCTCTTATTATTAATTATTTAATTAAGTTACTTATAATATTATAAACTTCTTATATAAGTTAATCTTATTTTTATCTAATAAGTTTATATTTTTTATAGAATTTATTAAGTAATTAGAAGAAATATTCGTATTCTTTTTATCTTATTAAGATAATTTCTTTTATACTCTTAATTTCCTAGAGTTTTTTTATATTTTTATTTTCTTTTATTATAAGTATTAAAAGTTAAGAACGTATATATCCTAAGATAATATATCTAATTTTTCTAGGTTATCTAATTATTCTTATAATTACTTTTATAAGTTTCTTTTTAGTTTTAATTAATATAAAAGTAAATATTTTATTATCTAATTTCTTTTTTTTATTATCTTTCTTAATTATAAGTTAAAAGTTTATTTATATTTCTAAGTATTAAAGGTTTTAGTTCTAGGGTTTATATTCTAGTATCTTAGATATAGTTTTTATTTATTCTCTTATTATAACTAATAAGTATTTAATATAATAATATATTATTATATATATTTTAGGTTCTAGGGGTTCTAGTTTATTATATATTATTATAACTTTAGTAAATCTAAAGATTTAGGTTTTTATATAATAAAATATAAAAGTTTTATAAGTTTATATATATTTTTATTATTTTTATTAGGATAAAAGTAAAAGAATAATACTTAGATAATATTATAATATATAAAATATAAAGTAAATAAGAGATTAATATAATTAATTAATAATAAAAGATCTAAGTATAAGAAAAAAAGAAAAAAGAAAAGAAAAAAAAATATAAGAAATTAATTATAAATAATCCTTCTTATTATACTAGTATTTACTTTCTAAGTATTCTTTATTATATATATTCTTAGGTAAATAAATATATAAGGTAAATTATATATAATTTACTTTACTTAGTAAATTTTTAGTTATATAATCTAGGTTAATAAGTTATAATATAAGATAAATAAAATATATATAAGAGAAATAAATATATAATATATATCTTAAGTAACTTATATAAGAATCATAATATAATATTATTTTTTCTTTTTTATTATATTTTTATCCTCTTAGTAATAATATTTATTATTTATTTTCTTTTCTTTTATTAATTCCTTTTTCTTATATATATATATTTTCTTTCCTTTTACTAGAAATTAATACGATTCTTAGATTATTCTTCCTAGAAATAAGTAAATATAAGAAGATTATAAGGTCTTTTATTTCTTATACTTTTTTTTATTTTTCTTATAATTTTTATCTTTCTTATAATTTTTATTTACTTCTTAATATTTTTCTTTTTCTTAAATAAATCTTATACCTAAGAAATCTTTATAATAATTTATTAGGAGAATAATAAGCGGATCTTTTTTTTATCTTTTTTTAATTTTTACTTTAATTTTTTCTTAAACTTTAATTTTAACTCTTATATTATCTTAACTAATATATTTAATAATTATTAACTTAGAGTTACTTTTAGTTATTTCTAATAAATATTTAAAAGATAAATTTATAATTTACTCTAAAAAATATAAGTAATCTTTTTCTCTTAAACTTATTTAATAAACTAGATTACTTATACCTAATATTTTATCTTAATTAATTAGATATCCTTAAATATTTATTTTTAATCTTCTTTTAAGTTTAATTTAATATATATATTAGTCTAGGTATAATCCTTTTTCTTTAAGTTTAATCTAATAACTTTAGCTACTTATATTTAAATTATTATTAAGTATAATTTAATAGGTTAATTAATATAATATTAGTTTTTCTTTTAGCTTAATATAATAAGTTTAGCTACTTATATCTAAATTATTATTAAGTATAATTTAATAAGTCGATTAATATAATATTAGTCTTTTTCTTAGCTTAATATAATAGGTTTAATTACTTATATCTAGATTATTATTAAATATAATTTAATAAGTCGACTAATATAATATTAGTTTTTCTCTTAGCTTAATATAATAAGTTTAGCTACTTATATTTAGATTATTATTAAGTATAATTTAATAAGTTAACTAATATAATATTAGTTTTTTTCTTAGCCTAGTATAATAAATTTAACTACTTATATCTAAATTATTATTTTCTCCTTAGATAATAGATATAATTTAAGAAATTATATTTCTCTTAAATACTTATATCTTAAATAAATAATAAGATTTTCTTAAGATATTACCTTTTAATTTTTATAATCTAATTTTAAGTATAAGTTTTTATTTAATAATATATATAATCTATCTTTCTAATATTATATAAAAGTTATAATAACTTTTAAGTTAAAATATAAATTATTTTTACTCTTAGTTTAATATTAATTAAAGTAAGATAACTTAGGAGTTTATTTTTTAACCTAAGATTATTAGCTCTAGGATATATAATAATTCCTCTTAGGCTAAAGTTATTAGTAAGAGTAAAAAGATATAAAATACTTAGTAATAAATTAAAAGAAAGATTATAAGTAAGTTTATATTCTTATATTTTATTTACTAATTAGTTTTAGAAGCTTAGGTTTAATATATTTAAACGACTTATATAATTACTTATTTTATAATCTTAAAACTCTTAATTATCTAGGAATATTCTTTTCCTTAGGGTTAAAATAAGTTACTCTCTTAATTCTTAGCTTAAGAAAAAATATAATTATATTATAATTATCTTATAGAAATTTCTAGAAATAATAATACCTAAGGTTTAATAATATTATATACGAGATTTTAAGAAAGTAATAAAAGCTAGAGTAAAATAAAAAGCTTATATTTATTATAATATTCTTTTTTTATTAAATAAAACTTCTTAGATAAATATAAATAATCTAATATTATTAGTTTTTCTTAAATCTTATAAAAGTTATTATTATACTTTTACTTAGGATTATTATATAATTACTAGTAATATTATTATTTTATATATAAATTATATTATATTAATTTAAAAAAGCGATTTTCTTCTAAAATTCTTTATATTAAACTTTTATAATATTATTATTTATTAGGTATATTCTCTAGAGCTTAAGAGATTAACTTAAGTAAAAGAAGTATTTATTATAAAAGCTTATATTATAAGCTTCTTTTTTAAGTTATTAGAAGATACTAAAATATTAGAAGTAACTTAGTTTAGTTATAAATATCTAGTTATTATTAAATAAAATCTAAGTATACTTTTAATTTTACTATTATTTATAAAACTTACTAATTATATAATAATTATAATTATATAAGAAGATAAGAAAGAACTTAATTAAGTTATATTAGTAAGGTTTTATTCTATAAATAAAGAGAAAATATTACGTACTTTATAATAGTTATATAAATATAATCTTAAGTATAATAATATTTCTATTAATTATTTAATATTAAATTCCTAGGATTTAGAACTATTTATTCTTATAGAAATTAGGTAATTAATAGTTAAAAATAAGATATTTTATAAAAATTCGCTTACTTAAGAGAAATATATAACTAGTTTTTAAGATAATATTTATTAGAATAAATTAGATATATAATTAGGTAAGATTAATCTTAGAACTATTATATCTTTCTTTTATTTATTAGAAACTTATAATATAAAGCTAGATACGATTAATATATTTTTTGCTACTTTTAATAATATTTAAGCTAAATTTATAATCGAGTTATAAAAACCTAAATATTTAAAGGAAGCTAATAATTATATTTTCTTTAATAATAATTCTAATAATTTATAAGAGTCTTCTAATAATTTATTATCTTTTATATTAAATATTTAATATTACTAGTATACTAAAATAAATCTTATAAGTTCGTATATAAATATAAATATCTTTCTAGCTACTTATTTAATTTTATTTCCTTATAAGATTAAAGATTATCTTAATAATAAAGATAAATTAAAATTAAAACTTATATCTCTTAAAACCTTTATAAAATAATATATAAATTATTATAACTAGAAATAAGTTATATTAGTTTTATTATTAGTTTTAATTATATTAACTTATAATAAATTTAATTATAATATAACTTTTATATTCTTTCTTTATAATTATATTCTTATATATATTATATCTTATAATAACTTAATTTAGACTAAGAAAAGATATTAATAAGATATAAAATCCGATTTAAAGTAACTTTTAATATTCGAATTAAAAGAAGTTATTATAATATTTAATTAGAAAGATTAGATAAATAATCTAATTCTAAAAAGATTAATTAATAATATAAAAGTAATCTTATCTTTTAATCTTAAGTTATAAGATAAGAAATAATATATAAGATAACTAATATTTACTAAGCTTATTTGATATAATATTCTTAGAATATAATTTATTATTAATCTCTTAAATTTAAATAATCTATTAGTATTTATTATTACTAGAATAAATCTTTTTTTATTAGACGGTTTAAGAGATATATAAGTACGTCTTAAAATACTTATTATAAAAGATCTTATTATTCTTACTAAGTTTTTTAATCTTATTATTTAATACTTTTTTAAAAAGTTATTAAAAGCTAGCTTAAGTAAACTTAGGATTCTTAGGGAGATTTCCTCTTACTTTAGTATTATTAAATTAATTAAACGAATAATATTATATATATATAATTTTACTTAGCTTACTAGGAATTTATTTTTTTATAAATTATCTTAGTAGATTTAAGAAGATTTATAATATTAAAAATATATTCTTAAGTTTATTAACTTAATTATTATAATTACTCTTAATTAAGAGATAATAAATCCTAAGTAAAAGCTTAATCCTATTAGGTTATATCTAGAAGTTCTTTCTAAAAATTCTTTTATTATTAACTTTATTATTATTATATATAAGAACGTAAATAATATTATAATATACTTTTAAACTTATAATTATACTTTTATATATTTCTTAAAAGAAGTATAATAAGTAAAAGAAGTTAAGAATAATATATCTTAAGAGAATAAAAAGTAATTATAAAAACGTATAATTATTTTATATTAATTTCGTCTTCTAAAATTATCTTATAAGGAAACTTATATTATAAAGTTTAAAGGTATTAAAATCTATCGTTTTATAATAAATATATTAATTAATAAATTTAATCTTATAATCTTATTTATATTATATTATAATACGAATATTACTTTTATAAGATTATTTATAAAAATCTTATTAATAATCTATTATATTACTAATTATATAATAAAAATAAAAGTATTAATAATTATATTTATAACTTTACTTATAATAATAAAGGTTTTAAGAGATTAAATTTTACTAGATAAGTAAGATACTTAATTTCTTTTAAATAAATAGGCTTTAAAAGTATATAATTAGTTTACTAGTTATATTAAAGTAAAAGAATCTTTTATAATTACTTTTTTAAGAGATAATACTTAATATTATTATTTAAAGTTAGATTATATAATCTCTTTTAATACTTAATAATTAAAATTATATACTTAGTAAGCTTTCTTAGCTAAGAAAGAAATATTATTAGTAACTTAGTATAAAAATTAAAATAATAATAAGTAATATTAGATATATACTCTTAATTAAAAAAGTATAATTATTTATTAAAATTATTTATCTTAAGAGCTTTAGTTATATTTCTTTTATTTATATAAGTATATTTCTTATATTAGTTATATTCTAAGAGAAAGAATTAAAAAATATATATTCTTTTATTATTTTAATACTTTATATCTATTATATATCTTATATATTTAGATTAATACTAAAAGTCTTTTAATAATTAATATATTATCTTTTCTTAGATTTTTCTTTAATTATAATAATAAAATACGAATTTAGATATTAACTAATAAATTAGAAGATAATATTTACTTAGTTCTTTTAAGTTTTTTTATTTTATAAGATTAATTAATTATCTTTTATTAGGATCTCTTAGATAATAATCGAATTTATCTTTTACTAAACTTATAAGCTAAGATATTTATTTTCTTTTTATTATATTTATTAAGACTTACTAAAAATATTACTTTTTTAAATAAAAGTAAGAAAGAAATAAATAAAGATTATTATAAGAGAGATACTAAGATTAAAGAATATAAAAATTATATATTTAATAATAAAAGTTATATTAATAATAAGTTAGCTTTTAAGATCTAGGACGATTAAGAAGTAAAAGACTAATATTAAGTAAAAGTAATAAGAGATCTTTTATAAGAATAAAGAATTATAAATATTATTACTCTTAAAATTAGAGATATTTCTAGAGATAATTAATTCCTTAACTAATAATAATCTAATAATAATATTAATAAATTCTTTTTACTAGCTAATTATATATATCTTACTTTTTCTAGAGATATTTAATTATTTTAAAAGAAATTAAAGATACTTAAGATTATAACCTTAGCTAATAACTAAGAAGAGTTTTATAATATAAAAATTATAATATCTATTAATATTAGTTTTAAAGCTAAACTTAGAGAATCTTAAGATCTTTTTATATTTATTACTTATTTATAAACTTAGTAGTAAGATAATTAGAATATTAATAATTTATATAAGCTAATATTTCTTAAGTTTTAACTAAACAAAAAATAAAAGAAGCTTTATTAAACTTAGTTAAGTTATATCTTATATATAAAGGCGTAGGTTATATCTTTCTTAGATTAATTCTTATAATATATTAGTAGCTAAGATAAAATTAAGAAGATTTATTTAATTAAGATATTCTTATATAATCTTAAGATTATTAGTTAATATAATAAAGTTATCTTTTATATAATAACTAATATAATTATTATAAATATTAGTAGATTTATATATTATATAACCTTTAGACTTAATAGTCTTAGTAGTAGTTAAATAAATATTAGTAAAATATTATAAGTAATATATTAAAAGGTTCTTAGAAAGAGAATTATAATTATAAATAAAATAAATATATTCTTAAAAAAAGATCTCGCTTAAATTAATATAAAATATAAAATATTATAAAATATAAACGTATCTTCTAATATTATTTTTAGGAGTTTACTTATAATTATTTTTCTTAAAGATTTTATATAATTCGAACTTATATTAGGAAATATACTTTAGAGTAAATTATAAGTATAAGTAGATAATTAAGAGAAACTTACTTAAGAGTTTTAGCTTTAGTTTAATTAAGTTATATTTCTTATAAAATAAATATAATAAATAAAAAACCTTAAATTTTAAGTTTTTTTAACTTAAGTATATACTTTAACTTTTATTATTAATAATATTAATCTTCTTAATAGTTATATAATAAAAGAACACGTAATATATAATAATAAGATCCTTAATTTTATAATTTTATAATAAAATATTAAATATTAAATCTAAAATTATAAAAAGTTTTATAAGTTTATATATAATAAAGGTAAGAAAATCCTCTTATTTCTTATAAAAACTAAATTATTAAATATAAATAAAAGAGATAATATAATTTATTAATAAATATTTTAAGTAAAAGAGAAAAAATAATAAAAAGATTTTAGTTTCTTATAATATTATAAAAGAATACCTATAATCCTTCTTAATAATTAGATAATAAATCTTAGGTTTATAAATAAGATTATTAGTATAATAAAAAGAGTTATTCTTAAGGAAAGTTTTAATAATATATATTTCTTCTTATTTAGTTCTTTTACTAACTTAGGCCGATTAGTTTATTAGATACCTTTTAATAATATATATATTTTATATAATAAATTATTCTTTTATCTATTATTTAAACTAAAAGATTTTTTTATTAAATATTTATTTTCTAGTATTAAGCCGGGCTTAATATTAATCTTTTTATTTTAAGGCTTAATAATATATCTATTTATTACCTAGGGTAAGTCTTTTACTTAGGTTTAGATTTTTATATTTATAGCTTTTATAATTATAGATTATAAATCTTAAGGCTTTATATATTTATATATTATTATTAATATTAAGCTAAGGCTAAGAGTATTAGTATATTAAAAATAAATATTATTAAATATTTAGCTTAAGAAATAAATTACTTTTAATAATATTATTACTAAGCTAAAATTTAATCTTTTATATAAACTTAAGAAATTAATAGTCTTAAAAGACTAATAGAAAACCTTAGAATTTTATTAGTATTTTTTTAGGTAATAAAATAATATTAAGAAATAATATAATTAAAATATATTTATTTACTTTTATAAAATCTTTATTTTATTTATATAAGTAAGATTTAAAACCTAATACCTTTTTATATATTTTAAATAATTATTTATATATAATAAAAGTTCTTATAATAAATTATTTATATAACTTAGTCTTTTTTTCTATAAATTAACTAATAATAATATAAAATTATAACTTAAGTTCTAAAGATATATATATATATACTTTATATTTATCTTTTTTTATTTTATTTCTTAGCTTTAGTTTTATTTATATTTATTATCTTTTTAACTTTAGTTTAACTTATTATTATTTTTTATAATCTAAATATTTTAATTAAGGTTACTTTAAATTATAATACGTATTTTTACTAATAAGAGGTAATAAACTTAGCCTTTTATTAAATTTATTTTACTTATTAGTATTTCTCTAAGACTTATTAAAGAGATATTAGTTAAAGAGATATTAGTTAAGAAGATATTTATTAAAAAGATAATATTTTTAGAAGATATAAATAAACCTTCTAGTTTAAATATAAAAGTAAAAAGTATATATTTAATCTTTTTTACTTTCTTTATAAAAAGCTAATATCTTATAATATTATCTAATACTTAATAGAATTTATTAGATATATAAGTTCCTAGTAAATAATTATTTATTTATTAAATATTTAAATATTACTAACTTATTTAATATTTAGTCTTTTAATTAGCTTTAGTATTATTACTAGAATTAAATTTTATTTCTTTTTTAATATTACTTATAATAAAAGTAATCTTTTATAATTTATTTTTTTTACTTTTTTATTTTACTTTTTACTAATAA
The DNA here is from genome assembly GCA_029641185.1 of Pseudofabraea citricarpa. Taxonomy (NCBI): domain Eukaryota; kingdom Fungi; phylum Ascomycota; class Leotiomycetes; order Helotiales; family Dermateaceae; genus Pseudofabraea; species Pseudofabraea citricarpa. The sequence goes on along the minus strand of JAPWGK010000024.1, from coordinate 396,181 downwards.
AAGTATTTTAGTTATAATATCTTTTTTTTCGATTAACCTAATTATTAATATTACCTTCGACTTAGCTTCTAGTATTATTCTCTTTTATAAATAATATATCCTAACTTAATCGGTTAAAACTTAAGTTTCACTTAATTTTTTAGATATATCTAATTATATTATATTTAATTATAAGCTAGAGAGTATTTATTTATTATTTTATAATAACTTAGGCTTAAGTATTTAGAGATAAGAGTAAACTAAGAAAAATTATTATCTTATAACTAAGAATAACTCTTAGAAACTTTCTTTTAGTATATAATATATTAAGAAAATTACTTATTTTAATCTAAGGAAACTTTTTTCTTATAATATAAAAGGAAAATTAACCTAGATTATAATAATTAAGATTAATTAAAATATATAACTTATATTATATTAATTTTTTAAGACTTCTTTTATCTTAGGTAAACTAATTAATAAGATTTTAACTAAGGTAACTAAGATAATATAAAAGAAAAAAATAACTTCTAAGGATTCTAGGATTTTATAATTATACTTATATAATAATAAGAATAATATATAACTTAAGATAAATATATATTTAGTTTATTTTATTATAAGTATAATTATTATTATATAATTATTTTTATAAACTTATAATTTCTCTAAAATTATATATTAGCTTAATATAACTAATAAATCTATTAAAAATAAAGAAATTATCTCTAGGATTAAATATAAGTTTAATAAGGTTTATTTACTCTAAGAAGCTAAATCTTAGATATAAATTCTAATTATTTTATCTAAGTATTATTATTAAAAATAAGAAGAAAAAAGAAGAAAAAAGAAAGAAAAAAGAAAGAAAGAAAAGAAAAGTTAATTAAATATTTTTAGTTATATATAAATATATCTTTTACTTTTATTTTTACTTTAATTTACTTCTTAGAATAAAATACGAAATAAAAAAGGTTTTATCTCTTATATCTCTTAGAATAAGAAACGAAATAAGAAGAGGTTTATATCTCTTAGAATAAGAAATAAAATAAGAAAAAATTTATACCTCTTAGAATAAGAAATAAAATAAGAAGAAATTTACTTTTTAGAATAAGAAATAAAATAAAAAGAAGTTTATCTCTTAGAATAAGAAATAAAATAAGAAGAGGTTTAAAACGTATATAATAAAAGAGAAAGCTAGAAAAGTTTATATTAATCGGGCGACTTCTAATTAATTCTTTTAGCGTATATTCTAGTTAGTTAATATTCTAGCTTTTAGTTAGTTAATATTTTAGCTTTTAGTTAATTAATATTCTAGCTTTTAGTTAATTAAAGTTTTATTTTCTAATTAGTTAATATTCTAGCTTTTAGTTAGCTAAAATTTCTTAAATCTTATCTTCTAATTAGTTACTTTCTAGCTTTTAGTTAGCTAAATTTTTCTTAATCTTATATTTTTTTTATTAACTTCTTAAAAAATCAAATATCTCTTAGAATAAGAAATAAAATAAAAAGAGGTTTTATTAAAAGAAATAAACTAGAAATTATAAAAAGATATATTTTTAGTATTAAACTAATAATAATTAAATTAAGTATTTAATAGTAATAAAAAGGTTTAAGAGAATTAAAAAGATTTAAAAAAAGATATTTAGATTTATAAGAATTATTAGAATATAAGATCCCTTAAAATATAATATTAGTAAATAAGAATAATCTACTAAGAATAACCCTAAAAGTAAACTTCTTAGTAATAAGAATTATAATAAAAAGGTCTTAAAATTTTATAAAATTTTCGATTATAAGATAAAAAAAAAATAAGAGGTTATTTATAAAATAATAAAAATAACTAAAGAAAATAATTATACTAAAAAGCTTCTTATAATATATTACGTTTTATATATATTATATTCTTAAACAAGTAATATTACTAAGATAAAAGATCTTATAAAACTTAATAAATTTAGGTTATACCTAAGAGCTAAGATTCTTATTAGCTAGAAATTATATAAGAAATATAATTTATTTTAGTAATACCTAAATAAAGTAATAAATATTAGTTTTGATTTTTATTATTTAAAGAACCTAGATAAAATTAAAAAAGTTTAAAAGACTAATAATAATAATAATAATATATTTCTAAGAGATTTATTAGATATTATTAATAAAAAGAAAGAAACTAAATTTTTTAGATTAAAGAAAAAAATAAAGTTTATAATTATAAAAAGATAAGTTATAACTAAATTAGCTAAATTAAATAAAATAATTACTAAGAAATAAGAGCGTAAAAGAAATAATTATAAATTAAAAGACTTAGATAATAGCTTTAAGTATATAATATCTTATATACTAAAAAAATTAATTACTTAAAAAAAGAGTCTTATTATAAAACTTTTAATTCTTCTAAGAACTCCTTAAATAATTATTATAATTATTTTACCTAAAGAAAATAATATTATTTTTAAATTAAGTTAAAATAAAAGATAATATATTATTAGTATATTTAATCTTTATTATATACTTAAAGAAAAAGAAAAAGAAGATTAATAATTTAAGAAAAATTTAATATACTTTTTTACTAAAGTTATTAGTAAAATAAGCTAAAATTAAGATTAAAACTAATAAAAAGATAATCTAAGTATATAATAAAAAGAATTATAAATCTTAAGCTTTAGTAAATAAGCTCCTTAAATATCTTATTATAACTAAGTAATATCTTAAAAGTATTAGTATTATCTTATTATAATTAAATAATATCTTAAAAGTATAAGTATTATTTTATTATAAACTATTAGAATTCTTAGCTTTTAATATATTCTAGTAAATAAGCTTCTTAAATACCTTATTATAACTAAGTAATATCTTAAAAGTATTAGTATTACTTTATTATAAATTACTAGAATTCTTAGCTTTTAGTATATTCTAGTAAATAAGCTTCTTAAATATCTTATTATAACTAAGTAATATCTTAAAAGTATTAGTATTATTTTACTAAAAAACTATTAGAATTCCTAGCTTTTAGTATATATATAATATATAAGTATATATATAATATATAAGTATATATATAATATATAAGTATATATATAATATATAAGTATATATATAATATATAAGTATATATATAATATATAAGTATATATATAATATATAAGTATATATATAATATATAAGTATATATATAATATATAAGTATATATATAATATATAAGTATATATATAATATATAAGTAAATATATACCTTTTATTCTTTTTATACTTAAAAGTTATATTATTATAATAAATTTAATATAAGTTATCTTATTATAAATAAATAAACTTCTAAGTCTTAAAAGAAAGAATTAACTTATTATTATTTATAAAACTTTCTTTAACTTTAATATCTTTTTTAAACCGATTTTTCTTATAAAAATATAATAAGAAGGTTTTAAGTTATAATAAAATAAGTTATAATTACTAAGAAACGTTTAATTCTTTTTATAAAAATATAATAAGAGGGTTTTAGGTTATAATAAAATAAGTTATAACTACTAAGAAACGTTTGATTTTTCTTATATATTAGCTAATATTAAAGCTATTAGCTTTTAATTTTTTTAACTAATATATATAATATTACTAAATACTAGTTTATTACTTTAATTAAACGTCTAGGGTATATTATATAATTAAATTTAAGGGTTAAATTTTATTATATAATATATTAAATATTAGTTTATTATTTATATTAGTTTATTACTTAAATTAAAAGTCTAAGATATATTATATAATAAAATTTAAGGGTTAGATTTTATTATATAATATACTAAATATTAGTTTACTATTAAATACTAGTTTATTACTAAATACTAGTTTATTATTAAATACTAGTTTATTATTAAATACTAGTTTATTACTAAAATTAAAAGTCTAAGATATATTATATAATAAAATTTAAGGCTTAAATTTTATTATATAATATATTAAATACTAGTTTATTATTAAATACTAGTTTATTATTAAATACTTAGTTATTATTTAGTTAAAAGTCTAGGGTATATTATATAATAAAATTTTAGAATTTTTATCTTATTATTTAATATTAATCTTTTATAACTAATAGATCTTATATCTAGTTTTATTTTAGATAACTAGTAGTAAAAAGAAATAAGAGGTAAGAAGACGCTTATATAAGTTATTTAAAGATATATAAAATTATTTAATTATTATTTTAATTTTAGTTATTATTCTAATTATTAGTATAATTATCTTATAATTATATATATATATAAATAATATATATATAATTATAAATATATATTAATACTTTATTAATTAATTAGTTAATTTATTTATAAATATATTAACTTATATATAATATATTATTTATATAAAATACTAAGACTTAATCAAATACTTATAACTTAAGAGATATAAGTAAAAAGTATATAATTCTTTTAATATTAGTAATTTTTTCTTTTTTAAGGAATATTAAATTAGATTATATCTTATATAAAATAATATTATACGAGTATAATATTATAAATAATTATTACTAAGAAAATATAAGTAACTAAGAAACTAAAGATAAATACTTATAAATACTAAACTTATAAATATAAGAAATATAAATAAGAAAATACTTAATATAAGAAAATAATCTACTAAATAAGTATAAGGAAAAATATTATATAATATTAATAAGTTATATACTAGGGTTTTAGAAAATAATTTCGGCTTAGGTAAACTATTAATTTTATCTCTTAATAAATAAAGTAAATAATTATATAAATTAATATTTAGTAATTATAAATTATCTTAAAAGTTAAATAAATTACTTTATATTAAGTAAATTATTACTTAAGTAATTACTTAATCTTCTTATAATTATAAATACCTAGGAATTTTCTACTTAATTTTCTTCTTTTTTTCTTATTAATAACTAAATTTTACTTCTTTTTTCTTTTTACTTATAATTAATTATTTATTTTTTTTTTCTTTTTTTCTCTCTTTAATTTTATATATATTACTTTTATATTATATATCTTTATTTTTAGTATATTTTAGGTTATTAACTTAGTTTTATAAAAAGTATAATATCTAATTATAAAAAGAATTATAACTTTCTTAATATAATTAATTAAGATAATTTTAATAACTTTATCTTAGAAATATAAGATTATACGTTTAATATATATAATAAAAAAGTAATACGAGTTTATTTCTAGTACTTCTAGTTACTTATTATTTATTATATTATTATTATTTATTATTTAGCTAAATTTAATTATTCTTTTTAGTAATATTAGTTCTAAGAATAATTATACGAAGTTATTATTCTTATTATATCTAAAAAATATAATCTACTTAATATATATATTAATTAAACTTATTCTTAATATATTCTTAGTTTTCTAGTTTAGTTTTTAGAAAAAGTAGATTATTTATAAATAAACTAATAATATATTATATATATTTCTAGTAGTTATTATAAGCCTTATTTCTTATCTTATTATATATATAAACTTAAGATTAATAGTAAAATATATAAAAGATATCTAATAAGTTAATTTAGTTATTATTATAAGTATTATAAGTTTATTTTATAAATAATTCTTTTATATTTTATAATTAATTAATTTTAGGTAATAATCTTTTTCTTATTAGGTTTATAAGTTATAATAAATTCGTATAATATTTCTTATTAAGATCTTTCTAGTAGATATTATCCTAGTACTTATAAATACTTTAGTTTTATTTCCTTTATTATTATTAAATAAGTAAAAGTTATAACTACCTAATAATAATTATATTAGGAGGCTTATTATATTACTTTTACTTAGTTAACTACTAAAAAAAATAATTCTCTTTATAGCTTAGTTTATATATATTCTAGTAATAAGAATATTATTAACTTTATAAATACTTAAATTAGTTTAGAGAATAATAATAATATTAATTATTAATCTAATAGTTTTTATTAATATAATTATCTTATAATTATATATATATATAAATAATATATATATAATTATAAATATATATTAATACTTAGTTAATTAATTAGTTGATTTATCTACAAATATATTAACTTATATATAATATATTATTTATATAAAATACTAAGACTTAACCGAATACTTATAACTTAAAAGATATAAGTAAAAAGTATATAATCTTTCTAATACTAGTAATTTTTTCTTTTTTAAGAAATATTAAATTAGATTATATCTTATATAAAATAATATTATATAAGTATAATATTATAAATAATTATTACTAAGAAAGTATAAGTAACTAAGAAACTAAAGATAAATACTTATAAATATTAAACTTATAAATATAAGAAATATAAATAAGAAAATACTTAATATAAGGAAATAATCTATTAAATAAATATAAGAAAAATATTATATAATATTAATAAGTTATATACTAGGGTTTTAGAAGATAATTTTAGCTTAAGTAAACTATTAATTTTATCTCTTAATAAATAAAGCGAATAATTATATAAATTAATATTTAATAGTTATAAATTACCTTAAAAGTTAAGTAAATTACTTCGTATTAAGTAAATTATTACTTAAGTAATTATTTAGCTTTCTTATAATTATAAATACCTAGGAATTTTTTACTTAATTTTTTTCTTTTTTTCTTATTAATAATTAAACTTTACTTCTTTTTTCTTTTTACTTATAACTAATTATTTATTTTTCTTTTTTTTCTTTTTTCTCTTTAATTTTATATATATTACTTTTATATTATATATTTTTATCTTTAGCGTATTTTAGATTATTAACTTAGTCTTATAAAAAGTATAATATCTAATTATAAAAAAAATCGTAATCTTTTTAATATAATTAATTAAGATAATTTTAATAATTTTATTCTAGAAATATAAGATCGTACGTTTAATATATATAATAAAAAAGTAATATAAGTTTATTCCTAGTACTTTTAGCTACTTATTATTTATTATATTATTATTATTTATTATTTAATTAAATTTAATTATCTCTTTTAGTAATATTAGCTCTAAGAATAATTATATAAAGCTATTATTTTTATTATACTTAGAAGGTATAATTTACTTAATATATATATTAATTAAACTTATTCTTAATATATTTTTAGTCTTTTAGTTTAATTTTTAGAAAAAGTAAATTATTTATAGATAAACTAGTAATATATTATATATATTCCTAGTAGTTATTATAAGCCTTACTTTTTATCTTATTATACGTACGAACTTAAGATTAATAGTAGAATATATAAAGGATATCTAATAAATTAATCTAATTATTATTATAAGTATTATAAGTTTATTTTATAAATAATTCTTTTATATTTTATAATTAATTAATTTTAGGTAGCGGTTTCTTTTTTATTAGGTTTATAAGTTATAATAAATTTATATAATATTTCTTATTAAGATTTCTCTAATAAATATTATTTTAGTACTTATAAATATTTTAGTTTTACTTCTTTTATTATTATTAAATAAATAAAAGCTATAACCGCTTAATAGTAATTATATTAGGAGGCTTATTATATTATTTTTACTCGATTAATTACTAAAGAAAATAATTCTTCTTATAACTTAGTTTATATATACTCTAGTAATAAAAATATTATTAATTTTATAGATACTTAAATTAATTTAAAAAATAATAATAATATTAATTATTAATCTAGTAATTCTAGTAATAATAATAATAATAATAATAATCCTAGTTATACTTTAGATAACTCTTATAATAATATTAATAGTAATAATAAAAATAATAATAAGACTAATACTAATATTATTTTATCTTAGTTTTTTTTCTTTTTACTTAGCTTTTTATTTTTATACGAAAAATAATACTTATTTACTTTTCTTAATTTTAAATAACTAAATATTCAAATAAGTAACTAAAAAATAAACGAAAATAAATTCTAAAAATAAAATTAATATAATAATATATAAAAATTTTTATCTTTTAGTTATTTTTTTTTTCTTTTAATTTACCTATTAATTCGTATAAAGATTTTATTATTATTAAGGAACTTTTTAAGAGTATTATTAGCTTTCTTTTTTATTATAATATTAGCTAAATTATTAAGTTTATTTATTTAATAAATTTTTATAAGCTTTTTTCTCTTATATAATTAATATAATATTATAATATTAATTATTAAATATTTCTCCTTAGTAATTCTAAGCTTTATAAGGTATTTATATAATAAATACGAATTAATATATATAATTATAAGTCTTAGTAAGAAATTTAATTATAATATTATTTTATTAATTATATTACTAATAATAATAATAATATTAACTTTTATTATTATATTATAAATTTCTAATATAAATACGCTTCTTATAACTCTCTTACTTTTTATATTATTTTAGTAGATTATATTTCCTCTAAGAGTAAACTTATTTAGTTCGTATATAAATAAAAAAGTTATTAAATCTTATTTTATTATTATTTAGGATTCGATTACTAATAAAATAATAAACCTAAGTTAAGAACTTAGGTTTTTATTATTTATAAATAACTTATTTATAAATATAAATAACTTTATATAAGATAAGTTAAGAGAAATATAATAAATCTCTTAATTTAAGTTACTTATTTATTATTTTAAATAAGCGTTTAATTTTATAATTTTTATAAGAATTAGCTTTTAGTATTAAATAATAATAGAAAAATCGAAAATAACTTTAAGTTAGTAAATACTTATTATATATATATCTTAGGTATATTATTATTAGTAATTCTCTTAACTAGAAGGTAAATCTAAGTTAATAAGTTATATCTTTTTATTTTACCTCTTTTAGAATAATAATAAGAAATTATTATAATTTTATTAAAGGATATATTTATTAAATATTAAAGATATTTTATATATAAGTATTTCTAATAATTTTACTAAAAAGTTAATTTTCTTTAGCTTTTTTTCCTCTTAGTTAATAAACGTATTATTACCTAAGATTAATATATTATTAGTTTATATACTTATAATTCTAAAAGCTTTAGAGTTAAAAATAAGTAGGTATAAATTATATATAAATATTTATATTTATAATTAATTAATATAATACTTATAATATATTACCTATTAATATATATTTACTTTTAGAATATTATATAATAGCTTTCTTATTATTATAATTATATCTTTTAGGTATTAGTATTAGATTTCTTTTAGTAAATATATAAGAATCTAATAAACTAAATTTATAATAAACTAAATATATACTTAGATAATATTATAATAATAAAAGATATATTCGTACGAATTAAATAAGATAATAAAAGTAATAAGTAAATATTAGCTTACTCTTTAGATTATTAGTAACTAAGTTAATATAAATTATTTTCTTATATTATTATAAGCTTAAATAATATAATAAATCTTTTCGTATAAAGTTATTATTTTCTTTTCTTTTATTTTATATATTAACTAGAAGTTAAAAATCTTTCTTTTATATTATTATAAATTAAATCTAATAAATTTAAAAATATTATTTATAATTAATCTTTTAATTTTTTTCCTAGTAAATTCCTTAAACGGTTACCTAAGTATTATAATAATATTTAACTTCTAAAATTATCTTAAAAGCTTAAGATTATTAATCTCCTTATAAGTTAAATATACTAATAATATTATTTATCTTATATTACTTATACTTTATATAAGCTAAGATAACTTATTAGAAGGATATTATATATAAGAAAATAAAAATTAAACTATAGAATTTTTATTAGACTTCTTATTATTATAAGAAATTCTTTTATTAAGAGAATAAATTAATTTTTATAATAATATAATTATTAGTATAAATCTTAGTTATATAAGTATTATATAAATTTACTTAGTCTAGGTAATATCTTTTAATACTTATAATTTTATCTTCTAGTTATTTTCTACTTTTAATATAAGTCTTATAAGATTCTTATAATTAATTTCTTAGGGTTAATTATCTTATAACTTTAAGTTAAAAGGTTTTATAATAATTAAATAAAAATTTATTAGGTTATAAGATATATTAATAATATAAGTTTTACTTATAATATTAATTAACTTATATAATCTTTTTTAATCTTACTTTTCTTTTTATACTAGAATATTTAATTATAATAATAATAATACTACTAAGTTCGTATAAGGATTATTTTATATAACTAATATCTTTTTAATTAATTACTAGGTATAAAAGTATTTAACTTTTTATATTACTAGGTTTATTATCTTTTTATATTTTATTATAAATATAACTAAGATATTATCTTAGCTTATCTTTAGATAAATACTAAAAATAAATAATATAAGTATTAGTTTATTAGGTCTTATAAAATTATTAATAGCTTTTATAATTATCTAAAGAATAATATTCTTATTAATACGTTTATCTTTTAATTTTATATAAAATATTTTATATATATATTATAAAAATATATAATATCTTTTTATTTTCCTAATATTATTATAAGCTTTTATAAAAACTTCCTTAGTCTTAATTATTATTACTAATATATTTTATTAAAACTTAGATATTATAAAGTTTATATTAGTATTATATATAAAGAAATCTAGTAAACTAAGATATATATTAATTTATAGTATATAAAGTATATTTTATATAGTTTTTACTTTTATATCTTTTAGAAATTTTATTATATTAAATAATATTATTTTATTAATTATATATATTACTAGTTTTTTGTTTAAATATATAATATTAATTACTATTAAATAATTAAAATTTATATTTTCCTTAATAATAAATTTAAATCGCCTTAGTAATTTAGAATAAATTTAATAATACTTATAAAACTTTATAAGATTCTTAAGTATTAGAATCTTAAAATCTTAATTTACTTTCTTAAGAATCTTTATTAATCTTCGTATAAAGAAGTATCTAAATTTATAATATACCTAATAGAGTTTAGATTTTATTAGATAATATAATATAATTACTTTTAGTTAATCTAATAATATAAATAAATATTCTTATTTTTATATTAAAAGTATAATTTTCTTACCTTAGATAAAGATATTTTATAAGTTATTAATTTATATAAATATCTTATTTATATTTTATATATAAAGTAAGAATAATATTAAGGCTAATATAATATAAAATATAATATTTTTAATTAATATCTTAAGATTAATAATTCTTTTTATTATTAAGAGTTTTTTTCTAAAATATATAATATTATTTTTATCGTTTATATATAATTATAAGTTTAAGTATTATTATTATAATACTTAAAATTAAAGCTCTTTTATTATTAAGATTCTTAATACTCTTATATCTAGTATAATATCTTAGAATATCTCTAATAAATATCTACTTTTATTAATATAATTATTTATTTTATATATAACCGGCTCTTCTATTAATTTTATTTAGGGACTAAGAATATCTTATCTTATAAGAAAATAACTTATTTTCTAGTTATTTAAGATTATCTTAATAAATTATATATTATCTTTAATAAAATCGATTAAGAAATATTTATATAAAGATTTTTCTTCTTTTATCTTAATCTAATATACCTAGATACTAATAAAATATTTACTTTTATTTATTATTCTTATAACCTAAATAAGTATCTTACTTATTATTCTTAAGCTATTAATAGAAATAATAAATATATTAAATTATTATATCTTTTTATTAAAAGAAGATTTAGTATTAAGATAATCCTTATATAAAGTAAGTAATCCTTTAAAATTAATTAGGAATTAGTTAAATTTATTATCTTAGATATATTAGTTTTAAGATTTATAATATATATATACTTTAGTTTATTTTTTATTAATATAATTACTTAACTAATACTCTAGCTTTTAGTATACGTAATATTTCTAGTTATTATTAAATTTTCTTTTATTTTTTTAATCTTCTTAGAAATTTCTTTTTTTCTTAAATTAACTAAAATTTAATAGTTTATTATATTTTATATAACCTTAGTAATATTAGTTCTAGTTATTATACTTTCGGTTAATTTAATATTAGTTATATTAGTAGTTATAATAGCTTATATATTATATATAATTATTATTATTATTATTATTATTATTATTATTATTATTATTATTATTATTATTATTATTATTATTATTATTATTATTATTATATAACGTCTCTTAGATATATAATAATAATTAGTTATATTATATAATAATAATAATAATAAATCTTAATTCTAAGTAAAGTCTTTTAAAAGTTAAAGCTAATTTATAAAATATAAAATTATATTTTAGGATATTATAATATATATTTAATATTTAATCTTATAAGTTATACTTATTTTAATATTAGACTAAAAGTTCTTATTATATTATATAAAATATATTAAATAAAATCTTAAGATTTTTAAGTTTTAATTTATCTAGGTATTATTAGATAATTCCCTAGAATATAATCTTATATTATTTTAAAAGATATAATTATTTATTTTCTTTAGTTTTAAAGTAATTTTTTATTATTTATATTATTATATAAAGATTATAATTCTAGCTAAATATCTTATTATAATAGAATTCGGATATTTTATCTTAAAGTATTATAAAGAATATTAAATAATAACTATAATCTAATATTCTTATTTTATTATAATAATTAAAGAATACTTATATTTTTATATTAAAGATATTATATAATTTACTTATATATTTCCTTTTATTTAATATATTATAGATTTTTATTAGCTTAGTAATTAACTTATTAACTAATAATACTCTAGGTTCTTAAACGTATTATTATTATTATAAAGGATTTCGTATAAGATTATCTTAAGAGTATAAAATTATAAGAGATTACTTTTTAGGCTAAAAACTTAGATTTAGGATACTAGTAAACCTTAGGTAAATATTAGGCTAAGGCGTATAAAAGTTAAAATATTAGTCTAAATTATATTCTTCCTATTATATTATATAAGCTTAGTTTATTCTTAGAAAAATATATATATCTTTAATTAATAGCCGAATATATTATTCTAATATTATTATTAGGCTTATTATAAAAATATTATATAAAATACTTAGTAGAAGTAACTAATATATTAGATCTTTTAGCTTATATATTAAATTAAACTTTCTTTTATATACTTTTATTTACTCCTTAATTTTATCTTTAGTTTATATATAAGATTTTTTCTTATTTAAAAGGTTTACTAAAAGTTAAATATAAGATATAAATCCTAATTTAAGTTTAGTAAATATTTTATATATATATAAGTATATATAAATTTTAGATATAATTATTCTTAATATTATACTAAATATTACTAATATTTATTCTTAAAATATATTCTTAAAATTATCTTATAATTTATTATCTTTTATCTCTTATTTCTTTTATATATTAATATTTATTATAATATACGTATTAATAAGTACGTTAGTATATTTATTTATATTAGTTATATTAATTTTATTATCTTATCGTTTAGAATTAATAAGATATTTTCTTTTTATTATAAAACTTATTATTACTTATAAGTTTTATAAAGAATCTTTTTTAGTTAAAATTATAATATTTTATCTAAAGATAATATCTCTTATTTTATATTAGCTAAACTTATAAAATATTCTTTTAGATTAATTAAATAAACTAAGATTTACCTTTAATAATCTTATTAAGAATTTTTATATATTAAGTTCTAAAAAAAACCTTATTAATCTATAATTTTATTTTATACGTAGGGTTATTATATAATAGTTAAGTTAAATTATTAATTAATATTAGTATAATTATCTTATAATTATATATATATATAAATAATATATATATAATTATAAATATATATTAATACTTAGTTAATTAATTAGTTAATTTATCTATAAATACGTTAACTTATATATAATATATTATTCGTATAAAATACTAAGACTTAACTAAATACTTATAACTTAAGAAATATAAGTAAAAAGTATATAATTCTCCTAATAGTTTTAGTAATAATAATAATAATAATAATCCTAGTTATACTTTAGGTAACTCTTATAATAATACTAGTAATAATAATAAAAGTAATAATAAAACTAATATTAGTATTATTTTACCTTAGTTTTTTTTTCTTTTACTTAGCTTTTTATTTTTATATAAAAAATAATACTTATTTATTTTTCCTAATTTTAAATAACTAAATATTTAAATAAGTAACTAAAAAATAAACGAAAATAAATTCTAAAAATAAAATTAATATAATAATATATAAAAATTCTTATTTTTTAGTTATTTTTCTTTTTTTTTAATTTATTTATTAATTCGTATAAAGATCTTATTATTATTAAGAAATTTTTTAAGAGTATTATTAGTTTTCTTTTTTATTATAATATTAATTAAATTATTAAGTTTATTTATCTAATAAACTTTTATAAGCTTTTTTCTCTTATATAATTAATATAATATTATAATATTAATTATTAAATATTTCTCCTTAGTAATTCTAAGCTTTATAAGGTATTTATATAATAAATACGAATTAATATATATAATTATAAGTTTTAGTAAAAGGTTTAATTATAATATTATTTTATTAATTATATTATTAATAATAATAATAATATTAATTTTTATTATTATATTATAGATTTCTAATATAAATATACTTCTTATAATTCTCTTACTTTTTATATTATTCTAGTAGATTATATTTCTTCTAAGAGTAAACTTATTTAATTTATATATAAATAAAAGAATTATTAAATCTTATTTTATTATTATTTAAGATTCGGTTACTAATAAAATAATAAACCTAAGTTAAAAACTTAAGTTCTTATTATTTATAAATAACTTATTTATAAATATAAATAACTTTATATAAGATAAGTTAAAAGAAATATAATAAATCTCTTAATCTAAGTTATTTATTTATTATTTTAAATAAGCGTTTAATTTTATAATTTTTATAAGAATTAATTTCTAGTATTAAGTAATAATAAAAAAATTAAAAATAACTTTAGGTTAATAAATACTTATTATATATATATCTTAGGTATATTATTATTAATAATTCTCTTAACTAAAAGGTAAATCTAGGTTAATAAGTTATATTTTCTTATTTTATTTTTTTTAGAATAATAATAAGAAATTATTATAATTTTATTAGAAGATATATTTATTAAATATTAAAGATATTTTATATATAAGTATTTCTAATAATTTTATTAAGAAGTTAGCTTTCTTTAGCTTTTTTTTCTCTTAGTTAATAAACGTATTATTACCTAAGATTAATATATTATTAGTTTATATATTTATAATTCTAAAAGCTTTAGAATTAAAAATAAGTAGATATAAATTATACGTAAATATTTATATTTATAATTAATTAATATAATACTTATAATATATTATCTACTAATATATATTTATCTCTAGAATATTATATAATAACTTTCTTATTATTATAATTATATCTTTTAAATATTAGTATTAAATTTTTTTTAGTAGATATATAAGAATTTAATAAGCTAAATTTATAGTAAACTAAATATATACTTAGGTAATATTATAATAATAAAAGATATATTCGTATAAATTAAATAAAATAATAAAAGTAATAAATAAATATTAGCTTATTTTTTAGATTATTAATAACTAAGTTAATATAAATTACTTTCTTATATTATTATAAGCTTAAATAATATAATAAGTCTTTTTATATAAAATTATTATTTCCTTTCCTTTTATTTTATATATTAACTAGGAGTTAAAAATCTTTTTTTTATATTATTATAAATTAAATCTAATAAATTTAAAAATATTATTTATAATTAATCTTTTAACTTTCTTTCTAGTAAATTCCTTAAACGATTACCTAGGTATTATAATAATATCTAATTCCTAAAATTATCTTAAAAGCTTAAGATTATTAATCTTTTTATAAGTTAAATATATTAATAATATTATTTATCTTATATTACTTATATTTTATATAAGCTAAAAGAGCTTATTAAAAAAATATTATATATAAGAAAATAAAAATTAAACTATAAAATTCTTATTAAATTTTCTATTATTATAAGAAATTTCTTTATTAAAAGAATAAATTAATTTTTATAATAATATAATTATTAATATAAATCTTAGTTATATAAGTATTATATAAATTTACTTAGTTTAGATAATATCTTCTAGTATTTATAATTTTATCTTCTAGTTATTTTCTACTTTTAATATAAGCTTTATAAGATTCTTATAATTAACTTCTTAAGGTTAATTATCTTATAACTTTAAGTTAAAAGATTTTATAATAATTAAATAGAAATTTATTAGATTATAAAATATATTAATAATATAAGTTTTACTTATAATACTAATTAATTTATATAATCCTTTTTATTCTTATTTTTTTTTTTATATTAGGATATCCGATTATAATAATAATAATATTATTAAGTTTATATAAGGGTTATTTTATATAACTAATATTTTTTTAATTAATTACTAGGTATAAAAGCGTTTAACTTCTTATATTACTAAGTTTATTACTTTCTTATATTTTACTATAAATATAACTAAAATATTATCTTAATTTATTCTTAGGTAAATACTAAAAATAAATAATATAAATATTAGTTTATTAGGTTTTATAGAATTATTAATAGCTTTTATAATTATTTAAAGAATAATATTCTTATTAATACGTTTATCTTTTAATTTTATATAAAGTATTTTATATATATATTATAAAAATACGTAATATCTTTTTATTTTCCTAATATTATTATAAGCTTTTATAAGAACTTTCTTAGTCTTAGTTATTATTATTAATATATTTTATTAAAACTTAGATATTATAAAGTTTATACTAATATTATATATAAAGAAATCTAATAGATTAAGATATATATTAATTTATAATATACGAAGTATATTTTATATAATTTTTATTTTTATATCTTTTAGAAATTTTATTATATTAAATAATATTATTTTATTAATTATATATATTATTAGTTTTTTATTTAAATATATAATATTAATTACTATTAAGTAATTAAAATTTATATTTTTCTTAATAATAAATTTAAATCGCCCTAGTAATTTAAAATATATTTAGTAATACTTATAAAATTTTATAAGATTCTTAAGTATTAGAATCTTAAAATCTTAATTTATTTTCTTAAGAATCTCTATTAATTTTTATATAAAAAGGTATCTAAATTTATAATATATCTAATAAAATTTAGATTTTATTAGATAATATAATATAACTACTTTTAGTTAATCTAATAATATAAATAAATATTTTTATTTTTATATTAAAAATACGATTTTCTTATCTTAGATAAAAATATTTTATAAGTTATTAATTTATACGAATATCTTATTTATATCTTATATATAAAATAAGAATAATATTAAGACTAATATAATATAAAATATAATATTTCTAATTAATATCTTAAGGTTAATAATTTCTTTTATTATTAAAAGTTTTTTCTTAAAATATATAATATTACTTTTATCGTTTATATATAATTATAAGTTTAAGTATTATTATTATAATACTTAAAACTAAGGTTCTCTTATTATTAAGATCCCTAATACTCTTATATCTAATATAATATCTTAGAATATTTTTAATAAATATTTACTTTTATTAATATAATTATTTATTTTATATATAATTAACTTTCTTATTAACTTTATTTAGAGACTAAGAATATCTTATCTTATAAGAAGATAATTTATCTTTTAATTATCTAAGATTATCTTAATAAATTATATATTATTTTTAATAAAATCGATTAAGAAATATTTATATAAAGATTTTTTTTCTTTTACTTTTATTTAATATACCTAGGTATTAATAGAATATTTACTTTTATTTATTTTTCTTATAATCTAAGTAATTATCTTACTTATTACCCTTAAGTTATAAATAAAAATAATAAATATATTAAATTATTATATTTTTTTATTAGAAAAAAGTTTAATATTAGGATAATTTTCGTATAAAATAAATAATTCTTTAAAATTAATTAAGAATTAGTTAAATTTATTATCTTAGATATATTAGTTTTAAGATTTATAATATATATATACCTTAGTTCGTTTTTTATTAATATAATTACTTAACTAATATTTTAGCTTTTAGTATATATAATATTTCTAGTTATTATTAAATTTTCTTTTATTTTTTCGATTCTTTTAGAAACTTCTCTTTTTCTTAAATTAACTAAAATTTAATAATTTATTATATTTTATATAATCTTAGTAATATTAGTTTTAGTTATTATACTTTCGATTAATCTAATATTAGTTATATTAGGGGTTAAAATAACTTATATATTATATATAATTATTATTATTATTATTATTATTATTATTATTATTATTATATAATATCTCTTAGATATATAATAATAATTAATTATATTATATAATAATAATAATAATAAATCTTAATTCTAAGTAAAATCTTTTAAATATTAAAGCTAATTTATAAAATACGAAATTATATTCTAGAATATTATAATATATATTTAATATTTAATCTTATAAGTTATATTTATTTTAATATTAGACTAAAAGTTCTTATTATATTATATAAAATATATTAAATAAAATCTTAAGATATTTAAGTTTTAATTTATTTAAGTATTATTAGATAATTCCTTAGAATATAATCTTATATTATTTTAAGAGATATAATTACTTATTTTCTTTAATTTTAAAGTAATCTTTTATTATTTATATTATTATATAAAGATTATAATTTTAGCTAGATATCTTATTATAATAAAATTCGAACGCTTTATCTTAAAATATTATAAAAAATATTAAATAATAATTATAATCTAATATTTTTATTTTATTATAATAATTAAAAAATACTTATATTTTTATATTAAGAATATTATATAATTTACTTATATATTTCCTTTTATTTAATATACTATAGATTTTTATTAGCTTAGTAATTAATTTATTAATTAATAATATTTTAGGTTTTTAAATATATTATTATTATTATAAAAGACTTTATATAAGATTATCTTAAGAATATAAAGTTATAAGAGATTACCTTTTAGGCTAAAGACTTAGATTTAAAATATTAGTAAACCTTAGGTAAATACTAGGCTAAGATATATAAGAGTTAAAATATTAGTTTAAATTATATTTTTCTTATTATATTATATAAGCTTAGTTTATCTCTAGAAAGATATATATATCTTTAATTAATAGTTAAATATATTATTCTAGTATTATTATTAAGCTTATTATAAAAATATTATATAAAATACTTAGTAAAAGTAACTAATATATTAGATCTTTTAGCTTATATATTAAATCGAATTTCCTTTCGTATACTTTTATTTATTTCTTAATCTTATCTTTAGTTTATATATAAGGTTTCTTTTTATTTAAGAGATTTATTAAAAGTTAAATATAAGATATAAATCCTAATTTAAGTTTAGTAAATACTTTATATATATATAAGTATATATAAATTTTAGATATAATTACCCTTAATATTATATTAAATATTACTAATATTTATTCTTAAAATATATTCTTAAAATTATCTTATAATTTATTATCTTTTATCTCTTATTCTTTTTATATATTAATATTTATTATAATATACGTATTAATAAGTATATTAATATATTTATTTATATTAGTTATATTAATTTTATTATCTTATTACTTAAGGTTAATAAAATATTTTCTTTTTATTATAAAACTTATTATTACTTATAAGTTTTATAAAAAATCTTTTTTAGTTAAAGTTATATTATTTTATCTAAAAATAATATCTCTTATTTTATATTAGCTAAACCTATAAAATATCTTTTTAGATTAATTAAATAAGCTAAGATTTATCTTTAATAATTTTTATTAAGAGTTTTTATATATTAAGTCCTAAAAAATCTTATTAATTTATAATCTTATTTTATATATAAGGTTATTATATAATAGTTAAGTTAAATTATTAATTAATATTAGTATAATTATCTTATAATTATATATATATATAAATAATATATATATAATTACGAATATATATTAATATTTTATTAATTAATTAGTTAATTTATCTACAAATATATTAACTTATATATAATATATTATTTATATAAAGTACTAAGACTTAATCGAATACTTATAACTTAAGAGATATAAGTAAAAAATATATAATCCTTTTAATACTAATTTTAGTTATTATTCTAATTTAAGTTATTATTTTAATTTTAGTTATTATTTTAATTTTAGTTATTATTATAATTTTTATAATTTTATAATAAATAAAATAGCTTTTAAAATATTTCTTATTATAAATAAGTAGACTTCTAAGTTTTTAGATAAATAATTAGCTTATAATTAGATAAATATCTTATTATAAATAAATAAACTTTTAACTTTTTATAAAAATAATTATCTTATTATTTAATAAAATTCTTCTTATATATTAGCTAAAATTAAAGCTATTAACCCTTAAGTTTTATTATATTATATACTTAATATTACTAAATACTAGTTTATTATTAATTTAAGGTCTAGAGTATATTATATAATAAAATTTAACTCTTAAATTTTATTATATAATATATTAAATATTCGTTTATTATTTATATTAGTTTATTATTAAAATTAAGATCTAAAGTATATTATATAATAAAATTTAACTCTTAAATTTTATTATATAATATACTAAATATTCGTTTATTATTTATATTAGTTTATTATTAAAATTAAAGTCTAGAATATATTATATAATAAAATTTAACCCTTAAATTTTATTATATAATATATTAAATATTTATCTATTATTTATACTAGTTTATTATTAAAATTAAGGTCTAGAGTATATTATATAATAAAATTTAAGAGTTAAATTTTATTATATAATATATTTTAGACTAAAATTAAGCTAGAAATCTTATAATTTTATTATATAATATACTTTAAAGATATATTAAAATATTTATAAGAAGTTACCTAAGAACTTTAGGGAATATATAAAAATAAAAGTCTTATAATAATATTTACTAAAAAGTTTAAACTTATTAACTTTAATATTAGAAAAAATAAGAAAATATTATTATTTATATTTAAATTTTTTTTTTATAGATTTATAAATTTATTTAGATTAAAATTACTAGTTAAAGAAATCCTAACTTATTATTTTACTAGTAATTTATAATATAAATTTATATATTTTAATTAATTTTCTTAGTTATTTTCCTTTTTCTAATTTCCTAATATTATTAAACTTTAAACCTAAAAGTATTTAGAGTTATTTTATTATCTCTTTTATATTAAATTTAATTATTATAACCTTATTTTTAATAATAATTACTAAGATTATATACTTTTTATTACTCTTACGATTCTTAGCTTAATTCTTAATTACTTTTCGATTAAACTTATAATAATTAAGATCTTTTATAATTTTAATATTATTTAAATTATAAACCTAGTATTTTATTATAATTAATTTAATTAGATATATAATAGGTTATATAATAAGGTCGAAGGTAGTTTTATTAAATTTATCTAATAATATAACTTAGAATATAATATAATCTTAAAAAATTTATTAGAAAAACTAACTAAAAAATAAATATATTAACTAATAACTTTAATATTATATTTATATATTATACTAGTATTCTTTTTACTTAAAAGAAGATTAAAATTAATATAACCTAGATTATTATATCTTAATCTTAATATCTAAAAAAGATTAATAAAAGATCGTATAATAAAATAAAAAAAGAAAAATTTCTTTAATTTACTTTAAAAAAAAAGTTTAATTTAATAGTAAAATCTTAATAAAAATAAGTTTTATAATAATAAATTAAACTTTTTTAGAGAATAAATTATTAGAATTACTTTTATAATTAAAATCTAAAAAAGAAAACTTACTTAGACTACTTTATAATAAGATTTATAGATTATTTATAAAAGATAATTAATTAACTAATACGTAGGAGAAGATATAAGAAGAAATAATAAAATAAAAAGGGAATAAAAGAGAAGAAAAATAAAAGAATATTAAGAGATAATAGAAATTTATATTTATTATTTATAAGATTATTTTTATTAAAAGAGAGAGAAGGTAGGTTAATATACGTAAGTATAATTAGTAAAATAAAAAAGAGATTTATTAAGATATATAAATATTTTTATTAGAAAAAAAAGAAAATTAGCTAATATATATAAATATTTATATTTAAGTAGTAATTTAAGTAATATATTAGTTAAGTTATATAAGATATATATACTAGCTAAATCTAGTAGTTATTCTTAGTAGATATAAATCCTAGAAATAATACTTATAAGAATATAAATTTTTAATAAAAGAAAATTAATTTTAGAATATATTTATAAAAGATTTTTTTCTATTATTTCTAATAATCTTAAGATAATATATTATTATAAATTATTCTTTTATTTAGCTTTTTATAAGCTTTTTAAATTTAAAGAGTTTTAATTCTTAATAAAGATAAATTAAAAATATTATTATATACTTAAATTTTAGTATAAACTTATATTTTATAATTATTAGTAATAATCTTTTTTACCTAAATCGATTTCCTTCCTAGTTATATCCGCAAACCGGGAATTACTAGGAATAAAGTTATTCCGCTTACCAAGCGAAAGGTGCGTTTGGCGGGCGCTCTGGCCGCGTTTGGCACCGTTGGCAGCGTGCCTTATAATTATAGCACGCGTTTCGCAACGTTATTCCGTGCCGGTTAGCTAACCGCACCGAAGCCAGGTTACGTGACGTCACGTGACTTCGGAACGACTATTACCCCGACGGCTGAATATCACTCCGAGTCGGGCCTGTATTCACCCGCGTCACGTGACTGGAATAACGTCGGCCCGTACGTGTTTTAATATAGTTCCTTTTTCGCAACTTATATATATATACGAATAACTATATTATATAAAAATAATTAATATATTCGTTCGATTCGTATAAATTCGTTCCTGTATATAACGTGCGTAATAGTATATAAGTGGTAGTAGTAGTAGTAGTAGTAGTAGTAGTAGTAGTAGTAATAATAATAATATTCAAAAAAAAAAAAAGATTCGCTTATAGTTTCGCTTAGAGATTCGGCAAAAAGTATCGAATACGCACGGTAGTTTTCTAATTATATTAAACGCGTTTAGCGTATTACGTTTATTAATAAAAGCTTACTAAACGTACTTATACGCTTGTTAATCGCGCTAGAAAGCGGGATATAAGATTATCGTATTTTGGTATTATTAGTACGCTTTTGGTATTACTAATAACTTTCCCGGTTTACGGATATACTTATATAAATAAAAAATATCTAAAGATATAATAATATCCTTTTAATATTAAACTTTACTAGAATTATATTTTAATATAATACTTTTATAAGATTTATATACTTATTATCCCCTAAAAGATTCTTAATCTAATTACTAAGAATTTTTAATAATACTAAGAATTCCTTTTTATTATTTTTATTTATTTTATTTTCTTTAACTTTAACCTAGAATTTATTAATAAATAATTAAATTAGCTTAGTATCTAGGCTAATTTTTAGGTTTAAGCTAGCGTTTCCTCTAAAAATTCAAAGTAATTAAATTTCTAATATTATAAGACCTAAAATTATTAGAAAAACTATAAAAAAAACAGGTTATTAACTTATAATTATAATATTACGATTAAAAGTATATTTTACCCTTTTATTAGCTTCTTTAATATTCTTATAAATATTATAGTTAATAATATACTCTTAGTCTAATATTTATAAAAGATTAATAGAATATTAAGTAATAAAATAAAAGAAAATAAGAATCTTTAATTTATTTTAAAGAAAAAGGTTATTTTAATAATAAAATCTTAATAAAATTAGGTTTTATAATAATAAATTAGGCTTTTTTAGAGAATAAATTATTAGGATAATCTTAAAAGTTAAAATTAATTAAAAGAAATTTACTTAGTAGATTTTAGATTAAGATAATATAATAATCTATAAAAGATAATAACTTTTATAAGAGATATTAAGTTAAATAAAAAATAAAAGAGAGAAAAAATAAAAAAAAGAAAAAATATAATAAAATATCTAAAAAGAATATAATAAAATTACTTACTTATCTTTATTATTATTATTAAGAGAAAGGTTAATCTTAGAATTAAGATTTATATAAAAAGAAAGGTTAATATCTTTTTATTAAATAATAAATAATTTTTGCTTTTTTTATTAGTTACTTTTAATCTTAAGATATATTATTTCTAAAAAAGAATTATTAATTCTTTTTATATTCCTTTGTTTTTAGAATATTAAATTCCTTTAGTTTATATCCTAGCTCCTAATAATATTAAATAATTAAATAAATTAAAACTAATTAAATTTAATTAATTATATTTAAATATCTTTTTTATTTATATTATCTAATAGTTAGATATTCTCTTATTATATATTACCTAATATTAAATTTTAAGGTTATATAATTTAAATTAATCGTTTAAATATTTTAGTCTAATAAAATATTATATATTATATTAAGTAAAAAGCTTCTAATAAATAAGCGTTTATTATAATTATAAGCTAGGCTAGTCTAATAATATAATAGTAAAATATCTTATTAATTCTAATTTCTAATAATTAAAACTATAAAAAAATAGACGTTTCTTAATATTTAGCTTTTATAAAGGTTTACTTATAATAAATAATCGAAGATTTCTATAAGATAACTAGAATATTAGATATCTACTAAGATAAAAATAAAATTAATTTTATTAGTATTATAAATATTAGGAGAAAGATTATAAAAGATTAAAGGGAATATAATAGCTAAGAGAGAACTATAATCCTAGTATTCTAGAGTATAATAGTTATAATAAAATATAGGTAAATTATAGCTCTTATATAATTTTAATAAAACCTAAAGATAATTATATAATTAAGTCGTAAGAGGATATAAAATAAAAATAATCGATAATTTCTTTTTTTTTTAGGTATATTCTAAGAGGTTAATTTAGCCGGAGGCTAACCTCTATCTGATAAATCTCGAGGATATCGTTTAGCCGTTATCCGTTGTTATAATTATAGTATAGGGTATAGGGGGTATTTTGTCTTTGCACAGGGTATAATTGGAGAGTCCTTGCAATATCCCTCATCTCCCCAAGTACTACTACTTTGCCTTCCAGTTCGGGGCATTTTTGCAATGGCTTTTTTTTCTAGAGGTCATTCGCTGTAGCGGTACAGCGGCTTTCTGGGCCGTGGTTGGCGTTTTTTGTCGCCGTCGCTTAATGATAGTTGCTTATTAGAGACAAGATTTTACCTCAACAGCTGCTTACCTCTTCCACAAAGAGAACTGAACAAGGCAAGGATTTATCTGATTCGGAATAAGGATATCACATGTTAGTAATTATCAAGAGAGCCCTCCATTTACTAAAAGCAGTTACGATAATAGGGGTATGAACAGATTGGCGGTGTGATTACTTGTAAACTTTATATTTACTTTTCCTTTCCTTGTTCTATTTTAGTTCATGGTTCCGAATAACAGTCATGAGTATTCTAAACCGGATCGAAATGACGGGTCATACTGTAAACTAGTCGTGTAAAGGAAACATCATTGCGGGCCATCCGATTTCATCATGTACAGAGCAGAAACGAACAGGCTTGATTCTCGTCATGCACGTGATTTATGTAATAACCTTCTCCGCAAGAAAAATCACAACCTCCTCCATCAATCAACCTCACCCAAAAACCGAAAAGTACACCCCGCAGCAGCTCGTCCGTCCATCGAGATTAGACATCTAACAACTTCATAGGCATCAGTTTCATACACCCTCAGAGCATCTTCATGTTGCTGCGTCTGCACCTGATATGCTGAGCCAAAGAGGGTCTGGTTCTGCGATCCGTCCACCAACGCATTGTACTTGCCACGCCCCCAAGTGCGCATGGCACCGCCTTGGATATGAGCCGAATAAAATTTGATTGGTTCGGTTTGTAGCAGCGATGGTGAAAGCGAAAGCACACGAGCGAGGATTTCTGGATCGGCAAGCGTGCCGTAGAAGAAGTACCAGACGGGATACTGGGTCTCGTACGGCCTCTGAAAGATGGAGTCTTTCTCGAGCTGGCATGGGCGGAACTGCGGGAGAGTCGAATCAATCCCGAGTGTGGGATAGATGGAATCTTCGTCAAGCTCCTTGTACGCTTTCTTGATGCGTGCAAAGATGGGCTTGAAATCGAGGTTCTTCTTTTCTTGGTTTTGCCGACGAGAGAGCCACATCTCGATATCGCGCTTCTGACCTCCATTTACTTGGCAGAAGCGAGCGTTTTCTTCTTCTTCCGTACTGCCCTGAAGCGTCTCTGGAACGAGGGCGAGTTTAGCTGCCATCTGCACTTCGGAAGCCGTCGAGAGCGGCCCTTCGAGTTTGAGGACATAGACGGCTCTCGCTTGGAGAGGCGTGAGCATCTTTTCCTTTTCGTCTCCTTTCCTTTTCGTCTCCTTTCCTTTTCCTCTCTGCCGCCCCACTCTCTAGCATATGCTCGTATGCTTCTCGATCATAGCCCTGAGCTTCCATGCGAGCGTGTACTATCAGCCAGTGCGAATCTGGAACTTGCACGCGCGCCACGTCAGTCCGTCGAGTGCGGATGCGCTGCGCTGCTTCCGCGTACGTGTAGCCGAAGAGGTGCTGCCATCGCTTGGTCGTGTCAAGGGCTGGCTCGGTATTGGTATCAGGGTCCGAGTCTTGTAAAGAATGGGCTACATTTTCTGCCAGGCGCTGCAGTTCCTCGAAATTGTCGTCCATGGCGGGCTTAAAAAAAAAGTGAACAGCCTGAGTTCGTTGTTGTTTCCCTGGGGCCTTTGGCAGGAAGCGTGCGAAATCTTGAAAGAAATATTTGCCGATGGTTGACGAGGTGGAAGAAGCCCGAGAGCTAGTTGAGATGATGATTAGCTCCGGCTAGAAACTAGCTACCCTCAGTCAGTTTCGCCGAGAAGGCTAGTAAAAGCTATTTCAGCCTGGCCGTTTTTTTAAGTCTACTTGGCAAAGATTAAATATTCCTTCCCGAAAGATATCGAACACTTAAGAGTTGGCGTTGGGAGTTTACTAATCCGCAGTCGCTATTGTAGTATTGTCATACTCATATAAAATAGATATTCATACCTGGATACAAGTATTCATACTGTCAAAATCAAATCAAATCTCACATATCAACTGAGGAGAAGCTCAGCATATGGCTCGCTTATTTCAATCTTTTCCTGTCCAGAAGCCCTTCAGAGAGAGATATGCCATGCTTTATTTTATTTTCTCTAACTAGGTATCCAGCCATCTATCAAGAATCTATACTCTATGCCACAACGCCGTTCGCCTCTTTTTGTTTCTGGACGTCGTCCCCAACCGTGCTAGTAGAAGCGTACACCTCTGAAATGACCAACGCCACCTCCTTCAAAAACCTCGTAACCTCATCTTCCGTACCGACCGTGATTCGCAAGCATCCCAGACACCCGAATTCCTTCCCACGGAATCGGACTACCACCCCTCTATTCTCTGCGAGTCTCTCGTAGACAGCCAATGCCGTCATGTTATCTGGCTTTCCTCCCTCATTGACAATTTCCACTAATAAGAAGTTACTCGTGACACCACCACGGAATCTGCCGATCCCGTTGACTTTGGGAAGTTCTTGTAATAGGCGTTCCCGTTGTTTGATGATCTTTTCTCGGTTGCTGCGCATGACACTCAATCCATCCTCTCCTAGCGCCTGGCTTGCAATGATGCTGGTCGGTACTGATATGTTATAGGGGGCTTTGAGATTATTCAGCAGCCGAGCAATTGGAGGACTTGTAAAAGCAGCTCCCAGTCGAATTCCAGCAAGACCAAAAGCCTTGCTCAATGTTTGCAGCACAACAAGATTCGGCCACTCTGCAACCCATTCCGCCAACGAGGATCCCTCAGGTGCATAATCAATATAAGCCTCGTCGAGAACCACGACACCGTTCCATGTTGGGTGCTCGAGTAGTTTCTGTACATCCTCCTTCGCGATTAGAGACCCGGTGGGGTTTCCTGGCGAGCAGACATACGCGAGCTTGATGTATTTCCCCTCTTCAGAAGACAGTGCCTCGGTGATTCCAGGAACATCAATTGCGAATCCAGGAGCAGGGAGAAGAGGAACCTTGACCAGGCCCACGTCATTGACCTGTGCAGAAACAGAGTACATGCCATACGTCGGTGGACAGACTAAGATCTTATCTTTTCCTGGAACGCAGAAACACCGCAGCAGCGAATCAATTGCCTCATCACTTCCAACGCCAACAAACAGGTTCTCGGGTGTGATATCCTTAGGCGTGTGCGCATGGGTATTTCGCAGCTTGCAGAGGAGGTGTTTTAGATCGTGCTGGTGAGGATCTGGGTAGCGATTGAGGCTCGAGAAATTGATTGCGCTTGTTGACGAGGACAGCGAAGCTGGAATTGAAGGTCCATATGCATTCTCGTTGGCATCGAGAAGAATGTTCGTTCCATCGTCCTTGTAGTCACTGCGAGAAGTGAGTCACAATACAAAAGTTCTCAGGACTTAGTGAACCTACTCGCGTGCGCATCGATATGGCTCCAATGCTAAAATATTAGCTCGCGCACATGTGGATATGTCAAAGGGGGACCCTTTTGCAGACATATTGAAACAATTGTTATGAAGTGATGATGGTGATGGAGGGGCTGAGGGGCAGCGATTTCGGTGATGAAATCGGGAAAATAGTTTATTTCAGAGAGCCAATCAAGCACTCTCAAACCTCAGCCTTTCCTCCAGCCTGATTTTCTTGGCTATAGCCTCGTCGGTTGACTTGCTGCATTGTCAATTCGCGACAAGAGTTTGGTCGAAAAGTTCGTGCAATTTATTTTTGGCTTTGAACTCTTTCTCTTGTTGTCATTAAATTGCTATGTTTTTCATAATATACAAGCTACTAGAATCCTTTAGGGATAGTTTAGTTTAAGCTGCTGATTTCCTGGCTCTCGCTGTCTCGACTGCTGCATTGGCTTTCTTTAATCTCCATTCGCAGTGGTCAGCAAAATCACAGCTTCGGCATTTATAAGCTTCCTCTATTACCACCCCTTCTGGTGGCCGTTCTCCTTTCCACCATTTCATCTCATGGTTTAGATAAGTATCGAGAATCTTGTTGTCCATGGCAAAAGTTTGATTGCCAATGATTCTCCCTGTATCTCGTGCTCGGTACTCCGCTCGAAGTGCATCCGCAAGTGAGTCTGCTCCTTCTGGCAGAGTGACTTGAAACTCAGCAATCATAAGCGACCAGAGAGCCGATAGAGAGTTGTGTGCGAGAAGCATGGTCATAGAATCTTGACTCGATGTGGGCTCATAGCCATCATCGGTGTATGTCAAAACATCATTGTACATCTCATCGTTTAGACTCCCTACCTGTGCTAGAAAGGAGTCTGAAAATGGAGCATCGCTATTGAGGTCGTATCGAGCCACGATAACAGAGAAGTCTACCTCATTGGTCGCCAGCGCTGAAAGCAATCGATGATAGATCATCAGCTGCATCCTCGTCGGACGTGACGCAACATCTGATGGAAGACTTCTGACACCTCTAGTCTTCACATCACATATTGCTATCTTCTTGTTCTTCGTCCTCTGCTGGCTGTCTGTGGCTTCAGCTAGAGAACCACCACCTTGCCTCTTGAAAAATTCTTCAATTGTCGGTTGGTCTGTGGGCTCTGTGCAGAGCTGGTCTTCAGGATCTGCAGGTATGTATTTCACATCATCGATTACCCCGTTGACCACCAATCCATCAACTGTTCCCCATATCTCCAATTCTCTAGTTTGTCCGGTTTCTCGTAGCGTCCGCAACCCTTGTATAACGTTCCAAATCCGTAACCCAAAAGCATCCTCTCTTGTTTGTATGTCGATCATGACTCGGGTATGGACCTCATCTTCCAGCTTCTGGTGAACTACACTCCCCTTTTTCATTTCAAGTGTGCGCTTCTTCTTCCCATATTTGGTCAAGATATACCAGTATTGTAGCTCACACCAAGCAGGAGATATGAGATCCGACACGGAGAATGCTTTCTTCGGTTTGGTGCGAAATCGTTCGAGTGGCGATCGATTATCTGGGACGGGTACAGCTTCCACTACAGGAATTTCTACCATATCAGACATGCGAAAGGGGTTACTAACTAGACGCTGAAGCGTCAGTCAGATAAATGAGCTTGAGAGAGAAGAAAAGAAACATACCGTCCGCGTGCTCGCCAGCCTCGACTGATACACCGAGGACTGGCCCAGTTTTCTCAGCATCAAGGGCTGCTTTGTACGAAGGGGAGTGATGCTCCCTCCCCAAAATGCGAGGGAGGCGCAAAATTGGTGCCGCATCATGATGCTCGGTTTCTGACACAATGGGATTATCTTCGGTGGCGTCGACGTCTTGTCCAGAAATCAAGCGCTCCACGATCTGTTGTTCTTCTGGCGAAAAATCAGAACCATAGTCACTTTCGTCGTCTTGCACTGCTATGATGTCCTGGGCAGCAGTTTCTGGAGTGGCAGGACTTGCCATGCCGACGCCTGCATTTGGTCAGTCTATGAAGTGGTGATGCATGGATTATGATGACGGAATTCATTTGATCTTATCGAGGTCGCGACGCGTAAAAACGCGGTGCACGTGACCGTCCAGCATCAAGTAGTAGCAACGGGAATGGTCAGCGAGTTTACCTTTGTTTTCTTGGCATTTTAAGGGGCACATATGGGCGATTCTGCCTGACCTGCGGTGTGGCATAATGCTGTCGAATCACACTTCAGTTGGCTGCTTATAGCTGACGCCTAAAAGGAGCCTTTGTTGTTTCAGATATTTCGAGATACGATTCAGCGATGGCTTCGCCTCTTCTCCACTTCGGTGACAAGTGTCAAGAAAGGCCTAAAGTACTGTAGGCAACAGGATTCTATATCTCTTTCTCGTACCTGCATAATTCTATCTACTCAAAAATTGGGTCTGATTATCGTCAAGCACTTCCAGCACGTCACAATGGCTCCGAAACTACATCGTTACAGACCGCCAAATGATCTTGATACTCCACTGCCTCCGTCTCCTTGCGGGAGCAGACCGGTCATAGATCCATTGCAGTCCTCGTTGACATCGCTGCCGCCAGAGATCCAGATTCTCATCGCCTCCCATTTAATCTACCCAGACGCCTTGTCACTCAAACATACCTCACGGTACTTCTATGATCTGGTGTACACAGGAGTGAATCTAAAAATAGAATGGTTGATTGAGAGACGCCGCTTGCACTTGGATTGTCCAGTGGATATTGGGAAGGGATGTGAGCTGGGTAGTGATATTAAGTTCTGCAGGGGGAGTGTTAGGTCAGTATCAGAGTCACGGTATTTTCAAAACAGGTTCTAATTTTGAGCAGGTTGTTAATGAAAAGAAGGCGAGAGCATGGAGAATGTGATACTCAGCCAGGCGGCAGAGGTTGTCTTGTATTCGGCACCGCACTCTGTTCTCATCGTAGGGTTGAAACGCGAAAATGGGTTTTAGCCTTGCAATGGGTAAAGGCTTTCTTGATTAGAAATAGCATGGTGACATGGATCCTGATTCCGGTCATGTCTGTCACTATTGCATGGCTTTGGTTGTGCTTGCTCGAAAATCAATCGCAAGTAGTTGGCGAGTGATGTTGAATGTCGTTAAAATTCGTGATTGTAGTAAATAATTAATGCCTAAGAATGCTGAGAATGTTGAACTGAAATCAATTGACTTCTCGAAATATGTGTCTCGAATTATTCACAAAGGAAAATGCCTGGCCTTGGAATAAGTCTGTCAGTCGATGCGAGCATGCAGAACATCACCTTCTTTCAAAGGCACATCTCCGCAGCGCGAACTCGAGCGCAACCTTTTGTCTTTATGGTAGAGGTGAATAGACGTATGGCGAGGTAGAACCTCAGACTTCTGAAGACTTTTCACGATGCTGAACATTGTTATAGGCGGCTCAACAGATATACTGACGTCTTCCCTGTCCTGAATCTTGACAGAAAGCTGAAAAGGTCGAGTTGGCTGCTTTTCTTTGTGCGGCGGAGCAGCTGCTTTTGAGACTTGGTCTGCAAATTCCACCTTACGTGCTTGATGAGCTGCATCAAGTACCTTACGGGCCTGCACAAACTGTTTTGAAGTAGGGTCTACACCCTCCGCCTTCATCCTCTTGATCTCCTGCGCTAAGATTAGATATTGCACACCAAATGAATTCAGATAAAACGTACGAGTATTGCCTCCTGATGCTCTCTGGGAATATCGGTAGTGGGAATATTTGTGGAAGTTTTCTCCGGCACATTATCCACAACCTCATAATTCCCATTGTTCTTCGCATCTTCATCTACTTCTTCCTCAATCGTCACATGGTTCCAAGCCTTCTTTGTAGTCGGCGAAAAGAGCGCACAGGTGTCGTCTAGCGGTTGCAATTTAACACCTAGCAAGTCCTTTAGCCCTTTCACTTTCTCTGCTGACCCAGTACTCTTTATATCCTCCCTTTCTTCCATCGACATAGACTTCGTCAAGTCAAACATCGTGAGAGCGACTCGATCTAGCATTTGTCTCTGCTTGATAATATCGCGCCTCATCTCCGGTTCCCTGCACACACAAGCGGTTTCGAAAATGCGTCGCAAGCATTCTAGAGCATCCTTCCGTTTATTTTCCGCAGCTGCCTTCTTCAATATCCCTTTACAATAGCCCTCGATCATCTCACCGAGATCCTTCAAAATTACAGCTTTCTGGCCTGTCTGGTAATCTTTCGAGTAATGATTCATCGAATAGAAAAAGGTCCTAGGGTAAGAATCGAAGTCTGATTTAATGTCTGCTTGGATGACGTTACGATCATCGTGGTCGCTGCATTCCTTTTCGAGCAGACTGAAATTCGCCGGCGAGCTCGCGCAAAGCGTGTAGAGGAGTCGCCGCGTTGCCTGCGGTGATAAGCCATCAACCATCTCCTTTAATTTCGTGCGAGAGCCTCCAGATACTGTGCGCGATCTTTTGGCCGGACTGGCATGGCTTCCTCCGTCGAGGGCGCCGTAAGAGCGCTTCGTCGAGTTCTGCGCCATTGTTTTTGTTATTGTTGTTTGCGCAAAACCTGTGTGACGCGCTTCGATAAAGATAAGAACCCGGGCACGTGGTTCTGCTTGGCATTTGCTTAGAACATCAAGGTGGACTTCATGTCAAAACACCAGTTGAAATCTTACATACTTATTTGCTCAGACTCTAGTTGAAACGACTATAGCAAAAGATTGAAGAATCCTCTTAACTAAATATTTTTATAGTGAGCTGTCGTTTAATTACAGCCAACCGCTCTAAGCGAGCAGGCACAGGAGCTCTGGCATGATTTCACAAAGTACTTTGACCAATATGGTCAATAAATTAAGCCAAAACATGTAATTAAGTGTACATGTAATCAGATAGTGAACTGAAGACTTGCAACAACAAGTAAGCTGGGATTAATTCTATGAATGCGGCCTACAAACAAACATATCATAATACAACAGGGTACAATTTTACTCTAAGGTAGTTTCGCATACCAGATATTTGCCAACTACTGGCCATGGATTTATGCGATCATTTTGTCTCAGACAACTTGGAAGGACTGCTCTCCCCAGCCATACACTCTCTTTAGACGGTTTGAAAAGATGAGTAACTTGTGGCCTTCAATCTGGGACTGGTGTGGCCGATGGAGAGTAAGTGACTTCTGCACTCCCATATCTTCAGGAGGGAGAAAAGTAAAAACTGATCCAAACTTGGGTATGACTGAAAATTTCATATCCGCCATGGCTGCTTGGAATGCTACCCAGCTAACAGACCCACGGGCTTCCGATCGGGAGAATAACACTGAGAAAACGTCCACTGTGTCCCGCTTTACTTTGAAAACCGGCTCTGCTTTCAGAGTCTCTGGTTTAACAGGGTTTGCTGTTGTTGGAGTGATGCCGTAAATGGATGAATCTGCGGGACGAGTCTTGTCCTTTTGTCTTCGTTGTTGACGTCGGAGTTCCAGATTAGAAGTCCCACTTACTGCTTTTAATGGCATTGTTGAGCCTCTCATCTTTGTGTTCAGTAAACTATGTGCCTTCAGCTGCCTATAAGAGTTCTGTAGCTCCATAACACTATCTTCAACCAGGTCCTGATAGAGAAATGCAATCTTGGTGCCTGTCTGTTCCAAAAAGAAGTTGTCAAATGCGCCTAAAGCTCCTTCGGTCATGCCAGGTTCTTTAAGGTTGTCGATAGGGACCGCAAACTGGGATAAATTGATTTGCGTCTTCAGTGGGTCAAGCTCAGTGGCCAGATTATTGGATCTTGAGATAAAAATCTGCCCTTTCTTGAGATGGGGATGAGGTAATGGAAGAAAGGTAGAAATAGATTCCATGAAGTTAGCAATGATAGCCAAACTACTGAAAGACTCCCATTCTCTTCCATCCATCTTGTCACGTTCCAGTGGATGAGACTGATGGATTCCATCTATTTTCTTAATCCAAACAGCTGCTTTTGATGCATTGGTTCCCGCTGCGCAGAGATGGAGCAAATAAGAAAGTTGTGGGTCTGCTCTCATCAAGCGATCTGGACTGTCTTTTAGAACTACGCGTGCGTTACCATTGTCAAATCCTCCGGAAAGGCGCTTGAAGTGCTTGAAGCCGGAGCTTGTTTGGACATGGCGTTTGAAGAGTCTCTGTGCTCGGCCGTACTCCAGGTGGCAAATGTTAGATAGCTCCTGTAGAATTATGCTTCTTGAAATCTTATCTTCGGATTCATCGACAAGAATTCCAATGAGGCGGTAGAGATAGTCCCAGATTGCAACGCTTGTGACCATGTAGTGAATCATCTCAAAGATTGCAATATTGATGTACTTGTCTGTGAGAAGGGGCAACGTTCGGCCTTTCTCGTCGGGAACAAGTTCTGGTCTACTAAAGAACTGAATGTTGACAGCGTGCGAGAAAAGATAGGGCTCGGTGCAACACAACGTCAAATAATCTTCAAGAGAAGTCTTCTGATCAGAAGCACTAGCTAGAAGGTCTGGGAGAGTTGCCTTTCCTGGTGTTTCAAGTGTGGAGAGTTTGGAGAAAGCAGATCGGATAGCTTCGTCTGGATTCTTCGGGTGTGTGTTTGCATGCTGAGAGGTTGAGCCAATATCTAGGATATCCTCGACCAACAAGTTGAGTCCCTGTAAGGTGTAAAATTGTCTGTCCAAGATGAATTCGCCAGTCGATTGAGGAACACAGAGTCCGCAATCCACAACTTTTGATAGACTAGCCATTGTCTCTTCGTATCTCGCCGCATCTTTGACGTGGAATGATTGCCCATACTTTTCTTCGTCCATGAAAAGTGTGAAACAATGGTGAAAGGAGTTGGTGTGACGAAGGTTATTAACACGTATACTGTGCGTGATGAACTCGGCGTCGCCAGGCCCATTATTAACCCCATTGCGGTACTGCTCCGTGATTGGTTTTGTAGCTCGATGTTTCAAAATGTCTAGGAGGAAATCCGATCCAGGCTCTGTCATGTCGCGCAAGTTCCACTCGGGCAGGATCTTGTAAACGACACCCATAGCTCGATCATTGGGGTCTCTCAAAACCACACCATCCGCAGCGCCAGCTTTCAAAGCATTAGCCCGTTGATTTCTGTCGAATGAGCGCCAGAACTGTTCGATTCTTGGCCCATGAAGTTGGTATTTCCGCACAAGGTCTTGGTGTAGCTCTTTGACCAAGGCTGCTTTTCCTCGCATTGACTCTTCCATGGCGATGAATCGAAAAGCGCTTCCTAGTAGTGCAGATGAAGAGAGTACAGCGGAAATGTCAGGCAGCGTTTGTTCTTGGAGGGGGTGAATAGTCTTGTTATGTCGATGATTCGAATGGTTGAATAGCGAAGGAATACGGAAGAGCACTGCTTGCCATTTTATACCTTTAAGGTACGCAGCTGATTTGCGCAGCTTCTCAAACACAGTCACATGCCTGTCCATCACTACTATATGTATCCTTGATCAAATTCCATTTAGAACTTTGTTACAAGTTCTGACCGTTGCTTATGGAGGAGTTACTTCTCGATATGATTGGTATAGACTTCTTAAGAGAGAGGCGCAATTTAGGGAGTGTCATCATTATTTTTTCCCAACCTTTTCTGAAGTTCCCTTATATCTTCATTTAGCGTAAATCCTGTCACCAAACGGGAAGGCGACCGTGTTAGGACCACGGTTCGGGTCAAACCTGTGTTGCGGCGTAGGATTCTAACAACTG
Source organism: Pseudofabraea citricarpa (assembly GCA_029641185.1). Classification (NCBI taxonomy): domain Eukaryota; kingdom Fungi; phylum Ascomycota; class Leotiomycetes; order Helotiales; family Dermateaceae; genus Pseudofabraea; species Pseudofabraea citricarpa. Next base: position 360,015 of record JAPWGK010000024.1, on the reverse strand, counting down.
GTCACCAAAGGACGTAGGCAGGTCAATCAAATCGCCAACTGCCGAACCTTTTGTTTTTCTTTTTGGCTCCTTTTGGCTCCTTTTGGCCCGGGTTTTATTTATTCTTTTGGTAGCGACTCAATTCACCTAGCTAACGGGTTAGTTACACTTATTTTCGTCTCTACTATAATTGGAGTATGCTAACACTTGCTTGCCTCGCTTTTGAACTACTCGAGATCATATACATTGTCGCGGGAGGGTTCTTCGAATGAATGCATATCTAAAGTGACCATCAACACCACCAAACAAACGTGCTTGTATATTACGCATTTGGCGATCAGATCGATTTCTAATCAAAGCATGGCTGAATCAAAGGTCACTAAATAACGACTTAGAAACGATAGTGTCATATATTTTAGCAACTCAAAGAGATATGTAACAAAAAGCGATAAAGATACATCATCTAAACATAAAAGGCTTCTTCGGGAACAACAGAGAACGCACAGATCAAAATGCTATTAACAATTCGCTGCTGCCAAATTCCACATTCAATCGAGGTTTTCTTAGATACAGTACATTAGAATCAAGTTCAATTCCGCTGATCTCAGCCCAGGTACTTTATCCTCACTACAGGAATCTGCTCATTTCCGCAAACTAAATCCAGATTACGAGAAAAAGAACTCCTAGAACGACTGCTGGCCTTGCTCACATTGAGGATGGCCAATTTCGGAAGCACAATCCACCTTACACTGAATATATCAGCAGCATGTACACACCAGTGTGGTCTGGCAGGGTTTAGAGAAGTGGCAATTACTTGTTGTGCGTCTCCTTGGTACATCCGAATGCGGAAGGAAGTTTGGTCGGGCCTTGAGATAGAAAGGCAGAATTTCTATTTAGGTATAGTGGTTAATTGGCGGTGTGCAGCCCCACGTGATACATACCAGACTTCGTCCCGACGAACGACAGTGAAACTTGAACCTATTTTATATCCTCATCGCTGTTATAAAATTAACCATTGCACTGAAGTTATTCTTCTACCCTGTGCGTCTGCTTCGAGTATAACATTGACAATACATTTGCTCTCATATAGTGGTATTTGATAGGCTTCAAAGGGCGACAGCCCTGAATATCTGTCACGATGGCGGACAAGACGGCGAAATATAAGACGGAGATTCAGCAGGTTAGTTCATAGTCCTCCTCTGTCTGAAAATTGAGTGAACGGTAGATTGGAGTGCGAATCATTCTACAGCTCCACGGCGGGATGAGCGGTGGAAGCAGCACGATGGAATAGGGAATATGGCTGAACGCGAGATGGAGTCACACATTCACCACCTTCTCCTGCTACAATTCGGAGGATTTGCGATTATAGTCAGCTTAAAACAACTCAAATCCTCGAACTGACATCAACGGCAAATCATGATGGCACTTTTCGAGAAAGAAACTTGGCTAACATCGCACCTTCAACAGATGATGTACGTCTCTGGTGAAGCTGCCGAAGCATCTACAGAAACTACCGGCATGATCGAGGAAATTGTGCGTCAGCAAGTCATCGAGATGGTAGGTCTTCCGCATCAAATAATCTCGTGATATTTACTCCGAGATGCTATTTACGATGCGCAACATGCTGATCGTTGATAGTTGAGACAATGCACCGAGCAGGCAGCACGTCGTGGAAGTAGATCAATATCTACAGATGACCTTATCTTTCTCATCCGCCACGACCAAGCCAAGGTTTCACGTCTCCGTACTTTTCTATCTTGGAAGGATGTGCGAAAGAATGTGAAGGATTCAGACGACAAAGGAGGCGATGCAGACCTTGGAACTGGTGATGAGCCTGTTGGCGCAGTGGCTGGTGGTCCGGTAGTAGCTGAAGCCAAGAAAAACAAGAAAGCCAAAGTAGGACTGCCTTGGGAAGTGCCATCACTTTACAGCCAAGAAGTTCCCGAACGCGACGACGAAGAGGACGAAGATGAGGAAGAGATGAACTATGCAACTCTACAACGACTCAAAAAAGCAGATGAGCGAACCAAAGCCATGACCAAAGAGGAATATGTCACCTGGTCCGAATACCGACAAGCATCCTTCACCTTCCGCAAAGGCAAGCGATTTCGAGAGTGGGCTGGTTTCGGCACTATAACTGACTCCAAGCCCAATGATGACATTGTTGACATCCTTGGATTCCTGACTTTTGAGATCGTGCAAGTTTTGACCGAAGAGGCGCTTAAGATCAAGGAGCAGGAGGATCTGGGGAAGGACAAGTCCGGTGTGGAGAACGCGGGAAAGAAGAGAAAGGCTCATGCAGGTCTCTTTGATCCACCTTCGGAAGGACGAACGCCTGTGGATACTCGACACGTTCAGGAAGCCTTTCGGAGGTTGCAAGCTCGGCCCAACAAGCAACGTGCTATGCGTAACTTTTCAAGAGGTCTCAACAGAACACCTCTTAGACTGGTAAGAGGCTATTTTCACGTGTTTTGTTGCATTACTAACCTACCTCAACAGTTTTAATCCTTGTTTGGTATCGCATTTAGGAAATCATCTTGAGCGGGTTTGGACAATGGCGTCACGGCGGGTCGGGACGCAATGGGAAGGTGTATTGGAATAACGAATCAAGATACCAGGGTACAGAAGATAAGCTTTTATACGCAATGGTAGGAACGGAGTCACGGGTATCAAGCATTCGAGAGGCAGCAAGTATGGAAGTTGATTAATCCATTGTCATAAAACATCCCTCAACCCAGTAAAGCTATGCTAATGACAAATCAATACCTAATGAGCAGAGCAGCAAGCAGGTTACTGGACCATCTTACTTGAGCTTCTCCATGTTTGGATATCCTCCTCGCTCAACTCTCTCAACTTATTGACTGCGGGAGCATTGCCTGTGATGACACCTTGGGCCAACTCTGCTGCTCTCGATACTGCGTTCTTTCTCACAACAGCATATGTTGCCGTCTTGGCCTGCACCCGGATGACGCCAATTCTTGGGTCTTCTGGTCCACCGTTATGCGTTCCATCGCCCAAGTCACCAATCCACGCCTTCAAGGCTGGTGAGTAGTACTTCTTGACCGTCTCGCGATCCGTGAGAATGCTAGCATTGCCAGCAACCGAAGCCCATTCTCCTGTAGAATTGAGGAAGGAGATGTTGATGTGAGAATCGGATTTGAGGTCGTCTGTCTTGCCTGACTCGGTGTTGGTGTGGAAGAAGAGATCGATGCCGCCGTTCTCCTAATTTCAAGTTAATAATGGATTGTTTGCAAGGGCAGAAGAGGAACATACCTTGGCAGCCAAGGCCATACATCTCGAGACCAAAGCTCCGGTCGCATCATCACGAGTCGTCATCATACCAAACTTGCAAGCGGAGATGAATTCGCTGAGGTCCTCTACCTTCTCCTTGATGGAAGTCTCGTCGATGTTCTTATCCTTGTATGGATCAGGGTTCTTGTTACCGGTGTCTGCGTTGGAGAAAGACATTCTGAATGATTTTGGAGTAAATGTTGATTGATGTGGTTGAAATGGGGATTGGGAGTGTGTTCTGCAGATGGAGGTTGTCAGCGGACGTAGTCGCAGTCGCGTAACTTTTGTTTGTGTGCTTCTTGCGGAGTGAGTGAGAAGCGACGTGGATGATCGCATTGCAGAAGATGAATTGACTTTTGAGAAGTGAAGACAAGAACTTACCTTGTGCCGGGTTTGCAGAGGAAGTGAGTGAGTTCAAGATGGCGCTTTAAGAAGGAAGTCCAAGACGGTCAGATTTGTCATTTGGTGCTACGTTGAGGAGGTGACATCATGAATCGAGGGGTTCTAGATGAGGGGATCGGCCATAGATTGACTGATTGTCAGGCTGTCAGCCTTCCACAGCCTTGCAGCTCAAGCGTCATCGATCAAGACGTCGGCTGTTGATTTGTTTCAGTGCATGCAGAAGCCCGATGAGCCATGGATGATTCCGCAGTCGTTCTCCAAGGATCAAATATCCAATTGGCATGCCCAGTCAACAACTCGTATGTGTTGGCATGTGGTGGACTTCAACCCCGTGTGCCAGAATGGTCACATGACAAAGGTGGGGTAAGGGGTGCTACACGTGGAATGCCAAGGGAAGGTAAAACGGGTATGTTCGTACGTTCAGGCAGACCAGCAGTCCAGCAGTCCAGCAGTCCAGTACACAAATCCCATGGGAAACGGATGGACAAACATCTCAACCTGAACCTCTGAGGACAGCGGCCAGCTCCCACCCTTCCAGATCAGGTGATCTGCGTTCCGGTAAGCCAAAGCTTATTTTCCAAGGCTGCGGATAAGGGTCCACCAGACCAGGTCCTGCTTTCCACAATCCACAATCCACAATCCACCATCCACCATCAATCAACACTTCCTTCTGGATTCTTCCTTTCGTCAACATCTCCTTCAATCCGAGACAAGTGCCATGGTGGGGTAAATGGTCCTTCTCCAAGCGGTATTCCAGCTACGCTTCCAGCTGTTTGTTCTTCCTGCCTTTACCACAGCACCACGATCCTTCAAAATCCACTCTCTCCTTCCAGTTCCCTCTTCAGTGAGACACATCCGACGATATTCACTTCACCTCAATCATCTTCGGCCAGCCTTCTTGACCGGAACCTGCTGGATTGCTGGAGCGGCCTCATCATCTTCGTCTTCCATCTTCTGTCTTCTGCCTTCTGCCTGAGCGTGTTCCATCCCATCGACGTCACGAACGTTGACCCTCACTTTGCGTGCTGATATCCCCGGCACAGCAGAACCGCCCCCATCAAAATAACAAAATCCGGACTTTTCCGACCTTCTTTGCAGGTTTCTCGACTGAGTTGGCCAGACGTGCAAGGAACTTTAATGAACACTTGATCAACATCCAGTTGTTTCATTTCTGTTGAGGTGATCAGGTTATCAGTTATCATGGCGCATCTCCACGGTCACGAGGTAAGTGACAACTGGTCAGGATTTTTCTCTCATGTACTAATTGTTCAAGTGTACCTGTATGCTGGATGGCTCCGACTATTTGGAGCAACCATTGCCTGATCATCGTTACGATGCACTCCAGATACTAAACAAGCGTGTCATTGAAGAGAATCTGCGCCTCAAAGCACTCCTCGACCAACATAATATCGTCTACCACCCCAAGGATCCCCCTATCAAGCAACGGCGTATGAGTCTTCGTCACACCAAGTCATTGCCTTATCTTCCAAAAGAGGTTCAGTTCAAGATTCTAGGATATGCCGTCACCTGTAAGCAATCGATTATCGATCCGTTTGTCAAACCCCGATTCGAACATCTTACGGCCGAGGAGAAGCGCACCCGGAAGAAGATTCCAGTTCATCTATTCGCCATAAGCCGAGACTTTAAAATCGAGGGGCTTCAATTATTTGTTGCCAACAATAACTTTATCTTCACCCAAGTCGTGGCTCTGCAGAGGTTCGCGCAAATTCCGACCGAATTGCGCTCCACCCTTGACCACGTAACTCTTCGAATCGTTGGTCGTTATTATGACAATGAAGCCAGGAAGCAGAACTTCTTTGGCACTTCATATCATCCCGATCTTCGAGACTTCAAGACCCCAATTTACGCACGTCCCAATGGTGCACGGATGGACCGAGGTCTTCATGCATACTGCTATCAACAATTCGGCGACTTTCTAAAAGCCTTACAAATTCCCAACTCTACAGGAGGTCGCGGTATTGAAAAGTTGTTACCAACCTTGAGGACGATTAGAATTGATCTCGTCAATTTCTGTGACCACCTTTGGCTTCCTAACCGTGACTTCTCTGCTGTCGTTCGCTGGCACGCTGGCCCTCTGGTTGAAGAGTTGATCATCACTGGAGTTCCAGAGGATGATCCAGAAGAAGGAGTTGAAGCATTGATCGATCGTTTGGTTAAAGATGAGGGCGTATTCGCATCCGGCCCACCGGTCTTTGCTTCAATGATCAAGAGTCTGAAGCCACTTCGTCCTTTGGGTCTCGCGACTAGAGTTGTGCGTTGTGAGAAGGATTCCAAAAAAGTTCCTGATATTGCCACAACACATCCAGAAGGTGGTAAAGCACCTCAGTCTATGTATTCTCAAGGTCGGACAATATGGAAGTTCATCCAAGAGAGACTTGATAAGCCAGAAAAGACCTGGATCGAATTTGACCGCAGATCTGGATACCCCGCTGAAGATGTCGACATGTTCTCAGATGACAGTGATGACCTAGACGATATTTATGACTTCGAAGACAACTTCTTCGATTTTGATGCGGACAGTGTTGATACCTCCGACTCTGGTGATGAGATGCCAGGTTTGGAGGAGTTTTGAGAGCGGAAGTCCCATATCCTCCTGTTCAAATCGAGCTTCTGCTTCGGATCGTTCTTCCATCTTTGCTTGTAGCGGTACAACTTGATTTCTCCTGGCTCATAATTGGCGTTAATGGGCATTTTCGTTTTCTTTCAACAACATCATGTATTTGTTTTCGGCGGATTATGAAGGGCTCAGTTTCCTCAGTGGCACGATGATACCCCTTTTGGCTTGTTACTTGAGCACTCAACTTGCGCAGTTATGTTCTCACTTTACATGCAGAAAATATGCGCATTCCCTTATTTTAAATTCTAGTACAGATAGTTATGTAGCTCAACTCAAATACGAAGAGCCCCTCTGACAATTCAATTTTAGTCCTACGGGGCAGTTCTAGTTTGATCGTGAGTCAATCACGAAGCCTTCAAAGTTCTTTTCTTCAAAATACGCCTTGAGAATTTCAAGCGCGAAAAGCAAAGCATACTGAATTTCAAAGGTACGATCTATAGTCTAACCTTCTACTCCATACCCCGGTACATTACAATTTTTACTCCATCCCAATACGGATAATCCTTCGTCTACCAGCGGTGAGAGAATCAGTTTCTTTCTATTATTTCCAGCTTCTGCATCGAATTCCTCCAAGCTCTTCACGATCTCCTTCTCAGCCGCCATTCCAAGTCCATCCCGAAACGGATAATCCTTCGCCTACCAGTGGTGGGAGAACCGACCCATCCTCTCTCTCCTCTCAGCCTTCTGCGAGTGATTAGCCGACGCGAGCCAGGGCTCCTCGAGCCTCCTAGCGATATCCTCCTCGGCGGCGACCAAGAACGACGACTGCTCCGACGCGACGCAGTAGCTCACGTAGCTGACCACGACCTCCAGCACCAGCATCCAGAACGGCCGCGGCGCGCTCCACCCCTTGAGCTCCAACGCAACGGCGAGCAGAAAATCAAAACTGCCCACCAGCGCCACGAACCCGCTCAGAAACAGCACCTCGATCCGCCACCGCTGCGTCTCGAAGTACTCCTCTTGCTCTGCGTGGATCTGTGCTCGTAGCGACGCGTAGCTCTGGATGGCTCTCCCGCTTGGCTCTGGCGCTTTGCTCCCGCTTGTCGTGCTTCCTGGTTGGTAGGGGCTGGCTTGGAGCTTGCGGCTGGGGAAAAGTGAGGAATCCATTTTCTTTGCTTGTTTGGTGTTTGGGGTGGTAGTTGGGGGTTTGTGGTTTAGGATTTGGTGGTTTGCTCTTTTGGTGGTTGAAGATTTTTTGTGAGTGGGGAAGTTTGGTTTGGGTTGTGAGTTGTGAGTTGTGAGATGTGAGTTGTGAGATGTGAGATGTGAGTTGTGAGTTGTGAGTTGATGATAGGATTAAGTGAGAGTGAGGATGAGAAGGAGGAGGAAACTTGGGGGGGGTTATATCATAAACAGGATCAGTCCAGACGCTGATCTGAGCTAGCGACGGCTACTCTTAGCGCTGTGATTCTACCACGGGAAAGAATTTTCGAGGGTTGATCTGGACTGCTCTCCTTAGCTGCACGTCCAAATCCTTTCCTTTGAGGCCTGGTCACGAACATTGCGCTTGGTGATTCGAATTCTTTTGGTACCGAGAGGGTGCTGAAGTTGGTTGGATCAGGAGCGGGATGTTTTTAAAAGCCTTTTCTTCTTCTTCTTCTTCTTCTTCTTCTTCTTCTTCTTCTTCTTCTTCTTCTTCTTCTTCTTCTCTATCTAATAATTTGTTTTGTTTTATGTTTTTTCCTCTACTAGGCGGGTTGTAGAGGTTATTCTTCTGGGTTATCTATTTGATATACTCATCACCGTCTACATGTATCGTAACCCATCTCAAACGCCATTTTGCATTGTAGATACTATAATCGTACCGACTTGTTCAAATGGATTAGCCCCAAATCACACAGCCCAGAAAAGATTGGCAAGACTGGACATTTCATCTCTTGCAAGGCATGAGGTGCTGAGATCCTGCTCTCCATCTCGGTATTGTTACCGGTCCGTACCTCGTCCAGGTAGGTTATGTTAGATCATCTACAAAATAAATGTCATGCTACTCTAGAAAATATTTTACAGCCACAAAGCCAACTCTATGGCACTAACTACAAGTACCTAAATTTAGAGCCTGCCGGTAACCGTTCTGTGCACCTGCTAACATGAAACCGGTTTTCTTTTTATCTCTTGAGTGGTACCCTTTTCGAACGCATCGCTATTTGCAATTGTCTCCGTATTAGTGTGAACATATATTCACCTAAGGATACCCATATCTTGAATGAAGTTTCCCCTCTTAGAGAGGTGTTGAATATACTACTTGGTTTCCTAGGTCACCCCTTCTAGCTTGCCTTTTGTTTTATCTATAGTTTAAGATATATTTATCGACGACTCTTAATCACACATAGGATAAAATAGAGTCAGCCTTTGTCTTTTAGCTTTCCTTTTGCTTCGCGTGCAAAAGAATTGTTTCTTTTTCAGTTGCTAACGGTTAAGCGACCGGCTGATTCACATAGCATACCTTATTTAGGGACTTTAAACGATACTGATAATACTTGGGATAACGAGAGCCCTTCCCATGATGATGATTACAAAAGTAGAGAAACAACCTCAATTTCGTTTGTCATTCGAATTGCAACAAGTTGATTTTTCTGCTTATCATGTAATGTGAAAGCACCCAAAGTTCAGAACGACTTGACGCCTGTGCTTCTTTCAAGTAAGCGAGGTCACTCTTGGAAGAGTCCAGCTGCAGAAAAATTCTTCCAATGATCTTAAGTCCAGTAGAATAACAGCAGTTATTCACCAGATACCGAGAAATGTTTTTTTTTTAGAATATCTCAGAGGGTGGATAGAAGATGTCCCTAATTGGTACCCAGAGTTGCCTAATTGCTAAGTTCAAGCTAGCTGTAAAAACCGGCCAACTCTTTCTTCATCCGCATATCCGCTATTTTTATTAGTTTCGCTCGAACGTTACTCAAGCTTATACTTAAGAAGCGAAAATAGGTGACATGCTTTTTGAAAAGTTTAGGCTAGAACGAGAGCAGCGATAGATAGAATAGGAATACCACGAACTGGCCATGTAGTTCCTCGTGACGGAGATACTTGTGATTTAGAAGACCAGATGATAGGGAGAGTAAAAACCAAAATTAAATGCATTTCATATGTCAACGCATTTGTTCCCCTGCTACTAGTGATTATGAAAAACGACCTTATAGTGACCAGGTTTCGAGAAGTTGATCTTCGGAATTTCATTTCGTGGCCGAAAGAATCCCAGCTGCCATCTTCACAAGCTGATGAATATAAAACTCGACTAGAAGACGATCTAAAAGAAATTTCCAGCCGGACCAAATAAGTGAACAAGCCATGCCAACCCTCAAGGTTGACTTGATCCTAGCCTTGGCACGCGACCAGAAACTGTAAATTCCTGGCCCATAAAAGGACGGCCAAAATTTAGAGGGTTGCGAGAGGAGTGCAGTGCTTAAAAAGCCCTGAGCATCCTCACGAACCTGCCTCGATGCAAAACAATGACGATTAAAGTCAACCTAGCATCATTGAATCCTCAAGCACCACCTTTCATCACCCAGCACCCACGGATCACGGCGCTGAAAATGTCCAACCCATACAGCCCGGTCATCACCGTCAATAGGGCCAGTACCCCGGCACCGCCGCCAACAAGCAGACCAAGCACAGCACCGAGCAGCAATAATGCTGGAAGCGCAACTGCGCAGCCCCAGAAAATGCTCAACCAACCAGCAAAAACTGGTACGGGGTCTGATGCCAGCTCGGCCAGCATCGTCGTCAAGACCGCCAATACCACAGAACCACCAGCAAGCACATCGTGCACACCAAGCACAGCACCGAGCAGTAAGGCTGGAAGCACAACTGCGCAGCCCCAGAAAGGCTCGCTGAAATCGGTCCTAGACCTCGAAGAGGATCTCAAATCTATCCTCAAAGTCCTAGAGCCGAGCGGAGAGGTAGTCTTCGGTATGCTGGTAGTTTTTGGGCTCGGTATAGCAGGGGCTGCTATCTCATTAAATATGCAGAGCTGGTTCGTGCTTATAATTAGTACCGTGCTGTTGCTATATGGAGCCTTCCTCACGGGTGGTATGTGTGAGAGATATCAGAGTGATACGAGGCGGATGATTATGAGCAAGGAAGAGGAGTGGATGCAGAAGGCTACCAAGGAGGATATCATGCTGCTGATAAAGAGAAGGGGGGAGGCATGGTCATGTTTATAAAGCAACTACAGCTCTCTCTATCAGCTACACTTTATGGCAATGATATTTATGAACGCATTGAAATCTGATTTGCCTTCTTGAATAGCTACATAATATATTTACACAATTCCAATATCCAACAAGGTGCAATCACTTCCCATTATTTCCTTGGCCGCCTTGGTTTTGTCCTTGAGTATTCCATTGATTACTTCCTTGAGCTCCTCCAAAGAAAGCTGGATTTATAAAAGCGCCAGCAGCTCCATGGTTCTGCCAACCTGGTTGCATATAAGGCTGTGGGAATTGTGGAGTTTGCTGCGGTTGGAAAGGTGGTTGAGGCGGAAACGGAGGCCATAGTGCAGGTTGATTTGGTGAGTATGCTGGTGGGTTTTGGGGGTTATTATAAAAGTTCGGTGGTGGTGGGAATGGCATTGGGAAGCCCGGAACTTGTGAAGGAGTTGGTGGAAATGCAGCTGCTGGTTGCTGGTTATTTGTTTCGTCGCGGCGTCCTTGATACCCACCTGCATTCTGTTGACTATCGTCGCGCCGCGATGGCTGTGAATAACCTGAGCCGCCTCTTCCACGGCCACGGTCGTTGCCACGTCCTCTACCTCTTCCTCTATCACCTCTCCCTCTTCCACGATCATGTCCTCCACGATTTGGACGGTCATTTTTGAATTGATAACCAGTTTCCTGTGGAGCCTCAACACGACCAATAATCTCTGCAAATCCAGCTGGTCTCGCAAGAGGTTTGTATGGGCCATCTTCGTCGTCGTCGTAATTCATGTCCGCACTTCCATGTTGCTGCTGCAACGGATGACCGCCGCGGCCTTGATTTCCATTCTGCTGCACCTTACCACCTCTCCGCTCAAGTTTCTTTTGTTTAACCCTACGTTTGTGCTCAGCTTCAGCCTCGTCATCAGAAAATTCAATCTCATCATCGCCGACCTCCTCGTCATGTAGATTGGAAGCATCGGATCCTTTATATGCTTTCAAAGCTTGAGTAAAGACATATGTCGAATGTTGTTCAGAATAAAAGACCTTAGTCCCCATCGCTAAGCCGGCCTCTGCGATTTCAGTTGCGTTGGTGAACCGAACTGAATAGAATGGCTGCTGAACTCGTCCAATTGTCTCAGCTACGACACCAATGACAGTCCTGTCTTCTAAACACAAGACTGAACCACCCTCAAGGACCCTGTATTCGCCTGAAATCTTGGCTTTGATGAGAACCGTGTTTTCGATTACGCCTTCAACTGCTCCAAGCTCCTCAATCTTCATTTCGGGGGTAATGGTAACATCAGGTTTGGGGATAACTTCTTCGGGTACTTCATTCTTCGTGCGCAATTGTCCACCAGATCCTTTTGCTCCTTTATTCCCTCCTTCGTCGTCTGAACCACCGTCGCCTTCCATCAAGATTCGTGCTTGCTCCTCAGGGTCGAGAAGCTTGTACGCATCCTCTCCCTCGCTGTCCTCTGATGAGCTATCATCAGATGACGAATCAGACGAAGATTCGTATGGCGAAGAATCGACTTCCCATTCGGGGTGCTCGCCTGAAGCCGCGGCCTCGGCCTCGGGATTTATAGATCTTTCTTGTAGTGCAGGTCCTTCTTTCATAGCTATTTCCCCATTTTCAATTTCAGTATCTACTATCTCGGCAGACTCTTCCACTGCTTTTTTGTCTTGTTTCGAAGTTTCCACGTCCATTTGGTCGTTGGTAGAGAGTGACTCGACAGGTTCTGGCTGCGAAGCGGCTGGAGTAGGAAGAGATGGCTGCGCTGGTGCCTCGGACATTTCTGCGTCATTTTCAACTCCTGTAATAGTTGCTTCCAATAAGCCAAGAAGATCTGCTGGCGACTCTAAGTCCCCGGCAGGTGCTGAAGTGGAACTGATTTTCTCATCTCCAGTCAAAAGCTCACTTGTTCCCGCATTATGAGACCCCTCCATGTGTGTATCTGCTGTATGATCGGAATGCTCTAAGGATGTGACCTTTAAATTAAGAGACTCTAAAGCTGCTGGTTGGATTGGCTCTGCCTGATTCTCATGTCCTGGCAGCGGCTGCACAGGTTTGGGCGCATTCGAGAGGAGACCGAGACCTGGAATCCCGCTGGCTGCGAGAGAGGAAGATCCGGAGGGTTTGGTGGTAATCTGAGGCTGTTCAACCGTTGGCAAAGATTGATTGCCTTCCGAGACTGGCACTGAGTTATTCATACTCGAGGTTGTGGGCCCGTAAAGGTCGACGTCGTCAATCACAGTATCGAGGCGAGCTCGTTTTGTTGGTGGAGCTTGAGAGAGAAGATGGTCGATTTCTTGACTTGCCATTAGACGCTGACCTGATTAATTATACATTGGTACAAATGTGGCATGTGTAAGAAGATGGTGCGAGGAATATATGTGGTGTTGTAGAAATGTGAAGTGTAGTGTATAGATGATTGTTTTTCTCCAGATTCTGGAATAATTTATGACGCTAGAAGATAAAACTGCAGGGATAATCTTGCAAGGGTTCCGACGTGCCGACGCCAAGCGCCAGGGCCAAGATTATGTCATGAGCCAGGTGGTCAAGCTGTTGAGCTCAGAGATCAGAATAGTATATCTTCACACACCTGCCAGCCATGCCTCCAAAGTCTGCAAGGCCAGCTGCCACGTCCCGATCTCCAGCTGCAGCTCTACACCCCAAAAAGAAGTCAGTCACACCCTTCCTCAATGCCTCCTCGCAGCTCATACTAAGACGCCCAACAGACCTGCGACGCCTTTCGCAGTGAAGCCAATTGGGGCATTTTACGTCTTCTTTGCTGCCAATCTCCTGGCTGCCATATATGCGCCAATTCAAGACTGTGACGAGACATTCAATTACTGGGAACCAACGCATTATATCAGCCATGGCTATGGCTTGCAGACCTGGGAATACTCACCAGAATATGCCATTCGCAGCTGGCTATACATCGTGTTGCATGCTTTAGTTGGCAATTTCAGACGTCTTCTTCCACATCCTAACAAGGTATGAATCACCCGGCAGAATTACTGGCCATGCGCTGACCGTATCAGGTCGCCGAATTCTACTTTATTCGATATGGACTGGCTTTCGTCTGCGCCCTCTGTCAAACACAATTGTTTAGAGTCATCAATGGCACCCTGAATCCTCGAATCGCATTGTTCTTCTTGATGTCAATGATCTTCAGCCCCGGCATGTTTCACGCATCGGCTGCCTTCCTTCCATCAAGCTTCGCTATGTATATGGTTATGTTAGGAATGGCTGCATTCATGAATTGGAAAGGTGGTTTAAAGACTGCCCAGGGAATGTTCTGGTTTTCAGTTGGAGGCATATTGGGCTGGCCATTTTCAATCGCCCTATCTGCTCCATTTCTTCTTGAGGAAGTCATTTTTGCTAGCTTGAGTAGTAAGGACGCATTCATTGATGCTATTATGAGGGGCATCAGAGGGGTTGTGTCTGGCCTCTTAGTTCTAGTAAGCAAAACCGATTCAAAGATGTGATACGACATATCTAACATCGTTTTAGTTCTTCGAATTCCTTATTTCGGGTTTCTTCTACAAAAAGTTAGTTGTCGTCCCACTCAACATTGTCCTCTACAATATCTTCGCAGGCCCAGGAAGAGGCCCAGAAATCTTTGGCACTGAGCCCTGGCACTTCTACATTCGAAATCTTCTTTTGAATTTCAATATCTGGTTTGTGTTGGCGGCGGCTGCTCTACCCCTTTTTGTTCTACAAAAAATGTTCTCTCAACGTCCCCAAGGTGGTCAAATAACCGGCCTGCGAACTGTTGTGTTCATGTCTCCTTTCTACATCTGGCTCGGCATATTCAGCTTTCAGCCCCATAAAGAAGAGAGATTTATGTATCCTGCTTATCCAGCACTTGCACTTAATGCTGCAATGGCTCTTCATATCGTCCTCGCAGCTCTCGGACAATCGGATCCAAAGACCCTCATCGGTAAAATTCCTGCAAGACTTAAGCTATTTGTCATTAGTATGGTCATGATTGGCTCAATTGATGTTGGTGTTGCCAGAATCTATGGCATATACAATGCATATTCCGCACCACTAAAAATATATGAGCCTCTGCAGATAACAGGCGTTGGATCTTTAGGCTCTCCTGGAGAGTCGGTCTGCTTTGCCAAAGAATGGTACCGCTTTCCAAGCTCGTATCACTTACCCAACGGCATGCAGGCCAAATTTGTGAAGAGTGAATTTGATGGTCTTTTGCCGGGCGAGTTTTCTCAAGCACGAACTGGCTTTGGATTCTGGTCTGGAGCTTGGTTGGTGCCATCTGGAATGAACGATCAGAATATTGAAGATATGGGCAAATATGTTTGTCGCCCTCTGAATATCGTTTCATATCAAAATTTGCTAACGTATAGATAGGTTGATATAAGAACATGCTCCTTCCTGGTCGATACATACTATCCTGGTTCTAGTTCCTCAGAACTCGAGCCGCACTTTATACTCGACAAAGAGAATTGGGAGGCCGTGACATGCAAACCCTTCTTGGATGCTTCCAAGACGCATATATTAGGCAGAACACTCTGGCTACCTCAGCTCCCTTTCCTACCGGACCGATTCCGTAGACAATGGGGAGAACACTGTCTATTAAAACGGAAAACAAAATAGAGTCCTTTAATCTGGCCTAGATGTACAATTCAAAAGTCATATCAAGACATTTACTTCGTCTTTCAAATAATGTTTTATTGGTCTACATTCTTCCGTTGATTATGCTGACCGGCTGCGATCGAGATGAAACATCTTATTCACTTGCGCTGATCAGCAACCTTGAAGCTGCAGCCAATCGTCTTGGGGGGTTTCCCTATAGTGATAAAGCCTTGAGAATCGCCTAATTTGAGCATGGGTTTCCACAGCCGCATTTCACCTCAGGCTTTCTTGGTAGAACTTCCGTTTAAGTCGACCTCCTCACATATCCCCGTCGATCTTACTACACCACACAGCACATCAGTACCAGGGACGCAAGAATAAACAGTCATGTCTTCTGTTAAGCGAGTATTAAACGGATTAACTTTTCTATATTCGGCAAAGATGACTGTGGTTAAGTTGTTGGTGTTGAATTATGTGGTTTAGTGCTGGGGGAGGAACCAAAAGCTATGGATTTATGCTATTGTGCCTCATGATAACTAGGGTTTCTTATATTCACATACAAATAAACAATTGGCTGTGATCATCAAAAGGATAGTGATAATGCCATGGTTTTTAGTGAGCTTGACCTTTCTCCTAAATCCATGTCCGTCCCGTCTGCTTTTTTTGTCTTTCGCTCCTTTGCACTTTTCCGCAGACGGAATTAAGAATAAGACCAAACAATCTTTCCAAAAGTCCAACCCAAAGGACAAGCCCAGCATAAGTAGGTATAGGTACATTTCATTACTAGCTAGGTACCAGATAAACACATTCTACCAGTCAGTCCACAGTCTATTTTCGCTTATGAACCTCATGATTGGCCAGCAGCCCCCACACTCAGGATCCCTCTCGCTTACCAGGATATTTTTCAGTCGTAAAAGAACGAAAATCCCAATGTGCTCTGCTGCGTACACATTCAACAAAAAAAAACTGCAAAAAATTGAATGATCGGGTCCATCCGCGACTCGAACGCGGGGCCTCTCGCAAATTAATGAACCCAGGGTTATCCCTAAGCGAGAATCATACCACTAGACCAATGGACCGATTAAGCTTCAGTTAGCTGAGCGCTTTTGTTGACGCAAATCTGGTTATTTCGTGTTATGTTCCATTTTTGTGTGGTGGCTGTCGGTTGGTTGGTTGAGTCATCCTATCGCAAGCAAGCACCAGAAGCTTCGCTTACGAAACCCTTGGTGTGGCCTGTGGTGTGGTTGAACTCTGTTGATAGGTAGATTGGATGAATTGGATCTTTAAAATGAGAGAGCTTTAAGAGAATGAACACTTTCTACAAAAAAGAAAGGCACGACTCGTCGCATTTCATAATAGGCTGCTAAGATCTTTTTTTATTTTAATATTACTAACAATTTAATTATCATGTCTGGCGCTGGAACATTTATCAGGTCGAGAACCTTGATAGATTTCAAAGTCAAGGTAAAAAGGAAACTTGGTTTACCCAGGTGACTATGAGCTATTCTGCTATACACTTACATTAGTGCTAGATAAATTCTTGTTGTTATTGCCTTCAAGTGTCTTACCATATCCTAATGTGTATGAAACCCGCACTTCTGATACTATAAATTAAACATGCAATCACTTTAGCCGTAATGCAGTTGAGAGACCCAGTGCAGTCATACCAAGCATATGTTGAATCTCTTCTGCGGTTAGGCTTTGGTTTAAATAGACAAAAGAAGCCCCAGAATTCATGCCCATTATAAACCATGTTATTCAATAGCACATCTGGGGTTAGATGACTTTAAGGGGTTTCACAAAATACACTCAAATCCAACCCGAGCGATTTGAATTTCGTCCTGTCTGATTCGAGTCCAATTGCCATCATCAGGTGACCTGCCCAAACGCAATTTTTTCTCTACGCGGAGCTACTCGATTTCAAAGTCCGACATGCAACAAAACAGCCAATCTTAGCTAAAGCAGGTGAATAACTCCCATACTAGATATCCCACCGCGTCTGCTAGGTTTGTTTACTTTCAAAGTCCGTCATGCAACGAAATTTAGGGGATAGGTTTTACTTTGTTCCATTCTTCTCTAATCGCTGGCGTCACTCGACGAAGGATACCTTAGCGAGAGGCCGGCGATTAGGTACCTAGGTAGATACTACTTCTCTAACCAAACCTTCCACGCGGAGGTACTCAAGATTTCCAAGTTCGATATGCAACAAAATAATACCTATGGTCAACGAACCAAACCGTCCACGTAGAGGTACGCCAATTGCCCCAAGTCCGATGTGCAACAAAATAATATTCAACGAGCCAAACCAAACCTTCCACGCGAAGGTACTCAAGAATTCCAAGTCCGACATGCAACAAAGAAATAGTCAATAAAAACCGAACAAAACCTTCTACGCGAAGAAACTCGTTTTCAAAGTCCGATATGCAACAAAACAATATTCACCGAACCAAACCGTCCACGCGAAGGTACGCAAATTGCCCAAGTCCGACATGCAACAAAGGGGATTCGGTTTACCCCCTATCATCACCCAACAAGATAATTATTTCTGGGTTCGTTTTCTAGGCTTAGAGCGAGAGGCGGGCAGGGGTTAAGTTCCTCCTTCGATACCTAGCTACCTGCTACCTATTGCGCAAAGAGATTAGGGAATCACATGATATTCTATACACTCACTCACCCACCAGCTACCTTGTACTGGCCAGAATATCCAGGATCAGGCTGTCAAGTAGTCAGTCAGCATGCAGTATACACTAAGCTGTAGCTCGATAGAAAGTTAAGCGACCACACTCCTCATCGTATAAGGGTAAACGACAACAACAGGGAAAGTCAAATCCAAAGATAAAAGCGCGCATGGTATTCTTTTCCCGACTCCTCCTAAACTGCTGCATATCTACATGGCTGTACACATGCATAGGTACATAGATACATACGTACATATAGATAAAATAAGAAAAGATAAAAATGACAAAAGAAAAAAGAGAGCAAGAAGAAAAAGTCAAAAGTAAAGAAGCCGAAGGGGAAGATAAAGAGAAAGAAAAAGAGTATCCACAGTCATCACTACGCTATCCATCCCGTTCCATCCCATTTAATTCATTCGTAACTCAAACATACAGAAACCCACCGACGAGGATAACCACAAACCCGATGACGAACCCCATCTCCACCGCCTCCAGCTTCCCCGCCGCACCCGTATACTCGACGGGCTCGGTGGCCGACGATGGCGAGAAGGTCGACGTCGTGTTTGACGTGACGGTTGCCGTGACGTTGGATGTCTTGATTTCCTTGTACACGGCCGCGGGCAGAGAAGCGAGCGGGACGACGGTCACTGAGGAGTAGATGATGACGGGCTTGGTGGCGTCTTCGATCTCAACGTCAATTTGGATCGGGGTTGCGGAAGCGGCTGTTGATATGGGTGCAATTGTCGACACGGCAGTGATGATTGATACGGGAGTAATGGTCGACACGGGGGCGATTGTTGATACAGGCAGGACAGTGACAGAAGATAGCTCGACGACGGTGTCGCTTAGGTACGTAGTAGGAACCGAAGCACTGCTATTTGTGTACAACGGTGCCGCAGTCGGAGTAGCAGCGACGTAAATTGGGATTGTCGCCGGGACCGTGAGGGTGATTTGTGACGGCCCGCCTGCTGGCCCACATACGGGGCAGACTTTGACGGTTGTCACCATGGGGATCTGGAGAGCTGCGGTTGCAAGACCAAGATGAGCGAGGCAAGAGCATCGAGTGATAGTAGATGTTGTAGTGATGGTTGTCAGACCGGTAGGGCAGACATCGACATACGTTGCTATGAATTGTGTTAGCATCATGTAGGTTTGGAATCTGATCTGGCATGTATCTTGCTTACTGGTTACAACTGTAGTGATCCCACCTGATCCACCACCCATTCCAACCCCGATCACACTTGATGCAGGCACGACCGTTGTTAGTTCAGGAGCTGGAGTGCTGCCTGAAGGTGGGTTATAATACGCTCCGCCAGCAGTGGTTGTAGGCAAGAGCTCTCCAATTACCGTTGAGACGAGAGCAGAAAAATTAGGGCCAGCTCCAAGCGTGAGAGTGATTCTTGGAATCGAAGGATCAAGTGACGTTGTCGATGGCACAACTGGCTCTACCGAGCTACTAGGGACCGGTCCTCCAAGATCAAGTAAGTTCTCATAAGTGGTGAGTAGGATATTGGATAGGTCGAGAGTCTGTCTTTTGGCAAGGCGAGCCACTGTCGCATTGTTAGATGCAGTGTCTGTGCGATTGACGAGTCCACCGCAGGTTTGGGATGCGAAGCCCGGGCAGGGAATATCGCAAGTGTCAGTGGAACTTCCGGTTCCAGCATCCAAGGTATCTGCACAATAGCATTGGGTATCATAGATACCAGCGTAGACAAAATCACCACAGGAAGAAATACAAAGCGAAGGTGTCATGAATGGACTCTGGGAAACCTGCTTGAAAGTCGGGAATCCGCTGGATGATCCGAGACATCCCAAGTAGAAGAATGTACCAATGATATAGGGATCGGATCCTGAGCTGGCAGTCTGAGTTGGGAAAGCCAGACTTGATGTTGGTGTTGTAGTTGTTGTTTCTGATGCACCTAATCCAGGAATAATCACGGAAGATGCACCAATAACTGTGGTGAGACTTGTAGGTTCAGCTGAAATGGTGTTGGTAAAGTGCTCCTCAGCTTGGGTTGATGTTAGGGCGGCAGACGAGTTCGTAGGAACAGGAGCAGATGTTATGTCCTCGAGCTGATAGACCTTGATCGAGTTGACAGCCCAATATCTTGAAGCAGGATTAGAGTAAAAAGCGAATGCTGGAACTTTCGAACTTACGCTTCTTTGAATGCGGTTGGATTTGTAGCAACATAGTCAACACAGGTCGGTGCCAAAGAAGAACAGACTGCATCAGTCGTCCACACATTCGCACCCCAGTCTCCACAGAAAGTAGTGTCAAAGATGATGTTATGATCAGCAAAATGCTCGTCGATATCACAGTTACCCTGGAAGTTCGAGTCTGGAAGTCCCCATAGCGATGGATCTGGATCGCCGGCAGTAATATCAGATGGGACAGCACTGCGTTGGAAGAACCAGATGCGAATGTAGTCCGATGTCCATTGTGTAGCATACACACCTCCCGAAATTGAATTGAAGTCTGGCCCGTAGGAAGCTGGATCATCCGATGTCATACCACAGCCAGAATTGGCAGTCTCGTCGACGTTGCAATTGAGAGTCTGTGCCGTTCCTGTCTGGTATCGCGTATCACCAGCAACCGAGCATGTGCCATTTCTAGATCCGGTCAGAACTCCAAGCTACCACGATTGAAAATTAGACTTACGTGTGAAGCGACATCAAATTCTCCGTCTGGCTGTTAACACCCTCGATAATATCAATCTCTCCATTCTTGGGCCAATCAGGACCAAATGTCCAGTCTAAAGCCTGTTAACCGTGCTACTTTTATGTCGTAACACAAGACTCACGAGCTGGCCAAGTTCCACAGATTCCGCCAGGCATGTGGGCGATATCACTAATAATCAAGCCATGAGTGAAGCTTTTCTTGCTAGTAATTCTGACACTGTTCCTGCCGACATCACCACTCGTAAGGTTTGTCGTATAGTCCACGCCCATATATGCGCCGTATGCTGATGCGGTGTCGATAAGTCCTAGTGTTTGAGCTTCATCTTGACCAACGTAACTGTTCATCTGTGAGAAACTGTTCATGAGAACTGGGAAGAAGGACTAACTTCACAAAACCGTTGGTCAAATCAGGAGTCTAATCGCATTAGTTTAATGATCCAATTGTGCCAGCCTATACTATAACATATACTTATTAAAGGATGGTTGCTTACAGTTTGGAAATCGAACCCATCGAAGAAGGATGAGCCTTGATAAGTCGTATCTAAAATGTATTTGCTGCTTACGACATCTTGCGCCGTCGCGAGTTGTGCATTCAATAAGGCTAAAATATTGAAAGTGCTAAAAGTTGCAATAGAACGCATCGTGATATAGGAAGAATAACAAAAAGAATGAATGAATGTAATGGCCGAATATGGACCGATGTGTAATTCCTGAATGACACAGGCTTTGAAAATGACAGACGACCAAGAGAATGTAGAGAGCGAGGAAGAGAAGGTGTAGAGAGGTAGGTCATCGAAAGGTCAACGAGGGATAAACTCACTGGAATGCACTTATTTGCGCACTGGAATCTTATCCCTTCCAAAAAACGGTGATTCGTGGCTTGTAGTCATCAGTCCACTTCTAGGTCATCTTCATTCCACATCTGATTCGTAGCCCTGGGAGAAGAAACCTCAAGGCCAAATTCCAGACTCGAAGCCTCATTGCGAAATGTGCATAATTTATGCGAAGACTGTGCAAAAGGGGTCAAATCCATCGTTAACCGAACCACCAAAGCACGTGGAAGTCAGTATGTGAATAACTTCATGGATTGAATTTTGTTCGTCATCATAATGCCAAAATAGCATCTGCTGCTTCTTTGGGAACAGCCTAAGGGTATAAATTCCCGGATTCGGTGTATTAGAACCAGGTCGCGTTCAACTTTTGCGATTGATTATTTCTCGTCCATTTTGGTCCAGTTCTCGAAACCAGCACCTCTCCAGGCCCAGACAATTCCATAATGCCGTGCCAGTAACAACCACTCCTCTACTTCATCCAATCCCTCAAGCCTATCCACTCGTTCTTTCTCGTTTGTCGGGATCCATTCTTCCCATATTCTTGAAACGTCTTTCCCTTCCTGACCATCTACAAATCCCAAGTGTTGCAACCTCTCTTTCTGATCTTCCAAGGTCTTGTATTTTTGAACTGTAGGCATAACAACGCCTCTGGCAGCAAGATTTGACACCATCATCTGGCCGAAAGAGTCGTCGGTACCAATAGGCTCATATAATACGATACCTGAATTTGGAATTTTGTCCACGAACCATTTTACAACATCAGCCGCGACGCTGATATCCAAGTAACAGAGGCAGCATTCTGAGACTATTAGAGTTGGAATGTCATCTCGTATTCCACTAAAAGAACTCAGAGAATCCGTTCCTGGTAATGAGCGTAGATCAAGAGGATGGCAGATATATCTTGCTTCTCGTTGTCCATCTGTTTCTCTCATCAGGCCCCATTCTGGTATAGCATCTGGCTCAGGTGAACCAGTTCCCTCCGGGAATTTCTCAAACAGGATCTCCTCTCTACAGAGAACGTCTTTGTTCGTATCCACAATCTTGTACTTTGTTGCGATAACAGAGGGGAAATCGAATTCGTGATAGATCACATTCTGATGCTGATTCTGGGCTCGTAATCGGAAATATCGTGTGTCTGTACCTGCCCCTAAGGATATGATCTGTCTCGTGGGCGCATGAGGGGACGAAGCTGCAGAAGAGGCAATAAAGGTATCGATCAGCAAGTCCAGCGCAGTCGTTCGTGTGTAGGTCCCTTTTCCGAATCTTAGTCTGGCTCAAGAAACTAGGTCATGCAGTAACAAACCGCGATTGATGATCGGCAGCCTTCTGGTAGCTTGACCACCAGCAAAATACCTCGCAAATGGATCGTCGAGATAGCCCAGAGACACAGCACTGAAACGCGACACTGCAGCATCCGAGTCTGTGGCCTGGATCGCTTTATCGTGGACGGGCGAAGGCTCAGGTTGTTGAGTGGAATCGGGTGGTCGCAGCGGGCCTCCACGACCCCGCCCTATTCCTCTTCCTCTCCCTCGGCCTCTGAGACCTCCACGCATGGATAACAAATTGGGAATCTGTGGTGCTGACATATTGATGGTTGGTGGTTAGTTAGATTACTGGGGATAGACAGACGCCGTGGAAGAAAGGCTGGGCTGTGACGTAGACGAAGCTCGAAGCTGAAAAAAGTATGTCCGAAGGTAAATAACGTGCAGAGAAAAGCTCCGAGGCGCTTACAGTCCAAAGTCAATAAAACGACGGCTCCAATGTCAGTCGAAGGCTAAGATAACCTTCTTTTATTGGTTTTGCCGCTGCCGTCAAGCAGCATTCTTACTCGAAGGCTAAGATATGAAGTCCCGGACAAAGACGTGGGAGACTGCAAGGCACTCAGTGTTCAGCTCAGGGCTGCGAGATGCTCAACAGTTTGGCATTGGTGAGATTATCAGCAACGATAGACGGATCGCAACGAAATATGGTAACCTTTCATCCCGTACACACGTTGGAGAGGAAGGCTTTACCTACCTAAGTATGCTTCTTCCCCTATAGGGTTGACAACTTGACGATGGCTATAGCAAGCAGGCGCAGGCGCAGGCTAAGACAGCCATACACAAGACAAATGCCTTGTTCTAGATGCGGCGTTGCATCGATCGGAATGTCGATGCCAATCTCTTATCACAACAATGGTTTGCTTCTCCACGACGCTGCTCTTCCCCCGGAGACGGAGAGGAGGAGACTTTAATTTCTTGAGCCTCCGTATCGCTTCATGGCAATCTCAATCGCCTTTTCCTGAGTCTCTCTCTGCCCGCACAATGGGACCAGGCCGTGGGGCACGAAGCAAGTATTGATGGCGATAACCACGCTCATTCGCCGTGCATTGATGACCAATTTAAACAATGTTCCCCATACGGACAAGTCAGGCACAAGTCAAGCACACGTTGCGGTAAGCGAGGAAGATTGGATGCCAAGTCGAGCCCGTTGATCAAATCAGGACGTGACTCCGCACCCTAATTTCCACTTTCCACTTTCGCAGGCTCAGGTACCAGTCGCCAACGCCTACAACGCCTGGGGGAGAGTGCCGATGCCCTCCCCGGCCTCTTCTCTGCCTCTTCTCCTCTTCTTCATCTCTGTCGCAACCGCTATGCTCTGACCGGCCTCTTCTTCGTCCTTATCCTCTTGCTCTTGCTCTTGCTCTTGCTCTCCACGCTCTCTCCGGCTCTGGCCATCACGCTCGTTACCCTCTACCATCGCGAGTCATTCACTTGACATCCATCACATTCGTTTTCAACGCGACCGGATCTTGTACGAGGAGGATTGTCGATCATCTTTGGCAGGAAACCACGCGCACAAATACACACACACATCTTCGACTGGAAATAACGCGAAGACTCACACGGCATCATCTGGCCCCTAACAGATACAACCACTCACTATGAAGCTTTTGGATATTCAGGCCGCAATTGGCACGGCCATACTCTTGCTATCTCAACCTGGCGAGGCGAAGCATGGTTCTCACTCGCATTTGGAGGTTTTGGCTCGGCGACATGCACACAGCAGATTACACGCATCACCAAGAGCTGAGAGTGTAGCTGAGAATGCACCGCTTATCGAGAAGCGCTCGACATGCGAGTTCCCCTCGGATCTTGGTCTTGTCTCAGTCACACCTGGATCAGATAATGCAGGATGGGCCATGTCCCCTGACCAGCCTTGCAAGGCAGGATCGTACTGCCCATATGCGTGCCCGTGTGGTCAAGTCGCAATGCAATGGGATCCCGACGCGACTTCCTATCCATCGATGGTATGTATTGTTGTGAACGAGGCGGGATTCAAACGCTGACCGTCAATAGAATGGGGGATTGCACTGCGACTCCAATGGCCAGGTCAAGAAGCCCATCAGCAAGAACCCGTATTGCCAGGACGGTGTAGGATCCGTGGCAGCTACGAACAAGGCCGGAGACGGCTGCTCATTCTGTCAGACAGTCTTACCAGGCAACGAAGCAATGTTGATTCCTACCGATGTCTCCGCTGGCTCAACCGTCACACTCGCGATTCCGGACCCAAGTTACTGGCTCAGCACTGCAGCACAGTATGTAACAATGAGAAATCAGTATCGAAACTAAGCTAATTTTGTGTAGCTACTATGTCAATGCTCCTGGAATCAGTGCCGCTGACGGATGCATCTGGGGAGATGATAGCCAACCTATTGGGAACTGGTCTCCTTACGTTGCTGGTGGTAACACCGACTCTAGCGGCAATACCTTCTTCAAGATTGGATGGAACCCAATCTACATGGACTCTAAATGGAGCACTGTCAAGCCTGATTTTGGTATCGATATCACCTGCTCAGGTGGTAACTGTGTTGGACTACCTTGCTCTATTAATCCTTCCGATGATGGCATCGGAGGAGTTACCAGTTCTGAGCAAGCTGTAGGTGCAGGAGGCGCTAGCTTCTGTGTAGTAACTGTTCCCAAAGGCTCCAAGGCAAACGTCAACGTCTTTTCTCTTAGCGGCGGTGGTGGTGGTAGCGGAGGTTCAAAGTCGACCACTGAAGTGGCTAAGACGACCGAGAAAGCTAAGGAGACTCCAACCCCAACTCCGACCCCAACTCCCGAGCCCACTCCAACTCCAACTCCCGAGCCAACCACATCTTCAACCACCAGCACATCGAAAACCCCGACAAGCACAAGCACAACTTCCAGCTCTATATCCAGCTCAAGCTCTAGCTCCTCTTCCTCCGAAGAGGCCTCCAGTTCTTCACTCTTCAGCCACACCACTACAAGCTTTGTCAAGTCTTCTTCCAAAGCCTACCCGACTGCTTCCAATTCACCCCATATCCTATTCGAGGTCAACGTGACGAGCTCGGTCGTTCCAAAGATCACACCAACCAATGGCGGTGTGTTCAAGGAATCTGCCGTTGCAACAACCGAAAGTGCCAGTGCAACGGCAACGAAGAAGTCGGCTGCTGCAAGCACTTATGTCTCCGGAGCTGGAGCATGCCTTGGGCTTGTCTTCGCCTTCGCAGCCTACTTCCTGTGAACGAGCACTCACCTGCATATCACATGCATGACCGAATCCCATTCCTTTTGTCAATATTCTCCGAGAAACCATCTTAAACTATACTATCTTCTAATACGTCTGGATAACGTAATAAACCCTGCACCACATTCTCACCTATATACAATCATTTACCCAGCAAAATTTACGACCTCTTATCTATGCCATATTACCGATACTTTAAAACTTATTGTTTATTCTACCGTTTTTTCGATTCTCCTGCTGCATATATCGTCAACACCCTGCTAGATGCAGCGTACGTCGGGAATCGGTCCTTTTGGCTGTCCACAGCCTTGACTGGTTCCTCGTCCCTGATCTTCTTGTCGCGATTTTTCGATGTCTGCGCCGCATATACCCCTTTACCTGTTTGTTTTTATATGAGCGAAGCACTTCTTTGCCTGGTCTCACCATCTTGGACGTGCCAACTTGGGTGGAGATGTTTTGTTGTTTGATTTTAGTGGTCGGAGAGATTTGGTAGTTCTTGGGAGAGTGGACTCGATTCTGTTTTGGGAAGGAGGAAGACCTTTTTTGATTGGGATGCCACCCCATGTTCTTGTTGTTGTTATCTCTGGTAGGAGAGTCAGGCCAGACCCTTTCTTCATGAAGCATGTGTTACGATTTATATCTGTTCTGCTTCTTTGCGTGGAATTTTTTGGACTAGGGAGGATGGAAGGGGAAAAGGGGAGGATGTTCGGTAGGGTGTAGCTGGGAAAGCCAAATCTTGAGCAAACATGGAGATTTTGAGAATAAAGCACACACTGAAGAAGACTTTCTCCTGGCATTATGACGGCGAACGTGAAGGGAAATTCTCAACGTCTTGTCTCCTGCGGAACTTCTGTCATTTGATATGATGCGAGCTCGTTTCGAGCCTCGGCTTCTGGTTGCACAGACAAGGAAAAAAGGAAACAGATATGCATCCGCTAACGCGCCTGGCAGCTGCGATGCATCACGGCCGTCCAATGTATCAGGGTGCCAAGGTCCTAAGACAGCGGCCCCGAAAGCAGGAGGCATCACGAATGCAGTGAAGCAGGCACCGGCGGCCATGTCTTTGAAACAATCAGCCCACAAAGTTGCGAGTCGTATCTAACAATAGCTAGAGCGAGATGCACATTCACATTTCACATTTCGCATTCACATGCAGCAGCAGCAGCACCAGCACCAGCAAGAGGGTGGGTGAGCCCTAACGACGTGAACGAACTGCTGTCGCGCACCTCATGCAAGTAAGTGTAAGCGATGCAGGAGGAGGTAGGTAACGTAGGTAAGGTAAGGTAAGCTAACCTCATCATGCACGAACAATCTAAATGGCCAAATGAGACGAGGACGAGTCGGAAGCTCGAAGCAAAAGAAAAGAAAAAGAAACACGTTGCGGGTAAGCGACGCGAGTGAGTGACTGACTGACGTTGCAGTCGGTGAATTCAAAAGACGCAAGAGTTCCGGTACGGTCCCGTCGTCACGACCGGAACGAGACTTGATGGAGACGTTCGGGCGGAAGGAATGGAATGGAATGCAATGGGGGGAGGACTTGTAGGTAGCATTGGATGGCATTGGCATTGGCAGCAGATAATCTATCGCTGGGGACGCAAGCGACAGGAGGGATAATCAAAAAAGTAGAGGCATGAAGGACGGGTTCCGCTGCTGAGATTGCTGAGCGGGCCGATGGCTGCGTGAGGGCACTTAGGGTTGTAGCCGGACCTGCCAGCGGACCTGCCAGCGTCTCTCTCGTCTCGTGGGGGGTGGAAAGGGCTGCCGGGCGCTGGCCCAGTGACCGTCAGCGGTACAGTGGAGTGGAGTGGGCTGCTCGCCGTTTACCGTTGAAGTGGCAGCCTGCCAGGGAAGGGGATCGACGTGCCCTGGAAGCCCTGGGGGGCTAGGCTGCGAGCCCTGGGAATCCTGCCTGGGGACCCTGGCTGAGTGCTGTACGATCGCTGAGGGGATCAGCGCCGGTTACCGCCTACAGTACAGGACACTACAGTGCAGTACAGCACTCTACCAGCTCAACACCCTACAGCACTTCACCAGCACTTCACCAGCACCTACCAACCCCTACCAACCCCTACCAAACCCCTACCAACCGGCTTCCAACCACACAGCAACGTCGACCGAACCAGCAGGGGTGTTCTACGGCCGCGAACCTTCTTTTCTCTCTCCCCATTTCTTCCATTATTGTTTCTCTCTGACCTCCTCTTCCTTCTTCTTCCTGTGTTACGGTACTCTGGCTCCACATTCTTCGTTTCTCTTCTTGTTCGTATTTCCTTCTTCGAGTGCGACTTGGTTGGTACACTACTGCACGAGCTGCCAATTACCTACAGACTACAGTACCTATACGGAGCTGAGCAAGCCTGAGAGAGAGCGGGGCCCCCCCGAGGATCGGATTGAGTTCAGCAGAACTGCACTTCCGTCATTTGGCTTTTCTGCAGTGCAAGTCAGTCCATCAGCACAGTCTGGGACACGGCTGAGAGAGAGGGAAGAGGAGGAGGAGGAGGAGGACCACACTCGGGATACCGTACTACCATCACCACGCAGCACAAAGGAACAAGCCGAACGAATGACAAGCACCTCCAAGGCTTTCTGACAGCCTCGCCCGCTCGCACATCCTTCACCAGGAACCTCTCAAATCTCGGATTTGACCACTTCACTTTCCCTTTCTCCCTTTTTTCTTTCTTTTTTCTGTTCTTTTCTTCACATCTCCACCACGGCCGGGTGGTTGGCTCTGGGGCCAACTCTTATTGCTGTGAGACACGCTGAGCGACGAGAGACGAGATCCGACCAAGAAGAGCAAGAAGGTTCAGAGTAGATCGCTCTTAAGATGCCAACATATCTCGTGCATGGGTTCCGCTGGCATCGCACGGCCATTCGCATTCATATCGCGCTGTACAACCTGGACGATGCGGCCGCAGAATGGATCATAGCACCCGCGACGAGCATCACCTTGCTCAACTCCTTCTACACCTTATATGATTTCTTGCCACCCAGTGCGCCGCCCGTCACGCTCAATGGGAACCCCGGTGGTGGGATCCCTCTGGTTCTACGCAATGGCGGAGCAGTCAGGAGCCCGACCAGTAACTCGAATTCTGCATCGACTCTGAGCGGCGGCGCGAGTGTAGAGTGCAGAGGGAACGATGGGGAGAAGGGCAAAGGAAAAGAAATCGAAACCACTCAGCCGCACCCAGTCGTCAAGCCGAGCCATACACCACCGATACAACATAGCAAGAGTAATAGCAATGGCAGCACAGACAGCAACGAGACCCCAACACCAACGCCCACACCAACGCCAAAAACAAAATCCCCAGCACTTAAGACTCTGATGAAGAGTAAAACGAGATCTATGAGTTCGCTGCGAGGGTTGGGAAGGAGGAGAGCGGAACGACCTCCGGATCTGCCTGATTTACCGGCGGGTGGATTTGGAAATGCAGCTGTTGCGACACCGATCAACAACAGCAGTACGCCACGCATTATGCATCGGCGGCGCAGTACATCTACATCGATCAAGAGACCGAGCACAGGCAGTACCGACCAGAGCCGACCAGGTCGGCCAGAGGTCAAGAAGAAGCCTGCATTCAATGAGTGGAGTTCGGTTAAGCTGCTTGAACAGTTCGACCCAACAGATCTACGATCGGGAAGCCAGCCGTATGCTTATGTTGCAGATTATATGGTGGAAGTCAAACTCGGCGTGTCTATCGGCGAGGAGCAAGCTAGGTACGAAGCGAGAGCAAGGGAGGGAAATTCGACAACGCCTGGCACTCCCACTTTCGATACGCACATGCGACGGGAAAGTAGTGCTGGGGAATTGAGTGCTCGCGAGATGCGGCGCAAAAACCGCCGGGTCAACTGGTTCGAAAAATTACGCGACCACCTACAGAAGAACGAGGAGGTCGGTTGGTACGTGGTCGTGTGTGGAGACGAGGAGCGATTCGTTCCAACCGAAGGAGATTTGACGGATGTCGACGAAGATGAGGATTACGACGCTTCGGAAGAGAGGGTGAAATCCCCACGCAGTGCGGGCTTCAGGAACTTCTGGACCAGGAGGAAGAATGCACCTCCACCTCCCCGTGGTCAGCAGGAGGAGTGATGACGACTCGCGACACAGTAATGGAAACGACATGTGGTCCTTTGAGCTATGCTCTGGGGTAATAATGGGTTACGGTGGTGATTGCGTTTAGCGATGGTGTTTATATGCGGGCATTGATTGGGACTGGGGGGTAGTGTAATTGTGTGTCTCTGGATAGGAAGGGGATGGACCTGGTGGACGATCAATAATAGGGACGTCTATTGTACTCTGTTTAAATATAGCTTGCGTACCTTCACATCTTGAGATAACAAAGGTGTATAATAATTGTTTATTTTAACCCCTACGGGTTTGACATATCTTTATCTACTCGTCTCTTTTCTCTTGTAATCTCTTTTCGAAGAACATTCGTATACCCTGCGATTCGTCACATATTCTCGCATGTAACTATTCTTCGACTTACACCGTACTGGGAGTAAGAGTTGTATATCAGATACATTATATCTCTTAACCTCAGAATCAATCCGTGTAGAACAAATAAAACCAATCGATCTTGTATGTGTAAAAATTGAAAGGCCTATCCTCCTCTACTTGGCCTCTTACTCTCCCTACATGTATACCGGTATAAAGTGTACAGCCTTCTTACCTCTGAGGCTTTCAGCTGACTTTTCTTTGCACACTTTAATTTCTCCACTATAATATTACTTCTAAGCCTTGTACGACGATAATCCGCTCGTTGGATCGGGGGGATCGAGTACTACAAAATGTGATGCCTCCGAGTGCTTTGTACTAGTTATATGAGGTCAATTGAAGTCTTGAGGTAGAAGGATGTGGGGGTGATTGGTGCGCGGGCCGGTTTTAGACCCCTCGTGTTTGCTCGGAAAGCAAACATATGATCTGCCCAAATATTTCTGGCGTCCCGAAGGCGAGGGAGGTCTCATCAACCTACAACAACATCACGACTCCATACCGCTGCAACAACACGAGCGTATCCAGAACCACCACAACCAGCAGCACGCATTTTCAGTTCTGAAAGCTCTTCCCGAGAGCTGCAGTAGGAGATTGGCAGATCAGCAGGCGAGACCCAACCATGGCGTCCAAGAAGGGAGCATACGAAAGCACAGCGTCGGACACGGATTTCCGCAAGAAGTACGACCGGGCCGAGTATGCAGAGCGCGCGAAGGAGCGCGAGGCGAAGGAGAAGGAGGAGGGCAAGGCGCGGTACGAGGCCAAGCTCGCAGGCAAGAAGTACTACGCGCCGCTGACGGGCGAGGAGACGCTCACGCAGGCGCGAGCATCGCGGCTCGACGTCAGCCAGAATGTGGGCAAGGTCATGCTGATGCCGGCCGGGGCGGCGACGGGCAAGAGAGGCAGGGGCGCGGGCTTCTACTGCGCCGACTGCGACCTCACGTTCAAGGATAACCTCCAGTGGGTCGAGCATGAGAATAGCATGCAGCACCTCCGCGCCATCGGGCAGACGGGCGAGGTTAGGAGGGCGACGGCGCTGGATGTGCATGAGCGGATTCAGCGGATCTGGGAGAGGCTCGAGGAGGAGACCAAGAAGGATGTTAAGACGCTTGGGGAGAGGCTTGAGGTTAGGAAGGAGGAGGAGGAGAGGGAGAGGGAGGAGAGGAGGAGGAAGAGGAGGGATTTGGTCGAGAGGAAGAGGTTGGAGAAGGAGCAGGAGACTAAGGTCAAGTTGGAGTATGGAGAGGACGTGAGGGTTGAGGGCGAGCATGACGAGGATGATATGCTCGCTATGATGGGCATGAAAGGCTTC
Source organism: Pseudofabraea citricarpa (assembly GCA_029641185.1). NCBI lineage: Eukaryota > Fungi > Ascomycota > Leotiomycetes > Helotiales > Dermateaceae > Pseudofabraea > Pseudofabraea citricarpa. The sequence continues at coordinate 328,451 of JAPWGK010000024.1, read as the reverse complement.
GGCTCTTCGAAAAAGTAAAGGTTGAACACATGGGCATTGCATTAGCGAAGGCGTTGGGAGTTTCACATACTAAGAAATTGTATCGAGGCATAGATGGGTGTATATCAGTCCTCGAAAGAGAATCCATGGTAATGAGTACTGTACAATGTACGAAAGCTTTCGTATATCTACTTTGACCTAATTATATTATGCTTGGCTATTAAGACGCAATCGTACATCTTGTGACAGATGGGAGTATATTAATCCTCGAAAGAGAATACAATACCTATAATAAGTACTGTGCATAGTACGAAAGCTTTCGTATATCTGCTTTGACCTAATTATATTATGCTTAGCTAATAAGACGTAATATTTTCAATCTTGTGATATATGAGTGCATATCAGTTCTTAAAATGGAATATAATATAATGAGTACTGTACAAAGTACGAAAGCTTTCGTATATCTACTGTGCAAAAGTACATCTGCTCTGACCCGATCATGTGACGTGGAGCTGTAAAGACGTAATTTTAAATCTTGTCAAGCCTTTGAACTCAGCACACAAAACTGCTCTACCTTTGAGCAGTATCATAACAAGTGCTTCATGCATAGGATTCGTCTTTCTCGGTACACTATTATATTCTACTCGATCAAGGAGGTATCACAATCAGCACTGCCAAGTTCAGGAACCCGAGTAGCAAGTGCTCTCGGGCAGCTTCCGGTCTGCCATCCCTAGATTCATCGTATGAAGAAAGGGTCACACAACAAGAGATACGCCATATATCATCGGCACTCTATCTATCAAACTGGGTGCTTACGACAAGTGTTACGTGAATACCATTCCTTTTGTCCCTGTCGATATCGATAGCCAGCTGGCTTGTCGCAGGTTCGTACGACTTTGTATCCCACACACTCAATGCGGGTCATTCTGGAGATAGTCGCAAGAGGTCTGAACAAGAGAGGATAGTTATGTGAGAGCCATAACTCACAATCTATGAAAACCCCGAGCAAGTGTTCGAAGGGAGACTGGGGAGCGAATGATTATCGCAATGGTTAAGCATGATCTGATTGGCCAGTTCCTCTCATTCAACCTCCTCGATCGGGACATTCTCACTTCACTTCCCCAAAGCATTTGAATCGCGAGGACGGGGAGAGGCCAGGCATATTTAACCACCTAGGCCTTGAGCATCATACCAAAAGCGGTGCTTCTACGCCGGAATTCAAGCTTCGCCAACTGGGCCGGCGTCGTCATGATAAACTTCGGCTGTTATCAATGTCACTCTTAACCCGAACAGGGCATCTTTTCCCTCCCCTCATCTACGATAAGCCGCGACAGGACGTCGAGAACATCTATCCCAGCCCACCGATGGCGGGGCAGCTCACATCTATGGCTTTCCCTTATCGTTCAGTGGATGATGACCATGGTCTGATGTTCAACTTCTACTGCTTCAAAAGAAGTCGATATATTCAGAGTTGATCCCGTCAAGAGTTTCTGTACGACAGCTTCACTTCTCTACATAATTCAGACGTCGCAGAAATCATGGATATCAAGCAAATTGAGAGGAGGTGCCGAGAGATGGCCCAGGACTTTGTCCAGCAAGCCAATACACAATCCGAAATCGTCCTGCAGAGAGCCTCTAGCAACCCAAAACCTTTCATATATGGAGCCGCTCTGTCGTGTCTGACGATATGGCTGCTGCTTCGCGCGACACAGATGCTCAAGAAGCCAGTCCTGAGTCGACCAGCAACCCCGGATCTTGAAAAGCCAGCAGCGAGAAGCTTCAAAGCACCACCGAGAGAGCCGGGAGGTTGGTAGGATCGATCGCATGCTTCAAACATAGCTGATGTAATTCTTAGTATGGACTCCAGTAGATTTCAAACGGCCGACTGCAACTCCATATCCAAACTGGGATGTTCACACCACAAAACCAAACGCATACCGCCCTTTCAGACATGGACCATATCACATCACCATGGGATTGCGGAATATGGATTGGAATGAGTGGATAGGTATGGAAGCCAAGCAAATTCCCCGGCATCTATTTTGCTAACTCAATTCTTAGAACTCGACAATCATTACTTGAAATACCATGACGACAAGGCGAAGCGCATGGCTGAACGAGGAAGCAAGTGCTGCTACACCGACCCTTCAGCGTTTGATGGTGCTGTTGAGCTGCTCGAGGAGCTCTGTGGTTATCTCCCGGAACGTTACCCCACTCTGTACAAGAGAACGGCGGTCGGTATCGACAATCTTGTCACGAAAGAGTCATTTAATATCGTAGAGCGGCCGCTGGCAGAAGATCCAATGCAGATGTCAGCACGCTTGACGCAGGACGACTTGGCAATCATGTTCGAAAAGGAAGATGGGCAATACTATCTTCTTGCAGGGGCAATTTGCCTAGTAGGATTCTGGAAACTTGAGGATAAACTGGGCATGCCTCTGAGTGAAATCCATTACAGCGGAAATGTACCAGGCTACAAGGAGAAGTTGGAGAAAGGAATGACGAATTTCTTCCGCCGAGTTCAACCAAACGGGCCTGTACAACGCGTAAGTTTTTTTTCCCTGTCACCCCGTCCCCCGTCGGATGTGCACATATCCACGAGTGATATTTGGTGTCACGGGTTCCAACATGAACTAACAGCACTTCAGAACAACTACTTCATCCAAGTTGATGACGAACTCGCATGGTCCAGCAGTATCGGGGATGAAGACGGGGCTGAAGGCACTGTTGGATGGTTCACCGCCGAGAAGAACAAGGCTATCAAACACCACTACTTCCGATCCGAGAGGCAGTCTCTTCGTCGCCTGCCTCGATCTGGTGGTGTGGTTTTCACCATCCGCACCTATTTCCACCCCATCACCGAAATCTGCGAGGAGCCGTACGTGCCTGGCCGCTTAGCGAGTGCCGTTCGCAGTTGGGGAGATGATGTTTCCCGTTACAAGGGCAAGGACCGATACGAGGAGGTCCTGTTGGAGTATCTCGACCAGAAACACAAGGAGCAGATTGAAGCAGGCTTGGATCTCGAGAAAGAGGAGGAGGTTCATGCCTATCCTTACTAGGTAGGGGGATCTTTTGAAATTTTGGATTTTGCTTCGGTGTTGTAAGCGAGGGCGCGTTTGCTTGTTCGGATTTTTTTGGGACGATTTATGACGAGCTCTTGATCATATTGCATATACTACACCGAGATCCTCCCCCTCTTTCCCGCTTTTTATATTGAATCATGCAGCTATCTGGATCTCCAGAAATTCGCTGTTTGAACTTCCCCTCTTTCCAATTTGGACATGCAAACAAATCATGTGTCTCCTCATTTCCCATGCACTCTCGGGTCTCCAACGCAGCAGAGCTCCAAGCTGCGGCATATGCTCAGGTTTCCAACTTTCCATGACGGTGTAGAGCTCACCTCACGGGTATATATCACCCTCCTCTCGCCTCTACTTTTCTGTTCTTCCTTCTCCATCCCTCGCCGTCCTTCACTTCACTTCCCCAAGGACTGGTCACTCTCCCCCCTTTCTTCGCTTTACTCTGCTCTCGTTATCGAGGTTATTGCTCAAACCACGAAGATCATTCTCTCCCCTTTTCTTCATATCCCCTCCGTCCCTCAGGCCTCCGCAGTTATCACTTCTTACTCGTCCATCGTCAGTCAGTCGTTGCCACACGTATACCATTATAACTTCTTACCTGAACCAGTCTTTGACATCTCTCCTAAACCAGTCTTCGACGTCTCCCTGACGTACTTATCTTATCTATCGTATTGCCCTATCCCATACCTCTCTATCAACAGGTAGGCAGGGCAAAGAAGGCAAAGAGGGTCGAGAGTGAATTGTCACTCTCTGCACCAAGCTGCATTCACGCACTCGTCTATCCCTTTCATTTGCACGCCCATTCGACTTTGGGATGAATGGCAAAAGACCTGCGCATTGGGGGAGCGACAGCATTTCTGCCTGTGTGCTGTGTCCTGTGTGTTTCTCGAAGTATCTGCTATTCGAGTGGATCCGAAGAAGGGCTTCGTCCTCTCTGGCTGCTGTTTCCTGGACGGAGAACACCTGACATCGATTTGATAGCAGTGTTGATGCAATCGATGCAGGGCTTTGTCTTGTCTGTGTCTGGGTATTTGTTTTCACTTGAGGGCATTGATATAATGGTAGATGTAGGGCTGCGTCCTCATCGATTTGTAAGTTTTGTCCACCCCTTGATGGCTTGACGGCTTCCTGGCTGACTGATGTCCTGACCAGATACTGCGGATCCTTTTTATACTAGGTTGCTTGGCTTCGAAAAATTGATTGGTATGCCGCTTAACCGTTGGAGTGCTTTGCTCTGGCACTGTCTCAAGATTCAAGATTTGCGAAGCCATGAAGAGGATGCAATCCTACGTGCGGGTACTTCAATCTTTGTAGGTTGCATTTTTCTCTCTTCTCCTTTTCTTCTTCCCTTTTTTCCTCCTTTCCTCCTTTCGGTTTTCACTTTTTTACTTGTTCACTTGGAAGAGATGGTGTTTTCGTTGACTGACTTTGACTGGGACAGATTGCACGTGTTGGCTCTTCACAACCAGCGCAAATGGCCAGGCACGTTGAGGCTCGTTGCAAGCGAGCCGAATCACGGTTTGAGGCCCATCGAACAGAAGTCAGATATAATCCTACCATGGCCAGGTGCCCATAAGACAGAACTTTGGCATTTAGGAGTATCCTGGTATTCAAAGCTCGAGAACCTCCGTCACTTTCAGACCACCAATGTGGCAACAACATCGCTCCCTCAAGATGTCAGACGCCTAAGCGTCATTGCCAATTCACGATTTAACGGCATGTTTCTCTTCTAAGATCTCGCTGGGTTTTCTCGCGTTTGCCTGGAGACGTAGCGTGTCGAAGACAAAAACCTGCTTCGTCGTTCCGTCAGTCCACACGAAAATTTCATTCGACATCCCAACTAATACCAAGTAAGCTGTTTACGCCATTCCCACTTTTGCTGCTGGTAACTAACCACCTGACTTTCGCTACATAGCAGATGAACCAAGAAACCTCACAGAAATCTGCCCGAAAGTGAAGACGAAAGACAGTAGGTCTCATACAATGAGGTTGGGTATTTCGTTGCTGAGGTATAGAGACTGGTGAGTTTTGAATTGGCCTGTGTGTGGTGCATGTTCATCCCAACTGACTTTAGGTGAAATAGCCATCCAGATGAAACAACGAAGACACCTGACATTAATCAGACAGTTGTGGCTACAATTTCATCTCATACCAACTTACTTCCTAGCACCAAACTGCGATTTTCCAAGTCGAGACTCTAACAAGCTAACACGGTCAAGCTAAGCAGTCTCGGCGATTCTGGCTTCTGCACATCGGTGAAGAATACATTGCGGTTATTCACCGAGGTATCTCCAGACTGAAGCAACATGAAGTCGCAGACCTTTACCCTATGATCAGTCGGACATTTTTGAGATGTGCACACCATGAAGAGATGTTTGGAACCACTGAAAGACACATTTCTGCCCATCGCTGGTCTGCCAGCCTACCAGCTTTTGCCGCCAGGCTATTCCTTTCCAACTCTTCCTACTTGCTCGTACGCGATGTCTAATTTTTATGTCTGAGGTCAAATGGACCCATTTTAAGGAGATTGCGTGATCTGAACACCCAAGAGTATCCCCCAAGTCGACTACTCAATCACATCATTGGCACATGGGAACTTCTTCTTCGCCTGTGTCGAAGATAGCAGTTTTTGGAGTATTGGGCAATCATCTTAACCTAGGCCTCAGCAGCATCAGCTATCTTGCCGTCTGAGACGCAGGACAACTAGGACATCCTACGACAGTGGAAGCCAGGCTGGAGACCTCTACCACAAGCTGTTCTCGTCGGCACCAACATGCGGCATGGAGCTTGCAAAATGAGGACTACGAAATTTACAAATCCGGCCAGCGTTTACGAGACGATAATTGTTGAGCGCGTTTGTGAACGACGGCGACAAACTTTTCTTTTCCTACTCACGGAGATTAAAAGCAGCTACTTGCGAGAATTCGGAACCACAGTCACGCACGAGTTATATGAATAAAACGATGAAAATCAGCTGTTTAGAAAGGACACAGTGAGATCAACAGTCAAAATGATTCTTTACAACTATCCTATACAGTCTAACAAACCAACCTGCTCTATGTCGCTGAACCCAGTTGCAAGCAAATCCCGTACTGTACGAAGTGTGACTGATGGGAGGGATTTTGGTGGGCGTTCCCTATTGCACTATTTGTTGTCATAGTGGGGGACGAAGCACCACCACTACCAACGTGGATAGAGGTCGTGCCAGACTGGCTGCTTCTCGGCTTTTGATTTGGTGCACCATTGCCACTTTTATTTCAGCGTCCTAGCATGGCGAAACTGTTCCATACATACATACACCTTACCTGATAGCTTGCCACGAGCACCATACTGAACAGCCGTGCTTATTTTCCGCGCCATGTCGAGGAAGAGCCATGTCATGCCGGAGCTCACTCGTACCAGAGGTTTATATCACAGGCACCGTTGACATAGGAATGAATCCTTTGGGTTCCGTCCTGCATTGCAAGGGATCTGGACGTACTGGGTCACAGAATATTTTGGAAGTTATCCAACTATTAAAGACTTATCCAGGCATAAATTTACCTGTTAGAGTACTTCAACAAGCTGCATCAGACATCATTCAAAAGTTGAAGCTTTCGTTTGATAATATTGTATGTATCTCCCTTCCCTTCCCTCCCCTGATTACACCTTCGATGGAGAACCTTGTTGATTGTATGAGTCGTTGGGTAGAAAATAAACGGTGAAGCGAACTTCTTCGACATGAATCTCCTGATAAGCCTACCCTGCGAGACACAAGCCCTGTGGTAAACCGAGCGGCCATATAGAATGCCCTTCCTTACGCATCGATTCAAAATGACTCATGCGTTTCCTAATTTTTATGGCATCTTTCCGCTTAGAATGGAACCTCGCCAGATTCTATAGCGAGTTGGTGATGTCGCGAGGCCCTCAAAAATGCCACATCTGTCAGAAACGAGAGCATGTCTTCTCTTCCGTCTTCCTTCTTCCTGCATCGCATGCTGATGACCGGTTTGTGGCGTAGCCTAGCATAAGAAAGCGGGATATTATGACCTACTCGGCCAAAGGTACTCGAAACAGAGTAGCAACGGTTCACCTCATCATTGACTGGGTACGAATAATCCAGATTCACGCCAGACTGTGGCTGAGAATGGTAAGAACAACGATAGCGAAGCCTGTAACCATGTTCAAAATATTTCATCTCGAAGCGAGAGATAGCTCCGGGAAGTGGCCAGTGCACGCCAACATGATTTAGAGTGATGAAGGAGTGTACAATTTGTGATGCAAGATGAGCGATAAGTCCTTGACGACTCACTCCCCTGGCAGGAAAGCATAGAAAGAAAGCGCATCACCCACATCATCGATAGATATTTCCACTTCCGCCAAATACTCACTCTAAGAATTGAAAACGATCTGTATGGGGGTTTAGACCGAGTATTTGGGGATATGTGTACGGGGGGCCTTTAGCCATACTGCTAAGACGACAGAACAGAACGATACCAAAACTGGATCAGGCCGCCCGAGTCACATCCTACCCAGTCTTCAAGTTCGAAGTACCAACTACGTCCGGCAGCTACGTCCTGTCAAGCAAATCAGCTGTTATTTCGCAGGACGATACAGCACTGGGTTGCGGTATGTGTATTCTTCCTTTTCCTGCCCTGACCCTGACTAGGTAAATTTTACAAGCTCATCGCGATATCTAACTTGTCATAGCTGCCTTCTCAATCATATGTTCATTATTTCGCCCTCAGCTGGCATTCGAACTGTCTAACCCAGAATTTACGGAGGCTTCTAGCAAGGAGCCAACAATTCAGATCTGTGAGTAAATCTTGAGCATTGCAAGACGAGAGTCTCTAACTTATTGTATTTAGACCTTACGCATACTCACTGCCCAAAGTTATCCAGAACCGAATATTCTTTGATCGTCTGGGAAAACAGAGAGATTGTTGTTCATGATAGCTAGCTCGATCAAGTCAACTCTTGGCGATATACTATTCACCACAGTTCCACTGTCAATCTGTACCGATTCAAAATCACTCCTCGATTACCTTGTTCGATTGGGAACTACATAGGAGAAGCGCTTAATGATCGATAGAATGTGCCCGCGCCAAGCTACCTGTGGACGAGATCAAGCTACCTTTAGAGTTTAATGGAGACAACGAAGCTGGATGTCATTCGCATTTACAACTAAGGCCATATCGTGCGGAAACTGCAATACCTACAAGTCGATTAGGTTTGGCTGCCCTCTCCTACGTTTCGGACACGAGTACTTCATATTGCCATAATCTTCTGGACGAAAGCAGCAAGTCGCACCACGAGTGTGCTTTTGTAAGCTCTGTTGTTTTCTACATATTCTCAGCATCTTGCTAATTTGAAAGATGTTCAACTTCCCGAGTGCGCCAAACCCAGTTCTGCAAGCAACCAGCTGCGAATACTTGTTAGTCTTTCGAAAAAGATAGGCGGATTTGAGAGAGACTTGGAGAATCACGTCTTGAAAGAGTTTAGATTCAGTGTTCTCGATTAAGATCTAAACTGTCAATCCTGCACACTTCTTTGCCTGCTCATGATCTTCCAGTATCACTTGTAACTTGTAAGTCATACCCGTTGCTTCTTCTCTTTCCAGCCGGATCTTTTTGAGACGCGAGCCAAGACTCGAACGCTTTGTTACGTATTTCCAGCTGACATATTCAGAATCAGATCCATTTTAACACATTCCTGATATCCCGATCTGAAACACTTCAGACATCGAATCTTTCCAGCTTCTCGTGATAGAGGTTCTCATGATCTCAGTCGGCCACACTCGTTGCTGCGATACCCTATATATTCATGTACCATACATCGCGATGTAAGTCGAGAGGAACCACCTTGGCTTTTGCCCTTTTCTAAACGCTAACGCTAAAAGGACAATTGTGTGTAGACTAGCTACAAAGACTTTGCCACGAAAACAAGCTACAAAGACCAGCCACCAGTTGACGAGTTTAACGAAGGTTCAAGGAGAGTGAAGCGTATGTTTTTCTCGTCTTGTACATGCATATTGTATATCTTGTGCGGGTTTGGGGTGCCAATCTTATTTTAAAGAGCATGAGTAAGCCTATTCAGTCCTCTTTCCATCTTAGCACTTTCGAAACAAATGCTAACAAAAATCGCAAGCCTAATATATCATTCAGCAACTCTTTTGGGGTTTAACAGAATTGCGCAAGTTGAACAGAAGCATGCAGACTCATGACTCATTCCTCCGTTTCCCGTACCGCTTTTACCGTCTCTGCTACCCACGAGTTTTTATTACCTCAAATGGATTCTCTCCCCTGAATTTCCCAGCAGCATCGAATACACACCGCGGAAGTGTTCTCTCTGATGCTGGACAAACCCAAAATAAATGAATTTCATCACGATATCTTTGAATCCCACAACCCCCGACCAAGTCGGGCAAATGAATGAGATCGCACACACGGAGAGAGAAGACACGAAGAGAGAGCGCATAGGAAAAGAGCACATTTACCGAACCGTACTACCTTCGCTACCTGCTTTATCATATATCACCTTCATCCAATTACTTCCCTTGCCACCTTAATCACCTTGGTCACCTTAACCTCGAGTCTTTTCACTCGTCAAGGCATCTCTCACACCGAAAGCAAATGGCATTTGTTTCTTAGGTGAGGAGAGCGATGAATGCACCAAGAAGACCACCAGCTTGCATGCAAAGGATTAAACCCAAATCGAGGACATCACCACTGTCAATATTTATCCACCAGATGGCAGTCTTCTGTTAACATTTATCCGCCACTTGGCAGTCTTCTGTTACGACACCATTAAGCACCTCCAGAATGCTAGTTTCGATCTTGTCGGGCTTTCTAGAACACATTCGATAACGAACAATGACCAGAGAGGCGATGCGATGCTTTCATCAGCAAAGCTCAGAGCATCCCTTCGCTTGTGCAAGAGCTTGACGGACGTTCAAGCTCTGGAAGAGTATGTGACACCCAAACATTCTCACTGAAGATCCTAGGCAAAATCTTTCGGGGCAAAATAATACAGATACGTTTCATCAGCTACGTCTTAAACGCCCACAAAAATCTCCCACAGAGCGAGCAAACGCAGGATCCAATGCACGAAAAATAAATACGTTCCAGTATCAGAAGAAGAAGAGTGCTTTCTCGCCAAGTCAAAAAAGAGGTAGCAAACAGCCTTGAAATGCGAGAGGCTGAAGCAAGTTCTATCTATCTCTACTGGTCAACTTCGCCCGGTCAAAGCCCCGAGTACGAAATTCACATAATACGGCCAGATGACTAGGCAACCAGCGTACCTGAAATGAATCAAAACTATCAGAATCGCAGCATTCAGTCTCAAGATTAGGATCCTATATCATGTCCTGCAATGTCGCATGTAGCGTCGCAACGAAGATGAAATCGGCGCAAGAGAAGCTGGGTACAAAACATGTTAGCCAACTCATTGACAAATATATCGCCATCCTTGGATTAGCTCCTCCATATTACGGCTCCCTGATACAATTATAAAAGGGGAGGTCGAAATATATTCCTCATACGGTCACATGGAAAATGTCTTCGCTAATCTCACGGACTCCATTTGTAAGCGTATGACAGGAGAACTCTTTTCCCTTTGGATCCTAGTCATTCCAGGTCTGTCGGAACTGCATTGTCTTTGCTCGAGGTTATTTGGAGGTGGAACTACATCTATGCATGATACGTGTAGTACTCATGACAACTCATGGCAACTTCTATTATTCCTCGTTGGACCATATCTCCCAGATCGATATAAAACATCAAATTAGGCCCGGAGGAGAGATAAACAGGACCGTGCAAAAGCAGCCAGAATTGAGAATACAGACGAGAACAACGAGAACGACGAGAATACTCAATCAAAGCATATGAGGATAGCAGTAGAGCTTGACCCGCATTCTACGAACTAGGGCATGTGAGATCAATGGAGACAAGTGCCTGTCTGACTGACAGCAATATCTTTGATATGCAAGAGCTTCTAAAATACGAAGCAAAGTTTTCCGAACAGGTTAAGCAAAATCTTCTGAACCTTCATGGGGAAGAAGCTGATAAGTCACTTGCTGCTGGGAATCTCGCGAAAAATCGATGCAATCATGCAGCGTCCGTGGCTGGCGATTTGCATTCAACGAAATATTACAGCTGCAGATCCAACAGAAGTCCGTCTGCTCAAAATTCCCCTCAGGTTCCTTTACTTGCCTGCTGCTGCGTTGTGTCTCGGGACTATTCGTATCATCATGGCCTCTGCCGAATATGAAATATTGAATCATCGATTTCCAGTATATGGCAGGAACGTCAACCTGACTAAAGGTCAAACGGCAGTGGTTATCTATCATGCAGCCATAGACTGCCAATCTTGGCAACGATGACGAACGATCGATCTCTCGAAATTCGAGTAACGAAATTGGTTCTTCCTCGTAGCTCGTCAGACGGTCCAGAACAGCGAGAATATATACGCCGACGACTAAAAAGAGCGTACAACCAGCGCGTCCACCACCAAAAGTTCAAAATATACTTGCTCCTATATTCTTGGCATTGGGAGCAAACCTGACCGTCCGTCATCCTTATCTACTATACTGCGGGATCATTTATGCTATCACACGCAAAGTCACCAAAAGTTCCCATGAATTATCATATCATGGCCCTTCGCTTGTAACGTTCTGGATATGACACTGCCGGAAGCACAGAACTTGACTGTGCCGGGCTGTGGATATCCTATATCTTACAAGATGAAGTACATGATCCCGGAAACCGAATAAGATACTCTATCATCACAGCTCCCGAAATATTCCAAACCAACAAGAAAAACGTTGACGCAGAGTCTCCGACAGATGATACAGGTAATCGTACCAAGATGCCCAGATTGAGCACCGAAGAAGGAGAGGCTCTACACCATAGAAAATCGCCAACAACGGCCTAATCAAACGCAACCATAGGCCCTCAGAGAACTGCTGTCGGCAGTCGTCAACATTTCAACCCATTGAAACCCAGAATGGACAGCAACGAACATAAGAACATGCTTCGAGTCTGCATAGAAGCCTAGACGCTGCCATTGGAAAAGGCTTTGCCATAAAATGGAATACTACTGATCGCACTTGGAGTGTTACTGTTTCAGCAAGATATCCTGATTGGCCAAGACATGGAGAGGTGCCAGTCCGAATTAGAGATTTCAAGTTGCAGCCTCTGCACAGTATCCGGATTAGCCAGAAACTAAAACGTTATCGCTTGTGAAGAACGTTCTGATATCATGTACGCATCCAATCAACAATAACATGAAGGGATACGCCAAGAATACCTCCGGACACCGAGACAGGAGAGCTACCTGAATGGAGTGGAATAAACCAACGCAAGATAACCAGCCACTACTATCTCCACGCATAGCGAATTGCAAGAGACACATCCAAAACTTTCTCCAGTATCTATTACACATTACTAGTGTTCAGTTGAGTACGCCTCGTTCTTTCATCCCATGGTGGATGAGAACGGTAAATGGCTTGAGTACGGTTATGGGGTGCGATTTGAATCTGCTGTCAAAAGAGCGGGAAGACACAGCTAGAGAATTTGCAACAGCTGAATCATCCTTGAGACTTTCAAGTTTATAAACGATTGAGAGCATGGCTGGGGGACCGCCCGTCTTGGAGAGGAGCGATCAATAACTGGAAGTTGAGAGGGATGAGTCGGAGAAGTTTGAGGAGGAGTAGGAGGAGTTCGATGAGTAGGACGAGCGAGATAAGCCGAGCGTAGGAATCATTGGCAGTTTTTGGAATGCCGTCTTAAATTCATCGACTGGCTGTCAATTCTGCAAAAGAGCAGCACGACTTCGAAGATTCCTGACAGTGGAAGCAATTGGTGGACAACGCCACCAGGGAAGTCTTCGAAATCAAGGCCCACGATCAGTTCTTTCGACACAGTCTTCCTCAGCATTCCGAATCTTCTACACCATGGCTGGTCTTACACAGAATTCCGAACTGTCCGCGCTGTAGTGGAGCAGGCACGGGTTGCAGATGTTAGAAATAGCACTTGACTGCCGGAGTGAATGAGCGGATCAGTTCAACAACTGGAGCATCTGGCAGTCCTTTTAACACGCTCTCGAGCACCATGGGAAATTGCAGCAAATGCAGAGGCGCAGGCACAGCTTGCAGATATTCATGGCACGGCAGTGGAGATAGCAATTGGAAGGTGAGGGCCCGCGCGGACACGCTCGGAGAATCAGATCAGGCAGTTATTTTCCATACGGTCACGAAAGTACTTTCCATGGACGATCAGAATCACAGAATCAACTGCAATGGGATGTGATTTCGACAAGTTCATAGAGAAAAATGGGAAACTGTGAAAACTGCGGCGAAGCTGGCACAGTTACGTTAGTGGATATAACAATATCATATCCGAGGGAGGGAATACGCGGATATACTCAAAGACTCAAATCATTGGCAGTTCTCAGAGTACTCGGGCTATATCTACCAAACTCCCTACCTTCCTTGGACGCTCGGAACTAACGAGTGACCATACCAGGCTATACTTTTAACAAGTTCCTAGAGAATATATGGGGAATTGCTAGAAATGTGATGAGAGCGAGGCACGGTATACTTATATCAGTGGAAATAGTAACATAGCATCTGATGGAGGGAATGCGGGGGCATACACGAAAGGCCATACAAGTTTTAGTCTTTGGAACGCCTTCACGAAATTACCGTCCATGGACGCTCAGAATCACAGAGTCGACGCATCGGCACGATCTCGACACATGCATGTGCATTATGGGAAATTGCGAATCGAATAGAAGGTCAGGCACAGGTTTGCAGAGATTATATCAGTGGAAACAACACCATGTCAACTGGCGAAAAGGATGCGCAAGCATAACCGAATCGAGGAATCAGATCATCGGCTGTCCTTGGAACGCACCCACACGATTTACAAAGCTTCCATAGAATAGAGGGTGTTCTTCTATGGACGTTCGGAATGACCGGCTCAGCCGCACCGGCTGTGCTTTCGGCGTGTTCTTGCAGACCATGGGCAACTGTCAACGTCGAAAGAGAGCTGGCATGGTTCGTACTTGTGTTGGCAGGAATAGCGCTGTGAACCAGGCAGTGAAGGTACGGGCTTTGTCGAAGTCTGGAGCATCGGCAGTCCTTGTAACTTGTTCCTGCATCCAATACGGATCGCTCACGAAGTGTGAGGAGAACCAGGCACGGATTATCATGAGTCCCCTTCGTCAAGTAGCACTTGGAGGACTGGGAAATTTGTGAGGAGAAACGAAGCAGTCTCTCTCTAATCGATCGATCGACCGTCCTTTTATCGTGTCTTGCAAACAATATAGTCAATTGCCAAATGTGTGGCGGAGCAGGCACGGGTTGCGGAGAAGTGCCGCTTGGAAGGCTAGGGGATGGTCGAGGAGAGTCAAAGGAGCCTTTAATCGCTCGCACTTTTAACAAGCTTCCTACAAAAGATCCAGCCAATTGCCAAATGTGTGGAGGAGCAAGCACGGGGTGCGAAGACTCCTCTTAGAGAAGTGCCGCTTGGAAGGCAGGGAGTATTGCGATGAGAAACAAAAGAGAACCTCACGAGCCGTCCTTGGAACATGTCTCCAAAACAGTCGGGGCCGTTACATCGATCATGGAGGTTTCTCTTTTTTTTTTCGCCCGCGCCCAAGAGATATGGCTTGGGGGATGAAGGATATATCAGGGTAGAAGGGGAGCTGGATATGAATATGGACAATGACGAAGGACGCCCTTCGAAGGAGGCGAGGATGTAGGGAGACCTGGATAGAAGGAGACGAGAGACTGGACTTCCGACTTACCAGAAGAAAGAACGACTTTAAGATGTTGGGATAAATATAGTTCCCCAGAGAGGAACGAGATGTAGCTGGAGAGAGACTTACCTAGGCAGAGCGAGTACTCTGTAGGAAGACCTGGATAGAAGGAGATGAGAGAAGGATTTATGGATGAGCAATCCGCATTTACCAGAAGAAAGAACGACTTTAAGATGTTGGGATGAATATAGTTCCCTAGGACGGAAAAGGATGAAGCTACAGAGAGACTTACCTAGGTGGAGCGAGCATTTTGTAAGAGTGATAGATAGAGTGTCATCCATGTATGTATGAATACCTACCTATACGTAGTAGAACAAGACACAATCCAACCAAGTCCATGTGTACATATGTATTTATACGCTACGTGTGCTGCGTGTGCTGCGTATCTAGTTACTAGGTAGGCACGTGTACATATATTCACCCAACATCCCCACAACCAAAAACCAAAAACACAAAAAGAGAAACCGCCAAAAAATCAGGGCAACCCAATGAGCGACTTAGTCCGGGCTCAAGTAACCCGATAAGCAACCTGTTGTCAGGTCCGGGTATTACACGAGCGACCAAGATCTTATGTGTATGTGTGTTTGTAAGCCTGGGTATTACGCCCGCTGGCGTCAGTTCTGATCTGCCAGCTGTTGGGGGCAAATTTGCTATTTGGTTCTATATACCTGCCTCCAGGTCCCGTGGGCGAGGGCGCTCGTCCCGTGAGTTTCCTCTTTGGGATAGCGGGTGCGTGTGTGTATGAAAGGGGGAGCCTTCACGTGGCTCGCTACCTAGCGAGGAGGAGAAAAGGAGAAAAGTTAGCCGAGCACCGTGCTGGTTTGGCGTGCGCGTGTCCATGTACCTCGTGTGCACGAAGTGCGCTCTTCCTGAGACTCAAAGCATCATGGAATTCAATGGCTGAGAGATATGGAGAGTAGTTGCAAGGGCTTGGAAGGAAAATTTCAGAAACTTCTTAGTTTATAGGCCTTCAAGTGAATCCGATGTAGTTGGAATTTTACGGTTTATTGTGCTTCATATGATGTGTATCAATGAATCCCTTATGTTCTTGGTTCTATGTAAAAGAAATCGTCTTTATGACGTCTTGGTATATCCTTCCCGCAGAGACAGCTGCCCCCTTCCCAAAAGTTTATCCCAAACGCCAGTTCTATGTCTGTGTCTACAACAAAGGAAATTTGGCATCAAGTCCTGCCTATGTATGTCTCCAAACTAGTCTATCCAGAAGCAATCTAACATGCTTCGGCTTTCTGCTCGATTCTCATCTTAGGTTCTCTCTCGGTTCCTGTACTGGAAGCGACCGGCTTCAAGAGTGATTCTGCTTCTTCGGCCATGCGATTCAAATAACTCAGATATGTCTGCCAGCCAATCGCAACAAACCCTGCAAATATGCTTCTATAATGAGGATCAATGAACGTAAAGCTGAACGCTGTGACTGCCGGCCATAATTTACAGCTGTTGACAAAGGAAATCGGGACGGTTCGGCGTATGCGATCCCACACCTCAGGTAGGCTGTCGCCAGACAGGAAAGACTGCATGCCGAAGAAGTAGGAGTTGAATATCGGGGTGAAGGCGAGTTGGTTCACAGTAACCTTAGTCGCCAGAGAAAGGATTGCAGAGCGGTAGTTGAAGTGATTTCCTAAGAACATAAACCTGCTCTGACGTCAGCAATGCGCTTTTGGACTTGGAGACCTCCAAACTCACCATTTATAACTTGGTATTGAACTTCCGGCCCCGATCAACAAGGCTCGTACTGTCCTCTTGGGATCATAATCCTCTCCAGTAATGCTCTGGGCGCTCAAGTCTCCCAGGAAGTAGATGACCAAACTGCTGCAGAACTGAGTCGCATAAGGCCTCTTTCTCTGACTCCTGCCATACGCCTCAAGTCCTCGTGTCAGCGGCCCCAGGCGCTGCCATAGTGGGAGTGTTGCGACGGTATTGGGAACTGGGATCGAAGTGCCGGTGGTCGTGGTGGGGTCGTTCTTTGGAGTGGGGGAGTTGGAGGAGTGGCGCTTGGTAGTCTGGGAGGGAGTTCGTGGGTGCGCACGACGCAATAGTATGCGGGCGCTGTTCTTGATGAGTATCGCCATGTTTGGGGTGCTTTGCTATCGCATCGTGTGTAGGAGGTTTTGTTTGTTGAGGGAGAAATATTGGTGGGCAGGTGACAGGACAACGAAAAGGGTCTTTTGATGGCGTGGACGGCGACGGCTGTGCCTCGGAACGGGTAGGGCGAAGCCGATCACCATCCGCGACCCTGTTCTAGAAGCACGCCATCCGGAAGCGGAACCCGGGCATCACATGATATAAGCAATCACGTGCATTTCTCTTTTCCAAAGTGATCGATTGAGCCTCCCAATCTAAATACCTACCTACCAGCTCTCGGGGTGGATTTAGTCATATTATGCAGGTGATCCGATGTATTGTATTTTGTTGCACGACGGACTTCGAATCCACATGGAGCCCCAGCTCGCTAAAGTTGAAACCAACCTGGACGGGAGCTCGGCAGGTCGCCATCTCGATCAAATGTTTTCATATTTGGAACTGAAATGCTCTCAAAGTCCTTATAGTATGAACTATCTCCCAAATAATACACAATTCTCTGGCTATTTAGATGCTGCCTATAACTCGAATAGATTATGCATAGGAATCTTAGACAAAATGAAGAGATCTGCTTTAGTACAGACCTGCAATTACTTTCAAAACCAACAAACAGCCAGGCAAGTTACAAAAAAGCCCTTTCTTCATACAAGCCATTAGAAGTCTTCTATTATTTATTCCACATCGATTATTATACGAAGAGGGTTTTCTCACGCCAAGATCTCCCAACTCGCAGGCTTTAGCACACATAATATTACACGAGTTTCGCCATACCAAGACGGATCTTGCAGCCGAAAACCCTCAAAGCAAGTTCTGCAATGCGATTAGTTAGATGCAAATTACGCGTGGGATTCTAGGTTTTATTCTCTTGACATCGTCATGGATTCATCGCGCCGAGCCTTCAATTGAGACTATTACGTTTTAGCAAAGAGCCTCCTTCGTCACCAACATCTCGGGGTTAGAACAGCCTCCAGATCTCCAAACTATAGATAGAACAAGTCTGGAAATGACAATCCAAAGACAATTTTCGACATTCTCTTCAGCCTCGATTTCTGTGTGCCGTCGCCTCTTGCTGCCAGCGTATTCCCAGATCGCTTCGCCTACACAGTCTCGCTCTCGCTCTTGCTCCGTCATGGCAACGGCTTCGCTAGATGTGAAAACCACCGGCTCTAGCCACCCAGGTCGAGTACGCATGCTTGTACTAGAAACCGACCAGACCTTTAAATCAACCAGCGTGCGCAAGGGAACCTTTGGCGAGATCTTTCACGACTTGTTCTCCACGGCGGGAAGGAATCATGAACCACCACTGGAGATTGAAACGGTGATGAAATTCGTCGTCGAGCCGGAGGGAGGCAAGATTCCTGACCCGGACGACGTGGGCGATATTGATGCCGTGCTGTTGACGGGAAGCAAATACGATGCTCATGGTGACGATGAATGGATTCTGAAGCTGGTAGATTGGATCCGGAGTAAGTGGAATCTCTCTCAATTTTTATTTCTTTGGTAAACATTTACTGATTTTGTCTTCACAGCGGTATGGAAACAGCATCCGCATATGCGCTTCAGTGGTGTGTGCTTCGGACATCAAGTTCTGTGTCGGGCATTAGGATCCACCGTTGAGCCCTCGGAGGGAGAAGAATGGGAACTCTCGCATACCCAGATCAACCTGACACCAACGGGCGAAGCACTCTTCCGAACAAGAGACAGACTCTTCCTGCATCAGATGCACGTAGATCACGTGGTAAACCTACCTACCTCTGCCTCATCCAGAGGTTTGATCGAGGATAATTCCTCGGTTGTATGTTGGGGGAGTTCAGATCTCATCCCGATCCAGGGAGTTTATATCCGTGAGAGATTGTTTACCAGTCAGGGACACCTGGGATACGATGAGAAGATGGTGAAGAAGCATATTGACTCACGGGTTGAGAAGGGTTTGATTGAGGATGAGAAACAAGCGGAAGAGGCCAAAGAAAAAGCTGGGCTGGAGCATGATGGCGTCAAAGTGGCAGCTGCAATCTTGAGGTTTCTTCATGGCGAAGATAAGGATATAGAATAGAGTTTTGAATACTAAACTTCAAGATCCCCCTCCCCATCTTCTTAGTGATGTAGATATTTCTCCTGGGGGTAAATCCCGTGAGTATTGCTCTTTCGTTAATTCTATTAATTTGTTCGAACTTGGAAGATGTAGCTACAGGCTTGCGAATCCCTCGCTTATTCTAGCAAAGGGTAAAGCTATAGCCCTCCCAAGCCCTCTTTGACTCTACATCCATTCTCGACTTGAAGATTTTATCTATATATAAATATGGTCTCATTGCTTTCGAGTTTTAGTGTATACTCTTGTGTGAGGCAGCAAGGGCTTGCAATTTAAATGATGCGAGGGGTAGAATGAGCAATTGGGGATAGCCTCTCACTTGTGGCGAACCCTTTCCTTGGCTTTCAAGCAGTTCCTTAGCAAAGATCAAGTAGCGATTCAAAGATTCATGGAAACTAAGATATAGAACTAAAGCATACACAATAAAGTATACAAGGTAAGATAATACAACATTTCATCCAGTCGGTAGACTCATTTCACAGCGATAGGAAATGTATGCTAATACACCGTCATTCCTTTCAAAAACCTTCCACCCCCGCCTCTCCCTCTCGTAAGATCAAAAATAATAGAACATAACAAACATTCGTAAAGCTGCTTCCAAAAGAGCCAGTACCGCTCTCGAGCGTGGGGTATCGAAATAAACAAGAGCCCTGCTAGCAGGCAACAGCCGAAGTGTAGCCTGGTATTACCGTTACGAACTTGGCACCCATTTTCGCGGGGACATCTTGTGAAGCTTTACTGGCACAGCCGTGATCTTCTTCTATGATGCACTGCCCATCCTGCCGGGGCCTGCCATGGCGTGATGAGCATTCGCTATCGTGAACTTGGGTTCTAGCTCAATAGTAAAGACGACTAGATTTTCCTGACGGCCGAAGATAAATCTCGTGGTTGTAACTTACTGTAACCGTGGTGCATGGTGGGGAAGAGTGTAGCATTCCATGATCTGCAATCTGTCTTGTTTCTGCTTAGAGGGAACTAACAATCCTCAGCCAGCCGACTCGGGATCTCAGATACCTTCCAGGGCCATTAATCGGTCGACGTGCTTTCCCTCATCTAGAACTCCAACCGGCTTGCCTTTATAATATAGGGGCAATGAAGGGACGAAATCCTTGGGGGATTCGAAATAAAATGTACGGAGTGGTGCGGTGGCGGAGTGCTGCACAGTGACGGTCTTCGTATTGACAGATTGGATAATGGCAGTATAATCCTTGGGAGTGAAACCCTCTCCCAAGCGTTCTTCGCCAGCAAAAGTCGTTGCGAGATCTTCCAGCTCATACCAACCTTGACCGCGGAGTTGTAAGAGCCATTGCACCTCTGTCTGGCCCTGTGTCCGAGTAAATCCAGGATGCCTCGGAGCTGCCACTGGTTCCTTGAATTGAAGGTCGAACAGTTTGCCTTGGAGTGTATTGTTCTGATCCCGCAGGAAATCCACCATCCGGTTTTGTGCTCCCAGTTCCTTCTTCACCTCTTCAAGGGTTGTTTCGAGGTCGTCCACTTTAGTCTCCAGCGTCTCGTTCTTTCGTAGGCCATCGTCAATGATAGATTGTGCCAACTGCAGTTGCTTTTGGAGGTCCTTAATTATCCTGCTCTTCTCTGCCAGGTCTGCCGCTTGTCTTGCAACAAGAGGTTTGGAGGTTGTCGTGGAATCGTTGCTCGGTGGTCCGCGTAGAAAGGGCATTGATTTCCGCGCTATGGGATAAGCCCTTTGGGCGAGCGAAGCCTGTTCTCTATGCGAAGTTAGTTTACAACAGGCAATGATAAACCACCGAAAAGCAGCATTTGCGGTGAATACTTACAGATGATCCATGTTATTATTGAAAAGCTGCTATGAACGAAGTGAGAATCTTCCTACGAGCTCTAAAGATATTCAAGAAGAGAGTTTGAAAAGGGGTTAGCATGAAGGATGTTGACTTAATTTAATATCCGAAATTCATTCATCGGCGTGCCACGTGACCGTGATACCTTCGTGTTTCTTATCGCCGAGCGAGCAACTTTAAGATAGTGTCGTATTCCAACGGAACGCAGCAAGGGGTTCTTCACCAAAGAGGTCGCATTGCGACCCTTTTGATGCTGGAACTATTGTTTCGACTACTTTGGTAACTGAAGCTGGCCACACGGGGTAACCAGAAACAGCGCCGTCTTTCCTGGCCATCGCATCATGAGCGCCATTCGAGAACCCCTGAGCCGGGTAACTGGTCTACCCGATTAGCACAAATCCGGTCTTTACACGTCTCTCCACACATCATCGTCTCTCTCTATAATGATCTAGAGCCCTAAAACTTGTTCGTGTCGACAACACGGCCAACGCCAATCCGATGGTTGATGGGCCACGCGCCATCTGCCAGCCAGATTGGCCAACTCGGCAAGACACGAACAGGGACTTTGGAGTTGGTTAGCAAAGTCCCAAGGAGAGTGTGAAAAGCAGCACGAAGCCCCTTTTTATGTCTTTTGCTGGTCGACCGGAGCCCAGCCTTTCACGATATGCAACACGATGCTGTTGTAAAGAAGAAAAAAAAAAAGAAATCCAGTACGATGGCAATACAGCATCAAACTTGGGTACCATAAGGATGGTAAATGACATCTGCATCTGCACGGCTGCTTGAACAACGCGGCTATGCTGAATTGGGTGTATAAGCTCTACTTGCTGTCAAATAGAGCCGCACTTCTGCTGTCTCATCACTTACCATTCCTTCTAGAGACCTGTCGGAAAATGGTGGTATTATGCTTTCTGCAGATGGCAAAGTTGCCACAGAAATATGTCTGTGTGCTGGATACTAGAACTTGGTGATATGTTTACCCGCTCATTCTGTGATGCAGTGCCGTCAGGTCTTGGAGATCTGACCCGGCATTTGGGTGCCTTTATTCCGAATTTACAACCTAGAAGGCACATAATGGGACGATTTGAGTGAGGCTACAGCATAATCAATCGCCATGCTCGCTGTTGCCAAGATAAGCCTCGTCACTTCTTCCTCTCCACAGTCCTGAGCTCCTCCCGTCGGTTATTACTGGAGTTTCAACACTTTACACAGCATGTACTGCGTGAAAGGAACAATCTATTACCATAAATTATTGCGGAGAAGAATTTCTTTGATATTGCGGCAGTCGGCTCGGTCCACAAGGGCCATGTGCTTGCTGATCTTTCG
This sequence comes from Pseudofabraea citricarpa, assembly GCA_029641185.1. Classification (NCBI taxonomy): domain Eukaryota; kingdom Fungi; phylum Ascomycota; class Leotiomycetes; order Helotiales; family Dermateaceae; genus Pseudofabraea; species Pseudofabraea citricarpa. The sequence goes on along the minus strand of JAPWGK010000024.1, from coordinate 306,264 downwards.
TCGCTTGCCCGAAGTCACCGAGTAGACGGTACTTTTTCAGACGTCTTCCACCAACTAAATGGACCGAATCCAAGCGGAGCATGCAATGAGCCTCCGAGACGCTGAAATGTTGTTGCGCTCTCTGCTTCATTGGTTTATGGGAGCATAAGGCAAGCATGGAAAGTGGAGAGCAACCTTCCTATAGAAGGGATGAGCCATGGTTGATCATTGCGTCTTATCAGCTCTATCGAAGTGTGGAGAAGAGCGACTGTGAAACAGTTACTCGCAGCACCCGCACGACCTGCTGGCGTGGCCAGCGGCTAGCGAGATTGCTGTTTCCATATAAACCGAGGCGCATGCATCTTCTGAAAACCCCATCATGAATTGTGGATCAGGAACAAAATGCCCTGCAGGCAAATCAGAGTTTCCCATTTTCTCTGGCAACGGCCTTGTTTCCCAAGGAAGAACGGTACGGATGCAAAGAAGAACTGATCATCGTCAGCCCTCTCAAACAACACCGTTTCCCTTATATAAAAATGATTAAATCTCCACTAAAGCACTATAGACAAAGTACCGACATGTCAAACCACTTTTGAACAACCCTTTGGTAAGTGAGGGCTGGGCATTAAAAAAAATGATATAAGTACTTTGGCTTATGTGCCCACTACCAGAGGCCAACCACCGACTTTGGCTGGCTAGGAAATTCGGCCGCTTTTGATCGTATCCTCTGTTTCCGTCCACTCTTTGTTTTTGTTTTCCACGCTCATTTCGTCAGTACTTCCAAGATGAAGTCGTTCGTTCTTTTCAGCACTGCGCTAGCTGCATGCGTTGGCAGTGCAGTCGCTGCTACTAGTGTCTCTGGGGCTGCAGAAGGGTTTGCCTCGGGTGTTACTGGTGGTGGCTCTGTGACAGCTGTCTACCCTGATACTATTGATGAGCTAGTGAGCTATCTTGGTGATGATGAAGCTCGGGTTATTGTTCTTTCCAAGACGTATGTTGGTAGATGTTTGTCGTAATTTAAAATTGTAGATTGCTAACATTTTAATTTGAAAGTTTTGATTTCACCGAGTCTGAGGGTACCACTACAGGGACTGGTTGCGCTCCTTGGGGAACGGCTGCTGCTTGTCAAGTTGCCATCGACCAGAACAGCTGGTGTACAAATTACGAGCCAGATGCTCCAACAGTTTCAGTCACATAGTATGTTTGTTCTGGTCACTCCGTCTATGCTGCATGCTAATAGGTTTGCCAAAGTGATAATGCAGGAACTTTAGGAATTTCAGTTGGCTCAGATAAGACTCTTCTCGGTGAAGGCTCTAGTGGTGTCATCAAGGGCAAAGGTCTTCGCATTGTCTCTGGCGCCAGCAACATTATTATCCAGTGGGTTTGCATATGGAAAAACGTTGATTTTTACTAATTGTTCCAGAAACATTTTCATTACCGAAATCAACCCTAAATATGTTTGGGGTGGTGATGCTATTACCATTAATGATGCTGATCTCGTTTGGATCGACCATGTAACGGTATGTTAATGTACGGCAGCTATTTACTAGCATTTGCTGACCATTGTTATAAACAGACCTCCCATATTGGCCGTCAACATATTGTCCTCGGCACAAGCGCTTCAAACAGAATTACCATCTCCAACACTGAGATCAATGGTGTTTCTGATTACTCTGCCACCTGTGATGGCTACCATTATTGGGGCATCTATCTTGATGGATCTAACGACTTGGTCACAATGAAAGGCAACTTCATCTACAATACTAGTGGTCGCAGTCCAAAGGTCCAGGGCAACACCGTACTCCACGCTGTAAGTCTTTGCCGCTGCCGTCTTGTTTCATAACTCCGATAAGTATATTATAACATCAATACTAATATTTGATTAGGTCAACAACTACTGGTATGACAACAGCGGCCACGCGTTCGAGATCGGCGAAGGAGCATATGTCTTGGCGGAGGGCAATGTCTTCCAGAATATCCCAGTGGTTGCCGAAGATCCAATCGATGGCCAGTTATTTACTTCTCCAACGACCAGCGCCAACACGGCTTGCGAGGCTTATCTTGGCCACAACTGTGAAGTTAATGGATTCGGTACCTCTGGAACTTTCAGCCAGTCTGATACTGGATTCTTCTCCGATTTCGACGGGTACAGTGTCGCTACTGCTGAAGCCTACTCAACAGTTGTCACCAGCGTCACTGAGAACGCCGGTTATGGCAAGCTATAAGCGCATAATTCCATAATCTATGAAACCAGCCCTGATTAAAAACTGGCTGGTTATGGAGAATTCGTCGCGATGGATATTCTGGAGATATCCGGCCTCACAATTGCTGGGGTCAGTCAACACTTCTATTATTGTACATATTTACTTCACTTCTTGAACAAACTTATTTCAAATCTACTCTAGAGTAGATTACCCTAGCAATCATATTTCTGGTATCATGCGACCGGTAAAGAAAAAACCTCCCGCCATAGCATCATGACATCGTGACACGAGGTTCTTACAACATCGCTCTGCTGACATACTTACTTTCCTCCAAATACACCTCCGACATAACCACCCGCACTTTTCGCTCCACCAGCGATAGAGCCACCGGCTGTCTGAGCACCTCCAACAATTCCCTGGCCAGCACCCTTCGCGTTTTTAACGACAGGATCACTGACACCAGACAATGGACCTCCATAAGTACCATTCTCATCCTTGCCACCCCTCTCAGCTCTGTTGATGCCCTCTTTTGAAATGATATTCCCCACCGGGGCGAGCAGACCGTTCTCACCGACCTGGTTGCCAACAAGACTGTGAACATCATCCTGTATCTGATCGACTTGTTTGATGCCAGTGACCTTGCTTTTATTCAGGGCATCTATGACGGATCCGAAGTCAGTAAAGATCATTAATAGCTTGTCATGGAACGTGGGTTTAGGTTAGGGTTTGGGTTTTGGTTTGTGTCTGCATACCTTTCGTCGCGTACGAAGCTTTGTTGTCGCCCTTCCCGAACCATTTCAGATACTGGTCTTCGATCCACGGCATCCACTTCTCGTACTGGTCGGCGTAGACTTCTTTTGCCCATTCGGTGTATGTCTGTTTCTTACGCTGGTCCTCCGGCAGGTTGTTGTAGATCTGCTGCTTTTGCTCCTCGGTTGGCTGCGCCGTGTCCGTTGCGTTCTTAAGGGTATCCATGTTTCTGCCTGTATGAGGCTTCGATGTAAAGAGATATATGAATAAATAGATGGCCGTCGTTTTTTTCTTCTACGACTATATATTTATGAACGAGGTGATTCTGGAATGCAAAGAGGACTGGAGAAATGGAAATGCAGTAGACACCTAAGAATCATCATCGCGCTGTGTCGTCAAGTGGTTAAGGAGGGTATAAAATGACGTATGCGGGGTTGATCTACGAATGACACCCGTACTGTCTGCACGGTACTGCACGAATCCTGTTTGATGCATGATCAGATCTCTTGATTTTGGATAATCTTCAGGGTTCTGCCCGCGATGGGACCCTGACCTGACTGAGAGGGTTGCGCTTCTCATTTGGTCTGGACCTTCTTAGCTGTTGTTATGGCTGACACGTGCCCTCCTCGCTTCTCCTGGGTCTTGTGCCACGTTCCGGATTGCTCGCCTGCTCGCCTATCGTGGCTGTGTCGTAATGTTTTTAGCTCGACGAATTAATGGATGTGGCACGTGTGGCAATCGTTCTCTATCGGTCTGATTTGAGCTTGAACTGATCAAAAAGGGTTCTTCGTATTGAAGTGGCTCGCTGTGAGGCAAGGAAGGGACAGAAACAGCTTTATCTGTTGGAGTTCCCTGTACGATAATGTTTGAGTTCTTGAATACATATTTGGTTACATAATGATAAATAATAAATATACAGAATATTAAAAGAAAACCAGCTCAGGAAGCAGAAGATACCATTCCAAAGTCGAGTCTAACCCAAAAAGTACTCCCAGTTTTCGCAGATATACATGCCTCGCCGGGCCTCCAAATCTAAAACTCCCAAACCCTTGTCTTAAACTCCTAACTCCAATTGCCAAGAAAAATCGTTATCAAACAGCTTCATAATGGCTTGAGATCCCGAATTCTGGAGATGAGCTCGAGATTTCATGACTTTCAACCCCTATTGAGGATGTGACAAGTATGCTTGTCTTGTCTTTCGTGAGAGATTCGGAGCTGTCATCCTTGTCATTGCGTGTGGTGATATGACGTGAGTAGTTACCACTAGCATGGAAGGACAAGCCAGAAAAGGTCGGGTTGTGCTTCAAGTGACCCCTTGACATATCTGACAGATTGTGAGATTTGTTGGTGGCCCCATCTCGAGTTCCTGGTCGTTTATTAAGAGCCTGCGAGAAGAAGATTTTCAATGCGGGCGCATTTGCAGCCATGATAGCAACTTCGAGCTCGATGGATGAAATGATGATAATCTTGCCCAGAGAATAGGTAAAGTCTGTCATCTTCTGGAACTCAAGAAGCACGCTTAGGCGCAGGCAAGATATCAAGACAACTATGCCACCAAGACTGACAAGTCCGATTAGCATGATCCGCTTTCGTAGACTGACTTGAATGGTCCAAAGTGGCTGAATTGGCAGAACCACAATACAGGCATCAGTGAAAATACTCTGGTGCTATGTTAGACTTTTAAATTCACACAACAAGAAAGTTCCACTTACACAAGCGGCAGGTAGGAATGCTAAGAGTTTGTTATCGAGACACTTGACAGTGGGGTGCGCTGCTCTATCGAAGAAGGCCTCCAATGGAATGCACTGAAAACAATAGAGCAGCCACTGCAATACTGTGAATATCACATTCACTGCAATTGTACAATAGACCAAAGTCCGGAAAGTTTTAGTAGCAAAGCGCAAATAGAAAAGCAAAAATGCCATCTTTATAACGAAATGCATCCAGGCATAGTAAAGTTCCTCAGCAAAAAGAGCCTGCGACAAATTTGTTAGTATGTGTCGATCATGTGCTGGAAATTACTTACGTATGTGAGGTGAGTTATCCACTCGGGTTGTATCCGCATGACATCTTCAATATGCCTATGAGACATTAGTAAAGGCGAATTGTCTTAAATGTTTTGAACAAATTTACTCACAATCCTCCTCCATAATGGATAAAGTAATAGAGAATGGCTTGATGACCACAGTTGAAAAACTTTGCTCGTGAGTAATATGCCTTTGTAGCAAGAGATCAACAATAGAAACTTACCAGAATCGCAAGCATGCACCAGTCATCCCAACCTACACTTTTAATGACAAACCCACGAGAATAAAGGCGAAGTAATATAGTGATCGTGGAGAGAGCAAAAAATATGGAGACAATCCCATAACAGGCAGGCTGGAGGGTGTCAAACATTGCGTAAGAATGATTGAGCGATCTCCAGCTGCTGTGACAGTTGCAGGAAAGTAAGAAAGCGTGAGGTGGTGGTTGGCGTGAGAATATAGGATGCTTCTTGTTGTAGTATCATTGGCCAAGACGTTGCCTCGCAAGCGGGGGTGCCGTGTTTCCAGTGCTGTGCGTAAAATGGTGGGGATACATGACTTATACAAAATGATCTTCCAGAGAAATGATCTTTCCAGTGAGGTAATGGCATACTACCTTTGCCTGCTCTAGACTTTTGGTTGTTGGCACCGCTAGGCATCAAGGCGTTCAGTACTTGGCAAAACAGGACTTCATCCGAACTATCGACAGCTGGTACTAAGAACGCCATGGATCGCCATCCTACCACTCCACCGGATCTCAGACCCTTTGACGCATGTGGACGAGGGTACATACGAGGAAAATGTCTATGCTGAGCACTTGTGACACTCACCAAAGATGAACTACCCGCCTGGTCAGACTAACTTACGAACTCTGAGATATCAGGGGTTAAGCCCCAGGCGCCACATAAACGAGATGGCATCCATAGACGAATGGCGTCAATGGTGGCTAGGGCACGGTTGAGTTCATACAAAAAATCAGGCCATATTCTGTGGATCAGATGGTTTGTTGATCTTCAGGTACCAAGATCCGAATCCATGGGTGATGTGCATTGGAAGGTACTGCCTTTGATGTGGCTTGATGATAGCTGCTGAACCCCTAAGCTATTGTTGAGACTAAGCCAAGCTAGTCGCTAGACTTCGCTTGAACTCCTCTACCATCACCTTTGCTTAACCTGTGGGTAAAGAGACTAGAAGGAAGTTCATGTCTGTGTCAACACAGTCATGAGATAAGAAATAAGCTTTGTTTCATCATTCTCCATGGTGCATTACTCAATCATCATCATATTTCATCATTCGGAGTAAATGATTTTGTTTACCAATTCCTATCAACAGATACTCCAATTACCACTTCTGCCATTATACTAAAACGATTTAGTGGAATAAGTCCGACTCTGATTCTAGATCTTCCTAAGACGCTTCGAGCATCGAACCCGAGTCCATGGGAAGAAACGTTTAAATACCGACTGATGAACTGATGTTATGCAATTTTATGCCAGTGCACTTCAGCCGAACACGAGCTGGACCCGGATTAGTGGACGCCCAAGAAACCCAAAGGCAATGTAGTGCACACAGCACACGAGCTAGGAGACAACTCCACGTGTGAAGGGCAGAATAAGTACCGACGAGGAGATATTTCTAGGTATTCAATAGACCGGCTTAAACGGCACCAGAACTTCCGGAAATTATGACGCCGCTGTTCCAGTACCAAGCCAAGCACAGGTCGGTTCCTTAGTTCCAATTGCCAATTGCCCGGTGGCTCCGCAGATCAGATACACTCCGTGCCACTTGCTGCCCCTCATATTGAACCAAGTTCCGTCACAAGATCCCTTTGAGAGAAGTTTCACATCATAACATGAGTGGAAGGCTATCAGTATGGAAAAAATAAGCGTTTTAGAATCTCAAGAGCTTACGCAGGTATGGAACAATTCTGCTAAGCGATGCTTCTTACTCTTACTGATCGAGTCAACAGAGTAACCGATCGAGCTTTCTCTACCATCTCGAGACGATTTATCTTGTTACCAAAAGTGATATCAAATCGACTTTAGGCCCAGCTACAGTATTTGCTCTTGTAAATGCTATCTCTGGACCTTTACTTACGACAAATTCTACACCTTCGTTATGGGCGATTTTACTGCGACTACCGAAAACTCTTCTTTGGATTTGGATGAATCTCTGCGTCTTCAACCTTGCAAACCAACGGCTACCGAATTCGATAATAGAAGACTCGATAAACAAGCCATGGCGTGCAATTCCATCCGGCAGACTTACAGCAACACAGGCACGACACTTGCTACTGACGCTGATCCCGATCGTTTATTTTTCGACCTTTTACCTCGGTGGTAGGAGCGAGAGTATAACCTTGATGGTTCTTACTTGGTTATACAATGACATTGGAGCCGGCGACGAAAATTTCCTCATTCGCCATATTCTCAATGCGCTCGGCTTTTGTGCCTTTGCTGCTGGTGCAAGTCAGGTCGCTTGTGGCTTCCCCGTGCACACACTCAACGAAAATGCATATTACTGGCTGACAGTGGTGGCTGCTGTCATCACATTTACGATACAGTTCCAAGATATGGAGGATCAGATGGGAGATCGAATGCGAAACAGAAGAACGTTGCCAATCATCCTTGGCGAATCAGCAACGCGAGCAGTGAACGCAGTTGTCATCATTGCGTTTTCAGTCATTGCACCAGCTTTCTGGCAGACACACTTGATCGGTTATCTGGTACCTGGAACTTTAAGCCTCATAATCGCTGGACGGACCCTGGCCTTACGGAGTGTGGAGTCAGATAGACAGACCTTCAAGCTGTGGTGTCTATGGTTGGTCATATTATATTTGCTGCCATTGACCAAACTTCACCTTCTATGAACCAGAGAGAGAGAGAGGAATAGCAACAAATTGTGGCATTGAAGCTCTACAGCTTAAGAAGATCAACGTTGGGCGCAGTGAATCATCCTGATATGTGGTGTTCAAAGACAAAATGTATGTGGTGCCATCGACAAGTCTTGAGAACAATTTCTAATCATTTCAAATAGGCACAGCGCTTTCGCAGAGGAAGATTTAGGATTCCAACAAGCTTACTCAAAGCACCATTTCTTTTGTATACCGTGATTCTTTTTAGAGACGACAGCATAGCGGTTTGGCGTATACATGGGACTAGGGGATGGGTAATACTTTCATGTATTATGATCGAAAAACGGGCACATTTTCGCTTTAACTTTTATTCGCCTGGAGTCTCTCGCCTTTTACCTTTGGGGGAGATCAAAATGACAATATATACCTTAACGAATTATGGACATTATATTTGCTTTAGATTTCCTTTATGTACAAAGTACCAAAATAGATATCACATAATTCTCAAGCGCACTGAGCAGACAAGCTTCTGGAATTATGTTTCATGGAAAAGCGCCACTGACTCATTCTCTCCATCTGATTACATCGAGCTCAACATGTGAAAGCGTACTTGTTCCAGTCTCGTATTTTTAGATTGCTAACCAGATTTTTAGCAGCTAGACTAAATGGAACCGTCAAAACCAGATTTGATTCTTCGTGTTGAAGCTGATGCGAGGGCTGGTGAATAGAATAGTTCGAGGCTACTCACGTGCCTGATAAGGACCTCGGCCTACATATGAGAGAGTAATAGGGGGTAATTAGGAGCATACAGATGTCACTTCGTTGCCTGGTAGTTCAATTTAAATTTCTTTATTAAGTAAAAATCGGCACAGCAAAAGATTGTATATCTACGTGCATTGCCTTGTGATAAAGCGGTTGAAGTTAAACCTCCCTTAAAAGCCAGTCAAGAGTTTCTTTCCCACGTGGATACATGTCGCATTGCTATGATACTCAGGAACGAAACCTTTTTCTTCTCTTAAGGAAATAACATTCGCTATAACTAGGTGAGGGAGTTGTATCAACTTTTAATTTCTAGGCAAATTTGGACCAAACACCATTGTGGCGTTTGCACGCCGCTCGTAGCGTTGGACAAACCCTTGTTTGTAAGGGCAGATTAGAAGAAAGTAACCCACTTTTACTACGGTTAGTATTAGCTAACAACCATATCGAAACTCTGATATTAAAAGTGCTCCTTGCTAATCTTTATCACCAAAAAGACCTTCTTTTGGTGGTAGGAAATTATGAAAGAGCTAGAGAAGATGACCAGCACCGGAGGTCTCCAGATGCCTGACTTGATTGCAGGTACTTCCATGAACTTGGAAAACGTCTACAAAACCAAAGATTCAAGGTGGCCGAGTGTCTATTCTTCTGGGACGACTCGTTAGTTGTCTCGAACGTGATGTTGAGTTAATAGAACATATCTGCGAAAGAAGCAGATCAGGCGAAGCTCAGAATATTTTGCGGCAAGTCTGACAAATTGTTAACCACTGTTAGGCTCCCTGCACTCGATTAATTTCCGGTAATTTCTTATCGTGACCAATTGCACACATTCCATGGTAGATATATGCAGGCAGAGGAAGTGCTAAGAAACGCGTTGCAAGAACAGCAAAGAATTTTAGGATCTTGCCACTTTAGGAGACTCGAAACTTTGATGTATTTGGGAAATCACCGTGAAATTTGAGGCAGTTTAGATGAACCAAGGGTGTGGCTTCAAACGGATGTGGAGCAATTTAAAAAGTTACTCCACTTCAAACTTGACCGATGCTGAGAAGCTATTTAAAGAGTTTATTTCAGAAATTGAGGTTTAGAAAGGCCCGGCCAAGACCAAGCATTTTTTGCCATATGAGAATTGGGATATTTTTACCTAGAAATCCACGGGTTAACCGCATCAAAGGAGACATATCGGGTGGCTTGTGGGCACTTAGAAACAAGAATGGGAATACAAAATATTGAAACACTTGTCGCGATTGGACATCTTGCCGTGGTTTACGGGAAGCGTGGAAAAACCAGGAAGCTAAAAGGTTATATGCCCGTGTAGTCTTAGAGCTTCAAAATCTAAAAGCAGATTGCCAGAAACAGGCATGCTCGACGATACATTATTCGGATTGTCTATAAGGAACCGAAGGACGAAGAATTTTTATTCGACAAAGCTCATAGGACGCGAGAATTTTCAAGGAATAACTTCGTAAAATAAACCACAGAAACTGGGCAATTCAAAGCAAGAACGGGCGAGCTTGACGGTCGAAAACTATTGACCGGGCTCCCAAGCACAGTGCTAGAACCGCAGGGCTCCACATCATTTTTCATTTCGCAAGTTCCAAGCACACAATTGAAGAAACAGGAAGTGTCTTTTTTTCTCGTCGAGGAACGCCAAAGGGTACGAGTAGCCTAAGGAAACAAAGAGATCATACTAAAGGAAAATTTAAAGGCAAGAAATCTTGATAATAATGAAGAAATGGGCAGTTCATGGGTAGCATTTGAGAGCCACGGATGACGAATCAAAAAACAAAGAAGCGAAAGAAAGTTTGAATTTCGGTTCTTTCGGATATATGGCCTATTGATGCGTGCAATGATGGTCAAGCCCGTTTTGAAAGATGAATATTTTGAATATTGATGTGAATCTATCGCTATGTAATATTAGTAATTAGTCCTATGGTTTTCTTTTCTATGAGTTCGAAGATATTTGCTTATCAATAGCCAAGTGATTGGCTTTATCTCCCAGAACAAGGCAATTCCAGGGAAAGCGAAGATTGTTTGTGAAATTAGGCTCTAGAAAAGTGGGTGTTGACCGCGTCGTGTGACCGACCACGTTTGTTTTCTTTTTGGCTATACAATCAGCTCTTCACTTCTTCAAAATGCCACCTGTTCTCTACTACTTCTTATTTCTTCCCGTTTTCTCTATTTGATAGTAAGAGGGATACTTGCGAATAAAATTCATTCCATTTTAAAAGAATTTCAACGTGTCTTGAACATATGTGATAAAAAGGGTGACAGGAAACATAAAAGTACCTTCGATATTTGGTATTATAACATATCTATCGGCTAGAAAGATAGTTCTTTCAAATCCATTACTAGACGGCTATGGTCATTGTGATATTTGTATTATAAGTAAGTCGGCAGCACCATGATTTAAAACTCGTTTAAATCGGAGAGAAAGTTCCCCCCCTATCTACAAGAGAGCCGAAGCGAGTACGAAAATGTAAACGAGGATCGCTCGGATAGCGTACCTCGCATGTGTTTAATTTAGCTCGCAGATCCTCGTCATGTTTTCGGCGCAGCCGGCAAGCCGAGCACAGCTCAGCCTCGTTTTCAAACGGACCTCAAGCATAAACACACAACAAATCCTCCCTGTCTTTCGAAAAACCAATTCATTTCAACACAAGCAATTTGCCTCCATCTTTAACCATATACGTCTGTCAAATATACCCAGCAACATGGCACCGAATTCTGTACCGGTCGTTGAAGCTTCAAAGGAGAGTGCTATCGTGCGCGTATGTACCCCTCCATCCGTTGATCTGCGGCAGGAATTAATGAATACCTCATAGTTTCTCATCACGCCTCTCGCATTTATTTCCTTCCTACTATCACTGGCACTTATTGATGCCCAGAATTCCTCTGCGCGTAACCCTTCGCAACCACGATCTCTTCTCAGTCGAATGATCTGGAAAGATTCCCCAGAACCGTACGCATACGTCAGATCACCGAACGTCAAAGAAGGCGAGAGCCCGGAAGGGAAAGGAACCAAAGAACCATGGCACTGGAATACGAAGCAGAAGAAGATGATCAAGATGGAGGTTTCTGATGCCTTTGAGATCCGAAAATGGGTCCTCACAGCTATGCTGGTTTTTGGTGCCATGGTTATCATGGCTTTGTGGATGTTACTATGCTGGATGATGAGATTCTTATAAACTGGAAGGGTTCTAGGATGGAGTTAACTGAGAGGATTTCAATTTTGAAATAAGGCCTGGCGGTCGATGGGTTATGAGCGGTTATGAAAATTGGATGTGGGTTCTGTATCAAAAATTGGTTGGTGTACCAAAGGCGTTATTCGGGTTGTAATTCGGAATTGCGGGGTCATGAAGCTACTTCAAACCATAGCTGGGTATTTCATGGAATACGGAAATCAGAGATAAATAATGTCAAAAAATATCTACAACGTCTCTTTGATACATATCAATTCTCTGAGCACTTTCAGTATATCTTTCCTAGAACCTTTGGCATGCTTAACTCATATATTCGTATGGTAAATCTGGAACATGAAAATATATAAGTAAAAACAGCTTTGGGTCTGTGGTCTCACTTGTCAAATCACAAGAGCTAATATCTACCCGGTAAAGGCAGCCTTGAAAACACCCCATTTATTATATAATATACCGGTATATCATATTATTATATCTCCATTTTTATTTATACAAGTTCATCTGTTTGATATATTGATTTTATTATTAGCTTATTTTCGGATTTTCATAAGAGTATTTCAAAATTAATATAACAAAGGCTAAAAGCTAGCATTCTAGACTAATAGTCAGCTGTAGCTTCTAGTAACTTTAATATCTCCCGGTAAATCACATATACTCTTATCCTAGAACCTATTAAAAAAGAATCTCGTGTTAAGATTTTCCTATTATCTTCATCTGCTCCTATCTTCGACGCCCTTTCAAAGAAAATCTTGCCTTCAAGTTTTCCCTACTAACAATTATATATTATACTAACTCGAATGTTAGTATAAAAGTTAATCCTTATAATTATACAAAATATAAATCCTTCTATTATATGCTGCTGATCAATGATCGGAATACAGTTAATATTAGATGGTTTTTATAGGTTATAATACTCTTGTTATCAACGATCTTATATTCCTTGTTATTAGATATCTTAGGTAACTATACTATCATATGTTTCTAATCTTTCATATAAGTTTTATAAAGCATTTAACTGATATAATATACTCAAATTCGTCGCTTAAATATACTATTTGTAGCAGTTAAGCGACATCCAGTTCATTAGTTAGGTATTGTTACTATGCTTCTATGCTTCACATTCGGCGAAGAGAAAGAAAAGATAATTTCAGTCTATGTATGTTCACAATAAGTAGAACTGTTGCGGATAATAACGAATAGCGTTTCGGTTTCGTTACAGGCTGCATTGTGCTATGAAGGAACGCCATGTGCTATACTTAGGCAGAAGTACAGTGAACCAGTTCATTTTCATTAAATATCTCCTGCGAACTCTTCAGCTGAGCATCATACACGGTGTGAATGCAGCGGTAGATGAATATGATGTCGAGGTAAATATTTAGTTCATCGCCGTGACGACAAAGACGTTTCAGCACACACTTTCTTCTTCCTTCTGAACGTCAACGACAACATTCATTCCAGAACGACACGATCAAGAACTACACCACGCTGTCAAAACACCCAAACTCATGCAATCATGGATCCTACAAACAGGGATACGTACTTCCTAGGGACTGCAAAGGATCCAGAACACCTCGAGCTCTGCTGTTCAAGCATGGCTATCGACACTGGTCCTGTCTTCCGAGACGACACAACAGCCACTGTCCAGAACAATCTCCACAACCTCATGCACAATCTCCTCAGTGCAATCAATCACAAGCTGGGACACAAATACAAAGTCGTTTCGAGGATGAGTGCAACGGTATACACGTTTAATGCCTTCTACTTGGTCGGGCTAGAAACGGAGCATCCTCAAGAGACAGCATGGTTTTTGCCCGCCAAATCCGGCAAGAAAGTCGACGTTGAGCCAGATGACAGTGAGCTATTCAGACTGATCAGTAAGGGCTCGCAAGTAAAGACATCATTCGGCTCGACGCTGGTGGCCCGTTGGAGTTTGAAGTGTCGACACCATGGCCGGCCTTGGAAGGTGCAGGCTCATAGACTGATCCGGGCCACTGAACGAGTTGTACAAGGAGGCAGAAGATCTAAAGAATCCAAACTCGTTAAGATGGCTGGTGGAGATGACGATTTTCCGTCGCAAGAAGTTTCTGGGGACGATTCTGATGCCGACAGCGTGGGCATTCCTATGCCTCAGCAGGCACCTAAATCCTCGCCTATTGATGAGTAAGTGTTGATTGACCTCCTGCCTATCTTGCTAGAGTATCAGATACTGAATGATAAAATAGGAATGATTTATTTATGTCAGGTGCACTTACCGCGGGACTGGCTCAAGTGTGAGTTCTCGCTGGACTTTGGACTGCTAAATCATATTTTAATCGATGTAGCGATATCCCAGGACAAGATAATACGCACTCTCCATTTACCGAAAGAATAGCCCAAGAGTATGTTTCTCAAGTCTCTCTGTCTTAATGGTTTGTCAGATTCTGAATGATACGGTAGAAACCAAGCAGAAACTTGGATCGATCCATTAGTTTCTGAAAGAACAGCCCAAGAGTATGTTTCTCAAATCTCTGTGTCTTGTTGGTTTATCAGATTCTGAATGATGCGGTAGAAATCAAGCACAAACTTGGATTGATCCATTAGTTTCTGAAAGAGTAGCTCACGAGTAAGTTTCTTGAACCATCTGTCTTCATAGAGAATCTGATTCTCAATTGGTATAGGAGAGATATCCCACAATCTCCTACGACCTCCTTCTCCTCAGTTTCTGAGACGACAGACAGGTAAGTTTCTGAGAGACCTACCACCCAATATATAACATTCTCACTGATACAGCAGAAGTATATTGCAAACTGAAGATGAAGTCGACGACCAAGTCTACGATCCAGTCGAAGATGAAGTCTACGATCCAGTCTACGATCCAGTCTACGATCCAGTCTACGATCCAGTCTACGATCCAGTCTACGATCCAGTCGAAGATGAAGTCGAGGATGAAGTCGAAGATGAAGTCGAAGATGAAGGTGAAGATGAAGTCTACGATCAAGTCTACGATCAAGTCTACGATCAAGTCTACGATCAAGTCGAAGATGAAGTCGAAGATGAAGTCGAAGATCCAGCTGAAGTTCAAGGCCAAGAATCTGTTGAAGAAGCTGTTCCTGGAAAGTATCTCTCCCCTTCTTCTATAGCATCCCACTGAGTCACGAGACTTACCATTGCACAGTAGACCATATTACATTCGCCCTGAGTTCAGACTCGAATCGGCTCTTGCACGGATAGGACTAATACACGAAGAAGAACGCAAAGAAGCAGAAGCCAACTTGCACCGTGACAAGCGACCCAAGCTTTTGCGAGAGAAACCATACGACCTGTAATATTCACCCCATCTATTCCCATTCATCTGGTTCACCTTCACCTCCCCCTTCACTTCCACCTTCACCTTCAACCTCACTTTCATTTTCACCTCCACAGACAGACAAAGCAACAGGGAGAGAGTGCTAAAGCTAACCAACGTGCACGCAAAATAGGAGGAACGATATACCACACGTAGGTGTAGTAGATCCCTTCGCCTACCTTGAAGATCCTCAAGAAGAGCAAGAGCCTATGTTCCTTGATCCCGTCGATCTAAGCCATCTCTCTTCAGAGGATTACGGTATGGTTATTGACCAGATCTACGCTGAAGCTGAGGCCGAACGCGCAAGAGAGAACGCGAGGTATGATTCTTCTCTTTATCTTTCTCTCTCCTCCTTCTCCTCATACTCTCTTTGATGGTAACTTATCGATCTAAATCTAGCTTCTTCACTATGGACGATACTCCTAGCGCAATGGCTTCCCCTGAGGCAACACAAGAACAACATAACATGAACGAAAGCGCAACTTTCAACGCGAGGTATGTTTCCCTTCTCTCCTCTCCTCTCTTCCTCTTTTTGCGCATCTACCTATTGTCTTTCGGGCGCATGCAGGTTGATAGCTAACTGGTGTTCACACAGTCCATTTGAAACGAACTCCATGGTTACCACAACTACTGAAGATGCGCTGAACAGCATGCGTAGAGGTGCAAATGCGCACGCATAGTATGATCCCCCTGTCTCCTTTACGCGACGATCTATTGTGTTTGAGGATATGAAAGATGACAGCTGACTGATCTCCATCTAGCCCTTTTACTTCCACAGTGGACACTACTCCTAGAGCTACGGGTGCGCAGAACAGCAAGAAGAAAGGTGCAAATACGAGCGCAAAGTATGTCTCCGCTGTTACTTTTCATGTTGCGCGTCGATCTATGGCCTTTGAGGGTGTGAGAGGTGATAGCTAACTGTTGTTTCCACAGTCCTTTTGTCTTGGATGGTGCTTCTGAGGATCCTGAAAACGCCTCTCAGTCTCCCGACCCCCCAAAGGCACAGGAATCCGATGGGCACGAATATGGCGTCGGAGGTATTAATAGATATGTTGAGTTGATAACTAAGCTAGCAGTTGGTCCGGTACATACAGCTCCGTATACTTCGATATATGCACCTCTTCCTGTTCCAGTTTCAGCTCCAGCTCGAGTAAACACACCTGCCCCAATACAACTGCCACCTTTTCCAGCTCCAGTTCCAGTTCCAGCTCCTGTTCCAGTTCCAGCTCCAGCTCGAGCAAATACACCTGCTCCAATGCAACTGCCACCTTTTTCAGTTCCAGTTCCAGTTCCAGCTCCAGCTCGAGTAAATCCACCTGCTCCAATACAACTGCCACCTTTTTCAGTTCCTGTTCCAGTTCCAGCTCCAGCTCGAGTAAATGCACCAGTTCCAATACAACTGCCACCCTTTCCAGCTCCAGTTCCAGCTCCTGTTCCAGTTCCAGCTCCAGCACGAGGACAAGTGCCAACTCCAGTTCCTGGACTTCCTGTGGCACAAAGATATGCACCTCTTCCAACCCCAAGACAAGCACCTAGTGCAGCACAGCAAACCCGAGCACAGGCACCAGCACAAGGACGGGCACAGAAAGCCGGACGACCACCATTGAGACAGCTCGCTACAGTCAGACGTGCAGCAACAGCAACAGCAGCAGTGCAACGTCCTCAGTGGGAAGTGTAAGTAGACCCCGGCGCCCCCCCCACGAAGTCCGCAAGCCTTCCCGTACGTACCTCGTCAGGAGACAAGCTAACGCGGAGCGATGGTGATGCAGGAACCAAGCACCAGCGGAAAACCCCATCTTCTGCTGCGCGGGGCCAGAGATCGGCGGCGCCGCTTTCCTGTCCGAGTACTCGTTCCAGCTCGTGAAGCAGCTGATGGACTCGCTGATCAAGTACGGCGACTATGCGCCCCTCCACGAATACGGCACGCTGCCGCCCTACCTGCAGCGCCACTACATGCTCTGGCGCGGGCCCGGAATCCAGGTCGTCGAGATGCAGCATGGAGAGCATGGCCGCTCGCTGCGTGTCTTGGCCGTCTATCGCTTTGTTGCTGGCCTCGGTCAGAATGGTGCGTGGATCGACTTTACGGGCTGTGATGGCATGCATGTCGAGGTGGAGACGAGAGAGGCCTGTTCTTTTCGCTGCCAGCATCGCATCGTTAAGTTTAAGATTTTGCAGGCGAGAGTTTGAGCGAGCGAGTGGATGAGTGAGTAGGCGAGGAGGGATTGATGGAGAGGGAGCGTTAGAGTATGAGAGAGGACACGTGGGATGAGATGAATTGAGATGTTATGTGTATAGTTGGGTGTCTTTGTACATGGTAGATATGAGAGAGTACCTCTGCGGATTGCAGAATAAATCCTAGATGTTCTGAGAAGAATCAAGTCGTCCTTCTGACTTGAATCCTTCTGAGATCTTGCGACCAGGGCAAACCAAAGCACTGGCTTTGCTGATAGTCTTTCTTTCTTTCTTTAATAAGACCTTTTTCAACCATCGACCCAAAATTTATGGTTCAAAAAACAAATCAATCGAGTCACTTGATCGTGGATGCTTGACGTTGAATTTTTTTTCCAACTATAGCGAGCGAAGAACCAAGCACTTGCTTGATGAACAGTGAGTCCGTCTTTCGCCTAACGTTCGAAACGAAAAGCTCAGAGATTCGGAGCCACAAGCCAAATTAACACAACAAGTCGGTCAGAAATTCTTCATAATAGATGGTATTCTTCAATTCAGACCCGAAGTGGTAGGATATGCTGTACTAAACATTCCCGCCTGCAGAGCGGGCATTCCGGTTTCTCCCTGACCCAGTCCCCAATACAGCCCCAGCAGAAAACATGGCCGCAGGAAGTCGCACTGGGGTCTTTCAGTCCCTCCAGACACAAAGTACATTTTCTCTGCTGGCTGCCTTTGATCCATTTCATGACCGAGTCATGCCCTTCCCGGAGATCGTATCTCGGCTGTCCATTCTGTAAAATTTCCGTGTGGGTGGTTCGGCCGAGTTGTGACGACGACGTAGCTGGTATAGATGACTCGAATAGTAGCTCGTTGTTGGTGGAGTATGAGTTTGGGTCAAGAGATACCTCGACGCCGCCGTCTAGCATTGCTGATCCGCCTGCCAGCGTGCTGGCATTTGCTGGGACTGGTACTTCTTGTGAGGATTCAAATGTTGATCGTAAGTGTAGCCATGATTGAACTGTCATCTGGAGAACTAATAACACTCCCAGGACTTCATATCCCACCCTAGCCTCGCTCGGTCCGATCCTCTTCGTAAAGATATATCGCAACCCAAACAGCCGTTTCGATAATTGGTAGTACGATCCAGTGAAATAAAAGACGGTGAGAGTCAGAGCGGCAATTGGAGAAGGTGATGTGATGGTAGAAAGATGTGTCAGGAAATATGACTGGAATCTATAGGAAACGGATTTATGTTGTGCATTCCGAGTTAGTCGTCGCAAGTTTGATTCCAGCTTCGCCCGTATTCGAGCCCGAAACGCCGGCAGGATTTTCGTAAGAGAGTACGGAAGCAAAATGGAAGTAAGGATATATCCTGCTCTCCGAGATATGGTCGGCAGCTTCAGCGTATCGTCCTCTATCTGTATGATATCGCAATATTCTTCCCCCAATGTACGATTCCCAATGAATGTTGTAAGCCCCAGATATAATAGTTCCGAGAAGGTTCGAGCCTCGGATGTATATGTATGAAGGAATCGAGCGCCGTACAGCCGGCGTATGAGGTTGGAGAGGTGGTTCAAGAGGATGCCCTCAAAGTAAGCATCTTTCTGATGGGATCGAATTATGTCGGGAGCAGCGGCGAATGGGTAGTTGTATGAAGAGGCCGCATCGGGCTTTGAGTGGACATGATCTTCTTCTGCCATCTTGTGAGATTAGACCTGGGTGTAGGTTACAATTGTTTGTTTGTTTGCGACGCGGTGTCAACGCAGTTCGGATTGAAGTCATCGTGAACCTCGGCATGAGGGCGGTTCGTTCCGTGGTGGTGCATCGGTCACGTGTCGTATTGTGTGGAGTGCAGTGACCCCTGTCAGTATTTTTGGACAGCTTATCACAAGCATCTCCTTTTGCCTACGTACGTACGCACGCAACTTCTGATCGAGACGTAGGCAGGCAGCGCTGGAAACCGCAGTTCGTAACTCACCACAGTCACTCCTTGATTTCGCTCGATGCCGCAAAATCCCACACGATTATAATGGACGGTGACCCGGCTGTAGAGTCGGAGCTTGATGGCTTCAGCCTTACTCTCCCCCTGCCGTACAGAGTTGCGGTGTTGGTAGTTCTGGGTATGCTTCATCCTGAGCCCAAACTTAGGGCTTCCTCCGATAATAACTAACGAGGGAACAGGAGTATGGGCGTGGGGTGCAAATCTGCATTATCTTTCTCTTATGAAAATTGTAAGCATCTAAAAAGTCCCCCTTTGCAACCCCCTAGACTCTCTAACAATTGTAGGATGTCCCATCATTGATACAGTATCCCGCTCGACAATCGCATACGCAGCCTTCACACCATCTTACTACCTACCGACTTGCTCTCTTCCTCAGCATACCGCTCGCCTTTTCGCTGCTTGTTTTTTGGGCCTTCAGTCGTCGGGTAGCTGAGCTTGTGATATACTACGACTTCCTCCCAATCTCATACCTATGTCTACTTCTCGCTCTCTTCCTGTCGCCGCTGCGGCATTTCTCGCTCATTGGTAGACGGAGGTTCCTTTCCACACTGAAACGTGTCTCGATTGGTGGGATTGCACAGGCTGGCGATGGGAAATTCGGAGATATCTTGCTCGCAGATGTGCTGACCTCGTATGCGAAGGTCATTGCTGATCTGTTTGTGGCACTATGCATGTTCTTTACACCTTCGGGCTCTGCGACGAAGCGACCTGATAGGGCTTGTGGAGGTCAATACCTGGTTCCGATTATCATTGCGATTCCTTCCATGATTCGATTTCGACAATGTATTACCGAGTACAGACGGGTCAAGGCCGCCAACTTAAAACATGGGATTGGAGCTGCAGGCTGGGGAGGGCAACACTTGGCTAACGCATTGAAATATGCTACGGCTTTCCCTGTCATTATCTTCTCTGCGCTGCAGCGAAACCTGAGCTTGAATCACGAGGATGTTGGGATGACAGAGACGACGCTGTATAGGTGTTGGTTAGTTGCTGTTTTTGTGAACAGCTTCTACTCTTTCTATTGGGATGTCGCGAAGGATTGGGATCTGTCGCTCTTCTCGGCGTCTCGTTCGTCTCACATGCATCCGTATGGGCTGCGATCACGAATGCACTTCCCCAGCACGGAGCTCTACTATGGTGCTATGATTACGGATCTCTTGCTTCGCTGTACTTGGTCTCTCAAGCTCTCGCCACATCTTGACCACTTTGCCGACTTTGAATCTGGTATTTTTCTGATGGAGCTTTTGGAGGTGGGTAGACGATGGATGTGGATCTTCTTTCGCGTTGAGACTGAATGGGTTCGGACGGTGGGCGCTGGACAGGGTGGGCTGGGATTACCGGGACAGGACGACATCTTACTTGGGGATTACGGGAGTGGAAAGGACGATGATGACGATTGAACGTTTTTATTCTCCGGATCTCATTCAGGCGCCCATCATCAGGGTACGGTATTGTAGGATAGAAAAGGGAGTGGGAGTCAAAATCATTAGAGCATAGAAATTATCTAGGGATCAAGATGAGAAGCAATTAACACGAGAATATTGACTTGCCAGATGTAGAGCAGGGAAGGCTAGCTGGGTTGGTTGTAGGCTTCGGCGGTCTCCTGCGTACTGCAAAGTGTCATCTCATCTCCTAGGGCTGAAAGGTGGAAAAGTGGAACAGCGATGAAAATTGGTCGGTTGGCCAAGAGAAGCCATCCCCGGATTTTCAGCCAACAGCAACAGGGAAGAAGAAAATGCCTCGTCTGTTCCCTGTGGCTTGTGCTTTGTGGCTCCTCGGACAGGACAACGTCATGCCATGTCAGGCATATTTGTTATTGCTCGGTTCGGTAGCTGAAGTGAAAATAGCTCTCCTCTCCTCTCTACTACTGGACTTGATTTCACAATTCTTTACTTTTGTCTCTGGCTTTGCGGGAAGAGAGAATCAAGAGATAGCTCCAGGTCCAGGAATTGCCCCCAGCCCTTTTCTCTAATTTCCCCTCACAAACGAAGCACAATATGGCGCAATCGCCGCACGAGCTGCACATGACGCCAAATGCCGTTTTCATTACGTCTTAGTGCCCATCGCCCTTTTTTCGACTTTTTCTTCCTCCCAACGTCATGTCATGTCATGTCTTGATTTGCGGTACTTGGGTACCTAGGTACCTAGCCTAAGTAGCAAGCCAGAACAGAGCCAGCGGTGAAGAAAGAGGATGGAGAATTCGTTAAGCTCTTTGCACTATTTTTTCTCTACGAGTTTTCATCCTGGCTTTTTTTTCTTCTCTTTTTCTTTTCTCTAGCCTCTACTCTCCGGAATAGGTGTAGGTACCACGCACGGTAGGGCTGCTCTAGACTCTAGTACCTGGCCAGCCACCCAGCGAACTACCTGCCAGTCTTGCACACTTCCGTCTCTCGTGCCACATGATGGCTCTTCTGGCTCTTTCCCTTGTTTGGTTTGTTTGTTGTTGGTCGCCTCGCCGAGTTTCCATTAGGTATTCGTGGCTTGGCTGCTTTCCATCTCATATAACTCAACCCATTCCTCCCCCGCATTCACCATCACACATTCTTCTTTGATACCTGACAAGCTCTCTTCTTACTTGTCACTTCTCTCGTTCCTCAACACAAACACTCCATCACATACACATACACACATACCTGCACAACCACAATGTCGGCAGCAATCCCTGCATCTCTTGCTCAGCAAGGCCGACGCAGCTCTTCATCGTCCCGTCGAGCAGCAGGAATCTCCCACGGCCGAGGCGGCGCAGGTGCGTACAATTTTCTCACTTACTCAAGAAGATAATGATCTTCCCAAATCCCCAATCCTAAAAAAAAAGAAAAAAAGAAAAAAAAGGGAATAGTTAGCTAACCACTCCCTCCCTCCAGGCAACATGGGCCACTCAGCAGCAGACGCCGACCCCGTGACGCTCGAGACGCCGACCATCAAGTCAGAAGTCTACACGACGGGCCGCGGCGGCTCGGGCAACATGGCGAAGAACAACGACCCGGCCGAGGCGCGCCGCGCACAGGATGTCGTGGGACACCCGCGCAGAGAATCCGGCGGCTCGCAGCACGTCGGTCGCGGTGGTGCCGCTAACGTCTTCAAGCCTTCCAAGGAGGACCTCGAGCGCTCGCACAAGGACGACAGTGCCGTGCTCATCGAGGACGACGAGGCTGGCCAGCACCAGCACCAGCCGAAAGGCCTCGCTGAGAAGGGCAAGGAGTGGCTCACGGGCAAGAAGGCTAAGGCTTGATTACTGCTGCGTCGAGGGGTCGGATCTGAAATGGACCGGAGTGGACTGGAATTGGATGCGATATGCAACTGGGAAAAGGAAAATGGGAATAGTGGCTTATGATATCCGGTGTTTGGGGGTTTTTTGATGGTGCTTCTTTGCGATGCGATGGTATGGTCTGGGGGTGGAAAGTACCCGCTTTAATGGATTGCAGCTCTGGAGATTTTTTACTCGATGCTTTTACTTAATGAATGAGGATTACCATGTGCCTTGAAGGAATATCAGACTTTGACTCTGGATTCTCTTGTCTTTTCCTTTCTTTTTTACACTGCCTGTATGAGTCTGTTGCATGTCAAAAAAAAAGAATCTGCTCCTCTCTCCATTATGAACGAGAATGGATTTCGTTGCGTGACGGACCTATGATTCACTCTTCACTCTTGCTGCTCCGCTTGCTGACTACAAAACTCGATTGTAGCATTTCGTTGCGCGACGGACTTGTAGATAACAGATAACAACTACCTAGGTAGGTATCTGATATATTTATTATACTTGGGTTTCGTTGCGTGACGGACTTCTAGATAACAGATAATAACAAGTGATAGCAACCAGGTATCTTAGATCTCGTTGCATGACGGACCTATAAGATAAGAAAGCAGATAGCAGCTGGCTATCTGATCTATTATGCTTGGATTTCGTTGCATGACGGATTTCCAGATAACAGATAACAGATGATAGAGGCTTGGATATCTCGTTGCGTGACGGACTGCTAGATAAGGAATAACAAGCAACCAGATAGATATCTGGTACTTTAGATCTCGTTGCATGACGGACTATAGATTCACTCTTCACTCTCTTGCTTTACTTGCCTGCTAGTAGTTAGTACTCTGCAGTCGCTCTTCGTTGCATGACGGACTCATGTGATAAGAAAGCAGATAGCAGCTAGGTATCTGATATGTTATGCTTGGATTTCGTTGCGTGACGGACTTATCTGATAAGGTGGGAGATGATAGATGATAGTTGCAAGCAATCAGTCTCTGTTGCATGACGGATTTCTAGATAACAGATAACAGATAGCAGATGATAGATGATAGATGCTTGGATCTCGTTGCATGACGGACTTCGAAACCTACTGTTCACTTACTTGCTACTATACCTGCTTGCTAGTAATACTCTGCAGCCGCCCTTCGTTACATGACGGACTTATGTGATAAGATAGCAGATAACAGACGAGATAGTGGCAAGTAATCGGGCTTCGTTGCATGACGAACTTCTAGATAAGATACTAGATAACAGGTGATTCTGATTTGTCAGATATCTGATATTTTGAGTTTCGTTACATGACGGACTAGAAATTATAACTCTCACATAGTTAGGTTAGGATTTCGTTGCATGACGGGCTCTGGATTCACTCTTCACTCACTTGTCTGGATATACCTATCTACCTAGCTAGCTGTATAAATTTCTATTTCGTTGCATGACGAACTTTTGTAATAAGATAGATAATAATAATTAGGTATTTGATAAGTATCTTCTTAGGTTTCGTTGCGTGACGGAGTCTACACTCACTCTTCACTCAGTTGATTGTCTGGTTATACCTAACTATAGCCTGTTTCGTAGTATAACAGACTAGAAACCACTATTCACTTACTTGTCTGCTCATCCTTATCCAGCTATATTTTGTTTCGTTATATAACAGACAGAGTTCTTTTAGGATTCCGTTGCATGACGGACTCTACATTCACGTTTCACTTGCTTCTCCAGCTATATTTAGCTGCATCACTTTTCGTTGCATGACGATTGGTATTCACTTGTGACTCATTTACTTATCTGGTGTTCTGTTTTGTTGCATTACAGACTGGGGACTAGCGCTTCAAAAAGGAGGTGGATTAGCATTTCGTTGCATTACGGACTGAGGACTAGCGCTTCTAAAAAGGAGGTAGATTAGCATTTCGTTGCATCACGGACTGAGGACTAGCGCTTTAAGAAGGAGGTGGATTAGCATTTCGTTGCGTGACGGACTCTGAATTCACTTCCCTCATATTTCCAGGTATTCAAATCCCATCTCGTTGCATAACAGATTCTGCATTCACTTTTCACTTACTTGCCTGTTTGGTATTCTATTTCGTTGCATGACAGACTGGGAACTGATATTTTCAGAAAAGAAGTGGATTGAGATTTCGTTGCATGACGGAGTAACAACAATTCACTTTCCAAGTCCGCAGACTTTAGGCTTTGAATAGGTTATGTTTCGTTGCGTGACGGCCTCTGAATCCACCATTCACTCAGTCAGTTAGTTATCGAACTGCATCACTTTTCGTTGCATGACGAACTCCAGATTCACTCTTCACTCAGTTGTCTGATTATATCCAGTTATATTAAGTTCTGTTTTGTTGTATGACGGACAAAGCGGAAACTCATCTATCCTAGAAGCCAACCTGTCTAGTAATTTCGTTGTGTAACGGACCATGAATTCACTCTTCACTCACCTGTCTGTGTAGTTATATAGTTATATCTAACTATATAAATCCGTTTCGTTGCATGACGGACATCCATTTACTTGTGACTCACTTTCTATACGTCTTAGAAGATAACTTTTTGTTATATAACAGATATTTATCCACTTGTGACTTACTTTCTATATAGCTTAATAAATGATTTTTTGTTATATAACAGAGTAGAAACATTTTACTCTTCAAGCTACTTACTTGAGTATACAAGTATAACTTTTCGTTATATAACAGATATCTACTCAATTGTAACTCACTTGCTATTATAACTACTAATAGAATATAGGTAGCAATAGAAATAACCCTTTGTTGTATAGCAATCTGGAGATACTTTATTATTTAAGTTTTTACTAGGAGATATACTTTGATAAAAGGGTTAGGTTTCGTTGCATGACGGACAAAGCGGAAACTTATCTATCCTAGAAGCTAACCTATCTCTTAATTTCGTTACGTAACGGACTCCCAATTAAGTCTTCACTTATTTGTCTAAGTAAATAGTAAAGGAAATATCTTTTCGTTGCATAACAGAGTGAGTAGTAACATATCTTTATCCGAAGGAAGCCAGCATAGCCTAGGTATCTGTTGATTTTATTATATGACAGATTTTGATTTATAATATCTAGCTGTGTTGACTTTCATCGCATGACGGAGTAGAAATTCATTTTAATTAGAAAGAAGCCAGCTTATCTAGCAATTTCGTTGTATGACGGACATTTATTCACTTGTGACTCACTTTCTATACGTCTTGGAAGATAACTTTTCGTTATATAACAGATATTCATCTACTTGTGACTTACTTTCTATATAGCTTGGTAAATGATTTTTCGTTGTATAACGGAGTAGAAATACTTTACTCTTCTAGCTACCTAATTGATTATACAAGTATAACTTTTTATTACATAACAGATATCCACTTAATTATAACTTACTTGCTATTATAACTACTAATAGAAGGTAGGTAGCAATAGAAATAACTCTTTGTTATATATCAATCTAGAGATACTTTATCATTCAAGCTTTCACTAGGAGATATATATTGATAAAAGGGCTAGGTTCCGTTGCATGACGGATATTTATTCACTTCTAAGTCACCTCTTTTATATATAGATAGTATAAGAAATAACTTTTTGTTATACAACAGACTAGAAACACTACTCTGCTTAACCCTTAGACAGGTTATACTTTGTTGCATGACGGACTGAAAACCCTAAACCTAATATATAAATAAGAAGTTTAGCTGGGAGATGATACATATAATTTATACTCAGAGCAGATACTTCTGAAGTTATAGAATTTCGTTGCATGACGGACTGGAAATAATTCACTGCTCTAAACTTTTGAATAAGTTATCTTATGTTGCATGACGGACTGAAAACACTTCACTACTCTAGCTTCAACCAAGATATACCCATACTCTGAAAGGGTGATATTTCGTTGCATCGAACATTCCACAAGATAAGGATAAGGAATATCATATCCCAAATTTTCGTTGCATGACGAAGGGATGATAAGATAAGGGATAAGATATCTATCTCTTTACTTGCGAGTCTATCATCTGATAAAGCAAAGCACCACTCAGTTAGTTAACTATAGAAATATTAGGATTCACTGAAAGGTCTGTCATGCAACGAAGAAAAACCTAAAATAAAAAATATACTCTGCTGATTAATTGCTAAACCGCTCAGTTACTTAGAGGTCCGTCATGCAACGAAATGTGGGTTCTGTCAAGTTAGATAGATACTAGAGTGTTCATTCACCTGAAGGTCCGTCACGCAACCAAATGCAGATTATTACCAAGGTGAGTGCCGAAGCAGTTAGTTGATTATCGGAATATTTATCTACTGTCAGGTCCGTCATGCATCGAAAGTAATTCTTAATTATTAAGTTGCTATTCTTTGTATTCACTTGGTCGTCTGTCACGCAACGAAATGAAGACTATCACTATAGTGACTGAGTGACCAAGCAGTTAGTTGATGGTCGGAATATTTATCTACTGTCAAATCCGTCATGCAACGAAAGGAAGTTCTCACTTGCCAGTTGATTATTGAAATGCAGTTCACTTCAGGTCCGTCACGTCTATCAGATGTCTGATATTCACTGAATAATCCGCCGTGCAACGAAATGGTTAGATTTGAACTCCTAGTAATAAAACAACTTTCAATAAAACAATCAAATTCAAGACAGCCACAATCAAATGACCATTTTTAAAAATCACTATCACACAAGAAGAAAGCTAAGCTATGGGTATATCTGTATGGGTATCAATGCTGTTCCTTGTTTCTATTAATAATCTAATAGCATAAAACAAGCTGCTAAAAACTATGAGGTATCCTTAACATAGGAATCACTTTCAACGCCAAACACCCAATCCAAGGACCCAGCGAAAGGGTCCTTATGCAACACACAGTTTTCGTAATTTAAGAGGCTTCCTATTCAAGGGCATGCCCAGTTATCTTTTATCATCTTTTCGGCTAGATTCTCTTCTGTTCAGGGGTAAGCTCCATCATCTTCATCTTCTTCACGGTTAGCATTCGCTCCATTTGCTCGCGAATTTTGGCCATCCTTCCTAATAGGAATCTTGATGCCCTGTGTAGCAAAACATTTCGACAGCGGGGTGCTCTCGACAACACCTGGAAATCTCTTGGCCGAGTAGACTTGGAACACGTCCGAGAAGACCGCTGCCAACACAGGTGCTCTGCCGGTGTTAACGATTGAGCCGCCGTTACTTTGCCCGCCTTGCTTGTTGCCAACGTTGACGAAGGAAAAGCGCAACCTGGTAAATATTAGATAAGTAACAAACACGCGAGGTGGTAAACATACCGGAAGGAACCTTCTGTTCGGACACTCAGATCCTGCATGATAAACCAGACACCGATTTTATCTTGCGTATCGGTAAGACGGAAGGCACTGGCAGCTAGGCTTCCAATGAGATTTCGGGTGAACATGCCCGTGGGTTGCGTAGAGCTAGCAGGTGCGCGATGGAGGTTCAAATCATGAGGCCGATCATTATCCTGTGGCCTGCTTAGTAGAGATGAGACATTCCGGGGCGCAACCTCTCCAGCCGGGATATAGTCGACCCGGCTGTCAGCGTGACCATTATATTGGTACTGAGGCTGGTGTTGTGGCGGGTACTGCATCGCAGGCCCAGGAGGCCCAGGAGGTCCGGGCTGGTATCCGTGATTAGGTTGATAGCCATTGTGGCCATTCGAATAGCTGTTCTGGTAAGGCTGAGGCGGTGGTGGAGGACGTTGGTGAGGGTAGCCTCCACCTTGATGTTGCTGATATTGTGGAGGAGTAGGTTGGTTGGGGTACCCGTAATGACCACCATTTTGATAAGCCACGGGAGTTGGCTGGTGGTTTGCTTGATGCGGAAGTATGTTCGAGTAGGCGGGCACCGACGTCTGAGCTTGTAGCATGGAGTACGAAGTTGGCGTTGAAGTGGAGATAGCCGGTGAGCTCGCGGAGTGTTTGACCAAGTTCACCTCTAGGGCTCCGTTCTCGTTCCATAAATCGACGTTGACGACAAACATGCTGTGGTCTATCGAGCTGAAGGTGGTCCGTCAGTCGCGCAATGGATCTGGACCCGGAACGGTACTTACTTGATATCAACCTCTTTCCCGGTGTTGGAATCGGTTATGATCAATTGCACACACGGTGGTGGAGTAATCGGACGACGATCCTTGTCCCCAAAACCACACATCCTCGCACGCTTGGGCTGCTGTTCAATCCTCAATTCGTACTTCCAGCCCTTCTCGGTCAGCGACATACTGTGCAGGTCCATAACCTGCTGCGCGGGGGGCGCGACGGCGTACGTTCGCATGTCGCCCGGAGGGGGAAGGTAATTAGCAGGAGGCGGAGGTGGGCCAGGCTGGGGTGGAGGGGGACCCCGACTGCCATGCTGGTTCGCAAGAGTGTAGTTCATCGTTGGAGCGCGCGAGAGTGTTGTCGAGAGGGACGGGCGATGGGGGATGAGTGAGCGAAAGTGAAGGAGGAGGAGGAGGAGGGAGAGATGGAGGGATGAGAGCTCGAGCTCGAGCTTTCCAATGTGGGGTACCTGTCCTAGATAAGCACTAATTCTTCGCCTGTGGCGCCTGTCAACCTAAAGTTCCTAGTGGATCCGCTTAGGGTTTGCGAGAGGCAGAACAAATAATACAGTACAGTAGCCATGTGTTTGTGAGAAAAACTCTATACGGCCCAAGAACAAGAACAAGTAAAAGATCACCACCTACTTACTGTACGGTACGGTACATACCCCTCAGCCTCCCCCTCCAGCACGTGCCTTTAGCGACTCTGGCTTCTATGCTGTATTTGTACTCGTACTGTACTCCCACTGCCAACAAGGTGGACTCGGGACTGCGATAGCACGGTGCTACTGAGGTCCCGAGCACCAAGCGATTATTGCGCAATGCATTTACGTATCAGGCCACATCTGCTGAACCACAAACCCATGCATCTCCCTAGGGAATGTTTCTTTTCCCCTGATCATGCAACCTCGACGCGCCGTGCCGTTCTGCTGACCTTCAGCCTACTCGGGAGGGGCTTGAACCTTTCTTGCTGTGAGACGTCCTCGACGAAAACAACTACCGCAATAGCCACCTCAATTGGGTATGCTGTGTCACGTGTACCACTATGGAATTTAGCAGTTTGATTGTAACCACCAGGAAAGAAAATCTGGAACCGATAGATACTAAACTGGCGGCTGAAGTCGACGGCATTATGGTGAGCGGTACTTGCCGAGGACTATGATTTTGGTTGGGACTGAGTGGACTGAGTGGACCTCGTCTGTCCACTCATGTACATATCTGAAGGTGTGTTCACGATTTTCTGTTTGATTGTCCGGTTATGTTGAAGCATACTTATTAGGATTGTGTATCAGGACTATGATATCAATATCAAGATGCATGAGATACCTACCTACCTGACCTTGGTACTGACCCATTCGAATACAAAGCTTCGAAAATTAACCGACATGCATGTCAATACAATAAATGCTTGAAATATTTTGATCAATCCCACCTCATGTATCTTATCTTTCTCCGACCTGTGCTATCGCGAATCAAACCTTATAAGAACAATTACTTGGACAAAGTTTCGATTCCAGTACATTGACAACCTTATTTGCCGACCTCATCGCTTCGGCAAACCCCACCTTCCCCATCTTCATGACTGCATTCCTCCCATCCTTACAACTACATCACTTGAGCACATCCTGATAACAGCAGCTTAAACCTGATCATAACTAACCAAGACACCCCCTCGGTGCACACTTCAATAAAGTCTATTCAATCGCCTCCCCCTTGCTTCAATTCAAAGCCCAAGGGCACAAGGGTAAGACAACCCCACTTGAAGAAGATGAGAAACCCACCTGCGTCCTCACGCATGATACCAGGGACAATGTCAACGGCCACCCGCCAATCGAGCAAAGATGTCTTGCGGCCATGGAAACCACAACAGCAGAGTGTTTACGTTTTGAAGAATGCAACTGTCGTGGATGTCCTGAGAGGGACGTTGATATCCGGACAAGACGTACGATTAGAAGATGGTCTCATCTCCAGCATCACCTCGACCGGATCGAATAGAACTCTCAGGAACGAGAAAGAAATCGACTTGACTGGCAAATTTCTCTGTCCGGGTCTGATAGATGCACACGTGCACCTCACAGCCGTGCCGGGAGAGAAAGATCTCGGAGACCTCTTTACCCTCGACAGGGAGCGGAGTTTTCTAAGACAGCCATATGTATGTCAACAGATGCTACGACGCGGCTTCACCAGCGTACGCGACTGCGGCGGCGCCTCGTTGGCATTGAAACAAGCGATTGACGAGAACGTGATCCAAGGCCCACGACTCTTCATCGCGGGCCGCGCACTGTCACAAACAGGAGGACACGGCGATACTCGGGGGCCACACAATCACCACGGCAGCGATTGTTGCGGGGGAACAGTAATAGCACTTGCGAGGGTGTGTGATGGTGTGGCCGAGTGCACGAAGGCCGCAAGGGAAGAACTACGCACTGGTGCGGACTTTATCAAGATCATGGCGGGCGGAGGCGTGGCGAGCCCGACGGATCGATTGGAGAATGTCCAGTTTAATGCTAAGGAAGTCAGAGCGATCAGTGAGTGTGCACGCAATTCAAACACCTATGTCACGGCCCACGCGTATACGTCTCGGTCTGTACGGCATGCCATCGATAACGGAGTGACGGGAATCGAGCACGGGAACCTCATTGACGAGGAGACGGCAAGATATATGGCTGAGAAGGGAGTCTTCCTGACTCCCACGCTCATCACATATTCCGAGATGGCATCGCCCGAATTTCCTGGTTTCCTACCGGATGAATCAAGAGCCAAGAACGAAGAAGTTCTGAAGGCTGGACTGCGTGCACTCAAGATGGCTACGGATGCTGGCGTCACGATATGTTTTGGTACGGATCTGCTTGGTCCGTTGGGGGTAGCGCAGTCTAAGGAATTTGGACTGAGAGCCCAAGCACTGAGTGGGCACGAGGTCTTGAAGAGTGCTACGGTCAACCCAGCTCGCATGTTCCGACAGGAGGAGTTCCTGGGCCAGATCAAAGAGGGATTTGCAGCGGATTTGGTCGTCTTGAACCAGGACCCGCTGAAGGATGTTGGGATCCTGGACACGCCTGACAAACATGTCTTGGCGGTGTTTAAGGGTGGACGAGTATATCATAGTCGGTGGTCGAAAGTGCTGCAGGATGTATTGCCTGTGGCAACAAATATTGAGTAAGGCATACAAAATATAGGAATATAAAACAAAGTCTGGGGGGGTTGTTGGCTGAAACTATTTTCTAAAAATATATCCCGAGAAGGATCGTGTCGATATACCTCTAATTTAGAGGCTACACGTATTAATTTACTATAGCTAGTAGGAAGAGTTTAGTGGAGGCATATGTTCAGAAGGTCTAGTTGCAGGTTCTGTCCTTACTTATAAAGTCATATGACACATTAAAGTTGGATGGGCGCTAAAAATATCCCTCTGTGCTATACTTACCGCTAGCATGGTAGCTCTCAAATAAAACAAAGCCATCACACCTTCCAAAATGACAGCTTCAATCCCCAACAACGCCGCGGATCCTCCCGAGGCCATTGAGCTTTCATATCATGACCTACCATCCAGAGAAGAGGAGATATTCCTCGAGTCGTCATTCTTCACACACGCACATGCAGACAAAGAACGCCGACTTCCCTCGCCCAACGAGATCAGGAAGCAAGCGCACCTCGACGGTAATCAAGACTGCGAGTGGCGCCCGAGACCCGTTTGCTTTCCCGCCTTGGGCTTGCTCGTCAAGTTCGGCGCTAGCATCACGATTCGCGAAGGTCAATGTCTATGGGTAGTACGTCGGTACCTGCCACGCGTGCCGGTGCCAGAAGTGTACGCATGGCGCCGGGATGGAGACCAGATGTTCATCTACCAGCAGCTGATGGACGGTGTGACGCTCTGTGAGCGCTGGGAGAGTCTCACGAGAGATGAGAGGGTGCTGATCTGCGCACAGTTGAGAGAGGCGGTTTCTGAACTGAGGAGGCTGCGTCAAGATCCACGTGATTGTTATATCGGTATGCCCTCCTATTAGTATTAGTGCTTTATTTACTTAGGTAGGTACCTATGTATGTATATATATAAGTCTTTGTTCTAACATCTTATCAGGAACCATCAGCCGCACGCCCCTTCAAGATGCCATGTTCGACGGCTTCGAAGCGGGCGGGCCCTTCTCAAGCGTGCGAGACTTCAACACGTGGTGGGCGAGAGTCGTGCACCGGATCAAGCCCGGAGTGGAAGAATACAACAATCCTATGCGACATCTGCTTCCGGATCACGACGCTATCAGGTTCACGCACGCCGATCTCAATCCGCTCAACATCATTGTCTCGCCGCTGCAGGCTGGAATAGCTCAGCTGAGAGCGCTGGTCGATTGGCATCAGTCAGGCTGGTATCCTGCGTACTGGGAACATGCTAAGATGCTGTGGACGGTTCACCCCAGGGAAGAGTGGGCCACGCTGTATGTCCCCCAGATCTTAGAAACCCCGGATGGGCTTGAGGGCTGGCAGTTCCATATGGAAGTCCTGGGCTGTTGACTTTATCGGAGTGTTTTCAGAACGCAGTTGATAATTTCTTTGGTAGATTATAGAAAGCTTAGAGTAACTATCTCTACCTTGAGTCTGTTGGAAGACTGCGGCTACTAAGATGATTCAAACCCACACCCGTCTGCTCAAGTCGTCATCCAAATCATGTGGGATTTGTTGCATTTCAAATCACTCCGACAAAGGATGGACTACGTTGACGTAAGAATTACATGGTGCCTGGACTTTTCATACGTCTCTGTCTTCGACATTTTGCCCAAGGGGATATTAAGCGAGTGTCAACTCGAACATTGGATTGATTATAATTGACTGTAAAGATGAATTATAGATGGATTGTAAGTAAATAAAATAGCATTCATAGTAGCTCTTGGATTGGAACCTTTGAGGTTTACTTGTCCCTTTTTTAAATGCAAGTATCAGGGGAAGTTAAACTCCATCCGAACTAAGATCATGCGTATATGGTCACATAAGCCACGCCACAAGTAGCGACGCTCCAATCGTATACTTAATTACTCATTGTGAAAATTGTGGCGTTTCAATTGGTCCAAGAGAAACTCAACGAAAAATCGCAAGCTATTCCTAAACCAAAACTGGTAAATAGGTATATGACTAACTTCACAAATACACCTCCCTCTACTCAACTCCTACTCAACTCCTACTCAACTCCTCAAGATCATTCTTCACATATCACTTCCTCTTCAACCCAAGTGTGATCAGTGGACTATCCATCAACTGCGACCAATCATGAATCATCAGGGTATTCGGCTCGCTACTACGAACAGCATCATTACCTCTGGGCCACAAAGCGGCATCATAATCCCTGACAGCCTTCTTCAACTCATCAGGCGTATGTTGCTTCATAGCCTTCAAGCGCTCCAGAAGATCCGCCGCGTCCAGGATGGAATTATTAAGTCCCTGGCCGCGATCTAGGCGCCGCGCGAGGATTAGCACCAACAGCCACGAGCCAAAAGTCAAGAGTGAAGCTCACGGTAAGTCATGGGATGCGCCGCATCGCCCGCCAGCGTCACAGTGGCATTCCGGTCATCCCACTCCTGCGTCGGCCAGAGGCTCAGCCGGCCATGCCAGATCGGAGCATCATCAGGCATGGCCTCAAAGCAGTCGCGGAAGGGCTGTCCATAGACCTTCGCACGCAGCTTCGCGTCCCTGACCAGATCAGGTCCCTTGCTCGGCAAGGCTGAATCTTCGTCTTCGCTCGCCGTCCAGGAATTCATCAGCATGAAAGTCCAGTCTTCGGGATCCGCAATGCCCACACTCTCGTGAACTTGATACGCGCGCCTTCTGTAAGCCTCGAGCTGGAAAAATAGGCGACGAGCCGCGAGAGAAAGAAAGGAAGAAGAGGAAAACTTACTGCCCATCCATGTGAAGTACCCGTTCGGATGGAACCCGATTATGTGCCGTCCGTGGATCTCGCGGATCTTCAGCGCTGCTTCCCGCGGCATCTTGGTTATGGCGACGGTCCCGACGACAGGGCATGGGATAAGTGCACCCTTCTCAGGACCGACGAGGAAATCGCGCGTAAGCGAGTGGGCGCCTTCAGTGCCGAACAAGAGGTTGCCCGTCTCTTTAGAGCCGTCTGCGAAGATAGCCGTGACATTTTCTCCATCCGTCTCGATATCAGCGAGGCGTTTCCCATACTGCTCGACGGGTGATTGGTTTCAGCGCTGCAGGCAGGATAATAATGGGATTCAACTCGTCACTGAAGGCGGGAAGTAGAACGCACGCACGTCAATTACGTACCTGGATATCAATCCCCTGCGAGATCAACTTGAGCCATTTCCGCCTCTGCAGCCGCAGGCTGAAGGGCGACGGCACGTTGCAGATCAGCTTGCCTGTCTCGAGGTTGTAGATGGGCAGCACGTCGTCGGCGGACGGGGTTTGGTCGTCGACTTGCGAGTGCTCGACCTGGGCGACGAGCTCGGGCGGGAGAATGGATGACAGTGGGGATTGGGCCCAGTAGATGCCAAAAGACCAGTCTCGGGGCCGGATGGTGCTTGTGAGATCTGCCTCGAAGACGCTGCAGGCGATGTTGACCTGGAGTGTGCAGTGAGCTATGCTACATCATGGGAACTGTACCAGGGGGTCCTATATACCTGTTTGAGCGCGTGCGCTATAAGTAATCCTGCGGATCCTGGGTTGGTTCATTCAACAAGATGTCCCGTATGTTGTACAAAATCGAAACAAGTAAGAACTTACCTGCTCCTATGATCAACACGCGCAGAGCTTCTGACTCCGGCATGATTAGTAACCGACGTCGTTCCTTCGACTAAGAAGTCGGGATTGTCGAGTGGGAATATAACTGATAAGGCGCAGAGGAAAAGAGGGGAACATCAACTTCATATACCTTTGGTTTTATGTGCTTACATATATTCCCCGTGCCTGTGCATGTACATGTACGTGTACGTGTATGTGTGCGTGTGTACCTATATGTATGTCATCTTGGGTCGGAAGCACACATGCGTGGTACCTACTAGGCACAGAGGTATTTATCGTTCCCTTTAAAGCCATGACATACATGCACGTTCCGGATCGGAGCTGCTCAGCGGGAGTGGGTACATGTGTAATTGGCCGAGTGCTACAACGGTATGTTATCAAACCTACAATAATCGCAGTTGCCTGCATGCAATGCAAGCACTGCTGCAAGTGGGAAGTGAGAAGTCGAAGTCGAAATGCTTGTGCCTCGATTTATCCTATTAACCGGACCGGCACCTGTGCCGCGTCTGGGGGCAGCCAATCAGATCTGACTCTAAGATAAGCATTATAGTTAGATCGTGGGGTGTCGGATGTTAATCTAGTTGATACAGTAGAGTGGGAGATAGATAATCTCATGTAGAGTACGACTTCAAACTTTGATAGAATAGAATAAAACCCCTCTCCGTTAGCACGACATGAACTGAATCCCCTTTTGTTTCTATGAAAAGCCCACAGAGATTGACCAAGCTATACTATTAGTTTCTCTCCCTTTGGCTTGGTGAATGCCTCAAGGTTTTTTCTCACGGTCGGTACTTGTACCTATTGAATAGTTAGTAGTCTTCTTTAAACTTGGCTTGGGTTGACTGAAGGATTTACAAATGATCAAGCAACTACAAAAAATAAAGAGAAAGAGAAAGAGAAAGAGAAGGGGAGAATCAAAATGTTCCCGAACAAACACATTTTCTTTTTAAGTTCTACAACTCTCCTACTCCATCCTGTATCCCATCCCATCCCACCGGCCCATCCTGTCCTACCCATACCTATGTATGCTGTGTAAACGAACCATGCCAATTACATCATATCCCATCTCATCGCTATCCTATCAATCCACCCATCCATCCATCTATCTCATATTATTTCCCGTCCAACCGCTCATGAAGAAATCAGGGCCCAAAAGAATAAGAATAAAAACAAAAAACAATCTCTAGAAAATATATCCAGTACTAAAAAGCCCCTCCTCCATGCCCAGACCCCGCTCCAGGATTCCCGTTCCCTGGCTTGGGAATATACCCCACAGAAGATTGATCCAGCACAGGGTTCCACGTATACTCGCCTGTGTGCTGAGGCGGCAGGTGATGGAAATCTAGTTGTGCGGGTGCTTGGAGTGACACTTGGTCAGGATCATGGTGCATGACTGGGACAACCATGTCGCTGTTGACAGCGGGAGCGAGCATGTTGTTATTATCCAGCTCACCTGAGCCGGTCGCGCCGAAGAAATGCCACGGCGCATTTGTAGGGTCATACTGGAACCATTCGTTGATGAGCTCCTCAACGCCTGGAGCTGGTGGTTGTGGTTGGCTGTTGACTTGATGTTGTGTGGGAGCTGGAGGAGGATGTCTCTTGATCGGCGACGTGTAGGATTCATCGAAGATGCCCACGATTTTGGCGAGTTGTACTGAAACTTGAATCAGGAAAGTAAAGGTCGGGCATAGTCTAGCTTTGCGCACGGCGTCTAGAGCCTCACGAACAGCGGCTTTGCGGATTGTATCTTCAGCTGTATCTAACTGATCACGCGGTCGAGCAAGAAAATCAAGTGCTAGCACGAGAACGGCATGGTAAAGATAATAAAAGTCTAGCCAAGCGACTCCATCTAGCATGTCGAAAGTCGAAAGCTGATGAAGGTGTATGACGACTTGCCGGGCAAAGTTACAACAAAGATGACTTAGTCTTGATTCTTGGGGGTCTATTCCAGGACTTGTGAGCTTCCAGCCCAGATGGAAGGCTAATTGTGCGCCAACTTTTCGCAAGATGTATGGCCGGCATACGAGTGTCTGGGTATGACGGAACTGGATATGTAGACATAGAACGGCTCTTTGATGTTTCCGTAATGGTGACATACTCTCGAGGTGGAGAGATGGAGGTAAATTTTGGTACCATTCATCTAAGGCATCTAGAAGTTTATTAGCAGCAATTGCTTTCAGATCAGGCTGCAATGGATCATCGGGCCGGTCGTAAATCTCAAATTTAATCCTGATCAAGAGTTTTGTCAATCGAACCGAGTGTTCCAAATACCCAAATGGAACAGATAGTTGACTGATATCCGGTATCTGCTCCAGAGGAAGACTGTCGACCACTGCTTCATTTGGTAAATCCACGTTCATATCTGTCTCATCGATCGATGTAGGTCTTCCAAGCATCATACAGAGAGTATGCTCAAAATTGTACAAGGTCCACCACACTTGACGTCTCATTTCTCTATCGACTTCATCAAATCCTCCCGTCGAGCCTTCGTGGTGAATACCAAGTGCGATGGCCATCCGAGAGGCACAACCGAGCAACATCCATGCACTGTTCCGCTCCCGATTATTGTGTTGGTATAGTTGAGTCAAAAGCAATGCCTGGATGTTCTGGAGGGTGCTGGTATTGATGATGAGATGTATTCGTGGTAGCACAAGTCCCAAAAATCGACGTTGGAGTTCCATGGACTTGTCCTTGTCAGGCTCCAACTCCTGGATTCCAAATACCAGAACAAGAGAGAGACAACCAATCCAACCAGCCTCAACATCTTGTATGAATTTTCTGTCGTTCCATGTTGCGTGGTAGCGGGCCATGAAGGTCGCTGGGTGGAGAACCATGAAATTCGAATGAACCTTTTCAAAGTAGGCGTCCACATACTGGTCAGCTAGAGACCTGGGAGGCAAGAAAGCAGACAGCGGTCTGAGCGGCTGTGTGGCTAAGACTTCTGCTTGAAGAAGAGGTGGAGTTGCAGGAGCTTGGCGTGGTGGGATCCTCTTCCCATTGAAATCACCACTGGTCGTCCACGCAGAGGCTTCTTTCTCTTTGCCTTTGTAGATGGGTGAGAGTTTACTCGGCTGCGATGGTAGCATGGCTGAAGGAGGCCTAGCATCAGGTGGTGCTCCCCTGAGTCCGGCATTGTACTGGGCAACCAGATTCCTGATCTCCAGCACAAATCCAAAGGACGCCGAAGGACCAATATAATGGGATGGCCCACCCTGTGCGTTGGCCACCACCTTCTCGCTGGGGACCTCAGCCGCAGCCTGGGGTATTGCTGGAGTCTCAAAGTAAGAGATATTCTCTTGGCTTGGAGTGCCTGGGTCTTCTTTTATGGCTGGGCTGCGAGCCTGGTTGAGAAGAATATCTTCAGCGCCCTCGTGACTTGGGCTGGGCACCTCGATACCACTCTTCTCGGCAATGTCGTAGAGAACATCGATGTTATCCGTGTCGTGATTTGGATACAGGCCCTTGATCAGGGCATCTAGGACGCGATAGCGGATACTCAGCGTCTCGATACTCCCATAGATGCGCTGCTTTCGTGGCAGGGTGGATTCACACTTGACGCCGTTCTCGATGCACGCTTGGCAGGCCGACTGCTGAGCGGTGCGCAAACATCGCACCCTCCTCTTCTTGCATCGATCGCAACTCACAAGGGCCCGTTTTCGAAGATCCTCTGGAATGCGTCGCTTCTTCTTGGACTCCTCGGCGTGATTCATGAGGCGCCTGTGGCCGCTGAAGCCGGCAACGCGATGGTGGTGTTGGTACGATCTGCTTACGTGCTTCGACAACTTCGATTGGCCTTGGAATTTGGAATGCGGGGAGCAGCCGTAGACAGACAACCGGGTTACACCATTACCTCCGAACCGTATTCTACAATACGAGCGGGGCGGGGCGACTGCGGCATCAACAGTTCGTTCAACACAGCAGAAAGCAACAACAACAAACGATGTAAGAGCACGCCGAGAATGACTGGAAAAGGATGCAGACACGTTGAGAATCGAGAGCCCATCAAGTTAACATGGTTTGGGTTTTAGATGACGCTGTAGCCCCTGGACAGACACGGGCTGGCTTCAACGTCGGTCAGCACCAGATCCAGTAAGAAGTGGACTGGCATATGCTAGGAATAGCTTCACGTGATGAGCGCTTTGTTGTGGTCACTGGGTCGCTGGATGCCGGAGACACGATCCACCGATGGCAGCGAGGTTGTTCCGGTCGCTTAACTTGTGTGTTGCCAATAGCAACTGATGGGATGTAGGTTAGTATTATATATATCATATATATTATCAGGCTCACGTTTCAATCACATCTCACATCACACATCTCTGAACTCGATTTTGGTGGCAGCTTGTAAATTGGCAGATATACTCGGAAATATATAAAGCTTCGCTATAACATGAGACAAGGAATAAAGAGGGACGAAGAAGAAAACAACAAAGACCACAATCAACGATAAAACTAAAAAGGAACTTTTTGCGGCTTGGCTGAACACTTGCGTGTATCCGCTAGGCCAGAAGTTGAAAGAATTGAAAATCTCCCCCATTTGAGCTGTTGCACCGATCATATCCGTCCACAGCCATGTACAAATCGCAGCAGAACATGATCTGGCAAAACTCATCTCCCTCATAGATGATTGCCACGTCGTATGCCTGTCCAACATGTCGAAATTCTTAAAGCCATTGTAAATGGTGCGATATGTCGGCCAGGCTGACTAGTTAGTCGTCGCTTAGTGGCCTGGGAGCCAGGTGCAACCGCGGCCATCCAAGCAGGTAGGCTCCTCGAATCTGTAGCAGTAAGGTCCAGCCATGGGGTCCTTGACTTCGCCCAAAGTGATACGAGGACCAACAGTGCTGAACTCAAGAACGGTGTTGGCATCGACATCGTTACCACCAGCATTGTAAACAACGTCAGTGCCGTAGTAGACATCTCTGCGTGCTGGGTCTTGCTCTTGCCATTGGTTCCAGAGATGGTCCATGCTGGAGTGATGGAGCCAGAATGATGGATCAATGGTTCCTATATTGGAATTGAGAGTTAGTAGGTGGGCAAAGAGGAGAGTTTGTAAAGAATACTAACCTCCGAAAAGATCGTTCATGGTCATGCCAACAGCTCCGTGTCCGGCGACGTGCATAGCGAAGGAGGACATGGGGTTATCGGAAGTGTTCTGGAATGATGGAAGATCAGGTTGAGCAAGAGCGCTGTTATAGATCTCCTGGTTGAGGTTGTTTTGAAGAAGCCATTGGTTCAAGTCACGGTCCAAGCAGCGCTCGACTGGGGTTGCCCAATCCTCAGGGAGACCAGGAAGAGCATATACATCGTAGAAAGATCGGAAGTTGAGAACCATATCGTGGAAAGGACCTCTCATCACACATCCTCCACCAGTGCCGTGAGGAACTCGGCGATCGTTACCGTCTCTCAAGTCAGTGGGCCAACCATTGCCACCGAGACTGGTTGGGCTCTCGTCAAAGATGGTGCTGTTCTCAAAACCGTGTTCAGCGTACAAAGGCCAGTACATGTATGGGACACCGAGTGTCGCGGGGAAACCGCAGCCGTGAAGTGCCTGCTCGAAAAGCCAGACGTGGTGTCTGTGCCAAGAGAAGAAGTTGCCGTTGAAATGAGTGTAGCGAGCATAGTTGATGTGGAGGAAAGCGAAGTCGGAGTAGTACGACTTGGTTGCGCCAACACCTGGGACCACAGAGGGCTTGTCCATCAAGCATTGGACTGCATCGATATACTGTGTTCGCTGGCCCTTCGTGAGAGAGCTCCATTCCTTACGAACGACGGCGCTGGCATAGTTGCAGACTCCAGTCTCGTTTTGGTAGACGACTTCCAAAGTTGTCTCGTTGGGTTGGAGAGGGTGTGCCACCAGAGGGAAGACCACATTTGCGGCAACTGCTGTTGTCTCGTTGGGGTAAATGATAGTTGGGAACTTAATCTCAATTCCC
Source organism: Pseudofabraea citricarpa (assembly GCA_029641185.1). NCBI lineage: Eukaryota > Fungi > Ascomycota > Leotiomycetes > Helotiales > Dermateaceae > Pseudofabraea > Pseudofabraea citricarpa. Next base: position 265,019 of record JAPWGK010000024.1, on the reverse strand, counting down.
TGTGACATATCAGAAGGTGCAAACTGCTTGACGGGGCTTGCAACTGCCAAAGAGAGCAGTGCAGGCACCAAGGATGAGAGCCTGAGGAGAGACATTGTAGCAGATGAAGTTCTGATGTCGATTGATGTGATGATCTGTGAGGCTGGTGGATGATTATTCAAAACTCGGGCCAGTTCATGACTTTATACTTGAACAGCATGTCTACTCTCCTCACCTTGCCTGCTAATTCATGGATCGATCTCGTATGATTGTTGAAGTTTTTCGTACAATCCATCTCAAGTCCGGAGCTCCAAGTCCCATCAACTCGTACGCGAGTTGAAAGTTCAGATGTCCACCATGAACCTACTCCACATTTTAGACTGAGGTAATAATGCAGACGCACATGAACCCACGCCGCATTTTAGCGATTGAGGGAATAATGCAGACATACATACGCAGCTACGGGATGTATATGCATATGCCGGAGCCCCCGGAAACCTACATAACGCTAAATCAACCTTCGAGAAACTACCGACGGCAGTGTGATGCAGCGACATCCAAAATTAAGAGTATGATGCAGAATCAGCCTTGCTAGCCTTGCATGATCAGATGACTTGATATATGTGTGGCAAATTATGGATCAAGTTCTTGTTAATCCTTGTATCGTGCGTTGAGGTTCAAGGTGGAGCACATAGGTGCAGCATCAGGGTCCATCCACTCTCGGAGTCACGGGGAATGTAACCTTGCTTCACTAACCCTAGACCATAACTGATAAGAATTCTCAAGACTCTAAAATATCTGAACAATAATTGAACGTAATAATATGAGATGAGTCTTGGTCCTTAACTCCTTTCGTGGTACTTCTATGTAAGAGTCAAGGTATGAGTGTTAATGCCAAGTAAATATTTGCCGGTTAGCAGAGATTCCTCTTGGGCAATCAATCGTGTGTTCAGGAACTGCACGGACCAGATCAGATCGACGCACATCACCCGGAAAGGGTGCAGTGCAGATACAAAATAGATCTACGTTAACGTGCCACCCCTTGGCACCCAAACTTAAGCTGTCCAGAAGCAGTTCATCAATAGTGACATGTTCGGTAAACATAGTTTACAGGAATGAAAGCGAGCACCAAGGTTTGCCGTCGCTAAACGTGTTCATGCTACAGAAAACTGAGAGTTTGCGGGAGGGAGAAGCCGGAAGTCAAATGAATGTACCTTGAGGATCATGTAGTGAGTCTAACTTCTTGCCAAAGCGGAGAAAAAGATAAAGTTTGGTGAATAGTGTTCTGATAAAGTTCCTTGATAAAGAGAGTAGAATGTTTAACATCAGCCGATAAGAAGAAAATAGATACCCAGGAAATTATTATTTCGCGTGCAAATCGGAGACAAATTCAAGAAAATCTTTTACTTGTTATTTTTTTACTGATTGTAATCATAACGCATACATCTATCATGTGATATCTTTGAATGAGAATAGTCAGAGATTTCAAAGATAGATTGTAAGTAACAGAATAACTCGTTGGTCGATGGCGGAGGATTTTTGTCACAATCACGTGACCAGATAACACCGTTGACAAAATTACCCAGTCAGGAATGCGTTCCCACCTTCTAAGTTCCAACAAGCTACAGGATTACAAAGGAAAGTAAATCTGATAGATTTGTCATCTCAAATTTTGAAACCTAGGCGTTTAGTTTATCGATTATAAAGCGTGACTCGGAGTCCCGGAGTTTAAGTGGGGTTGCCTAATTGAGTTTCTACAGTACACATCCCAAACAAGTTTTCCAAGTCGTACATATAAATCGTTTATCTCCGCTTTACAGGTCTCGTCATTAATCCCTTGAAAACTTTAAATCGTGCATTGTCATACTCCGTTCAAATCCTACATCCCACTTAGTTGTCACTCCGAGTCAGTCCGTAGCTATCATGACTACCCCCGCCGCCGACCGCCCGGCCAAGAACCAACCCTATATTCCTCTGGCCGGTTGTGCCAGTGACGGCTGGTCTAAAGACGATGAAGCAACGGCCACATGCTTCTGTGGCTCTATTCAAATCGCATTCGTAAGTCCATTACCCGACTCGACTGAATCTATTCTATCCTTTTCCTTTTTTTTTTTTTTTTTGGTTTTTAATTAATCTACTCTAATGCGTCGTCTAAACCTGCAGCCAACTAGTGCTCCCGGCCTAGTCGACACCTTCATCTGCCACTGCACTGATTGCCGCAAGCTCACGGCATCCATGTTCGCATCTAACTTCACTGTTGCCGACACCCACGTGAAATATATTCGCGGCCGCGAGCTTTTGAAGACCTTTGGCCAAACAAAGACTATTCCCTCGGGCAAGAAGATGACCAACCACTTCTGCTCCAACTGCGGCACTCTCATGTACCGCGTCGGCGAAAACTTCCCAGGAATGAGCATCATGCGTATCGGTACTGTGGATGATTTCCACTTGCACGAAACCAAGTTGAGACCCAGAATAGAGCAGTTTACCAAAGACCGCGTGGGTTGGTTGCCAGTTGGTGTTGAGGGAGTCATCCAGGTTGAAGGAAGCGCTTATACGTAGATGATGATTCTATTGTAGAATGAAACAAACGGGGGAAGAAAAGTATTTGTTTTTTATTTTTAGTCACAGTAGTCAAAAATCAAGATCCAGCGTACTGGTTGCCAATATCTGTTCTTATTAAGTTCACGTTTGAATCGCTTAATTTAAATCTCCGAGCTCGCTTACGAGATGTTTTTGCAGAAATGAACACGCTCAAGTTACTTTTGATATGATTCTGTGGTAATTATCTGCAAGCTTGAGCACCGGGTTGAGTATCTCCGGGTCACTGGTAGCAATTTTACCAAGCACGGCTTTGATTTTCGCTATAACGTTTTTCTAACAGCCTTTTTAGCTAGGGGAGGGGGAGGGGGGATCTGGAACGCTGTTAGAAGCACATGGTCCACGTGGACCGCTATAACTAAGAAGCAGAGTTTCACCAAAGTCTTGGAGATGCTTCCTCCCTTCAAACAAGCTCACAATTTCCAAACTTTAAAATTTCACACGAAAAGTAACTTCAATAAAAAAAACAGTTCCTTTTTCCGGCCTGAGCAGTTGCTGCTCCAACCTGAGCCGAGCTTTCCAAATGCATCTGTTTGAGTCCCAAGAGATCCCGAGATCTACTAAGCAATTTGGTCAAATTAGAATTTAGTCAATATAGAGCTAGTCGGCAGGGATTTACAAACACTTTGGGACAAAAGGACAGCCAGTGATCCAAAACGGAGGAACAAAGAACCAAGGAAAATCTAAATCTAAACCAAGTCTGTTAGTTTCCAACCGAGTGCCTGATAAAAGGTATAAGGTATACTAACAAGTTTCAATGATGTCTTCTGCTGCACCCGCGTCCCATTGAGCATCGCCCGACCTTTCTTCGGCCTTTGTTGCAAGTTCGCAAACGCTTGCCTGATATGTTTCGGCTCCACTGGCATTCTTCCCTCAGCGGCGAGATCAAACAATCCTCCTTGTGCCACACTCTTCCCCGAATTCCCAATCCCAAAGTCACTATTCTCATTCTGATTCTTCCGGATATCCTCTTGATCCTTAACCATCAACGCCTCTTCTGTAATCCTCTGCACCATCTCGCAGATCAGAAACCCAAGAATATCAACCACATCTTCATTAGCCTTACATTCAGCAATGACACCAATTCCAGCCCATTCCTTGAAACGCTTGGCTTTTCTCCTAGTGAAAGAAGCTTGTCGGTACTCAGACCAAGTCATATACTCATCCTTTGTCATATCCTTAGTTCTCTGATCTTCTTTTCGGAGTCGTTCAAGAGTCGCCCGATCCATTTCGTCTTTTTCTTCTTTGAAATCCATGGGTATAGTCTGATTGTAGAACGAAGAAATATCCCACGGTAGCGGAACCATCTCTTTCTTGACTTTACTGGCAACTTCGTCAGTAGTTTCAGTTGCCCCTGGGTCTTCTGTAGCAATGAGGTCCGAATCAATGTCTTTATCTTCATCCTTTGCGTTCTTTCGGAGATCTTTCCATGCGAGAAAACTCTGGACCCGGGAGACTTTGGGAAAATCATGGCGGAATTGAAAAATCAAGTCGTTGTTGGTTACAAAGCGAGAAGCACGACGGGCGGCCAGATCATTGGCTGTAGTTAACTAATATGTCTGATTTAGTAGTTGCAGTACAGTTGACCGTAGGGAAAATTACCATCTCGACAACTTGGTTGCGAACTATTTCTTCGATCACCATCAGAGTTTCAGTGGAGGCCTCGGATGTCTCGCCGGAAACAAACATCATCTGTTTACATACTTTGTAAGCTACTTGGAACGATGACCTTTGTTTTCAATGTTATATTTTATGCGAGCAGTGACTTTGATGTCTACGTTGAAAATTGACAAGAGAGTAAAAAGTACAGCGATCAAGAGAATTCTGGACTGAGAAGGCAACTTTCTTCTGCTTAAAGAGCTCTGACGAAAATTTCTGGTTTTATTTCGTATCAAATCAGAACCTTTCTACTCACTTGCTGGATCTCCTGCTTGAATTGTAGTCCACCTTTATCCGTCATTTTGATAGCTCGGTACGTCTTATTTGCAGTCGCAAAAACGGTAGAAGTCAGCTCTTTAATTGTAACTGAGGATTTGAAATATCATATTCTGTTTGTTGAATGATAAACATAAGAACAAGAACATGTTCAAATTTCAGCTGTAAGTTATGATAACATCTCGATCAACGTACTTCACCCCTGTTCAAGCAGGCATCATCGCTTACTTGCAGCCAATCTCCTGAGAGTCTTATCCATAATTGGTTAGCTACCGAACAGCGTAGCAAGGGGCCACTAAGCGGTACTGCGGAGGAATTTCAAGCCGAACTTTTCACCGATTAAGACGATAGCCCCCAGATTTCCCAGATTTCGAACTCGTTTCCTTACCATTTGCTCCCAACCACGTGCCTATCACTGGAATGAAAATAAATACTTGAATAATTAAGATTCTAGCTTTGAAGAAGAAGTGAGACTGGGCAATAATCTTGAAACCATTCAAAATACAAATAAACTTTTTTAGGGATAAGCAGGGTAATTTGAGGGTGTGTTGCGTCAGAGTAAGGCACCGATGCTGACTAACCACACGTTCAAAGGAAAGTCTCGCGTGAGTACCACTATAATCTTGGACAATGATTGACCCTACAAAAGTCCATTTCCGTATTTAAACCTGAGCCATTGCTACGCTAGCCTGAGCTAATACCTGAGTCCTGAGAACGCTAGATCAATAGAGCCATCAAGCTAGCCACGTCACCAGCCAACCAAACCGAAGCATTTGAGCGTAATCCTGCAGACTAAAATGTTTAAGATCCTAAAATGTTCATTTTTAAACTAGCGGGAACACTAATTGGGCTATGGGAATAGGGATTTTGGCTAAAATGCTTTGATCCTGCTTCTAAGAAAGGAAGGATATTAAAAATCTCTAGTAGGCTTTTAAATATGCTAGAGACTTAAGGGCCTTAGATACTCCGACGGCTGGTTGTAATATTACAGCGCAAAATGGACCTTAACAATGTTTCATCTAGTGCTAGGTGACTGCATTACAAATTTTACTTCAATTTAGTAGTACTAATTTCACAGCCATTCTAATATATTACATTTCTCATCAGTTTTTATAGGGCCTAGAGAAAGTCTAGGGCAAATCAGTTGGTTTAAACGACGACTCGTGGGTCTAAGAGGACTCTTCATAGGGACTTCTTTTAGCTTCCTGCTTTGACTTCATCCAGATTTCTCATCCAGATTGCAGTGCCACACGTTTCCATATATCTTGCTCAAGGGGGTTTGTGCGATTTCTCCATTACGCGTGTTTGGTAATGATGGAAGCTTGAAGATTGGCCTTGTCGAAATCCACCGAAGACTGCCCTGCATTTGCAGAAGCAGTGAAACCACCTCTAATGTTTCCCATGTCTTTGAGATATCTTCACAAATTTCTTCGACTTGGAGCTGGATAAAAGCAAATAAATGAGACATGCGTGCTGCTAGCTCCAACTCGTGGTTGAGCCTGTCGGGTTTAATGCAGTCTAAAATCTGCAAGTAGGGCCTGGTTGAAAAAGGGACGAAAGAGCAAAGGTTTGAGAGGGAATTTTTCTCGAAACGCAGACCTCTTTCAACACCTCGACTCTGGAGTGATAGCGTGCGATATGTCTTCAATAGCCAACAAATAAACCCATTTCGTGATGGCCCTAGAAAATTCCAATTGAGAATAATGAGTATGGAATATCATTCACTTCTTATTCTTATCTAGTCTATGTTTCTGATACAATCTGTGTCTTCTCTACTCGTTAATTTCTCTTCAGCCATTAGTTGCTGACCCATTTCTTCAGCCATTGGAAAAGGAATTGCTGTACATATCCATCCTTGATGATGTTTGGTGGCTGTCGCAGGATGGTGCTGTCCCGCAGCACGGCTTTTGTGTCGAAAATGATCCCGCCAGCTTTGGAACCATTGATACTGTCTCCATTGACACTGGTGCCATTAGTACCGTTGGTGCCGTTAGTGCTGGTACCATTGATGCTGGCGTTATTGGCAATGGCTTTGTTTGCGGATATATAGCGCTGTTCAAAATGTTCAAGCAGCTTCACGGCCGGGTTCTCCTATAAGCCGGAATCTCGTCGTCAGTAAACCTGATTTGATAAAGTAAATGAATCCAGGGAATGATTTAGAAGTTTACAAGTCTTGACTCCAGAGTATGTGACATTTTTGAACTTCCAACTCAGAGGAAATGGTAAAGTAGAATTCAAGCATACCTTCTCATTGCCGCCTGACGCACTTTCCCGTAGGCTCTGAAGCCAATCTCCGAATGGCACCGGCTCAAACTCGAGACCAGCTTTTGCCAACTCTTCAAGTAATTGTTCCCAAGGGAATAAATGTGGGTTGGTCATGTTGTAGATAATGGGTGGGTTAGTGCTGTTCAAAGCGCAAGGTTTGGGGCCCGCTTGTAATTTCTGGTCTAGTTGTATAATGGCCGTTGCTAACGTGTCGACGGGAATCCAGGAACAGTCCTCATGCAGGATTGGCAAGGTCTTCATGGTCAATGCTGATCGGATCATGGACGGAACGAACTCGCCGTCATTCCAGAAGCCGTGTTGCCTGTCGCCAACGATCTGTCCAATACGCAGCACGTAGCTTCGTGCTCCTCCGCGTGCAGCATTGAGAACCATATGCTCTGCTACCAGCTTTGATTGGGCATATCCCATAGGCAACGCATGGTTGAAGTCCACTATCGGCTCATCTGGAATTAAGGCCGGTGCTGGGGTGTTCTCGGCCGTCGATATGGATGAGGCAAACCAGAGGCGCGCTGGTTCCGAGTGGTAGACAGAAAGCGAAAGTTGCAAGAGGTTTCGCAACCCGGCCAAATGAGCTTCAAAACTCTGCAGATGAATGTTAAAGTTGACAGGCCAGGCCAGATGAACAATAAGCGAGACTTCGCCTCTGAATTGCTCCATCATTTCCTTGCCGAGCCCCAGGTCAATTTGGGTGGGGTCAGCAGTGAGAGCTACAATTTTGGACTTGCTAGATGAATCGAGTTCAATGCCACGTTCCTTCAACGAGCCGAGCACTCTGCCCATTGGGTTTTGTCCACGGACAAAACAATACACCTTTCTGACGTTGTGGCTGTTGACCATTTGGGCCAATGTGTGTGCACCCAGAGAGCCAGTGGCCCCCGTTAGGATCTATTTCTGCTTCAGTACGTGCACATTTATTCCAAGAAGGGAGAGGGGGAACAACATACCACAGTCTCTCCAAAGCTGGAATACTTTTCAATCAGCTCTCTCATCAGTGGTGTTCGATCTACGTGATCTATGTCACTATCATCACCATCCTGGCCAAGTGAGAATAAGTATTTCGCAAGCGTCTTGACATCTCCGCGTTCGTAAACAACATTGCTGCTCAATTGTTTGCCTTTCAAGTCGAGGGTCTTCTGAATAACTCGTCTGATTTGGATAGCCCGGAGACTGTCAACGCCGGCGCTGAAGAAATCCAAGTCTATCGAGTCCAAAGGACTGCCCATAATTTCCTCGTACGTGGTTTGCAAAAATGTTTCGATTCCCGCGAGATCGAGCTGTAGGGTACCCTCATCTTTTCCATCATCATAAAGCTCATCAATCTTATCCGCAAACTGTCGGTACACCTGTGCACGGATGATGCTACCCTTATCCGTTTTGGGATACTCAGTGTTTGCCGGCAGGATAGTGACCATGTCTTTAAGAACTTGCGAAAATCCCTCAGCCCGTGAGTTGGCGTCCACAATAGAGGGCCACACAGCGTCAAGAAAATCTTTGTCCGACAAGTCGTCAGAAGCTCTGAAAATCAAAACACCTGGGATAGCTCGGTCTACGCCGACAACAACAGCTTCACGTACAAGATCTTCTTGTCGAATACGGCCTTCGATTGGAAGTGGCAGAACTTTCTCTCCATTGCTCAAGGTGACACGATCATCAAGGCGAGTGACATACTTCCAAGTGTCCTGGATGCTCGGATGTGGAATAAAAACATCCTTCGAATGCCATGGGCCTGAAGCGTCCTCTGAATTGGATACAAATAGTCCGGGGTGGCTCTTTAGATACACGGCCTCGAAGTGGCCATCGCCCATCGGTTCCATATAGATAGAACTTCTGATATTAGAATAAATTCGGAGGTAGTTCCATGAGTCGTCTCCTTCATCTCGGCGCATAGTGTCACCAAGAAGTCCGGCTTCGGTACTAGTTTCGGTGAGCTTTTATTTCAGAGCAGTTTTGAAATGCTATTACTTACGTTCCAAAAACAACACCAAAGTTAACCCCTTCCTGTATCAAACGATCTCCAAGCTCATCTGGAGTTCGAGCACCTGCTGCGGTCACAATCTTTGCTTTCTTCAAGTACGCCATGGCTCGTGGGTGCTCGACTAAGAGCCCCAGGGCATACGGAACGGCGTGGATCACTTCGGGTTGCGTTGCTTCTATAGCGGCCATGAGATTATCTGCGGTCAAAGGCAGAGTAGCGCTCAGCAAATTTGCCTTTTTTGCCCAATACATTGCCTGCAGCGTTGTGGATAGTCCATACATATGGTATAGTGGAAGTGCGCCAAAGTTGTGCATCCCAGCTCCCTGCACTGGATGGGTTAAGACATTCTTGTGCGTAAGGAACACAGGCTTTGGCAACCCCGTCGATCCAGAACTGTGCATAACGAGACCGATCTCGTTAGTCTCTGTTTCCCGATCAAACTCCCGTACAAAAGGCAACTCATTTGACGGGCGCACACGCCCATATTGCGCCCGTGTCGGAACTAGTACTGTCGTTATGGGAATCTCTTGGCCAACCGCTGCAGTAGTAGCGGCAATCTGTTGGGTGTCACCACAGGTGATAATTTTGGAATTAGTTTGCTTTAAGATGTTGATAATAGCCACCGGGGGCAGTCGGAGGGAGATGCAGAGAACAGTATAGCCTAGACGACTAAGGGCAAAGAAAGTGACAAGAAAATCGACATTGGATGGAGCAAAAATGCCAACAACCTCTCTTGCATTCTTGTGATATAGGTCAGTCAAAGTTCATAAGACTCATTGAATGAACACTTTGGGAAGTCTTACAGGTTTCAGGCCCGCTTCAATGTAGTATTTGGCAGCATTATCCACAAACTCATCGATTTGCTGACCAGTAAAGGTTTCGTAGTCATCCACGTTATCTTCATTCCTGGGGTACCCCAAGATGGGGGCTGGGGGATTGTCGGTTGCGCGATAACGAATTATATCGTCCAACACCTTAAGTTCCCCATAGGTCTCATAGAGATGCTGAACACGTTCTGGAGTAAGGTGGGCCATTGTGATTTGAATGACAAGAAAATATGGTCTGTGTTGACATCAGGAAACCGACTTGACTCATATACAGTAGGGTTTTGTGATTTATAAACTCAATGTCCGTTAAGCTTCCGGAGTTTTCTTGGCATATGTACGATTCTATGTATATATTTAATGCGGGTTGAAACTAACTTTCCATATCGAACAACTACTCAAGAAGAGGCGCGGAGATGCAGTTTTGCGCTCTTTAAATTCCGCTTGCCCCTTTGGACGAAGGAGTTGCGGAGCCTCGCTTACTCACGGAATCAACTGAATCGCCCACTTTTGCCTCAATTGGGCATTGTAAGGGTGCAATGAGATGTATATTACTCGTGTCATCCCACTGCGAGACTTAGAATTTTTAAACCTGTTCTGTCTTAAAATTGAAGTATTTGTTTTTTTACTCGCAGTTCTTCCAAAGGAAATCGACTTTACTCTCACTCGCCAGACCCCAATATGCCTGCTGCCCAGCTCCCAACTCGTGCCCTGGGCCGTAATGGACCACAAATTCCTGCCCTTGGCTTAGGTCTCATGGGTCTCAGCAGTAAGTCATCCGCAAATTGAAGTTAGAGAAAGTAAGATACTGAGTATATTAGCTTTCTACGGAACTCCCCCTCCAGATGAGGAGCGCTTCGCGTTCCTTGACCGAGCTTATGAGCTTGGATGTGTGCATTGGGACTCAGCTGCCATGTATGGCGATAGCGAAGTTCTGTTGGGCAAATGGTTCAAGAGAACAGGAAAACGTAGCGAGGTAAGAAACCATAATTTTAAGAAAGGACCTCTGTTCTTACACTTAGACAGATTTTCTTGACCACTAAATTTGGTAACTTCGTAACCCCAGAGGGTGGTCGTGAGATCCGCAATGACGCAGATTATATCCGAGCATCCGTTAAGGAAAGCTTGGAAAAGCTTCAGACCGACTACATAGATCTGCTTTACTGGTATTTTAACCACTTTCACATGATGATCGGAAATTTTGTATTGACATAGAATTTTCTAGTCATCGATTCAGCGGAAAGACGCCAGTCGAGGAGATTATTACCACTATGAAGGAGTTTGTTGAGTATGTTGTACCTCTTCCTGTGCTCTCTGCTTGACACTAATATTTTTCAAGTGCCGGAAAAGTCCGTTATTTGGGTGTAAGCGAGTGTGGTGTTGACACTTTACACCGAGCTGTGAAGATCCACCCCATTCAGGCGTACCAGATCGAGTACAGCCCATTCTCCATGGACATTGAAAAGCCAGAAGTCGGACTGCTCGACGCTTGCCGTGAGCTTGGTATCGCAACTGTCGCCTACTCTCCACTGGGCCGTGGTATGTTGACTGGTCAGTATAAGTCCGTTGACGACTTTGGCGAGGGTGATTTCCGTCGCACCATCCCCCGTTTCTCAACAAAGGAGAACTTCGACAAAAATCTGGCACTTGTAAACAAACTACAAGATATGGCCACCAAGAAGAATTGTACTTCGGGCCAGCTGACACTTGCTTGGATGATGAAGCAGGGTCTCGATATCTTCCCTATCCCCGGCACTAAGAAAATCAAGTATTTGGAGGAGAACATTGGAGCTTTATATGTAACTTTAACCGATGAGGAGAGTGCCGAGGTTCGAGCAGCTATTGATAATGCTGAGGTGGTTGGAACTAGAGTTGCTGAGCACTTGATGGGTGCCCTTGTGATGGACACACCTCAGCCAAAATTTCTTTCCAACTAGTGTAATAGGCACATAGTCTGATATCTTACTGTCAATTTCTTTATATACACACAATATAGATCCATTCTAGATTTCTCACTTTCTGCACACAAGAATCTGGCTACATGTATTTGGGTAAGGTCAGATGACAAATCATTTAAAATCCGAAAATAGGTTGACATTATGAATACTCTCTACTTAATCATCTGTTCTTTTAAATGGATATATTCAAATAAGCTGTACTGATGGTAGTCAGAGATCTGGTTTAAGATAGTGTCGATACACCCGGACTACCACGTAGTGCGAGTGATCGAGGGGTGAGCTGGTAGGTAATATTGGTGATTCTATGGATAAACCGTAGGGGTTCCTGAATATGTACAGGTTGAAAGAATTCACTCAGTCCAGTCACATGGTATATCAGGTGATTATTTCATATGATACTACCAGCAGATAGGGATACGATGTATTGGCAGCAGGTGTTAAGCATTAGGATATCAGTTTAGCTTTCCTGTCAATTGCGATTTACTTTTTTAGCCGATGTAAAAGCGAAGATCCATTCGATCACCTAACTCAAATAAAAGGTTCCCTGAAGTCATTGCCCGGATTAAGCTCAAACAGTTAAGGAAGTTCAACCGCTAAGTTCTAGTTGGTCGATAGCAATCCGGCTCTGCCTAAACAGTGCCAACAAGTCCGAGAATTAAGCGAGTTTAACGACATCCCTTTTAAAACACGTTTTTCGGACTATCCTCCCGTTGCAGTATTCAGCCGCCACCCACGATCCGCACTGCGTACTGCAAGCTGCAAGTAACCCTAAAGCGGGATCTTTCGGAGACAACCTACCGGAGCTAAGTTTAGATTCCGGGGCTCCGGAATAAGAAAAGCACAAGCTTTGGGAAGGCGCTTTGTCGACGTAGGGCAAAAGGTAGTGTTGGCTATGACGTGCTGATCATTGGCGCGTATGTAACTCCGGTGATTTGACAGATCGGAGAGATTTCCTCACAGTAGGGGCGACTTTCTTTCATAAATGGGATTTCTAGACTCTACTGCCGGCCGGAGATAGGACCTGTCAGATACTTTACTTGAGACGTTGCCGGCAACCTTATCTTTGCTACCAATAAGAGGAATCAGGCTGGGTAACGTGCGTGAGCTTATGAGCGTATGAGGATGGGATAGTACCTCTGATTAAAGTTTTGCGATAATTAAGCGACCAGGTAGAAGCCCGAAGAATCTTCCTTTCTTCTACGCTTAGGTAACTTTGGAGGCTCCTTAAAATGCTGAGTCAATTAGAGATTGGTTTTTTTTTGTATGAATAGACTCAGTTAGACCAAGATCAGTACGGAAGAGCTTGAGAGGGTAGAAATATTAGAAAAGTCATTTCCTCTTGGTCGTAGGCAAATCGTTAGCTTTACTCAAGCAAAAGCACCAACATATTGTTAGGTGAATCAATCTCAATACGCTTATAATAATGGGCCCTACATGACTCGGTAGAAAGGTCTTCGCGTTATAGGCTGTTAGGCTATTAGGCTGTTAGGCTTGATTTTGTTTCGTATAATCACCTCAAATATGTGCATCGTTGCGAATGGTGCAGCCTCTAGTGAGACATACGGAGATAGGACTCAATCCGTATGATGTTGATAGGCTGTAAATACCTCATATGAGATTTGCTCCGGTTTCCCGGCCCTTGTGTTGCCATTATCGTAGAATCTATTGAATCGTGTAAACGGATTGATGTAGACGGATTCATGTAAACAATGTGCAGATTGCATGATGCCAAGATATCATTGTTATAAAGGTCAAGAAGGTATGTTAGCCCAAGAAGAATGACAGTAGGTTAGATACCGACAATTATAATTAAGGCATATCCAGGTTATCGTTTGACTGAGTTACTTTTAAGTCAATAAGCCTACCGATTCCAACAATGTCTCAAGCATCCGCCCCCAGCCATGATATTCTGCCTCCCTTCCGGTTCGAAACGGCAGTAACAGATCGCTTAGTTCATTTAATTCCAGATGAACTTGCCAGAACTGTTCCAGAGCATTCCCTCTTCGCCTATCCTAAGACCAATTTGCCGCAGGATGGTTTTGTAGAAGTATCCGCTAAGCGCTTTGCCAATGCGATAAACAGGACAAGTTGGTACTTGGAGTCTTTGCTTGGAAAGGCCCCAGAGGGGTTCCCAAGTGTTGGGTATATGGGAAGTAGTGAGTTCAACCAAACTATGGGATCGATTGATGTTCACGTTATTGACTTGGTGAAGGCGATATTAGATATTTTCTTTTTATGTTTGGGGCAATAAAAGCCGGATACAAGGTTGGTTGATCCCAAGGACTTTTTGTTTTGCATTCTAAATTTCTAATGATCTTTTAGATGTTATTCCTCTCCCCTCGAAACAGCGTCGCAGGCCATCTCAACGTCCTGGAAAAGGCGGACTGCAATATATTTCTGACTGGGCGAAACACCCATGCTGAACACATTCTTATCCAACGAGCCATGAGGACGGCTACTGCGCCAGACCTCGAAGAGCTACTAAACGAAACACCTGTTGAGATATACCCATACACAAAGACCTTTGCTGAGGCACGAAAAGACCCATGTCTCGTCCTCCATACAACTGGCTCAACTGGGTTGCCGAAGCCCATTACCTGGAAACTAGAAATTTTAAGCACATATGAAGCTTGGAGAACAATTCCCTCGATAGATGGCCACGTGCCAATGACTGAGGTCTACCAAGAAGGTCGGAGAGCATACAACTCCATGCCGCTATTCCACACAAGCGGCCTGAATACGGGCATCACTATGTCTCTTCTTCTTGGCGTAACGACTGTTTTTGGTTCAGCAAGCGTCGTGCCCCATGCTGGCTACGCAGATGAAATGCACAAATATGCAGATGTCGATGTATCTATCGGCCCCCCATCGATTTACGAGGAACTAAGTCATGATCCCACATCACTCGAGCGTCTACACAACCTTCGCTATGTTCTGGTCTGTGGCGGTAAGCTTTTGCCTCCTGATTTCATATTTTAAATGACTTGCTAATTTTTTAAAGCACCCCTTTCACAAACAGCTGGTGATATAATATCCAAGCAAACCAGAGTTATCTCAAATTTTGGAGCAACTGAGACAGCTGTTCTACAAAGATTGGCCCCCTCAATCGATGATTGGGCTTATTTCTACTGGCATCCCAGTCACTCCGGTATCGAATTACGAGAGTACATGGATGGTCTATATGAGCTATTCATTGTGCGGGATCCTAAGTTGGATCTATACCAGGGTATCTTCAGTACTTTCCCGGATCTCCAAGAGTACTCTATGAATGACATCTACTCGAAGCACCCTGACCCCGCCAAACAGTTTTTGTACAAATGGAGAGGACGAGCAGACGATGTTATTGTACTCAGCAATGGAGAGAAACTCGCTCCTGCACTCATGGAAGCAAGTCTTCTGACTAGTCCACTGGTGAAGGGTGCCATGGTGGTTGGTCATGGTGAGTTTCAACCAGCAGCACTTATCGACCTGGGTGAAGCACCGCCCGCTTCTCCGATTGAGCGCCACGCCATTGTGAGAGATCTAGTGCCAGCTATCACCGAGGCAAACAAGCATGCACCTGCACATGGTCAACTTGACCCGTACCACATTTTATTTGTCGATCCAAGCCGGCCTGTGCACTATCTCGGTCAAGGCAAAATCCAAAGACGTTTAACTTTCCAGCTATACGAGCAGGATTTCAAGCAGCTTTATCTTGCAGCTGATGACTTCGACGAGCAGCTGGGCCTGACTCTTGGTGATATTGGCGACATACCCAAGGTCGACTTTAGCGATCGACTTAGCATCAGGAAATGGCTTGGGGAGCTTATTGCTGAGACTGCTGCGCTTCACAATCTTGAGGGAGACGACGCATTCTTCGAGGCTGGCATGGACTCCCTCCATGTAATTCGACTCGTTCGAGAACTCAAATTTCAAGCCAAGATTGCCGGAGGAAAGTTTCTCACCCCCGAGGTACTTACTCATGGTGTGATTTACTCACATCCTTCTTTGAACGAACTTACAGCATTCCTTTTCAAACAAGCAGACTTGGCACCGCGGGGTATTGATAGTGCCTATCAGAGTGATGCGTCTGATGACGAGAATAGCAGTCCAAAACGCATGGAGGCGCTACTGGCAAAATATGTTCAGACTCTCCCAATAGCGAGCAAACCTCGGCCACACCCTGTCACCCAAGGGCAAACCGTACTCCTCACTGGAAGTACTGGCTCTCTAGGCTCATATCTACTTGACGAACTAAACCGAGATCCAAATGTAGAGCATATCATTTGTCTCAACCGTAGTGCTTCTGCTGCTGAAAAGCATCAAGAGTCTGGGCCTCCACGAGGGCTAGCTCCGCTCGATCCGAAACGAGTCGAGTTTTTCAAGGCAAATCTTGCGGACCCTCAGCTAGGACTTGGACATGAAGTATATGGTCGACTTTTGAACACTGTCACCCATGTCATTCGTAAGAATCCCTCAATATTTCCTATATAAGCGTAGTGACACTAATTTATCATTTTACAGACTGCCAATGGCCAGTCAATTTCAACTGGGCCCTCTCCTCTTTCAAACCGTACATTGAGGGTGTTCGGAACCTTGCTCTACTAGCTGCAAGTTCGAATCACAACGCATTCGTACTATTCGTGTCGAGTGTCGCGTCTGTTGGTGGATGGAAAGCTTCTGGCGATGTTCCAGAGGCACCTATTCATGACCTCACAGCGGCAGCCAATATGGGCTATGGTCAATCGAAGATCATAGCCGAGTGCCTCCTGGATAAAGCTGCTGAGATATCAGGTGTGCGTGCAGCAATCTGTCGAGTGGGAATCGTGGCAGGACCAGTGGAAAAATCACAGGGCATGTGGAACAAACATGAATATATTCCTTCGGTAAGTCCATATATCACACCTTCATCCAATATAATGACTCCTTGCTTACATATGTTTTCAATATCAGATCATTGTTTCGTCAGCTCACTTAGGGGTATTCCCGGAAACTTTCCCTTCCCGGGATCACATCGACTGGCTGCCAGTGGATAAGCTTTCAACAATCCTAGTAGAGATTCTTTCATCGGCTTCTCAACTGTCACCCGATCATCTAGATGAAGGTCTTGCAGATGTCGTAGATGATGGATCCACCACCCTGCGAGCTAAAACTTACCACGTTGTCAACCCACATGGCGCTTCATGGAGTAACGACCTAGCTGCCGATCTAATGGCCTCTTACCCGAATGGCCTTGTGCGGCCCGTGCCGTTTGGAGAATGGTTGGAAAAACTAAAAGCCAGTGTAGAAGAGGCTGAGAATGATGGAACTGTCGACGTGGAGCGCAATCCGGCCATGCGCTTGGTAGACTTCTATACTGGGGCTGCCTCCGTAGACGCTGAAAAGGGTCGCCGGCGATTACCGACAGCGCAATCTGAGGGCGCAAGCAAGACACTCCGTGATCTCGGACCACTTACTCGAGGCTGGTTGGAAAATTGGATGGTGCAATGGGGAGTCAAGTCCGAGTAGGAAGTGGTATTTACCTTTCTTACGACTTGACCAAGAGCTTTCATGTTATTGTCGTTTAATAGACCAGGTGTCGATTCTTGTTTTCATTTCCATTATCAAGCTATCATTACTAAGAGCTTAGACTTTCATATCGGTCGACCTCTTTTCCGATTTCTTTTATTATTAGAGTAATTGCTTTGTTCTCCAGATTGCAATATAGATTTTCTTATCACTAAAGCTTACCTTATCATTATCACCGAATTTCACTTGAGCTTGAAACTTTAATTGGTACTGCTCGCCTTCTCTGTAGCAGGGTTACTACTTGAAGAAAGGAATCTTAAATTGCTCAATGTTGAGATAAACGCTGATAACTTGCCTAATCCCAACTTAAAACGGGGCTGCGTAAAGCTAAAACCGCTGTGGAGTTTCTGTTCTATATCTATTATTTTTCCCTATGAGAAATAACGGATTTTTTGAAGCTCATCGCCTCTATAATATCATGTTACGCGATGTTGCTTTTAAACATATTCTTCTTGAGTAAAAGGCACACTTATTATATTCAAATTAACATTCAACCTAAAAGCAAGGATCAGGTTTCTGTTTTACAGCCACAGTTCTAGATGACGTAGAGTATGCTTTCGATGCGAGACTACAAGATGAACTGGCCTAAGTATCGCAAAGACTAGACTTTCTTTGGTAAGGAGCATGTAATCGACGTAATGAACACCCGATACAGCTAAACATTACTTGCATGAATGTCGCTTCATCACCAGGACCCCAATCAGAATTGATTCATGACAGTCAATTGCGGGGCATATATGCAAGGTCCCGATAAGGTGACGGTAGTGATAATTGCTCGGGCAATCAGCCACAAGCGCTACAGGCCTGCCATCAATGCTATGTGGGTGAAGCCAGAACTGAGCACTCCAACATGAAAGATCGTCACCAAATATTCCACTTTGATAGCATATGCATGTGCCATAATTTGATACTCGCAACGCAAGATCTGCTTTGCTAAAGTGCAATCCTCTTGACTCCTGAGATTAATTCAGGCTTCAGCTCAGGCACGCGGAACCCCCGGCAGCCAGTGGGCCCGGCAATAGGACAAGCTGGGCCAACCCCATCCTCGCTGCTCTTTGCTACTGTAACGAAGCGCATACAATTACATCTGCACACTAAATCCCTCGCCGCGATTGAGTCCAATCGGTCGTATCAAGAGCTAGAACGTGGGTTACCGAGCGGGGTAAGATGAGTTGGCCAAGGAGTACTGCCGAGGAGGACAATACACCCTGCCAGGCACACCCAATCATAATTCATCGTCAAACGCACATGGGCGGGCGAGAAAACCAATTAAGCTTAAGGGACGGGCCAAGCGACCAGATTGTATTCCCATACTGTACACATGATATGCCCACAGATAGAAATGCATACGAGAGAGGCAGGTTGTTCTTTGAGTTGATGTTCTTCCTTGTTTGTCTTCCAAGGTTGTACGCTATGGTCTTCTCTACTCCAGTCTATATAAGCTCTTGCTTTGTCTCAGTTATTAGGGCAGCATCTGTTCCAGTGCAACATTCTTTTCAAGTTCCATAGTACACGGGCGAGTCAGTCATCCCAAGAGCACCGCACATAAGCTTTTGTTCCTTCAATATACTTCAAAATGAAGTTTGACGCCTCTCTCGTGCTTGCTCTGCTCCCGGCTGTTCTAGCACGTCCAGCTAGCGATGTGGACTCCAAAGTCTTGGTCCGGCAATCCGCCAATACCGTCACAGACGAGCTCTTGTTCAGCATCACCTTGCCAGCTTTTACCGCTCGTCGAAATGCTCAGAACCCATCTACTCTAGATTGGTCATCAGATGGCTGCACTTCATCTCCAGACAATCCATTCGGATTCCCATTTGTGCCAGCTTGCAACCGCCATGACTTCGGTTACAATAACTACCGCCTCCAGACACGCTTCACGGAGTCTGCCAAGTTGCGTATTGACGACAACTTCAAAGCCGACTTGTACTACCAATGTACTTCGACAAGCGCAACTGGAGTCTGTCGGGCTCTGGCTGATGTGTACTACACCTTTGTGAGAGCATTTGGCGGCGATGACGCGACTCCTGGACGAAGAGATGTTGATTGGATTGCGGAGTATGAGAAGGCTGTCGAGACATATGATCAATTGGTGGCAGAGGCACAGGCTACTGGAGAGCTACCAACACTTGACTAGATTAACGATGGTGAACCGGTTTTTGATTTCATGTACATATGGAGGATAACAAAAATTCCACGAAGTAATAGGCTACCCCACTTAAGCCGAAAGGACAATGTAAATAAATTAAGTGGTACTGGCGCAAAATTCTCAGTTTATCCCATATGGGGAAACTTTCCATCGATTTTTCAGTGTAGGGGCTATCATTACAAATTCAGCCTTCAAGTGAGTGTTTAGAGATTTACAATCATAAACCTCGTCTGGGTTTCTAAGAGAACGAACATGTCTCTTTATTATATTGACTTGAAGTAAAATCCAAGCTTGGCCTATGCAATCTAATTTTATTAGCATGTGAAAGGCTGTTTGGTAATAGAGAATAGATGCAAAGCGAAACCCCAACGACCAATTTGATAAGGGACGATGAAGATGCGGCGACATCTCGGTTTATGCTTAATTTAATTATGTTTGAAAATGCAACTGGATTGTACAGACTTGAAAAAGCCATCTGCCTACCAGATATTGTTTAGGTATGACACTTTCCAAAGCCTATGCTTAAACCCCATCCAGCTTGTTAGAAATAAGGTGAATGAATAAGACAGGAGCTCTTATAATCTTATAGTAATTGCTATAAGTCGCTATTCGGAACTAGGTTCAATTGAGACAATGGTATTACACAATACTCTATCGCTTTCAGGCATCTTTCTCTACAATACCCTTTTCTGCTTGTAATATTACTCGATAGTAGTTTATGTATTTCTTTTGGGTGCATCTTCTTCATAATAAATCCTTAAATAGCTTGTTGAGTTCAAGAAGCAGCTTAGGTGGATCGATATCAAAAGTCTATCTTGTTTATATTGTTTATATTTGGATGAGGTTTCGTTATATCATGTCTATATTCCGCTAAATCTCCCATTTTCCGAGGCCACTTATTTATTCTGGCACCAAAACTGCTCTGTAGTAGACTTGGCCCTTATCGAGCTTGTCTAGGGCATCCTTAATTCCCTCCTCGGTCATTGGGAACAACTGTACGATAGGTTTGATCTGGTGAAGTGCTGCGAACTCCAGCATCTGTCGGTGCACACTGCGCACAGCGACGAGCGATCCCTGAACCGAGATGCCCTGGAGAATGAGCGGCATGTAGGGAATTTCAAGCTTGTCAGACGAAACCGAGAGCGGATAGATGGACGCTCGGGGTGCAAGAATGGGCAAGATCAATTCCCAGTCGGGCTGTGCCGACGTGGTGACCAACAGTCTGTTTAGAGGCCAGGTCGTCTTGAGCTCGCTTGCGCCCTTGGTAGCGATGAACTCGTGTGCACCCAGACGGAACGACTCTTCCTTCTTCTTCTCTGTACCCGACAGCACGACGACGCGGAATCCCATCTTGGCCGCGAACTGGATGCCCAGATGTCCGAGCCCACCGACACCCATAATACCGATCACATCACCCGGCTTCGCTCCCTGGAGCGCCGTGAAGATGGTCGCTCCTCCGCATTGCAATGGTGCCGCTTCGGCATCGCTGAGCGAGTCGGGCGTGACGTGGAGGAACGACTCCCGCCAGATGGCGTGCGAGGCAAAACTGCCTTGGTCGAGATTAGCCACGCCGTACAAGGCTCGTTCGGCACAGAAGGTCTCGGCTCCCTGGAGGCACTCGAGGCAGTGCCCGCAGCTGTCGACTTCATAACCCCATCCGACCCGATCGCCTTTCTTCAAGAATTTCGCATCCGGTCCGACGGCTTCTACCACACCTACACCCTCGTGCCCGAGAACCATATCCTGGTGCAACTGCTCATCTATTAGTGCGGGAACTCGGAATGGAAAGGTTATCTACTGACGTAGTGCAGATCTAATAGCGAGATTCATCGTTAGCCAATCGTTAATCAAAATGTCATTGGGTGACGGCAAAATACACACCGGTTCCGCAGATTCCCGAGGCTGTTACTTTTACTAAGACGTGGTCGCTGACGAGCTCATCTGGCTTGATGGTGACGCTCTTCTTGGCATTGCCATCCTTCGAGCCCTTGAATACTGTGAAAGAAGGCATAGTTTAGATTTACTGCTGTGGCAATGCAGGGACTGAGTGAAGTGTGATGGTGAATTGTGAAATGGAAGTAAGAAACTGGTCTCTATTATCTCCTTATCTCTGGGGATCAGTCACATTTTAATATCTGAGAATACTGTGTTCAAAGTGATAGTGTCCTCTTATGCCGAAAGGAGATGAGGGGTGAGTTAGAATTTCAGCCTACGTTTCGAGTAATTCTACCTCGGTTTCTTAATAATCTTTGATGGTTCATTAATAATACTTTCGTAGCGTGAGCCCTACCTAGATAACTAACTTCATCTTCCAACAAATTCCCAATTAAGAAATTTATCTAAAAGCTGTTGTGACAAAGTAGCAGGTTGCTCTGAATATTTTGGATAAATACGCTTGAATTCCTAAAATACACCCGTCGCAACACCGATTATACTAATGCATCCAATGGCGTAGCTTTCAACTATCAAAATGACGTTATGAACATACCAAAACCAGCTTAGCCGCTCGGTTTAGAATCAAGTAAACGCGTAACATGTTAATCCATTGGCTGGCCAAAAACTTCCCTTTCCGGACAATGATTATGAGACTCCGGCTTCTCCTTTGGGAGGCTTACTAATATTTCTTGCCTACAAGCGACAATGAACGTGGTTTCGCAGCTGAATCTCGCTGCCTGAGGCGAACTTCAGAAACTCCGGCTTCTCCTTTCGGAAGCTGACGAAGAATGCCATCTGTTGATAAGCGACGAGCAAGAAACGGCGCTTGATATCGCAATGAAGACGGCGTTAAACTGTTCTCCGATTCGGCTTTGGTTGTAACTCCGCTGCTTGATTTGACTTGAGAGTTTTCTCCGATAGGATCACGGAGTTTCGAATTTTGCTTGAGTTGGTTGTCTCTCACGTGGTTGATGGCATGTGACCTCTGGTGGCTAACTCTGCAAGTTCAAGTTGAAGTCAAAGTTGAACAAAGTCTTGAAATGTTCTGCCTCAGTGGCCAAAAAGACTCACTTCAGTTAGATATCAGGCTTGGTGTTGAGTTTTTGCTACACCTTTTCTCCGGTGCGTAAATTGTGTAGCCATCTTGTGGATATGGGCAATTGATAAAGCACGAGAAGATAAAGCTTTCTGTCGAGTACATATTGGTATATATAGATAAATATAAGTAAGAACCTTGAGGAGTAGAATCAGCCACTAGTGCCAACACAGCACTCAGCCGTTCGATATGAAGCACGATCGGAAGCATTTGCCGAGGAAGTCAAACTGGAACTCTTTTTAAACAGATCATAGTCATACGACAATTGTGCGGACGAAGGGGAGATATTCCCCCTCAGGCCATGCCAGAAGATCAGGGGGCGAAGAATACTGCTGTGCAGGCTCGTTGTAGACCAAACAGGAAAGTCACTATTGGATTTTTCTCTTTCATGTTTGTTGGGTCAATGGTTGTGCATGAGTGAAAGTGCCTGCCCATTCGCCGCAATCTGGGACAGATCATATTATTAGAGCCTTTGATGGTTACAATTCTATACATCTCCAATCCCAACATTTGTGAATAAAACCAGAAGGTTTCTTATCTCTAACTTTACTGAGGCAACCAGAGCCAAGCATCTAATGTCAGGTCAAAACAAACCCTCCCTTCGCTTAACTTTAATCGCCTGGTATGTTGTTATAGCCGGCGGGAATAGCCCCGCCATTCGGGTCGGCGGATGTATCTAAAGCTCATAATCTTTGCCTCGGATGAAGCCTATTCTTGCCTCTGGTCAGGTAGGAGAGGAAGGCAATTGCCTTGGGTATGCAACAGATCCAAGAGCAGAGACTCGCATGCCAGCCCAACTTCACGGCAAACTCTGATTGTCGAAAGAAGAACAAGCCCAGGGAGAAGATCCGAAAGGCTATCTATCTATCCAGCTTCCGAGATACGGCTCTAGGAAACTTTCGGGAAACTCTATATATCTATATATACATGCTGTGAAACCGAACCGTATCTGTATCTGTACTGTGCGATGTGAATTGTTTTTTCTCCCTGCAATCCATCCAATAGGGGTTTCTCCCGTACGGCACGAGAGTCTATGTACGAAAGGGGGTTGCAAGAATCAAGGAGCACCCCCCGGTTTCTGCCAGCACTTGATAAGGAAAATCGTGGAGAAGTTTGTAGAAACTTCAGTTGTTCTATGGTCGGTTCCTATTCACCGCCTACATGGGGGTGCTCCTTGATTCTTGTAACCCCCTTTCGTACAGTAGCACATGTACTCCACAATGGCACGTCTCCAATACCACGTCAGCCGAGCAGGGGTTTTCAGGTACATGATGTATTGTACGGACATGGATGGGAGGATGGATGCAGACTTCCCTCCTGCACTGCACTCCAGCCAAGCAGGACGGGCATCATCAGGAGGTGCAACGCATATGCAGCGAGTTCTGAGACATAAAATACCAAGAGGGGCAAGAAAGGCCGACCCCGGCCGATGAGATCGGGATGCCGAAACCAGTCGTATTCTGATTGATTTCTATGCTGTAGATCGCGACGCGTCTAGACCGTGGAGATCGCTCACTTTCTCTCTCCCTGCCTGCTCTTGCTTTTCTGTCAGAACCAAAACGTGCATGCGTACGCAGAGAGAGCCACATGGTCATGTACTTGCCGCCGGCGTGCGAGCGAGATGCTTCTCAGGGATATCAAGTGATAGAAGGTGCAGAACTTCAGATGGCACATGGTATGATATGATATAAACATAGAGCACACAAGCAGGTTCAGATCACGCGAGCATTATGCACCTGCCTCGACCAGACGGAACCTCAGCCAACATAACGCAGCGCAACGCAACGGTATCTCACGGTCTTTGCTGATCAACGCAGCGAGCCTAGACACTGTACGGTAGCAGCCCACAATAACCATCACATTTACATAAGAACAACCTCACGCAGCATCGGTGCACCGGTGCATCATCGGGGCATGCGACGCTACTAGTAATGTATGTTTTGCATAGATGGATCGCCCGGTTCTTGACGGCCTTTGGTACAGGCAAGACGTTCGGTCGGGCGATCATGTGGATTTCTTTTTTTTTTTAGCTTTTCTTTTTTGTTACTGTATTGCTCCGTTTCCTCTTCGGGTTTGCCTGCTTTGCATCTTCTTGCATTGCCGTGTCATGATACCACCAATAGACTCGTGCCGATTGCGTCTGTTCCTTGGTTCGTCAAATGCGAGGCCGGTAGATGCTGGGTGGGTGGGAGCAAGTGCCGGAGACGATCCTCCGTTCTCATCGTTATGCCGTAAATCCCTCCGTTGGAATACATCGGGATTTGGATTAAGTGGTGCCTTTACTTCTCGGATCGATAGAGTTTGATAAGATATCGAAAGGGTTTAGAAAGTCTTATTTATAATTTTAAGCGAGGAAAGTACACTCTTAGCTCTTTCCTGAAGGAACCTTATTTTCTCTTCCTACCTTTTGCTCTTTTTTTCTCTCTTGTCTTTCAAACAGCTAAGAGTTATGTTGGGTAGATGGACAAACTACATATGCAACTGCGTATAGCTGCCACTGTTTCTAGAAGTAGGTGAAATAATGTCTGGCATTTTAAGTTCGTGTTACCTCTTATTTGGCAAGCGACATTTGGGTTTTCCAAACAACGCAGAATACCAGAAGGCAAACTTTAACATTTCAAAGAGGGAATTTTAAAGATATTATTGTGGATATACACGCCCATTCTATATTCTATAGTTTTATCTCCCGACACAAAACAAACTCGCATAGGTATATATGCACCCTATGTACACCGCGCCCCTCAGGGCACAGCGAACCGGCTCATCCAACCGTCCTATCCTCATCAACCTCCGTCTCGTCATCCACACACACATAATTCCCCATATCAATACAGGCCCTGCTGTCTCGGAGCACGATCTCATATAAGGTCGTCGCAACCACGGTAGCCGGCACGCTCGCAAAGATAGCAATCAACGCATACGGCGTGAAGGCATCGCGGCCGAAGAAGATGGCCGCTACGAGACGCGTCCCGAGATCGCGCGCCCCGTTCAGTGAGATGCTGGCGAAGCCGAATCCCCAGATCATGTTCGCCCATGCGAACCCGATGATGAAGGGTGCGGATGCGGGCGTGACGAAGGGGTTTGCTGAATCGAGAGCCGTCCAGGCCATGAGGCCCTACATTTACTTTTCGTT
The DNA here is from genome assembly GCA_029641185.1 of Pseudofabraea citricarpa. Taxonomy (NCBI): domain Eukaryota; kingdom Fungi; phylum Ascomycota; class Leotiomycetes; order Helotiales; family Dermateaceae; genus Pseudofabraea; species Pseudofabraea citricarpa. The sequence continues at coordinate 239,604 of JAPWGK010000024.1, read as the reverse complement.
AGCATCCTGCCCTTCTCGTACTTTTGCATTATCAGGGCTGCAGGGGGCAGAAGGAAAACAGGAGGAAAGGTAGATTTCATTCTTCTTCTTCATCTTCATTCCCTTCTCCGCGAGGCAAACGTACAAGAAAGAAGTCAGCAAAAAACTCAATCAAGAACAGGTATCCGTAGTTGGTCTGCGTCGCAGCTGGAAATGAACATAGCACGCTCCCGGGACCACCAGACGAGTTCAGGCTGGCGCCCTTCTCGCGCGTCGTTATTGCTAGCTTGCTTAGTTGCGGGTGGTATTGACCGACGAGGATCAGGGCAGCCATGAAGGCGCCAAAGATCTGCGCAAAGATATACCGTGGCACTTTCTTCCATGGGAAGCCGTGCCATATCGCAAAGCAGACGGTGATTGCTGGGTTGAGATGACCGCCGCTCGTCGGGCCGCAGATCATAATGGCGGATGCGATGCCGAATCCAAACGCAATTCCTATCTGGAAATGCCAGAGATCTTGTATTTAGCGTTTGTTTTCTTCTTTTGTTTTCTTTTCTGGCAAGGGTAGGTAGTTAGGTGGGAAATATATAAATTCCACAAACTCAGCTATCTTCGGAGCAGAAAAACGGGATTTTCTGGCCCCAATGTGACAGACAGGTAGGAAAAAACACAAAAGCACATACCTGAAAGATAGAACCAAACGCCGGCTCAGTACCGTTCAGAAAGAACGAAGCCTGCGACGCGATGCCGGGATATCTAGACAACACCAAGTTAGGAATGCCATTCGAGCATGTCGGGCACGGCGCACGCACACGAAGATGAAGACGCCAATGGATTCAGCAGCCATCTCGCGAATCCACTGCGGGCGCGCATCCTCGAACCTGAGTTTCCGCCGCGTGACGCCGACGGGTTTGGGTTGTCGTGAGACGTGGTCGGCCACGGCTTCAGTAGCGCCTATCTCCATGTCGCCCGCCGCGTGTAGACGTCTGGTTTCAGTGTGTTTCGACCCCATTATGGAGCGGCCTCCCGAGCCTTTTTGGGGGAAGGAGGATCAGCTCTTCTCGTGGCCTAAGTGGCGGGAGGGATCGAGTGGGTGATTGAGTTCGTCCGTAAGACCGTAGCTGCTGCTGCTGCTGCTACTACTACTACTATTGACCCAGATACCAATGACAAGTGAGCGAGCGTTCCAATCCGTCTGTCGGTCTCAAGGTCTCGCGAGGGCCCACGGCGGCCTGGTGATGCGATGCGTTGTGATGTGATGTGGCCCACCTGGTCTTTATCGAAGATGGGAAAGAAGCCAGCAGCTTCTTGCAAAGTCGCCGACATTTGAACTCCCCCATTCCATTGTAGCCACCTTATGGAGCGCCGGGCGGTCGGGGTGATGATTAAAGTATCCACTTGCTGAGAGAGATGGGGGACGACGAGGTCGTGCTCGATCACGCGAACTCGAGAGCTAACCGTCTTGAGCCCGGAGTCCCGGAGCTCGACTTTGGTTCTTGCTGCTTATTAGTTTCGACCAGACGGGTGAAGTTTCCTGCTTTATTTTCTTTTTTTTCCCGTCCCGCTCATTTTCAAAACCGTTGGCCAGCTTTTTCCTGGTTTCCGAGATCTCGATGCTGGAAAGTTGGCTTTTTCCTTTCTCGTCGGATCATTGTTCGCTAAAAAGGAAGAAGGGAGAGTCGAAATGGTGGTCAATCATACATACAGAAGGACTCCTAGCTCGATGGCAGCCGTAATACTTTTTATGCACATAGGCAATTCTTGAAGAGCGAGAGAATGCGACTGTCGAATCTATAATTAGGGTTTTGGTTTCGACGTGACGAGCCGTTGTTGTGCATGTGTCACCCGTGCCTCCGCATTGCATAAAAGTGTTTATGTGTGGTTGGGATAAAGTTCATGACGGAAGTGGAGTGAAAACAAGAGTAGGACCGTGAGATCCTAGTGTTGCGCTAGCATCCGCGGCCTCACTTGTTAAAAAGATAAGCCGCACCAAGGCGTACGGTGCTAGTCAAGGACCCTGGAAGCTAGACGTTTGAGGTCACAAAGTCCCTGACCTTGCAGGACCACCCCCCAAAAGAGAAGAGGAAATTCGGATTTTTGTCGTTTACACAGGAACTCTAATAACTCAGATGGAACTTAGGACACTTTATGCTAACCAAAAATGGCAGGACTGGCAGCAGAGATTCTCGGGGAGTCCGCTTGTCTGTGGGTACTTGGACTTCTCAAAGAAACAGGACAGCCTTAGTCAAGATAGGACGTACATCTCTTGATTGGATATTCAGACCAAGGCGCTTGCAATTTCTTCTGCTTTATCTTCTACAGTAGGGGTATCACAATCCTTGGTCCTCTGATTGCTGTGAGCCCAGCCAAGCTTATAGACGAGCTTGCCATGATTCTTATTAGAGTAATTTTTACGGCCGTCACTCCGTATTGGTACCTAACAAGACCCTGGCTATTTTAAACTTCAAACAGAAAAAGGGGTCAGATCGGTGATCTGCTGTAAGATGCTTGATTAATTCAAGTACCGCGATTCAGGTAAGTTAGGTCGGGCGAGCGGATGAATCGAATGTTTGGATTTTTAAGTTAAGCGAACGGACGGACGTCCGTAGGTGCGGCTCTCTCTTTTCGAACTCTATGCAGAACAGGTGGCAAATTAACTATTGCCTTCTCAATGATTGTCTACGCTGAGCTGGTTTGGAAAGAGAAGTCACATATCATATCAATGGGAAAAGATGATGACGGGAAAAGGCTGAGATATAATTGTAGGACTCTAGAATACGACCGAAATAATAAAATAAACGGAAGAAATTAAGTCCTAAGAAATATTCCATAGGAGAAATATTTGGCCTTTTCACGACATAAAACCCCCCCAGATCACCAAAGAGGATACTATAGTTAAACCTTCAAAACCCGCCCAAGTTATGCCAGGATATATCAAGGACTTAAAGATATCTGCCCCCGAGCAATGTAAATGACTATCAACATGAGGAGTTCAAAGAACAACTAGTTAGCATTAAGCTTAACAGTTGCCTGAGATGTCACACGCCAGCTTTTCAGCAAAAGCGTCTAGGTTGAAGTGTTAGTTATAACTTATTCATGGATTGCAAATTTGCAAAGGATAGAAAAACCTACAAACTGTGGACATGGGGTGGCCAGGGGGTAGGAATGGGAACGCAGATGCATCCACGACACGCAGCCCCTCGACGCCAATAACTCTGGCCTTCGTATCAAGGACAGTCAGAGGGTTATCGAGCTTACCCATAGCGGCAGTGCTGGTAGCATGCCACATAGCGTTGAAGCTCTTGCGGGCCCAGTCTTCGATCTGCTCATCGGTCGTGACGTTGTTGCCTGGGAAATACTCATCGCCGATAGAATGGCCGGCGAGAGCTTCGGTTTTGAAGAATTCACGACCGCGCTTGAAAGCACCGACGACGATATCGATATCCGCCCGTGCGGTTAAATAGTTTGGGTTGACGATTGGGGGAACGTTGACGTCGGCTGACTCGATAGTCACGTAGCCTCGCGATTGGGGTGCAACCAGCGCAAAGGATATCGTGGCATACTGGTAGCCATCACGAGGACTGCCAGCTCTTGAGTTGCTCTGGTCACCCAGGTAGGATGGGATGGAGATATACTCTATTTCAGGCCAGTCCTTAGGATAGGCAGCGAGAGTGGTATTGGTCTCTTCGCTCCAACTACCACGGAGGTATTCGGGAATCTTTTCGAAGGCCAGCACCTCGGTGTTTGTGTTGGCGTACATGCCGGTTGCATGCTCGTTGTAGAGAACAGCTTGCTCAGCGGCAAACTTGAGATCCTGCAGCGCTGTGAGGGTTGGCGCATCGACACGGTGTGCGATGCCAGTGAAGATGTGATCTTGCATGCCTTGTCCGACCCCCGGTAGATCAGAAATGATAGGGATATCCAGTGAGCTCAGAGTCTCGGCTGGACCTACTCCGGAGATCATAAGCAGCTGTGGCGATCCGATCGACCCGGCACTCAAGATAACTTCCTTGCGGGCGGTTAAAACATAAGGGTCAATGTCGTCTGACTCCACGAGGACACCTGTGGCTCTCTTGTTCTCGTCGAACAGGACACGTTGCGCGACGGAGAGAATGTAGACGGTCAGAGCAGGATCCTCGAGACCTTCACGGAGGAAGGACGTCTCGCTAGAGTCTCGATGCATCGTGTCGGCATTTATGGTCGACAGGGCATAAGATTGTCCCAACAGCGAGCCACTCACGAAATTATTGATGATAGGCAAGCCCATCTGTGCGAAGCCCTCCACGGCCCATGTTGCGAATGCAAGGACCGAATGGGAGAAGGTGAGGGAGAGCGGCCCGATCTGATCGCCAGTATCTGTAGCGTTGTAATGAGGAGTTGAGTTGGCTAAACGAAGGTTCATGTTGGGTTCCGTAAAGTTGATGCTCTTTCTGAAGAAAGGGAAGAAGTTCTCCCATGCATAGCTCTGGTCTCCGACGGCATCAGCCCATTGTTGGTATGCCCCTTTAGTTCCACGATGGTAGACCATGAAGTTTCGAGCCGTTGAGCCTCCTAGGGTCTTGCCACGAGCATAATGAAGGGTGTTGTTGTAGGCACCCTGGTCTTGGTGTTAGCGCTGTGAACCATCACCATCGCTTATGACAGTTGTTATTACTTACTACTTGAGGGGTGGTCATGTAACCCCAATCGATTAGAGATTGCCAATCATCGACACCCTTGCCCGAGAAATAAGCACCGGTCGCAGGCACGGTACTGATGTTGCCATTGGTAATCTCGTAGAAAGAGCCAGCTTCAACGACAGCAACCGTGCCGGCGTTCTGCTGGACCAGTCTGGTGGCGACTGTCAGGCCAGCGTTACCACCACCCACGATCACATAGTCGTAGGTTGCGTTGTCACCAGCTATTCCAAAGGACGAAGAGATCAGTGGCTCTGCCCGGATGTGAGACACCAGACACGCAAGCAGTGCTACGTGCAGGCCACCGGCTTTGAAATATTTGTCAAACATGTCCGCTAGGAGCCGCGAGGGGCGAGGGGGGATGATAACAAGTATTAAGCGAGGAAGTTGCTTGGTTGCTTGTTAAACGAAAGCGAAACGGATGATTAAACAAGAATTCAAAATAGAAGTGCTTTCTTCATCAAAGGAGCTTGGCAGATGCGGCTGGCTCTTTTATTCATGGGCACGGCGATCTTCGGGCACTCTTTATAGGTTCAATTGACCGAAGACTTACTCCTCGTACTTCGCCAGCTCACGTCTTTCTCCCTTCAATTCTCAGTTCTTCTTCCCTTTCAAAAACCCGGAGCTCATCGATCTCCGCTCAACATGTCGTGTTGCTGCAGCAGCAGCAACTTTCCCACCATGACTCAGTTGATTTGGCTTTCAAAGCGTATATTCCGGACGTTCCACGAGAGTTGAGCAGTTAGCGTCGGGGTTGGAGGACAGGAGGACAGGAGGACAGGAGGAAAGCCAGATCACAGTATCGATAGGCACTAGGGCTGGCTTGTGAAGACGTGATCGCGAGGGTAGTCCAGCGATGCAGATCTCCGGACCACGGTCGTGCAGCGTTCTGCGAGACGATGGAATCCTACAGAGAATCGCCAACGTGGTGATTGGCGATAGTGATTGGCAAACATTTTTGATGGGCCGAGCCGCCGGGAGCGATCCGCGCCCGGAAAAGTCTATTCGCCCAGAAGCCGGCATGCGATGTGCAGTACATACATAAACTCACCTTCTTGAGTACATGCAGACCTCCAGACCTACATGCATACCAGACGACTTCTAAGCTGCGTGCATTAAAGACAAAATCGGACATTTGATCTCGCACAAAAACCTTATTTGTCGGCTTTTGACGTCAGTTGACTCGAGCGTCGTCGCTGTACGGAGACGGAGGTGGCGACCCCGGCCAGAAGACGTGGGCAGCGTGGATAACATGGTCGGCATAGACATTGGACAGCATGGCATGGCATGGTATGGACACGACAAGGATCTTGCGAAGCTGGTGAGGGGGGTGGTACTGTGATACAGACAGACCCCTTTAGGCTGCCTACATATATTAAAAAAAAAAAAAAAACTTGAGACGGGAGGCGGGAGGCGGGAGGCCTAGAAGCGCCTGACTATCCAGAGCAGAGGCAACTGTAAGTACTGTATGTACGTACTGTCAGAAGTGCAGAATCCGTGCTGCCAGAGCTACTGTACCGTACTTAGAAGCGAACTTGGCATGAGAACCCTGTCGTTGCCGCTGTCGTTCGCAGGACAGGACCCTTTCTTTGCCCGCACCGTATACGCGTAAACTGCTAAAGCAGACGCAGAGCAGAACGGGCAGAGAGAATAATAAGGTTTGGATTTAAAGAGGGGGAGAAACAAAGCAGGTTGAACAGACGTGCAGATCCCTTCCCTGTTAACCTATATACTTTGCCATCCCACTTACAGGCCAACTCGACAGTACAGCACAGTAGGCAATACCTAACTTAGTATCAGCGAGAATTCAGCTTGCTCGCTAACGCACTGCTTTGAGTTTATGCGAGGCAGCTTAGCAGGGTCGTGGGTGGGCAGCGAATCAGCAGCGAAACAGCAGCATCACTCAACCACCAGAGCCAACCCATGGTTCTCTGCCTCAGGTATGTTATAAAAGGTTGCTAATGCCACCTGAGCGCTATAAGCCCCAGGCGTCCGAGCTTCACCGCTGCTTCTCTTCTCCAACAAACCAACTCACTCAGCGACAGAAAACAGGTGACAAGTCACCTGATTCCGCCTGCCCCCCCCTCGCTCCCCTTTTTCTCCCTCCACCGCCATCCTTCGCTCCTCCTCTCGCCCTCACGCAAAACAACCTACGGAGCCAACTCCGGCGCGCGACACGAAATGACACGGAACGACAGCGCTAGCAAGAAGAACACCAGCTCCGCCAGCTCCGCCAGCTCCGTCGTGGATTCTCAGCCCTCGGCCATGATGTTCACGACCTTTGAGACCAACACCACCACCACTGTCAAGTCCCCGGAGCCTATACCGACCCCGCCACGCCCACGCGCAAAACGCACTCAGGTGGCCCGCGCCTGCGACTGGTGCCGAGTGCATCGCATCAAGTGCAACAACCAGCATCCGTGTGAGAGTTGCAAGAGTCGCGGCGGGCCGTGTAACGTGACCGGGGCCATCAAGCAGGCCACGCTGCCGCACGTGTACCGTGAAGTTGAACGGCTGCGGATGCGTGTGCAAGAGCTGGAATCTGAGTTGCAGAACAAGCACGAAGTGACATGTCAACCGGTGCAACAGACCGAAGACACTCACTTCGACCATGAATTGGCCCAGCACAAGGGGTCCTGGGAAGGCATCCATATCAGAACGGCCCGTTCGCCACAGAAGAGCTGGTATGGCGCTGCCTCACTATTCCACTTCATTGGGCGTATCGAGACATTTCTATCAACCAACCTACTAGATCTGCCTCCAACGAACTCAGCCAGTCATCTGCTACCCAATTCAGCGAGTATGCTGCTGGATGGGCCGACTGTCATGGCAGGCGAGGATCAAGGGGGTCGCTTCACGAGCCCCCCAGACAATATTTATGCGACCGACTTTCTCACACCGACCCAGGAAGAGTATTTCCTGGGGCTGTTCTGGCAGTCCTACTACACGTCGTGTCCGATTCTGGACGAGTTCCAGTTCAAAGAGCACTACCAGTCGCTATGGACCACCTCGACCAACGAGCGCAAGCCCTCGGCCCTCGTCGATATCATTATTGCCGTGTGCATGCAGTTTGGTATGGCCATGCTGCCCGGTGCTGGACGTGGACTCGGCACGTCCAGAGCCAACGTGGATAACAACGATCCCACGCTCGCGGGGAGATGGCATTATCAGCGCTGCCAGACGCTGCTGTCATGTGAGCTAGAGAATCCAACCATCTCGACACTGCAATGTCACATTCTGTGCTCCATGTATCTCTGCTGCGGCTCGTTCCACAACATGGCCGACAGTGCATGCGGTCTTGCCGTACAGACGGCATACATGCTCGGGCTGCATCTCGAGCCGCCCGAGACGATGCCACTGCGTGAGAGAGAGATGCGGAAGCGCGTGTGGTGGACGCTATATGTTCTAGAGACCAAGATGAGCATGAAGTTAGGACGACCATTCCTACTATATGATTCGAGCACGACATGCAGTCTTCCAGCTGCCAGTCGCGAGATTGCCTTACTGGCTGGGGCTAGTTTCAATCCTCTCGGCGACAACGTCACCTGGCTGACGTGGAATCTCGAGAACACCAAACTCATGCTAGCTGCGCGAACTACGTACACAGCCTTCTACGCCAAAGTGCCCAACATGATGACAGGAGACAACGGGCAGACGATATGGGATGACGTTGAGACGTACGCCAATCTGCTCGACACACAGTCGGGGCGGCTAGACTACTGGCTAGCCAACGTGCCAGAAGCCCTCAAGACCAAACGCCAAAACAACGGGACGCCCTTCTCCACCGACCTGTCAGCTCTAGATATCGAGCAGTTCGAACCTCTGTGGCTGCAGCGACAACGCCTGCTACTCGAGCTGATGTACCACAACCTCTGCACGAATCTCTACCGGCCCTTCATCTCCTTCGTGCCAACAACAACACCGCGACCGCTCGCGGATCGGACGGCCATGAAGTGCGCCGCCCACGCCATGACGCTGACGCATATCCTGCACCAGGTGCTGTCGTCGACGTCGATCCTGACAGGCTGGCACGAGGCCTTCCAGTGGCAGTGGAGCGCGGCCATCACGCTCGTGGGCTTCGTGCTAGCCCATCCCGAGAGCGAGTCGATGCACGCGGCCCGCAGCGCGCTGGATCTCTGCGTCGCCGTCTTTGAGAGTTTCGGGAACAGCTTCGCCGTGGCAGCCAGCGCAGCCGACATCATGCGTGAGCTGAGCGCCAAAGTCGACATGTGTCTGGGCATGGACATGAGCCAGCAGAGCCAGAGCCAGAGTCAGAGCCAGAGCCGAGAGAAGCAGCTCGTGCTTGGGCGGAACTCCAAGAAGACGCCGTCGTCGGTCAGCGACGAAGCCAGCAGCGTCGAGAGCATCCGGCGAAACACCAGCACGGCGACGAGCTCTGCAGCGGCGTCGGATTACGCGGGAGCCGTCCAGATGCTCCCCATGGCCATCCCCGACGGCCCGCTGCTGAACTTCGACATGGACAGCGACGACACGGCCGAGATGCAGCGCATGCTGTTCCAGTCCTTCGAGATGGACTTCACGACCGAGGCGGCCGAGACGTACAACCTCGAGATGCTGTGGTCCAACATCAGCAATACCTTCCCTGTCGTGTAGACCTCTCTCTTTCTCTCTTTCTCCCTCCGCAACGAAAAGAGCGAAAAGCGAAAAGCCAAAGCATGATGACGACCATGACGACCATGACGACGACGTTAATGATACCTTTTCACTTACTCAACTTAGACTTTCTTCTTTTTTTTATTTTCTCCTTCTTCTATCCTATGTTCAACGTCACGTCACGTCGCGTCTCTTTTCTTCCATTCTCTTTGCCTTTTTTGTTCTTTTACGACTGTTAAAACTATAGAAGGGGGTGGGGTGGGGCGGCGGCGGCATCTCTCTAGGCATTTTTCCTGGGCAGGCATATTTTTTGGGTTCTGGTTTTGGTTTTGGTTTTGCTCCTGGTCCTGGTCCTGGTCTTGATCTGGCTTACATACAGCACAGCGCGCGGCATCTTTATACATAACTCGTATATATATGTTTTCTTTCTTCTTCTTTCTTCGATAATAGAATAGATGAAGAGGAAGATTATTTTTAATGCATCACAGTGGACTTGGCTTTTCTTCTTCTTCTTCTTCTTCTTCTTCTTCTTCTTCTTCTTCTTCTTCTTCTTCTTCTTCTTCTCTTGTTCCCTTTGTTCTGTATGTGACTCGCATTATGGACGGAGTGCACCTGCCGGAAAGCAAGCAACAGCTGGCCGCGCGAGCAACTTGTACATGTGGGGACCTTGTGACCTTGTGACGTGAATTCGACTACTACTACTACTACAATCGTAGTAACATCAAAGCTCGCGAAACATAGGTAAGTGGGGGATAAATTCCAAATTCCAAACATTATAAACTAACCAACCAACCCCCTCCCTCCCCTCGAGCTGAAAGGTACATCTTCTTCTCTCTTTCCTCTTCTTTTCTTTCTTCGCACGAGGGATATAAACCTCCGACGTAGATCAAGACGAGGAGATGGAGGGTTTCTGTATGCTATGTGAATCTCCTCTTCTCTTCTCTTTCTCCTTCTTTTTTTTCTTTTGAGAAAAGAAAGAAAAAAGGTTGCCCCCTCTCTCGTGCTCTCTTCTCCTCACGCTTGCGGCTTGCTGTAGAGGGGGAAGAGATATCGAGGATGAGAAGAAGGCAGCTTTAGGAAGAGGTATTCTACTGAGGTATGCCTTCTGCGAGACCTTGAGACTAACAAGGTTATTTCTATACGCAAGCCTTTTTTCTTTTTTTGGTAGGCCGACGTGAGGAGAGGGAGGGTTTATGGGAGGTTAGAGATTATATAGAGCTGATGTCATTATATTGGTGAGGAGTCAGGCGGAGAAAGGGAATAGTTATTTTGTCAAGCCGTGGGAAGATCTCTGATATTAGAATACCTAGGTAGGTTTGCTTCTCTAAGCCACTGGCATTTCTGCTCAATCTCCACGAGTATTGACGTCTGTTCTTACATGGTATGGTGCAAGGCTATTATCAAAAGCTAAAGCTGTGGTGACAAGGGGAATCTCCGTCGTCATTTCTCATCATCATCATCATCCATTCTCCCAACCATCAACCTCGCGCTCCCAATCGTCCACTGCGTCCTCCTCTACTTTCTTCTTCTTCGCACCCAGTCCCTTGCTACCGAGCACGGTAAACGAGCTCTTGACACCTACACTGGCTTGAGGCACGCTTCTGCTCGCGCTCGCTCCTTTTGCAACCTGGCTCCATCCACCCCCCGCGTGGTCATCCTCTCGTCTGAGAATATTCAGCGAGCTGTCGACATGGCAGAGTGTCACGCTGGTTGCAAGTCCTAGCGATTTGATCCGTCTCGTAAGGCTGGGCTTCAAAGACACCATCGCGGGCTCCACTTTCAGGTGCCATGTAGCAGGCTCTTGGCCCTTGACAACGATTTCTCCTGAAGGCAGGAATGAGATCTCAAAGGATAGTGGGATTGTCGATAATTCTGGTTGAAGGTCCGCTTGAAGTTCGTCGATCGTCAAACCGAATTTGGGTGATGCTAACAGAAACGCATTGAAAGGCTCAGCCGTTGATACCAGACCTTTTGAAGGAGGAGCAGAATCTACAGCGGCAACAGCCTTCAGTTTGACACATTGCGCGAGTGTCTTCATTGGAGCCGAAACAAATCGGGGAGTCTTGAAGATGCAGACATGGCGATGTGGTTCTGGATCTTGGCTCTCGCTATCAAGACCAAAATCCTCGGCTAAAGAGTGAAGGAAAGCTCTCTGGGTAGCTTGCATAGGCTTGAATCTGAGTCGCTTCTCAGCTTCGTCACCTGCGAAAACCCGGAACTCTCGTTCATATACTTGTGCAAACTTGGGCATGTCTTTATACATGTCGAGAGTTTCCTGCGAGTATGGAACATGATCATCCGTATGTGTCGTAGGGTCGATGTCTAGTGCAGCTGCGAGTTTGGCGTTTCTCTGAAGTCTGAGGCATTCGTCATTGCAGTCAAGAATCTTCTTCGAGTTTCCTTCCGATGACTTTGAAGCAAGACATTTAGCTGCCTGCTTTTGATGCTGGCACTGGCAAGTAATGAAAGTTTTAGCTTGGCAAGGGTTGACCTCTTTACATGGGTACGGGGCGTGGCATGGATCGGAGCAGGTGTGGTCACAAACTGTCTTTCGTCGACCACAAAGTTGTGAGCATGGAGATGTAGCATCTTCACATTCTCCTGGTCGATGGCAAGCCTTTTGACAAGTGTGAATACCACATTTGAGCTTCTTGCCGCAAGGTAGCCCACACCTAACCTCTGAAAACCAGCAAGGTTGATTCTTCAAAGTTCGCTTGCCACAGATACATGGCTTCTCCACAAGGAAAGGACATTTTGGGCAAGGCTCTGTATCTTCGTGACATTGATGCTTGATCTGAGGGTGACCGCAAGTTCGCTGGCGGGTGCACTCATATCGGCATTCGGGTGGTCTCGTACCACATGGCTGGGGAGGTTGTAAAACTGTTCGCCCACAGGCACAGCTGATCTCGTCGAAAATTGCTTCAAGACAACTTGAACAAGGTCCTTTATGACAAAGTTCAGCACAAGCATGATTTCCACATTTGAGTGGTCGACCACAGGTTTTCAGGCATATGTGTTCAGCCTCAAAGTTCTCGTCGCCTGTTCTCGCTGTTGCACTTAAAGGCTGCTTTCTTCTCTTGGCAATTTGACGTTCACTCTGTAGAATTGGATCAGCGAGGTATCTTTTCATCACGTCGAAACTTACTGCTTTCTTCTCTCCAGGGCAGCATCGCTCACCACATTCATGTCTACCGCAATTTAGTGTCGATCTACATACCCGAGTGCAAGAAGGTGGCTCTTCAACTCCTTGATGACAGACTGTCTTTGAACTTGTTCTTCCACAGCGGCAAGAAATAAGAACAGTCTGAAGGCAAGGTCTGCACTCGCCCTGATGACAGATCTGCTCACACAGATGACCACACACTAGGACCTTTTGGCATCGTTCTTGACAGTGTGGGATTGGCTGAGAGCAATTTGTACGAGGTTCGGGGAGTAGAATGTCAAGTGGTGTTTTCCCACACGGACAATGCGAGACAACATCGGGTGAGAATGGGCAGTGAGCTGGCTCGAGGGTTTGAGGATGACATTTGCTTTCGCAAAAGTGCTCTTTCTTTCCACAATCATACGGTCTTCGACACTCGTCACCACAGTTGAAAGAGCCTGTCCAAATTTCGGGTTCAGAGGAGTCAACCTTTGCATCGCTTGCAGGTAAAACACTCTCACGCTCGTCATCTCTTTCAGAACATGGCAATTCCTTTTCAACACGGCCGCAGTAACATCGTGAATCAATCATAACCTCGCAGCTACCACACAACCCTTCATGGCAGCTTCTCTGACAGGTGTGCTCACCGCAAGGAAGGATATCTCCACAAACTTGTGCACAGCTCCAACCGGTCTCGTAGTTCGTATCGAGGCATCTCCGTGACGATGTTTCCTTGCCACAAAAACAAGACATCGATGGGCCCATGAGACGGCATGGGGGGCATGGCCCCGCATGACAAATCAGCTCGCAAGGATGTGGGCAATGACCAATTCGAGGTTTGGAGCAGGTCTGGCCACAAGAATGAGGTGGAAGTCCAGCGATAGAGCGTGGTTCTATCTCCTTCTGACACCAACAAGTGTATGAAGTGGGCAATTCGTCTTTGGGTAAATTGCATCCCGGGCATCTCCACTGCCTCGGAGGTGGCAGATCTCCGCTTGCAACACCACGCTGCTGGAGTGTTGAGCTGTCATTCTTTGACCATTTCTTTGCACAAGAAAGATGAAGAACCGACCAACAGGTTTTACAGTTCCATATCTTGGAATTTGGCATGACTTCGTTAGTGCAGATTGAACATTCATATTGACCGTTGGTGATATCTTCGTGCGTTCGAGTGGCAATATCGGGGGCTTGTGATTTTGACATCCGGCGCGGTCGAGGTGCCTGTGGGTTTCTGGCTCGTGGCACAACAGGCTTGCCGGGCTCGAAGACGGGGGCATCTGCAGCTAAACCTGGGAGAGCTTCTGTGGCACTGGAAGTGAGCATCCCCCCAAATCTTCTTTGCCCATTCACCATTGGCTGGGTTTGGACACCTCCACCTCTTCTCCCTCCTCTTCCGCCAATGCCTCCACGTCGTCCATGTCTCCCTCTATTGTTACTTGGTGCCTCCGTGACAGCTGGTGCTTGATTTGAAGCAGATATGCCTGGTTGTGAAGCCGCCGGGGGTTGATCTGCAGTATTCTGAGCTGCAGCATTCCTCTGGCCAGCATTGCCTCGCCGAGGTCTTCTTCCGCGACTGCGACCTCCTCCCCGAGTAGGAGTTGGAGTTGGGCCCGCAGGCTCTAAAGAGGCCATGTTGTGCTGAAGAACTGGAGCTACAGCAGTCACTGAGACTGCCGTCTTGTCGAGGTTGTGGAGCCCACAAGAACCGTTCAAAAGTGGTGGCGCTGGGGGATGTAAGATGCGGTTGTTTGCTTCTCGGGTTTGCGTTTGATGATGCAATATGATTGAGTGACGGTTGTTGATAAGGGACGTACGTTAGATCAAGTAGGGTGGTTGTGTTCGGGTGTTGGTTGTTGTGCGCCTTCAAAATATGGCGGCTTCAGACAATTAAAGAAAGGCTTCAGACAGCAGGTATCGTTAGGGAACGAGAGAGAGTTGATGTTGGAATTCACCTTTTGTGGCAAACGAGTGGGCTTCATTCAATTTATTCAGACGAGGCTACATTTTACAGCCTCGCACTAAACCGCTTACACACCTTCAGGGAAGAGTCATCTATCTATCTCCTGACTCAGGGCCTGAGGCCGAGGGTAGAAGGATGTTTGATAGTGAAAATGCACTGCATTCCCTGTGGCGTAGCATACTGTGCATCAGTGACTCAACAATAATTGCGTCCATATCAACGGTATCTCCCTCCGCTCGGGGCCTAGTTTTGCATGTAAGCTGCGGGATCACCGAATCGGTCGAAAGCCATGCCGCTAGTCATTAAGACTCATAATGAGAGACGGAGCAGGAGAATATCTTGCATCCCTCCGAAAGAGAAACGGACGAGAAAGTGTGAGAATCCCTTCCCCCGACTTCTTTTTTCATGTATATATACATATTCGTACCGATCACAAACCTGCTAGACATCTTCTCCTCACCATATCACGGGCCGTCTATCACACTTTTATCAACACGGCTAGTTCTATTCTTAGCAAAGCTTGTTCAAAAGACCAAACATATATATACAAAAAGAAAGAAGAAGAAAGGGTGAGAAGTACTATAGGTATATCTTGAAGACAGGATAAACAAGTCACGTGGTTGTTGGTAGAGTAGTAACCGTACGAATATTTATAGATAGGGGAGCTCGAACATAGAAGTTGAGGTTATACATGTATATATATATATACATATATATATGAAGACACACCCGTAGTTCCTTGAAACCAAACAATGTGGGTTACAACTCAGGAGTGGCCAAGTGGCTTACCGCAGGATTGCGTCGCCTTGGGAATCCCAAAGGAAGTCTTGAGTCGTATAAGTTCTGCACAAAATAGGAACAATTCCATCAAGTACTGGAAACTGGAAACTGGAAACTCCAGCAGCCTTGCTCAGGGGCTGCAGTAGTGTGAGAGCGGCTATCAATCCCCCTGGCTCATCCCTCATGAACCCTGAAAGCCACGGTACGGTACGGTACACCGCCGCTGTCAATCATCCATCTATCAATCATCTATCGGCTGGGACTCTTGGACTGGACTGGCAAGTTGCGACGGGAGCTACACCTGAGCTACACCTGAGCGACGGGACTAGTTAGGGCTTGCTCAACTTCTACTTCCCGTACCTACTTCTGTACTCGCAATCGCCATCGCCATCGCCATCGCCATCCACCTACACCCACCTACCTCGTACTTCCCTACATCCTGCCACCATTCCCAATCCTGGCTCAAACCGTGGGCTGTCCAGTCCAGCGTCCAGTCCAGTGTCCACACCATCTGGAAGTCTCGCTGTCACTCAACTACTGCACACGGCGTTGCATGAACCCCGACCGCTATTCGACCGCAATTCGGACCCTACGATTCCTCCCAGCAAGCAGGACAGACAAGGGATAGTCAGTAGTTCTCCATTGTTGCGCCCGCCGCCCACCGCACAAAGAACACATCGTCACCGGCGTGGGCAAGCAGAAGCAAGCTGAGACACGGTTCCCCATCGTGCTGCATTGCGTCGCACACGACCAATACCAATACCGTACCACAAGACCGACCCCCAATCCGTTTTCAAACCTGCAAACTCTTTATCGCACGACCTTGGCCGCCTTCTAGATGTCTTCTCAGGATTCATCCGCGAGCTATCTTCAGCAGGCTACACAAGTCCTTGGATCTGCGGCCTCTTATATGCGCCTGCCGGTCCTGGTCTCGTCGGTATTCTCACCCATCTCAGCATGCAACCTTCAACATACTTACAGCTCCCACAGGGCTTAGCTGCCGTCCTCTCCTCTCTCCTCTACTTCAAGCAAAAGTATGTCCTGGCCCCCTCCGGACAGGGATGGCCTGCTCACTCACTGTTGCGTCTAGGGCTCTGATATATCCTTCGCATATCCCCAATGCTGCGAGGACAGAGGTGCCACGGCCGATTCAATTTGGCCTGGAGAACTCTGAAGATCTCATGATCCCGACGCCCGATGGCGAGCAGCTCTCTGCCTTCTACATCCGCTCTCCCCGACCGAGATCCCGACAATCCCAAACCACCATTCTGATGTTCCATGGCAATGCTGGGAACATCGGACATCGACTCCCTATCGCGAGGATGTTGACACAGATCATAGGATGCAATGTCTTCATGCTCGAGTACAGAGGCTATGGTTTGAGTACGGGAAGTCCGGACGAGGTGGGATTAATGATTGATGCGCAGACGGCATATGATTATCTTCGCCAACTACCCGAAACCAAGGAACATGATATTGTGGTTTACGGACAGAGTCTGGGCGGCGCTGTCTCAATACAGCTGGTTGCCAAGAATCAGAAGGATCGCAAACTGATCGGGCTCGTGCTCGAAAATACCTTTTTGAGCATGCGAAAGTTGATCCCCAGGTTTGTGCCCTAAACAAAAAAAGAAAATTACTCGAGCATAAAAACTGACGAGTCGAAGCGTTATCCCGCCCGCCAGATACCTCACCTACCTCTGCCATCAAGTATGGCCAAGCGAAACTGTTCTCCCCTCCATCACAGAGATTCCTATCTTGTTCATCTCGGGTCTGCTTGATGAGATCGTCCCGTAAGTCACTCCCTCTCTCACCGACTCTTCCTCACATACAATGATGACTACAATTTCCATCCACAAAACCTGATGGCCCTTTTGGGTCCTGATTATCAACATCATTGAGAATTTCTGACTCGTACCTTATCACACAAACTTCACAACACGAAATAGTGACCAAGGAATCGATGGCTAATTTCGAGATTGTCATTATAGTCCTACCCACATGCGCCGCCTCTTTGAGATCTGCCAGACCCCAACCAAGATCTGGAAGCCCCTTCCAAGCGGAGACCACAACTCGTCGGTTCTCGAGACGGGCTACTTCGAAACCATTGCGGACTTTGTAGGAAACCTCGACAGCAGTGATATCAAGAACCGCTACCGATGAGGGAAGCTACACACGAAGCGTATAGTCCCGGAGACCACCACAGCATAATGAGACTACGATGAATGGCCGGAGACATGGGGAAAACGCGGAAGCGGAAAATAAACATAGAATCTGTAGGTCGAGGCCAAACAGGACTGGGCTCTGGCAGCGGCGCGATGCGATAAAATAGGTTGTGGGTATGGCGACGGGCAGGTGGGCGGCACATTTGTATGATATTTAGCGACGGAGTTGAGTTGAGCTGTACGTTATTATTTTTCTTTTTTTCCTTTCTGTCTGCAGTTTTCTTTCCTATTGTTTGGTTCGGGAGTCGGTGGGCGACAATGGCGAGAGAAGAAAAACTGGAAATCTCAATAGATTGGCATAGCCATGGACCTCGCTGAAAGGCGCATATTGCATATGTATACATGTATAACTAGGTGGTGGTGGAGTGTAAGCAGCGATAGATTGATAGGGTAATGGGGTGATAGATTAGTACATTGGTAAATAGTGATAGAGTGAGTAAGTCTAGATACTTCATGCATGATACATCATCCATCATACATGCATGATGGTAACAGTACCTGGGCAATTCAGATATCAGATAGATACCCTCAGCTGAATCAGAACGCATCTTCTGCATCCTTCTACATCTGTCAAACACATGGAATCGAACTAGACAGGAGGAGAAACATAGGCAAGGGCAAGAGTATTCGTATCGATGTTACTTCCAACCCTGGCGATGTAGGTATACATATATACATGTCATATTATAGCAAATTTATGTGATGCAGTGAAGGAAGAAGATCTGAAGAAGTTCTTAATTTTGATGTTGGTTGAGTTTCTTGAATTTTGATTTGCGTTGTTTGATTTCATTTTTTGTTCTTGTTCTTGTTTTTAGGACGGTAACTGTAGGCAGGTAGTGAAAAGGGAGAGAGAAACAAAAAGGTACTGCTGAACAGGGTAGTTTGGTTGCAGACTGTATGGAGGGAGCAAAAAAAAATTGAACTTCATATCTACAAACGGAACCGTATACACGTCGCGTAAATCGACCAACAACAAAACACCCTGTTCTTGCCTGTCTCTGTCTGTCTGCTGACGACGAGGGCGGACCTCTTCTCTTTCTCTTTCCTTCGTTTCCCCACAGAGCCTTTGGTTGGCAATGGCGTGCTCCTGTTCTCTTCTCTTCTTCCTTAAAAGTACTAGCAAAACCTTCGCAATTAAACATTTCCCACCCGCACCACAGCTCCAATGATCCCTCCCACTGTACTAGCACACACGCACTTTTTCGTCCTCGCTCTTAAAAGGCCATCTCCTTCTTGATCTCGGCAATGGCCAGACCAGGGTTCAGACCCTTGGGGCAGGTCCGCGAGCAATTGAGAATCGTGTGGCATCTGTACAAGCTCATGCTATTGTCGAGGGCCGACTTGCGCTCTTCCTTCTTCTCGTCTCTGCTGTCGGCTATCCAGCGGTAACTCTGCATCAGCACGGCGGGACCGAGGTATTCTTCCGAGTTCCACCAGTATGATGGGCAGGAAGTCGAGCAGCACGCGCAGAGAATGCACTCGTACAGGCCGTCGAGCTTCTTGCGCTCCTCCTTGCTCTGCAGGTATTCCTTGCCGTTCTCAGATGGGGTGGTGCGTTGTAGATATGGCTTGATGGATTTATATTGCTTGTAGAATTGCGTCAGGTCAGGTACAATGTCCTTGACGACGTAGGTGTGTGGCAGCGGGTAGATCTTGCTCTCTTGCTTAGTGTCGGTGGGGATTCGGCCTGGTGGTGGGTTAGATGACTTGCTACACGTATACAAACGCAAACGAGAAGTACTTACACAAGCACGCAAGAGTATTTACACCGTCGATGTTCATAGCACAGCTTCCGCAAATTCCCTCTCGGCAACTCCTTCTGAAGGTGAGAGTGGGATCGACCTCGTTCTTGATCCGGATCAGGGCGTCCAGCATCATGGGGCCCGTCTTCTTCAAGTCCAAAGTATAGCTCTGCATGCGTGGCTTGGATGATGGCTCATCGGGATTCCAGCGGTAGATGTGGAAGGTCTTGATCTGGGCGTCGGCATCGGGAGCTGGTTCCTTGATGGTGCTGGTCTTGGAAGCAGGAATGGGCTTGGTGGTGCTGGCCGTCACATCGTTGGAGCCCACACTGTTTGGTGAGCCGTGGCCGACAGAGGCAAAAGAGCGGACGTGTGAAGCCAGCGGTGCTGGGGCTCGGAAAGCTGAGCAGCGCAGAAGGCGCGAGGAATTGCGGAGGGCCGACATTGCTGGAGAGTGGAGTTGTGAGATGGAAGAGCTGCTTTCTTGTGCTCGCTGCCGTAGAAGTAGAAGTAGAAGGGATCGTGGGGGGGAGCTGTAGAGGCCGTACAATGTGGCGGATCCGGGTCAATTGAGCAATGAGCAATGGCGGATTTCTGCAACGACGTCTTGATTCATTCCATGAAAGGATGCTCACAGGTAGTTGATTAGCTAATGGCCTAAGCATCAATCGAATGCTGGCGATTGGCTCGCGGGGCCTCCAGGAAAGAGAACTGCCTCGGCAAACGTTCCCGGGAAGGACCGGCGGGTGATTGCTTACTCGAACTTTCCCTCTCACGTGCCTCATTTCTGCCTCTATTGCTTCCGTTCAAGTCGCTCTCTACTTTTCTGCTTTGCCTCTCGTCGCTTCAGTTGCATCCGGAAGAGCTATCTTGCAAGTTGCCAGGCTGACGTCCAGCGCCCCTCGAGTCTCCCCAAGACGATCCTCCAGTCTTCCCCACAAACACCCGTCAGTGCGGTTCAGACTTTATCCAGAGATCACCACGGCATACCTCAGCCAAGTCATGGCAGCTCCACAAGCAGAGCCCAAATCGATGGTTGCGAAAAGCTTCATGGTGTGGAGGGATCAGAGAGCGTGGCCGCTTCTCTTGGTAGTTTCACATGTGTCTTGAAACAAATGTCACTTAGAGGTCAGTGTCAGTCAGTCATCTGCGGTCGCTGGGTCGGGAGGTGGGTTGGCGATCGCTTTCCAATATGCCGATGCTTATTGGGTTGTGAAACTCTAATGGTTGATTGTTCGGTCCGACTCAGCGTGAAGCCATTGGAAATCATTTATAAGTTCAAATTGCAAGTCGTGCTTTTGATTTTTGGAATGAAACATTTAGCCAGATAAAGAAGACGGAATACCTGTCATGTCTTCAGCAGCTGTTAACAAACACTGCAACGTGGTAGCTCCACACATGCTCAAACCTCGACTTGGCGACGTTTTATGTCTCTTGATAACGATGCGGAAGAAAGCTTGTCTTGTTGTTTATACATTCTCATGTGATATTTCCTACATTCCAACCTGCTATGGAATCTCGCCCTGCCCCTCGCAATTCGTTGCACCAACTATAATTATTGCACCGTCAATGGATCCCCATTAAGTATGGTAGTCCCCCAAGTTTATTAAACGGCGACCACCTTGGTTTAGGCACTGGCTAAGCTAGCTGGCGGCGCTGCATACGTACAAGAGAGTCAACTCTACTTTCTTACATTTGATGTTACAGCGCATCTAAGGTAGTTAGTTGGTCCCTGGTATTACCTCGAGAGCTTTAGAAGGGAGTCTCCTGGATGTGTAGAGGTGCAGCTAGAAATAAAGTAGCACCTGGTATTTTGAGGCCCAAGCCCACGAACACCTAGAATCAAAATGACCCTTCATATAATATTATCAAACCATGGATCGTTCTTCAAGTCTCTGGCTGTCGCCCGTTCCTCGGGGAGCCAGCAAAGCATCCTTCTCATGAACTTGAAGAAAGCATCTGCATCTTCTTCGAGGATACAAGTGGGCATCTCGCTTCGCCAACTCCGTGTCCCAGGTATTAAATCTTCATGTACAAATATGCCTAAATATCAATTAGTAAGACATGAAGCAATGATTCAACCCGACGTACCACTATCATTGAAAAAAGGACCGCCATAAAATTCGGCAGCATTGCTACACAATCTGCCTGCTGGGTTGAGCGCCTTAGGACTCCATTGCCACTCTCGCATATCTCTCTCGCGCTGTATCAGCACGGGTGGTACGGGGCCGAGCAACGCGATCATTTCTGCTAGATGTTGTGCTGCAGAATAAGAGTGCGAATTGTCCTGCTGGAATAAACTCTGCCCACCAAAGAGGTCCCACACCTGCAAAGGTCGGAGTATCAGCAAAGGCATATTGGAAACCAAGGAGGACCTACCATAATACCAAAATTCCATATATCAGCGCTATAGGACCATCCAGTGCCGAGCAGAACTTCTGGGGCGTGGCAATCGTTAGGTTGTATCGGGTGGACAAGCGGTCCAGGCTGGTCACCCCGCTGTGCAAGACCAAAGTCTGCGATCTTTGGATACATCTTTTTCAAAGCGTCGTCGCTTTTAATCTGCCCAAAGTCGTTGTGGCATCGGTATACCGTCTGACCGCCAACATGTTTCTGGGCCATGGGATGTACTGTCTGCCCCTGGACAAATGCTTCAATAATCGATTGATCCTCAAAAGCCACTAGGATATTATCCAATTTCAAATCTAGAGAGTATCAACTTAGTATGAGATGCATATCAGAAATGGTTAAGGTGCTAATAATGAAATACCTGTGTGGATTATGTGGCATTCTGAATGTAAGTAATCTAGGCCTTCTAAGAGAATTTGGAGATAGGTCTTGATCAAAGGCATCGATGGACGAGTGACCCTGTCTTCGCCGGCAACTCGCCTCCTGAATAACCAAAGCGGTTCTCGCATCGGTTCGAAAACTAGAGAGATGTGTGTAGATCCCATAGGTGACTCAATGCCAAAACTCTCGATTGCCGTCGCAACAATGGCACGTCCACGGTGTTTAGAGTTGGCGGAAGAAATATGGATGATCGTATCCAACTCATGTCTAATGTCATCTTCCGTCGCTGAATTGCAAGTGCAAATTTTGATGGTAACATACTTGTGCGGCTTGAACCAACCTCCACTAGAAAGAAAATGTTAGAGAGCTATAAGGACAGAAACAGCAATAGTCAGTGGGCAGGAATTTCAAATTACCTGCGGGTGTCGCGCGCAAGCCATACTGTTGATGATGATCCCCAGCCGATCTTGGCCTTTAATTGATACCTGCCGTTCAGCACGTCTCCGGAATTCGCTGGATAGAAGTATTGGGGCTTATAACCAGGGACATTCTCCTCGTCAATGGGGACATGGAGCGGGAGCGATTCGGGCAGCGAAGACGACCGCGAGTTGAAAGGCTGACGACCTTGACCACCAAAACCAAACTGCATTTTGGCAAACGCGTGAATATGACTAGTACCACGGCTTGCAGCGAATTTGAGAATGTAGGAGGGGAGTGCAGTATTGGATGTATTGGATGTCCGAAGGCAGAACATAATTCACCAAGACTTAAAAAGACTGTTTTGAGGCGGAAGGCTCATTAATCTGTACCTAGGTACCTAGGTAGGTAGATGAATGCCTTCTTTTTTCCCATTGTCATATGCGATATGGCGGCTAAATAAGCCTCCTACGTAAACAGATCGAACATTCTAAATAGAAGGGGGTATTCAGGTGTAAAAAATAAACAAGCTACGTGCTTTGGCCAAACCATGAGCAAAAACAAAAGAAAGAAAGAAAATAAAAGCCCCTCATAGCCGGTAGATGATTACTCCAAGGTATTACCCAAGCTTCCAACTCATAAAAGTCATGAGGGTATCAAAAGCGATTAGCTCTGTTGCATCCATTCATCGTTAGGCCACTCCAGTTGCTGCAACCAGCAACATCACATCACCAACTCTCTAGCTACAAAGATAGACATATATAAAATTCTACATCTTTAACGCTGGCCTAATTGCTTTTCCGCTTGATCTGCCACTGGCGGTAAAAAGGTTACTTGTAAGCCCATTAAGAGAATCATCTAGGGCCTTTTTTAAAGATCTGCATAATTTATTGAATACCTCTGAATTGAGATTTAGGAATCTGCGAAGTTTTGTAGGGAAGTTGATACTTGCGATATCGTCACACTTTCTTTCTATGCATAGCTTCCTCGTGTGAGACAGTAAGAATATTATACAGAAGGATAGTTGAGATTTCGTCTATCTTTCAATAATTATACTTTCTCTCTTTTAAATTAATGCTTAGATATGAACAGTGTGTTATTTTGAGTAGTTATTAAGTGCATGTATGAATACAATGTGTGTTAAAATGGTGGGTTTGACAAGCATAAGTAAAAGCATATAACAGAGAATCCTAAGGTACAATTTGAGTAGGAGTGAGTACTTAGGTATATTTGGAAGTCACCAAAGTAACTTTCAATATCATCATTTTAACTAGAAATGGTAGTCCTATTATTGATAGAGGAAAACTATAAGAACTACTTTCATTTCGAGGACACAGATGCGTCTACTACGACTAAGAACTTCAGGGGTAGGTGAAGAGAACAGGAAAGGTATGAGTAAGTTAGCTAAGACCAAATGACTTGGTCTATAGAAACAGCAAATTGCTCATGGCAAAGAAGGAAACAAAGCCTTTTCGCCCCGTCGAGCACGCCAAGTGTTGGTCGAATGCAGCAAATCTGTACAATCTGCGACGACCCAACCCCAGGACCTGGCAAATTCTTCCGTAACCTCCCAGCCCGTGGGATCCCAGGGGTCACTCCAGACGAGCAAGCCGGGCTTGTGATCCGGAGCCTGTCCGCGCATAGCATGGCATAGCGTCTCCTCGTCAAAGGAGTCAGCCTCTCGACGGAAGATGTTCTCGCGCATCACCGGCATAGGAAGCAGGTCGATCCATGGATGATGAATAGTGGCGTGCTGTAGATCGGTTGGCTGGAGTGCGGTGGGAAGTTTTGACAAGCCTGCTACACGGCCAGCTTGATGTGGGGGTGGCCCGAAGAGTCTGTTGAAGGGCGACAGCGCTTCGTCACTCATCTCGTCATCCGATAGACCTAATACTTCCATGTTCGTGAATAAAGCTTTCACAAAGTTGAACTGAGACAAGCTTGGAAGAATGCTAACTGCTCCTATATGGGCCATATAACGATGAGTTGCGAAAGATTCGAAGCGTTGCATAAGCATTCGATTGCCCTCCCAGTTGGGCTCGAGGATTCTGACGAGATTGATAATTTGTATGGTCGCTTCGGTCATCTCAAGTTCTTGAAACTCGTGTAATTGCTCTGTAGAGCCTGGAAGCCGTATCAAGCCATTCGGCACTGATGCAGGTTTCGTATTCTGGAATCCTCCTTGCTTTTTTGCTCCTATCCCATCGTTAGTCCTGGCTAATATTCCGAATTAATCTCCTCACGTAATGCCCGCTGATTGCGACGATTTTGGATCTTCCTCCTCTCACGACTATTCGTTACTCCCAGCCAATCGTCTAGGTCTTTGACCCAAATCCTGCCGTTCAGTGGGGTATGAGAGTGATTCTGTCCATTCATTGCGTAGGTGGAAAATAGAACGAATTGAAGTAATGGGATTAGCAAAGACGGGAATGTATGTTGATGACAGCTGCATAGGAGGTGAGAATCCCAAATGCCAGAAGTATCAAAGCCCCGGCCTTGAAGTGCCGTACCGGCAGTACTGGGCCTACGAACTGGGGTTATGAGATAAACTTAGCGAGGCGAACTCAGGCGAGGGTTAGCGCGCATGCAGCTGTCATCAAGCTACATGTGCGCTAATCCCGTTTCCGTCTAAGATGGATGATGGTAAGGCTGGAATTACTAAGTACGCCAAGTGATTTCGAGGTTGCCAGCGGTGCTTAGATTAAAAAAGATATAACCCGTGCTATCGAGACCGCCAATGGATTAGTCGGGCGGGATTACGGAAGTTCCGAATGATCACCAAGGTCTTTGTCATGGACATTGTACATCTTAGTGAAGCAACCTCTCAAAAAGGCCCCGTCCAGTGGCCACCCTCTCACTGGCATCATCTCGGGTAAACAATCTAGTGTAGATCGGAGCCACCCTCACTCCAAGTCATTATACAACCTGCCGTAATATTCAAAACATGCCATCTAACGTAGTTCGATAGCCTTCTAGAGGATTAGCTTAAATTTTTGAAGGTTAATATTAAAACTCATGGCAGAATTTAGTAGGATTTGTGAATAATTCAAGGCAGATAGATCCTGTAATCTCAAGTCATGAGAGTCTTGTAAATGAAGGGGGATCCTAAGCGAATCTCGCTACTGAGGTTGATAAATTAACCATAAGTTTCTATGTACATGAAATGAGAATATCAAACTCGGTTTTTATAATCTGAATCCAGAATCCCCTGGTTTCTTAGCGTAACCGAATTCCTTCAAACTTTCTGAAGATGAAAGTTTAGTCTCGACCCTGGTCCATCTATCCTCTCGCTCTTCGTCTACCGTCCAAAAGCGGTCCCCAAGTTGTCAGATATATACTTGATTGGTTCAGCACGGTATGAGTCCGGTATGGGAAATGCAAGATCAGTTGTGTTAGCGTCGAATGCCATAATATGTGGATCTGAGAGAGAATAAGAGGGCCACTGATGGGGGCCAACTGTAAATTCGTTAGCTAATGGAGGGGAAGATAAGGCCTTTGACAAAGACACATAGCAGCTATAAATAAGGGTATGAATATGTACCTTGAGAGCTGTTTGGATCCCCATCGACAATGAAATTGACCCAATACCGCGAAATGATATCAGACACATCTTTGTAACTCTGTGGCATTCCCGCAAATGGCGACTCGGCGTATCCAAGACCAAGAAGGTTGTAGAAGACGAAGGCCACCTCGGTATAATGGGTTGCACCCATTGTCGGCGAGATACCATTCGGAATCACATTGAACTCGTAACTCCAGCTGGTTACATTGTTTCGAGCCAGGATTTGATCCGTGAGACGTCGAGGAGCGTGCCATACCAGATCACCGACGAAAGAAGATATACGTTTGTACTGAGAGCCAAGTGACGCTGGCGGGCGACCTTGGAGTGTCGGCGGAATGCCAACTTCGGGATCATCAGGGTACAGGGCCGCGATCTCGAGGGCAGTTGCGTTGTTAGGGCCCCGACTTCTAATATTGGCCAAGAATTGCTCTTCGGTATTGATACCACTCACTGTGAGCGCAGTCCCTTCATCATGATTCTGGCCTTGTAGCACCGGTACCTTGATGAAGTTTCCGGAAAGAAGTGCCTCGCGTGCATTGCTTTGAATGAAATCCCCATCGATTTCCATACCCCAAGACGGAATTGCAGCCGTCACATTGCTGGCAAAAATTGAGTCGAGAGTCTCAGAAGGTACGGCACGAAGGCAAGCAAGTGTGTCGGTTGCTATCCTGCAATTCGCGGCACGAGTAATAGTGTTGTAGTAAACGTCCCATTCAGCCGGGCTGTTGTAACGGAACGGATTTATGGGACCTGAACTCTCCATTATGGCTGCCCGGAAGAGACCTTGGTCACGACCGCCATAGGCTATCAAGTGAGCTCCGACACTTTCACCTCCAGCACTTTCACCCCAGATTGTGACCTTGGATGGATCACCACCAAAAGCAGCGATGTTCTCCTGCAGCCAGCGAAGTGCCATGTGTTGATCTTTATAGCCTAGATTGCCTACACCGGCCTCCACGATGTCTGATCCGAACATGAATCCAAAGAGTTGCAGGCGGTAGTTAAGATTGATTCCGATGAACGATTTACCAGCGGCGACGGATTGCTGAACTATGAAGGACATATTATAATTGGCATCTCGATTCGAGCCCGAAATATGAGCGCCGCCATGGATCCAAACACCCACAGGCAGGTTTGCGCCCATCTGAGTACCACTGGGCCGTACAACATTGAGAGTCAGACAGTCCTCGGAGAAGGGAGTGTTACCCGACGATGGAGGAGGGTAATTGTAGCAGGCCGACGAGAATTCGGTGGCATTGGCAGTTGCTTCCCACGTAGTGTTGAGAGACACCGGGTTGCGGAAGCGAAGATCTCCTACGGGAGGTTGAGCGAAGGGGATCCCTAGAAAGAAGTCTTGGTTATATTCCGAGCTGTAGACACCATTATATGTCCCGTTCTTGACTGTAGCAGTCGGTGCTGCATCTCTTTTGATAGTTACTGGGCTCGCAGACCCTAGATGATAGAGAAAACTGGCGAAGAGCCCAATTTTGAGGGCAAACAAGACCATCGTGGAGTTCTGCGTCCTTGCTGGGTAATTATACCTGGATCGGTGGACTCGGATGGATCTCAGCGACGGAAGAAGGAGAGGATGATGAGGATTCCTGGTTTTTATCAATGCAGCAAAACATGATCTATTATATGCAGTATGAACGGATCGCCAGACCGTCACTTGAGAGAACCTTAGGACGGGATCCGTAGCGAAGCGAGTATCCTTGTTAGACAAATACTGCATTTAGACGACTCTACGAAGTTTCTGCCTATCTCCACCCCCCTATTTTGCATGGGATTTAGCCGTGCAGTAGCTCACAATACTATGCAGGATTTATATGCAGTCAAGGGCCGAAGGTTAAGTGCCAGTTTCCCAGGGGTAAAGCAGGGTAGAAATCCCTGGTAATTAATTAGGTACTGTACCCACTTCCTCTACAATCTTTCGGCCGACCAAAGCAGTTAATTCGGGTGCTACCTTCGCTTGCAAGACTCTTTATCTTCCAGCTCAGATAATTCTTCATTGGAAACAAATAAGATGCTAAGCTGCACCTCAATTGTCTCCTCTCTTTACCTTTTTCCTTGACTTCTCTTGCTCCAGTAATATGAAGTTACAAAGCGCCGTTCACCAGGTCTTGAAGACGATTGCAGTATTTACT
Source organism: Pseudofabraea citricarpa (assembly GCA_029641185.1). Lineage (NCBI taxonomy): Eukaryota > Fungi > Ascomycota > Leotiomycetes > Helotiales > Dermateaceae > Pseudofabraea > Pseudofabraea citricarpa. The sequence goes on along the minus strand of JAPWGK010000024.1, from coordinate 211,576 downwards.
ATTCTCGCCACTGCAACTCCTATCAGCACCATCAATCACTCATATGAAGGTAGCATCTGGACTGTTGGTCAGGGGGTGCAAACCACCAGTGGCCTGGTTGTAGGCCATGCAGCAGCCAATGTTTCTGGAGTCTCAGAGTATACCGGTATTCCATATGCCAGTCCTCCAGTTGGGCAGCTTCGCTTCCAGCCTCCAGTCCGTTATAATGGCACCGGTACCATCAACGCAACCTCATTCGTAAGTTAAATTCAATCATCACATACACAAGCATCCCCATTAAGTTTGTGTACATTGTCTTTCTCAATTTTGTTGATCGTATCACTATCCTATCCTAGGGCATCTACTAAAGTACATATTGATAGGGTCCAACATGTATTCAACCCCCATCGGCACCTCCAAGCAACAATACCGACACCGCACCAGCCCAGGATCTTGGTATTCCACCAACCTCCGCTGCAGCCTTTGGAAGCGAAACTTTCCCAGCCAGCGAGGATTGTTTGACCCTAAACGTCTGGACCAAGCCGCAAACTGGAGAGACTAAGAAAGCGGTCCTTGTTTGGGTCTATGGAGGTGCTTATGTATCAGGTGAGTGCTACTGAGAGGATTCCCGGTGTATCTTTCTAATTTCGACATGTCTTAGGCAGCACTAGACAGTCTGGTTTCCGTGGGCAATTCATAGCCGAGGAGACTGATGTTATCGTTGTCTCTATGAAGTGAGAACACCAACCTCCCAGCGTAGAAGTACCAAGCACTAATAGGAGAACAGCTATCGTGTCAATGTTTTCGGATTCCCTGGCAATCCCGTCGCCCCAGCAAATCTTGGTCTCCGTGACGTACGAATGTCCATGGAATGGGTCCGTGACAACATTGAGCAATTTGGTGGAGACCCAAAGCGCATTACGATTTTTGGACAATCTGCTGGCGCTGGCATCGTTGACTTCTACTCGTTTGCCTACGCTGATGACCCAATTGCTTCCGGGTTCATCGAGATGAGCGCGACCCTTTACGGTTTCCCAGCCCTTACTGCAGCCGAGACAAATGACCGTTGGTTCCATGTCACCAACTTGGTTGGCTGCGGCAGCGCTACCTCTGACCCAGCCGCCGTTAATGACTGCATGGTAAACAAGACGGTCGACGAAATTCTAGCTGGTTATGATCCAGCTAATGTTCCAATCAACCCTTCTCCGTACGGACCTGTCACTGACAATGAATTGGTCTTCTCGAGCTACCTCAACCGCACCGCCGCCAAAGGTGGCTACTTGATCGGTAACACTCACAATGAGGCAGGTCTCTTTAAGCTCTTAGCAGCACCGCAGAATGAGAGCTACTGGACCGACTTCAACGACAGCCTGTACACATGCGCTGACGTGGTGAGAATTGAGCAATCCATCGCCGGTGGCAATCCAACCTGGAGATACCGGTACTTCGGCGATTTCCCTAATTTGGTTCTTACTACTACGCCACCGAGCGGTGCTTATCACACAGCGGATATCTATCCACTGTTTAACACCGTAAACCAGACTTTACTTGCTAGTACTGTGGCTGAAGTCGAGGTCGGAAACTACTTACGCGATGTCTGGTCTAGCTTTGCTAAGGACCCTCAGAATGGTCTTGATGCTTTCTGGCCTCAGTACAACGCTACTGAGAAGACTTTGGCACGCACTGGTTTTGATAACGAGACGATTAGTTTAGCGCCTGGCAATATGTATGATGATATTTGCCGCTGGAGTTATGATGGTGTCAGTACCCCAGCTCTCCTATAACATCAAATTACTCAATTACTACCGTCAAATACTTGAAATTGCTTGATTAGCACCTAAAATATAGTATAAAGGAGTTCAGTCCTTCTCACTTGTAAAATCCTCGGCATTTATATTGACATTCGCTATTTTTAGAAAATAAAATAAAATGGTGGCATTAGATTAATACCACCCACATAGCGAAGAAGACGCTATTCGCATACTGAAACCCTCCACTTATGTAGAAGCACGAAGAAATTGGACCTTACAACCTAGTCCTCTTAACTATTGGGATGACGAGATAATCGAAGGCTACACAAATTCAACGTACATCTTGGGTAGCGTATCAAAAGAGCTTGTGATTAATCTTGACTTGGCACACCGAAGTGTTCCTGACGCAACGAAGAAACGTTGGATGTGGGAAGATGCTATATGTAAAGACCAGCTGAACGAGGATAAGCAATTACACGTGTCAGATCTCAAGAACTATCCCGACACTTATAAGCCCGAAATAGCCATTTAAACAACACCCTTCAGTAGGACTTACGGCGTTACCCCTTGTTGAAATTTCAGACCTCCTTTTTATAATTCATGTTCGCGCCCTGAATGGGCAATACAGTCTTCCAAACATCTGCTGTGAATCGAAGCGTTGTACGCATTTAGTAGGATTTGCGTAGTCACAAAACTATTAATAGCAAGACCATTACAATAGCTGGACTTAGAATATAGTCTAAAACTCAAATTATACAAAATTATCTATCTATTAAGTCAACTCAGATTATTTACAGTAACAAGACAGCAGCAACCAAAGCAGCGGCACCACCTAAAGCACTGCTAGCCTGCTTGAGTCCAGCTGCCGCACCTTGGAAAGGAATTCCCGAAGGAGTGGCTGTGGGTGCCGCACTACCAGATGCAGCAGCTCCCCCTGAAGCGGTAGCTCCTCCCGTGGTGGCAGCCGTGGTGTTCTGAACCGTCCAAAAGTTTCCAGCGACGGGCTGTCCAAGATTCGCAGCAGCAGCAAAATCATCCATCGAGAAGCCACCACGGGCGGGCACGGAGGCAGGAGGGTTGATTGTAGAGTAGGCGGCTGGTACGGTGAAGTTCGATGGCTGTGCAAAGACAACGAATGTATATCTGTGAGGGATATCGCCCACGGGTGGGCTAGGCTGAAGGTATGCGGCGCCAGGTCCACTGGCGTTGGTACTCGACGACACAAGAGCTCCGTCAGCGTTAGGAACGAGGTCTGGCTGGAACCAATGTAATATTGTAACGCGAGTGTTATCTCGAGGGACATCGAGGTCGATCATGAATAGGAGATATGAGGAGGCATTGTTGCCATTAGGAGCAGTGACTGTCGGTGCTACCGCAGTTTCTATACACAAAAAAGAGTAAGTTTTGTTCTTTTGTATAATGATATAGGAATAGTATCTTACGTTGTCGTGGAACAAGTAGACCTGGTGTCACAGAAGTACCGGCTGCTGTGATAGCTAACTTCTTGTTTGACCGAGGAGTGAAGCCATCCGGCGTCTGCGCTAACGCAGAGCACAATAACGTTGCAAAAGCAAGGATCTTTGAGGTATACATGACGATTTGGTGATGGTAGAGGAATAGAGGAGACAAAGCTGTATTATATTTACCTGCAGAGAAGGGACTCACCTTTTGCGAGACAAGCAGTAGGTTTAATAGCTTTTGACAAGCACTCTGGTCCTTGCAGAGCAACAACAACGCAACCCCAGCTTCCCCATTACGCCAGTCGATGACGCTTGGAGGTGATGTTTAGGACGGGGCTTGTAGCTTGGGTGGTGATGTTTAGGATTGGGACCAAGCCCTTGGCTGCACCAAGCGTCGCTGTCGCGATTTCAAGTTGGCGATCACGGCGACTCGTGTTTTGCTTTTGCCTTCTGGTGCTTGTCGCTTGATGTTTAGTCAGCACAGAACCATCAACACCTCAACTACGGTAGATTTAATTGTCCGAGAAACTCAACCAGAACCACTTCCGAGGTCAGACTCGACGTAATCTGCGTGGTTAGACAAGAGCAAACCGGCAAATGGGTTGGGTTAGGTTATTTTGGAGGATTCTCCGGGTTACCTTTTTGATCCATTTGGCTACGACTCGAATATCACGTCAGAGAGGCTGAGGGCCTCTATGATGTCTGTGTTGCGACGCATTTCGAGGTATTTTCTTTACATTAATAATTAACAAGTCTTTTTCTTATCTTTTTTGTCTTCGTTCACCTCCGATTATTACCTTGTTTTGGGGGGGGTTTTAAATTTCTTCCCCTCAGGTATTTATCATGTTTCTCAACCTTGTTAAGTCTCTTAGCTTACCAAGAGATCTCGGAGTTTTGTTTCTGGAAAGTTCAGAATAGGATTTTCAACAAGAACTATACGGGATGTTAATCTTGTTTCTTCAACGTTCCATTTATAATTTTACTTTTAAATGAGCATACCAAATCTTTGTTGATAGTCTTCTAAAAGCATAAACATGTTGGTACATCAACCACCCCGTCATCTCATTCATTGTACCACGATAAGATAGCGGTAGCGGCTCTTGTGCTGAGCTCAGACTTGGCTATCAAAGTACCGACCGTGTTCTTGGGCACAGTAATCAGGTTCTTGGGCATTAAGATAATTGCCATCCAGACGGGATCGAAACTGCCGGATCCCCTTTCCTTCCGAGAAGAATAATTGCAATAGAGCAGCCTCAAAGACCACGCATGTCATAGATAAGCTTGCATCATTGTTGCATTACTTCCTTTCCCGATCACTCGGATTGCGAGCTTGGTGAGTCTGAATAATGTGGGCCTATACGAGGATGTTACACTTCCTCGTAATCATAGTCGGGAGCAGTCTGCAAGTAATATGCGCAGAATTTACCAGTTCGATGATAATTCAACTGACTGTCCTAAGTCTAAAGGGTCTGTAGAACCTTTTCAGGCTTTCTTGTCTAAGTACTAGAGCTACCAGAGTTCTTTATATTCCCTGCATCATATTACTCTTTCTAATTATAGCCCAATCCGAATTTATCAGTTCAAAAATTTCAGAAGAATTATTCATTTCAGAAAGTGTTGCCTCACAGAAACATTACGGCCAAAATTTAAAAGACATTTGCTGCAAATCGTCGTTCTCGTTCAGTTCAATTTACAGTATCTCTGTGGATTCTTCCGTTGATATTCTCTAAATATCTAAATCTCTATTTCTAACTTGCCAAAATTACTCCTATTGATTACTTACCTGAACACCATTCCTTTTCGTTCACCTCTCTATCCATCCTAGTAAAAGAAAATAAGAAAATATAATTAATCAATTAAAGATGCTGGCAAAAGATGGGTATATAGATTCAAAATCGGCAAACTGGCGCCATCAAACAAAGCAAACAGCAACATATTGGTTGTATAGTGTAGCGGTTAGCACGTGGGATTTTGATAATATCAAGATCAATTTCTTCCTGAGAAATTTCCCGAGTCCCCGGTTCGAGCCCGGGTACGACCTGTTCTTCGTTTTTTTATTTTTCTTTTCGTTTTCGTTTTTGTCAGAAAATAGGCTTGTTCCTAGTTTAGTCGTGACGAGCATGTCTCGGCATTTGTTCAGGTTTCATTGGTGGGTGCGAACTTTCCCCCCACCGCCCAAGCTTTATTCCACATGTGTGCTTCGCTCAAATTCAAGAAGTAACTCAAACACCACAACCAGAATCTATTTTTTATCCGGTCTAAATAACTCCATGATCCTAGAACTACCCAGTGTAGCAGCTACATCCAAATCTTCGGCCATAGGGTCCAACCCTTGCTGCATTAACCATTTGAACATAATCACTGCTGGATCATCCTCTGCAGGTACCCAATACTTCCTCGATTGAAAGCCCCCAAGAATATGTAGTAAATTCTCTCCTTTCTTATTTATCACATCGACAGAAGTTTTCTGCTCTACGAATAGCGGAAGGTATTTCATATGGTCTTTTACACGACGTGTGTATGGGAATATCGCCGATTCTCCTTCGTTGTTGAGTGCGTTGGTTGAGACGCCAAGATCGATAAACAGCTTAAACAGCCGTGCTACCGTACCATCTTCAGAATCGTATTCTGACTGCTCATTTTCCGTCACCGTAAGATGAGCTGCTAGATGATGCAATGCGGTATCGCCGTTCGGATCTGGCTCGATAGGATCTGCTCCATGATCGAGGAGAACCTCAATGGCCCAGATATTTTTATTAGCAAGTGCATAATGAAGAGGTGTAAAGCCCATGTCATCTTTCTGTTGTACGACTCGCGATATGCCCTCTTGCTCAATCATCTTGTTGAAGTTTCTTCTTGTTGTGCACACGAGCCGCTCAACATTTTTCTTGAGTAGGTAGTGTAATGCGTTCTGTCCTTGATTATCTCTAGCAGCTATATTTGCGCCATGTTCTAGTAGCATCTCTACTGCGGTTCTTTGACTTTCCCAAAATTCTCGTTCGTCTTTCTCGTAGTCAGGTGGATCCTCATCGCTCTCTATAGTTTGGAAGTCGATATCGAGGTTTTCGAGAAAGTGGTCGAAAGAACTGTTAGAACAGCCTGCAAGCAAGAGAGTCCTTCCTTTCGAATCACGCATCTCAGGATCAATTCCAGGATGGCTAAGGAACGGCTCAAGAATTCCATCATGCTCACATATATCATGGAGAATTGAGAATCCATCTCTATGAACCAGGGTTGGGTCTGCCCCAGCTTGTAGCAGAGTGCGGATGATGGGTATCATCTTCGGTTTAGAATCTTTGGTGGCAAACTCTTTTGAGTAAGCTGCGTAGTGAACAGGAAATGGGTCTCGAAAATCAACGTCGTTGAACAATCGACCGAGTCCCGGCCAAGCCCGTTTCGACACGCCACGATCAAGGATACTATTATTATTCACCCCTTTTTCAAGCGGTACAGGATTAGTCCTCATGTTGACGTTTGCGCCGTGCTCCAACGCAAACTCCACTATAGCAATGTCTTTGGTTCCAATAGCATTGAAAATCCATGGTGTTCTTCCTCCTTGAATGTCTGCTCCGTACTTGATCAAAAGAGTAACCCTTTCCATATTGCAGTCGGCTAGGTTCAAACATGATATTCCATATGGTCCAAGAATATTGGGATCAGCACCGAGTCGTAGTAGGACTTCTGCAGTGTTTGGGCTCTCAAATGTTCTGATAGCAATAAATAGAGGTGTTTCGCCGTGTAGGTGACAACGTGAAGCATCCCATGGAAAACTCCGTTTAGTACCCTGTAGATTGATGTCTGCGCCTTTTGCAATCAAGTACTCCAATGCTAAACCATTCCACCAAAGGTTGGAAGCAGCAAGTGTATGTAATGCCGACCTGTTCGTTTTATTAACCTGGTTGACATCAACGCAGCCTTCCTCAACCAAGAATTTGATGATGGGAAGGTTCGGTAGATGTCTTTGGCAAGCCAAGATAAGGAGATGGCTAGACTCCAAAACCTTTTCGGACTTGTCTAAGTTTTTCAACCAGTCGGGTTGCGATGTCGAAATAAGACCATGTAATTTGTTCAGATGTTGAATATATCCCCATCGTACCAAAATCGAAACAGCGGACACGCCCGACTTTTCTGGACGGGTAAAGTCAAAACCATCCCGGAACAGTCGTTCTATCCAACCATCATTCTCAAATTGAAGAAGCATTTGGATCTGTCGGAGTTGCTGCTCGATGTCATCCAAGGGAACCGACGAGCTCGGGATCATTCTGGGCCGAATTGATAGATAATCTTCTAAGAAACTGGCTGGCTGAGTTGGCATGTCGGTGTTCGATTCTGTGTCGTGGGGTTTCAATGATTCGGCAATAAAGAGTAGTTCATCGACAACGACCTCATTGCACAATCTCAGAGCTCGTTCTATAGCTCCACCACGCTTATCCAAATAATTTGCACTGTCAAAAGTTTCCACGGGGTCTTTGGGCACTCCTGGCTGCAAAAAAGATATGTTTGCGCCATATGCCACCAGAAGCCTCAAAATGTCCCGAACCCCAACTGTCTGATGCTCTGATATGATCTGCACCTCGAAGGTTTTGGGTGTCCTTTGATACACATTGGAAATTTCTTCTGGTTTCTTCGGCCTTGTAGGATTCGCTAGTAGAACAAACGATGATGATGTATCAGAGTCACCCAGACTGTCTACAGTGTCTAGTTATCTTGAGTCCCAGTGAAATCGTTCTTGGATGTAGTCGGCACACATGTCTAAAGGCGTGAGCTTCTCCTTATCCTTGATATTTGGATTTGCTCCTGCAGTAAGTAGCATTTGCACACTTTCGATTCGGCCTGATCTGCAAGCATAATGAAGAGCTGTTCTTCCCATTTCGTCAACATGATCAACCAAAGATTCTCGTTTTCCAGAGTACGAATCCAACAAGAACCCCACGATATCACTTCTTCTCATACGAGCCGCAATCTGTAAGGTCGATTGACCTTCGTTTGTGATGACGAATGGATCTGCGCCATCTTGCAAGAGGCGCTTAACATGAGCTTCTGACCGAGTCACTGCAATATGAATCGGTCGTATGCCTCTTGTGTCAGCAAAATTGACATCAACGCCACATTTGGGACCACAAAAGAAGTCATAGAACGGGTCCAGACCTTGGGAACAGTATTTAAGACCTCCAAGCTGTGTGATTATATGTAGAGGTGTTTCGCCGAGGTTGTTTGGAGCAGAGGGAGAAACGCCGAGTTTTAATAGCATATCGAGAACTTGAATTTTTCTCTCTGCATCATAATGATATCGACCCATGCCTCGTCTGGCTAATACGTGAAAAAGGGTGTCTCCTCTAAAATCAGGTAATGTCAGATCAGCACCCGCCGCCACGAGTTGCTGGAGAGAATTGACACAGTCATTTCGTTCGCAGAATGCGTGCATGACAGTTCTGCCGGCCGAATCTCTGCTGTCTGCTCTTGCTCCCCTCTGAAGAAGGTGGTGAACATTTTCAAAATAGCACCCTCGAATGGCACGCATGAGAAGAGTACGCCCTTTGTTGTCCCTTGACTCGATATCAGCTCCATATGATATCATCATATCGAGGATCTCGGGATCTATCCATATCAATCTGTTCAAAGGTGTCTCCCCTTTTTTATTTCTGGCATTTGGATCAGCGCCATGGTTGAGGAGTAATCTGAGCTGTTGAATTTGAACCTTCAACCTGAAGCCCATGCTTAGCACAATATGCAGTGGCGTGTTTCCTTCATTGTCGCCAGCATTACAATTTGCACCTCCTTCAAGAAATGCCTGTAAGTTGGTATTATCGTGCTCACCAAGAGTGCCGAAAAGAGGTGTGCAACCGTGTACATTTTCGCTTACATTGACATCTACTTCGGCGTCAATTAAGAACTTGATTATCCTATCAACTCCCTTGGTATTGCCTCTATTTGGAATCAAGTGAAGCGATGTGCGTCCATCTTTCAAAGTGGCCAAAGGATCTGCACCATTTTCCAATAGAAGAGCGATGGTTTCGAAAGGGCCATCAAAAGTTTCGTCTTTGGGCCCGTAAGTGTAACGCTGAAAAGGCTCGCTTGCAAACTCAATTGCATAATGAAGAGGTGTTTTAAAAGCAGAATCAATAGCATTGATATCACATCCTGCATTCAAAAGTGACTTGAGAGTTTCGGTCTTCGGGCTTAGCTCACCATCGCATGTGGCTCTTGCAAATGCGTGAAGCGGTGAAGATGCTTTATCATGATGAGGTTCATTGCAGGACCCAAACCCGCTCTTCGAATTGATGTTGATATCAGCACCTAGTTCCAGAAGCTTTGATACGCATTCAGCCATGTAACCTTTAGCGGTGATATGTAGCAGGCTTTCGCCATCGAAAGCTCTGTGGATATCGATTCCTGGCATTTCGAGAAGCATCAGGAATAACTCTGTCTTGCCAAAATCTGCCGCTCTATAAAGCGCTTCGTGAAGCATTTCCGAGCTAAGATAAGGGAGACAGACTCTGACAGAGTCCACTCTGCCGTTCAAGCAAAGCTCACGCAGGGGTGTTGACTCTGAGTAGAAATCTCTAGTTTCTCTTCCACACTCACAATAAGAAGGGTATCTGATGGAGCCATTCTCAGATAACATCAAATCTGCTCCTGCTTCCAGTAGCAGAGAAATTATATCTGGTTTGTATATGGCGCAAATTAAAGGATTCGAGCGAGTAGTACTTCGAAAATTGACTGCTGCACCATGTCTGAGCAAAACAGAAACAGTTGTGATATTGCCTTTTGATATCGCACGCTGTAAAGGGGTTCTTGAATTTACAGAGTCGCGTTGATTTATACCAGTAGTTTCTCTGGTCTCTTGGGATTCGTCTATGGATGAATCCAAGGTACTCTCAAGATTTAGGAGAAGATGTTCGACATAAAATGATAGATCTTGCGTAGCAGCCACATGGAGCGATGTGGTTTCTTCTTTTGACGTTTCTTTGAATGATTTTGAGACCCCACAGTAACTCTCATCCTTGCACACAGCAAGATATGCGAGAAGTGTTTTTGATTTCGGTTGTAACAAATCATCTAACAAGCAAAATGTTTCTGGATCTACCTCTCCAATTTTTGAGATGTGAAACGGCCAGTAATCAATCGCGTAATTTAGGAAGGGATATTTTAGGCAAAGAGGGCCATAGGTGTTTTTGTATAGGGAGCCCCTGGATTCTGTCAAGACTACTTCATCAGCCCACCCAGTGAATAGGTATTTGATACAGATCAACGCCAGTTCCTTGTGTGTATATTTGGGGTCAATTAATGGGAAGTAAAACTTCTGCGAAAGGCTTGGATCTCGCTCGTAGTCGGTGAGAAACTCTGTGAAAGAGTGATGAATGATAGAGACGGTATCATCTCTCAATATCTCCAGGAGGGGCCCGCATGCATTTCTGACAATTGACTTAGGATCTGTGAAGGAAATCATCCCAAAAAGGTCTGGAGTCATTGTTTCACGCACGAAGTTGACCACAGCAGCTATTTCAACAAGCCTGGGAGGTCGTGACGCATGTGTAACAAGGCGAAGTATGATCAACTGCAGCTGCTGGGGAACACCAGATCTAACTGAATGGTCGTGAAGTAATTGCGTATACATTTCTCCTAGCCCCATAGGGAGGTTATCTAGAAGTCCCTCGGTTTGTGAGAAGTCGTGTTTTCCAGGCACGAGCTGGAGGTCATCCATCATCAATCTAGCATAAAGGAACAATCCCCCAGCTCTAGTACAGATTGCTTGCTGGATTTCAATCTTCGTAGTTTCAGGTAGTTCCGTTGAATCAAGCCGTTGTTTGGCATAAACTTGAATATCAGGCTCAACTAGATGGGGTCTTATAGCGACGTGCAGTACAAATGAACAATCGAGTATATTTGTAAGGCGAGCGATGGGACGGCTAGTCATCAGAACTTTTATCGAAGACGGACGAAGGCTACCCAAGCTGATGAGCTGATTGAGAAAGGGGATTGTATGGTCGTCGATATCCATTTCATCCAACGCATCTGCAACGCAATATACCCGAGGAAGTCCTTGAAGAGCATCGCGAAGGTAATTTCCTATTTCGATGCATGAAATTTTGTCGAAACTGTGTTTATCATCCATCAAGAGCTTTAGTTGGGCTTGCAAAGGAGGGCTGTAATCAAGTATTTGTGCTAGCCAGTCTTGAAGAAGGGATCTATGCGATCTGTTGGTAGTGATTATCTGGCGAAAGAAGAATCTTAATACAGGTACTCTCTCTGACTTTTCTAACAATGATGCAAGATGAGCGGCTGCGACAGATTTTCCAGCACCGGGGATAGCGCTGATCCATAATGCACCGATGTTTGACGAACTATGCCATTCTTTGAACTGTGCAGTTTCCTTGATCCAATCTCCAGTTCGTGAGGCATAAGCTGCAAGATGCTTTACATATTCGCTAGATGCAGCATCATAGTCTGTAGGGTGAAGCCACACTTTGATCTTCTGTATGTCTTCTGGTGATTGCGGTAGAATGCCACCTGGATTGAAGTCAACTATGTCATTCCCGCCGAGAATAACAAAGTCTCGATCGTCTTCTGTCGACATATTTTGGGTTTTCCTTCCGAAGAATAGTCGACAGTGGTACTGTAGGTGATCTTGCCGTGATAAATCCACACTCCAGAAGTACAATGGAGAAAGAGAGAAAGTGTATAAGTCTTCAGGGCATGAAAATACTTTATGCTATGCACATGCTCCTCAGGGTAACATCATGTCTCTGACTCCTTGCCGTAAACGAGTCGCCAATGTTCGGCAAGACAAGTAAGGAAATCAGACGTGTTGGTTTTGGTTTTTGGGGCCTGGAGGTGTTGGATCAAAGCCGAAAGAGGAAGTTGGATGAAATGGTGTCACACCGTCTCTTGGCGTGGGAAACAATATTTCGAGAGTCATCCATTCACCCCTTTTCCTCTTCGATGAGCAAGTCCATCATTCTTGGGTAGTTTTTGGGATTAACATTATTTTTCTGTCAAATAAATTTACACGACTTTGGATTTGAAACAAGATAATATCAGCGTAAATTTGGCTTTTCTTTCTTTGTGTCTGTCTTAGGCCGCTGTATAGCCGTATGGGAGCATGGGCACAAACACAGAACCAGTAGATTGAACTTTACTGTTTGATATATTAACATATTACCAACCATTTTTATTACATATATCATGGTCTTGGAAACTCTTAAGGCTTTTGTAACTGCTCTCCTCGGAAGAAAGCAAAGAACCCGACACAAATGATACCCTGTGCCATCAATGCTATCCAGAACCATCCTTCGCTCAGCGCATCTTTGACTCCGGCAGAGAATGTAGGAAATACGGGGCCAGGACCTAAGTTATCAGGGGCTGTAGCCCTTGCCAGAATTGTGGCAGCACTACCGACAACCTGCGCAGTTATTGACACAAAAGCGACATGATGCCTTGTCATAGTCTGTAATAAAATCAATCCAAGCCCTACGCCTTGTATAGTATCAAGCAGTCCTAGCCACAACCAGAGGAAACGTCCTAGGAGTGCAGACATAATATGTGAGCCTGCCCAAGGTAAGTAAAGCCCATTTCCCGAAGCTCCCCATAGCATCTGTGCCCAGCGTGGGCAGCCGAGTCCTATACCGAATATAGGAAGAATCCACGGATGTGTGTCACTGTAGGTAGCAAATTTATAGAGAATAAAACCCCATAAACCAACAAACACGAAGAGTACAAGCAAGGTAATGGTCCAAGTAGATGCATGCTTAGATGACCACAAGTATCGCCAGTTTCGACCGTAAGGAATTGACAGGAAATAGTTCTGGAGGAAAACCGAGACAAGGAACCATATCATAGTTTTTCGTCGCAAAAGAGACTTGTAGAAGGATGGGAATGAACCTGGCTTCTGGTGATAATAATCCGGGAGGCCGATAAAGAGGATGATTCCAATAGTCCAGAAAGTTAGTGCTGTAAAAGTCGTGAGCCATGGTAGTATGGATGATGTGAGGATGGACGGTGGGCTGTGCTGCTGAAACATTCTGGCTGCGTCGGCGATAGCCATTTGACTTCCTGTAGAGAAGCGATGTTAGAAATAGTATACCTGGATAAGAGGCTGTTAAAGTACTTACCACAGTACCACAGAGCAACGACGGATAACTGTTGCAGTCCTTGGAGGATGGAAGCTTTCTTAACCCATTCTTTTACTGAAGTATCTCCTGTTTAATGTCAGTCGGAAACAATCTGAAGTTTGTGTTCTGAATCCTACCCTTATCTGTAAAGTTCAATGCAAAGAACAAGGAACCACTTGAAGAAGCCACCGTATAAAGTCTTGCGGAAGCATTCTGAATACTTGTAGTCCATGATAGATTCCGGCTGAGAGGTGCAAAACCCAGAACGAAAAACGCGAGGCCATAAAAGACAAATGGAACAGAAAGGACATATGCAGACTTTAATCTGCAAAATAGAAGCCACCACATGATAGATGTCACAAGAAAAATGCTGGCTGTCGTGTAAAGTTTCTGCTCGGAGGCTTGTTTGATATCTCCTGCGAGAAGAGTGATCTGGAATGAGTTTGCAGATAATATTTGTCCCAGTGATAGAAGAAGTGCATAAATTGGCGTACCATAGACCTTCATTTGAAGATACCTGTGGGAAGGAATTTTATGTTAGCCAAATGGTACTCACTCGGATCATAGTAGTCTAGAATTGTATAAAATACAACTTGCCTTGTAAGTCCTACTTGCGGCGTAGAGTCATGAATTGAGTAGACCTCGGATCTCATGCCTTTCTCTGCATCTAGAAGCCTTTTTGTATAGTCTTCTTTCTCTTTTAGATCAGAAGCTGTATCGAAAAGCCGGGAGATTCTTGATGCAAAAAAGGTGTTGCCGGAAATTCCTAGCTTAGCACTTCTTATTCGATCGTAAAAAGTAGTTTCACTCTTAATGAGGTATTCGGCGATGCCGAGTGACATGTCAGAGCTTTCATAATTATCATAGAACTCTCCTCTGTCATCAGTGAAGGTGGGATCCACATTTTGAAGTTTGTAATCAGTTCGACCTCTCAACAGGTTGTCAATCTCAAGTACTGAATGAACTGATGGAAGTTCTGCTTCGTCTGTAGTTTCCGAGACAGGTGTTGAGGCTTCTGAAAATGGAACTTTTTCGGTGAAATCTGAAACCTCTGCCCACCATCTATGTGATTTTAAGATTTTAGAACCTGATGGAGATAGGTCAAGTTCGTATGCTAGTTCTTTGTCCAGTTCAGGGGTTGTGGGAGAAGAGTTCTCGCTGGAATCTAAAGATTGCCGTAATTTCTGAGGATAATACTCATCTGTGGGGTTTGATAGCGGCTTGTAGTCGCCGTGATTACGCCACCACCTTCGTAGAACAAGACTTTCCACGTAAGAGCCAAATCCTTGTGTGAGAGAAAATCGAGACTTTCTTTCTACTTTGGAATTTGTTGAGTTTGACTGCTTTAATGATCGAATCCTCGCTTCGTTGGTGTGGATTTGGATTGCAGTGGAGTGTAATATCTCAAGGTCGTCTTGCCAAGAGACAATGGGAAATCGTTTCTTTCCTGAATCTGCTCGCATCTGTGCTCTGACTATCGTCGGAGATGAAATGGCGGAGTCTATGGCTTTCTTAAACTGCGATAGGAGATGCGGCGAAGATGTACTTTCTACCGTGTACCACCAGCCTGGCATTTGTCCCAAGCCTCCGACACTTGCACCTACTCCAAGAGCTCCTTTTCGACCAAATTCCACAGCTACGAGTCCAAATGGCTCATCTCTTGATGGCATTAGCGCAAAGTCAGCACCCGCAAATACAAACTGAGGAAGAACTATTAATTCCGGTTTGATGAACACGCGACCGGGATAGTTGTCCATAACCCTTTGTAGCTTTAGTGCCGCAAATTTACCGTATAAGTCGACTACTGGCCCTATGCAGACAAGTTGAGCGGTACTATATTTTTTCAAAATGGAAGGAAATACGTCGGCAATCAAGTCAATGCCTTTCTGCTTGGACCAGCGGCCAACAAAAATAAAAAGCTCTGCATTTGGGTTGATATCAAGCTTCGCCCATTCCTGGGTTTCTTTCTTCGACAGTGCCCTTTTCGATTCGAAATCGTAGCCTTTTGTTGAATTCACAGAAACAGCGTTCGAGTCATCCGAGACAGGCTCGAGGTCCGCAGGGTCGGGGTTTGGAAGCTTTCCAATCTTCTCCAAGCCCCAGAAAATTGGATATCGGATGTGACATCTATTAAAGTATTAGTATGTAGAATACGCTCTTGAAACTCTGGTGGAAAAAACCTTTTACTGTATTTATTCGATACGCCCACTGCACCAAACCCTCTTTGATACCGTCTTAAGTAATTTGAGCCAGCATGAAGTAAGTTAAAAATGTTTCCAAATCGAACAAACTTATATACCAACATGGGATCAAGATTAAAGACACTGCAGACTTCCTTGCAGTCTTCTAAAGTCTCCATTCGCCAAAGACCTTGATGCTCAGCATTGTGTAATGACAAGCAACACGGGATGGTCTCTGGGAGAAGATATAGCGGGGCAAGAGCTCCATGGTAGTCGTTAATGTGGTAGAGGTCTACTGGAAAGCGTTTAATAGCCTGAGCAATGCATGCATTCCAAGCTGAGTAGTAAACTGCACTCTCTAAGTCATCTACTCTTGAAGGATATGGACTTTTCTAGATTCGAGCTTAGTTTACTCCGTCGCAAACCCGCTTGGAGAATCGACTCACCTTTGTTTGATTGCGGAAAACAGGAGCGTCTAGCAGGACGTACGTTATGTTTCTAGGAAAAGTTTAGTTGACGTCATCCACTGTGGGTTTTAGCTTACCTGAGGTAGTGATACTGTACTTGAACTTCACAGCTCTTCCCCAGTATCATGATTGTCATTGGTTCGGCCACCACATCAACTGGATATTGTACCTCTCCAACACAAGGCACAACCCAAATTAAATCGTGGTGCGTTAAGTGTTTTCCCATTAGTTGTGCCATAACACCTAATCCTCCAATTTTAATGTTGATATCCCAGTCTGCAATGTCATACTCCATAGTTGCGATCAAGATACAACGAGACTTCTTCTCGGTATTGGCAGATAGCTCCTGATTTATTGACTCTTGCTCTGAAGAAAAGAGTGAACCCAATGACTGGAACCCAAACATCGAGAGTAGTTTGTAACATAGTCTTTGGTATACACGGATGATGAATCTTTCCTTGCTCGATGTACCAATAGTGATCAACTTGACCTTATAGAAGGAGTTCATATAGATCTGAGTGCTCATAAACCCAGTAAGTATTGGCAGACAAAAAAGAAGAATGAACAAGGTAAGTTGGACCCATCTATTCCCTGAAGGTCGGAGCTCGTAACGCATAGTACCATCATTAACAGCTATGTGATAACCCCAGTATGGAGACGGGGGAGGGCTAGAAATATTAATGGCTAGTGTAGAAAGAGACGAAGGGGGTAGCCTGTCGAGAACAAAATCGCCATCAACATCGCCGTATACTGCAGATGTGTCTTGTTGGCCGTCTGATCCCATTCCCCAAACATTAAGTTGAAAGTTATCTGGCCACTCTCCAAGAGTATGCATCGTCCAAAACCCATCGGAATTTAGCTTCAGTGTATTTGGTAGGCCGATATCAAATCCGTACTGATTGAATGGCCCATGAGCAAATAGGTGCGGAAATCGACGCTCCACAAGCTCTTCAGTATGAACATCAGAGTGCTGAATAACAGCACTACTTCCTGAAAAATGGCTCCAATATTGCGCAATTATATGCTCGTCTTGCCATGTTCTCTGAATAGTCTCGTCGCCTGTTTGATAGTTAAGAGTATGGTCGCCACCAGTATACTCCAACCATTCGCTCCAAGTTTGACCCCAAGTCAGCGAGTACCTCCATTTGTCAGCTCCAGCGGCTCTTTGTGAGACATAGAGAGAATCTTCTTTTGAAGATCTGTAGAGAAGTGTCGACGTGTAATTGGCAGCCTTTGGAAACACCATTGGGTTGTCACTTGAACCAACTCGGAAAATAAAGCGATCGTTGGAGTCAGTAAAAGTACTGCCGTCGATTGCGGTTGCATTTCTGACCGTAATGGTGTGGATTCCATGTGAAACATTCTCAATAGTACCTCTCCAAATCCACATTGAAGGTAGTTGTCCGGACAAGCGAAATTTCTTTGGCTCCGTGTACCGGGAGCACTGCACGCTTTCTGGCGCCACACTCGCAGTTTTTCCATCATGCGTACGTGATTCCAGAATCAAAGAGTCGGTTATCTGAGTGCAATTCATATCCACGGAAAATTGGAATTCAACGTCAATACTTTCTTGGGAGCCCGCTTGCACTTGTGACAAAAGTCGCGCATCATGACCGGGGGAAAACTTTGTAATCACCGGGGGCGGAGGCACAAATTGTTCTTTCGGGACATATGCTCGGTGCTCATAAGGTGCAAATTCCAACTCCTCTGTGCATCCACTTATATCTGAATGACTGCCAGCGATCGTCTGTGTTGAAGCTTCGAGAGTGATTTCATCGTAAGGATAAAACAGGTTCTTTACTGTCGTTCCTGCCTTGAATGGAGAAATCAAAGCTTCGCTATCCAAGCTGCAGTTGAATACGTAATTGACTTCCTTTGGCTCGTTGTGATAAAGCAGCCAGACAGACTGGTTTCCTCTATCGAGGTGGGAAAGATCTTGAATTCCATCATACTGTCCTCGGACGGTACTCCATAGCCCAGTCTCTGTAAAAGGGCTCGCACCGTGATGAATTACTAAGCGTGTGTGGTTAGAGAGTTGTTTTAGATGAAAACCGTCGCTTAGAGTTGGATATTGCTGCCTTCTCGAAAACATGACCTTGATAATATTGTGCAGAGGGTGAGAAGGATCCCGATGGTCCAAACCAGTTGATTCATCATGGCATCCATCTCGTGCGGATTTGAATGGCATTTCATAATACTGTGAACTTCCCATAGCATAACAACCATGGAGTTCCCAGGCAGGCGAGGATACTATTGGCTGACGCCCAAACAGATAGTTATCAGCGGTACTATCGAGGACGGAAAAACTTTGCTCTTCTCCCCACGTTAAAATTGGTATACCAGGCATATGAATCGTTGTTATAAAGAGACCGAGTAAAAACCTTTCGGTTCCATTCTCGATTGCAGGCCAGCGAAACGTGTCTTGGTTCGATACTCCATACCTAGAAGCGAAATGTTGGTGTCAGTATCGCCTGTCCCTAACAATCTATGACACCTCTAAATTCAAGCTTTTTGCAAATATGTGGATTTTCACAAGAAATTTAACTCACATGTGCCTGGGATCAAACACGCCAGTGTTCGCATTGAGAAGATCATTTGTTTGGACAAATTTATCCCATGCAGCAACCCAATTCATAGGAAAATTACTTTCGTCTTTGGTCATGACATCATCAATGCCTAGAAATTTAACAAGATAACGGTAGACAGAAAAGTGGAAAGTCGCTGCATCCACTCCATATACGCTGGCATCTCGAATATAATAGCTGCCATCAGAGCTGTTGGTCAAAGCAATCGCTGTCTCTGAGTCTGGCGGAATCATATCTGGCTGCCTTCCACGGCCCACATAAACTGAAGCAATGGTATTATCTCCGACGAGTTCTGCCGTGATCAAGAAGTTGTTCTTTCCTACTTTTGAGGCACATTTTCGGAGAGAAGTAGCAAACATCGCCGTTGCGTCAACAGTGACCTGCAAACCCTTATCGATACGATAACCATCTATATCAAGCATGTTAATGGCAATGCAAGAAAAGTGGTCTATCTTTTCTCGGACGGATGGAACCCATTCCCGTAATCGATCTTGGACAGAAGAGAATTTTGAGACTTGTCGCTGCCATGGCTCCGCACTTCCAAATGCTTCAATGTCTCCAAACTGGATGGCTTTCAGTATTAATACTCAAAACTTGGTCTGAATGAGATATTACCTGGTTAAATTCGCTATCATAACACCCTTTCAATCTATCTGTCACATTCTTACCAACTGGAAAGCCGTTGTCATTCCAAAATCTCGGGAAGGTGCAAGAATCATTGTACTTGTTTGAGATTTGAAAATCATGGTATTGCCGACTCGTTTTCCAGAGAGATTTATGTTCCTTGACATCAAAAGGTGCAATTGTGTCAAGGTACCCTTCAAATCCAATTAAATCTCCCAGGCTAAAATATAAAATACAAAATTTAGTTATCAAGTTACTGCTAGGGAAGCATTCTCGGAACGGAGACTTACGTTGACATTGTATTATCTAGAACAACGTACATTCCTCGTTTGTGGATTGCGTCAATTGCCTTTCGCCATTGCTCAATTGTTCCAAAGTGCTGATCGAGAAGGGTTAAATCTACAGGCTGTTAAATATTAGTTTTAAGTCTAAACCGCGGGTATTATACACCTACCGAATAAGAGTCGGCAGTCCAAGGTAAGTTCATGAAGATTGAGCCAGCAATATAAAGACCTCTCACTCCCATACCATGGATATAGTCTAAAGTGTCTTCCAGCCCTGCTATATCGCCACCAAAACGAAGTTGGTTGCTTAATGTGTCTTGTTCAAATAATGTTTTGTTTATATTGTCGTTTGATGGATCACCATTAACAAATCGATCTAGAAACAGTGTATAAAATGGAAACCGCCAATTCTCGGGTGACGGTTGGAAGTCATGTTCGGACCACTGACCCCAGTAATCTAAAGGATCAGATGCTGTTTGGTTCTGATTCAAATTGTATTCAAGAAAATTGCCATCATACTTCAAGGCCAATGTTGCTGGAAGCGCCAGTAATACCAGCCAAACCCACATCTTGCGCAGTCGTGTAAAAAAAAAACTCAATGCAATATTACAAGACTGTTTGGAAAGAAACACAGATTCTTTATCATTGTTCACTATTGGGTAAGTGATACGCTTATGCTAAGGGGCGGAGAAAGCTCTATAACATTGTCCCCAGTTTTATTTAGCCTCGGTGGTAGAGTTGTTTTTTCGTAGCTGCATCAACATTCAACAGGGTTGGTGGGCTATCACTAATTCAACCACCACACCTGGCTTACCATGCAACATTATCTATGAAATAGTTGGACCCACAAAATAGCCCAGTCACATCCTAGTGCTCAGCTATTCGCAAATATTCCACTCGACATATGTTAAACTTCAATTATATACACTTTCTTCTGTCGGGATGAACTTATCCTGTGCACCAGGGAATCACCTGATCGGTACGAGGTCACATGATGCATAATAAAGGATCAACTGAAGCTGTTTGATCCTGATACCAAACAGACTAAGAGGTTTCGTACGATGTTTGATCCTGGTACTGGATCTCCTGATATCATTATTAAATATCTGAAGTTGGGGTTAAATAACCAGTGGCTCTCTCCCTAAGAAAGGGCAAGAAACTGAACCCATTTATTACAATAGATTTGAATACAAGATTCACTCCTTGTACGGTTTCTTCACTAGTAAATGCCTAGGTACCGAGTGAGACCAATATCTTTCAAATCCGTAAGCTTGGTATTTACTCTCGCCGAAATTTCTAGCGCTGACTTGAAAATGTTCTTCTAGCCCAATTCTCACGATATTTAACCGACGGGTTTCTTGCCTATCCCAGTTTATATTATTCTACAGTTCCCATTACATTATGTCAATTTCATTTCAACCCCAAATTTAGTTGATAGTATGCACATCTAGCCATTGTTCCAGGCCATCAGGATTTGCAAGTGTCATACTCATCGGGCTTAACTGCCGTTATTGTAATGGATCGCCGTATTTCGTCATGACCACAGGCCTACCACTCTAGCGGTAGCCTCATACTCAGCCTTAGCCTGCAAGCCGGGACATCAATGAAGTGAGTGCTGCAATGCATGGTACAGATTTATGTTGACAGGGAAGTTAAGCGAGGATGTCAAGATACCTTGTCTTGAATAAAGCAATGCCGATTACGTGAGAGTGAGATTGAGACCTGTGAATCTCTCCACAAGCATGCCTATGAAATCCCATAAAATTTTGCAAACATCCCACTTCTGGTTCAAATTTGTCAAAGATGCATGTCTCTTTGTGGGAGACCCACTTGTCACTCTACTTGCCATGTCCCGCATGTGCATTAGGACGACCAAGTCACTGACTCACAAGGACTACATGTGCATTTCGGGTCAGCTTGTCTTATAGGAAGTCGGGCGAGACTTTCAGACCGTGGTTCGCGGTAAGCAGGTGGAATCCCTGGCAGTTGCTGCCTCCCAGGAAGGCCCGGCCCACAATACCCGGTTTTGGCCCGAGGTGGAGCTCTCCTTTCGTTTAATCTTAAATTGCGGTAAGGCTACCAATACGGATTAGTTATCAAAAGTACACATCAATTGAGACGAACAACCCTCGAGATTTGCCATCAGCAGGAGCAACGTTCTCAATATCAAAGCCTTTTCAACGAGCAAGACAACTTTGCCGTTGAAGATATCGCAGAACATGTCACCAAAGCGAACATGGCGTTCATATATTACCACACCTGCCTTGCTTAATAGAAATCCACGGTCTTCAAATGATACTTCCGACGACGAGTCTTCCGCAGCTCAGCAGTTCCTTTTAGAAGATGAGATCGAACAGAAACCGAAGGCTTTGAGATTTTGTAACAGATTCTATAAAGTGTCTCGACTACTTCATCTACTCCTACCCAGTTTTATACAACCGACTTCGATACGTCAGTCAACAATCAGGACATCAGAACTGCACGCAACTTCTTGGCTCGATGGCATGCGAGGTTATGCTTGCTTTTTTGTTTTTGTATATCATTTCGTGATTCCTTTTCACGTACGTCATGATTATGGTTTTGGAGAGCCAGTTGATGAGACCAAATTTGATCCAAAGCTGGTCTCGAACTTTTGGATCATGCAGCTACCCATAATTCGCCTTGTTCATTCTGGCCAAGCAATGGTCAGCTACTTCTTTGTGATATCGGGGTTTGTACTATCGCACAAACCCATCAAGTTATCTCGAGAAAAGCAGTGGAACAGGCTCTTTTCTTCAATGACATCTGCAGTGTTCAGGCGAACGGTCAGGCTTCTAACCCCGATGGTTGCTGCCACTGCGATGCCCATGATTGCTATTCAGTTAGGGCTCTATGAGCTTGTCCGCGAATACAATTCGGGATTGCCAAGAAGAAGGCCATTTTTTGAGCAGGTTTGGGATTGGATATCACAAACATCACAGGAGATGAACTTTTTGTCGCCTTCTAACGAGATTGTTTGGAACGAATATGGTGGACAAACCTGGACAATTTTGGCCGAACTCAAAGGCTCGTTCACACTATTCTTAGTGGTCATTGCATTATGTCGAGCCAAAACAGTTGCACGGCTCCTCGTTCTGGTCTCGCTTGGTTTCTACACCGTTAGGATAGGCTTGTGGGAAACTTTCTGCTTCATATGCGGAATCTTTGTTGCAGAACTTGATCATATACGGCAAGATTTCACTACCCATGATGATATAGAAGAAGCCAAAACTCATAAATCATCTGTTTTTTCGGTCATCAAATGGACTTGTGTGTTCATTTTCGGTCTTTTCCTGCTTTCGTCACCAAATTCCCGTCAGGATCTCACGCCAGGATACAAGTTCTTGGATACCCTCAATCCTCTCTGGAGAGACCACAATCGCTTCTACCATATCATAGGTTCCATGGTGCTGATTTTCAGCGTCGACAATTGTGTCCAGCTCCAGCCAATCTTCACCAATTGTGTTGCACAGTATCTTGGTCGAATATCGTTCGCGCTATACCTTGTTCACTTTGTCATGGTCGACAGCCTTGGCTATGCTATTCTTAAAATCACCTGGAATATATTCGGATCAGAAACACATTTCATGTATGAGCTTGGATGGTGTATCTCTTTTGTATTATTAGCTATAGTTGTGATTTGGGTAGCAGATTTATTCTGGCGTGGGGTTGATCTCAAGTCTGTGACATTATCTAGGTGGCTTGAGAAAAAGATATGCTACGCAGCAATCTGAGAAACTTCGTTAGCAATTCCCATATACGCATGTTAGTATCAAAAAATGATACTGAGGTTCAATTTCTTTGGAAGATAGCAGCATATTTTTTTTTCGGGCATTTCATATCTCCGAGATCCTCATCATGCTCCCATGATACCTCCGTACGTCGCTAGTAAATCACTTCTTGTTTATAATCAACTCTACAACAATGCGGTCCATTTTCGTCAGCACGCACTACTTTTGCGGAGTGTCGGCTATGGGCCGACACTTCTCAAGTTGCTTACATGGTTGCATAATATTGTGAGCATTGCAACCGGCGATGAATCCAAATGGGCATACCGCCGGTTTGTGGATAACTGGTTTTGCTCGGCTGCGCGAGGTTCTAAGCGAGGATCAACATGGTACGTGCATGGTGACACGGTGACATGGGACGGCATTGCATGGCATTGTCAAATGGGAAACGCACTCAGAAACAAAGTCAACGTCCGAGATGCCGAGTTCGTTCTCAACAGGGGTAATGTGGTGTGATAGGATTTTGGGACGGCATTTCAATTGAGGCTGTGGCTTCGGTATACCAAACGAGGATTAACCAGAACAGGAGAAGAACAACGACGCGCGGGCTGACACAATCTAAATGGCAATGATTAGCGCTTCCAAGCCCATGAGATCTAGATTAGACCCTCAATAGTCTACAAATTAACGGACCACGACGTTGCTATTCCTATCAATGCCATGTCCTGTCCTCACCGACTTCCAGTAGTGTATCGGGTCCTCATGCAACGGGCATAATTTGTGGGTTACTTATGATCACAATCACCAGCTTTGATGGGGTGATTTCTCAGCCTTATCATGGAAGCAAAGCTATTTTATGGTAATTGGTAATGTCTTACAAGTCTCCGGTAATCAAGCAGTTGCAGTTGAGGCTGCAGCTGCTGTAGCAATATCCATAACAAGCGAGATGTCCGTTCACAAAAGTGGACGCCTTATCGAACCACGTGCCGGATAAAGTTCCGATCGACGCATGGTCTTAGATAAGAGCAATGTGCAGAATATAAACTCTAACTTGGAACTTTAACTTGGGCATCAAACGTTGTTGCTAGTATATATTTTACTTCCTTCAAAATTGAGACAAAACTGAACATGAATTGATGTGTGCCTGTCGACTTTGTGCGGTATGATGGCATTTGCTAAGTTAAGGTTCGGCTGTGCCGCTGGAAGGCTTGAAAACAAGGGTGAAAATCGGAAGACTCCACAGGAGAGGGAATCCTAACGAACTTAGCTCCGGCTGTTGTAAGACGGTAGAATGTCGATATCAGATATGAAACCCGCAGCGGAGACACTCGCACTCGAAGCTGATTGGCTTAATGTTTATTTTTTTCTATCACAGTGACCACACCTATGGTATGAAGACGCCTTTGGTGCTTACAGTGGATCTGCTACTTACCAAAGCTAATGCAGTTTCCACATGCAGTCTCAATATGGGAAGGAGACGAAACTCTTCAAAGTTAGAGGTCTTTCTTCGGATAACATTAAATTCTTCAAGTGGCTTGGTCTCACACTGCGCAAACGAACCTCCTTCTTCTTACGGGCAATCGCCGAAGCTAAGGACTCTGAAGACGCTGGAAAAGATAAGCTACAGGCATACATAGAGATTCTAGCCCAGCCCAAGAGATCGGGACTGTTTTTAAAACACAATAAACATGCAATAGTACTGGTCATGTCTTCATGCATCGATTGGCTTATTGTGAGAGCAAGACTTATCCCAAGTTTCGTTTTCCGAAATCTATAAAAGCGCATGGGGCAGAGGTGCGAATACGAAATTGTTTGATTGATAAGCTGAAAAATGACAAGTTTGCCTTGTGGTCAATCCAGAGCCGTTAAATGTAGTCATACAGGAGACTTGGTTTCCAGATAACACGTCATAGATTGGTCAGAAGTTTAATTGGCCGCCCTGTTGTCTACTAGCTGGCGATGATGAGATAGATACTTTACTTCTTTAAAAATACGATGGGCTACGTCTACCTCAAGTCGTTCTTCTAAAAAATGAAAATGAAAAGTCCAATCACACTGCGATAGTGGGAGTCCTAGACAACCACATATTATATTAGCATCATAATGACTTGAAAATATTAGGCACATGGGTTTCCATAAACAGATTACTCGGGTTACTCAGGCTACTTGATACTTGTCCATACCTTTATTCTTAAGCTACTACCAAGATTAACTAATGGAACCTACTTCCCAAATATGAAACCTATTGGCTCTTCTTATTACGGGTGATAGATCTAGCAATTGTATAAGAGCAATGTTGTAATTAAGACGATATTCAATTAAGAACAAATCGTTCCCGTTGTGAGTTCGAAATCTTTCCCTCGCTTAATTGAAACCCAATAGGAATGTATTGTGTTGACACCTTATTGAAGCTGAAATTTGATGTTTGCAATAAGTACAATTTTCTTTTGTTTATTTCTCGACTGAGATCTCAGTTTTATTGGGTCGAGGATTCCTGGGTTAAATTAGCAGCGTGCAGCCATGCCCTTTACAAATCTATTATGTTTCAGAAGTCTAATCTATAAGACACAAGTAAATCATGATCACCACTTCAAGTCTTATTCTCTTTCTTTCTGAAAGTTTTATTCTCTCCAACGAAGTTTAATTTCAAGCTAGAACAATAATCACAGCATTGGGTCGGGATGTCACATTCGGAGATGGCATATTTCCGCAATCCGAATCTTTCAGATGCCTTATGATGAGGAAAAAGGTTCAGACACATTTTGCGAGCTCAAGAATTTGCCACCGTGAACAAATTTATTCATATACGAACACGAAAAGTTAAGAGAGTGGACCTGCTTCGTGGCGACATACTAGCATACAGTACAAGTGACAACCTTTCACATGCTCAAATGCCATAACCAAACTTGGCTTATGCCACCAAGGTACTGAGAAAGTTTCAGTCTTACTTACAAGTCACCGATTCTGCCTTTAGAGCATCTAAAATGCCAAATGCCAACCTTGAATCCGTGAATCCGCCCAGGTTTCCTTGCCTTAAGCGAGCAGATAAGATAAGATGTAATGTCAAAAAACTCTCTTTGACGTCATGACCCTCGCATGATTCGCATCGCATCAGTCAAATCACACAACGCGTTCAAGTTGGCAAAACAAAACATCAAGTTGGCACGACTTTGACCGGAAACGTGGCAGGCCACAACGGACCCACGCGTTAGCCGCAGTCGATGGAGTACAAGGCGAGTACAAAGCTTGGTTACCCGCGCTCACATGTGGCGTTGGGATGAACTTAAAAGACACTTTTACCGCTGTTCCCCCCCTACCCCCAAGCGCTCGACGACTGCCGACCATGCTTCTCTCCAGCAATAGTCCGTCTCCTCAGAAGCTCCTCAATACGTACCGACGCGACTTTGCACTTCAAACAGCCGCGGGTACTATCCGACCCCTCGTCGTCCCCTATCACTTCTACGGTCTCGCCATCCTCGTACTATACCTCTCCATCCCACATACCCAGCGACCATGGCTTTATGCTCTGCGGTGGCCGGTGTTGGCTGCGATTGTTGCTTTCCAGGCAAAGACACTGCTGCAGACAAGCAGCACGGATATGGGATGTGGGTTTGGCTCAGGACTGGTCGCAGTGTATATCATGATGCTGGGTGCGACATGGCTCGTGTGGTACAGACCGCAGTTTGAATCGAGACGAATAATGAGAAAGGCTGGCACGCGAAAGACAGAGGAACACGTCGCGGAGATTGACACAAATGGTACGACACACACTCAACACGCTATTTCTGACTCGACGATGAGAAAACGAAAGCCTGCAAGCAAGTCAGCACCACGCCTTGAGAAAGTCTCGGAGGATACAGAGGAGGCAGAATATTATTGGCAAACATACCCCGACAATTTCAAGGACAGATTGGACTGGGTTATGGATCTGATTTCAAATCAACGAGGAGAGCGCTGGAATTGGGGGATTCCTACTTTGCCTCCCATTCCACCATCAGTTAGGCGGTCCCTGGGCGAATCAGTGACGGGTGCAGACGATGAAGTTCGAGTATCATCTGCAGGACATTATACATTTTCTTCGCGCAAAGAGCTATTTCGTGCATATCTTCCAAGGGTTGCAATGGGTTATGTCCTTCTCGATTTCATAAAAGCAGCCATGATGAATGATCCATATTTCCTTGTTGGACCAAATTCATATCCTTTACCTTCTCACCTCGCCATTCTCCATCCATTGCTGCTACGAGCATTCCGTCAACTTCTCACATTTGCAGCGATAACGAGCGCTTTAGAATGTGGGTTCATGCTCCAGGCTATTTTCGCTCTAGCATCTGAGGAAGGATCACGTAGACATGGGATCCGGAGTGAAGTCTGGATGTACCCTACTCAATGGGGGAGTTTTTCTATTATCCTAACCAAGGGCTTGAATGGACTTTGGGGAGGTTGGTGGCATCAAACATTCCGTTTCCTGTTTGCGGCTCCCACAAATTATCTGATCTCTAAGAACATCATCAGAGCCCGCTCGCCTACTGCAAAGCTAGTTGGGTTGTCTGTGGCTTTTGTGATATCAGGTCTATTACATGCAGGTGGAAGTCTGACACAATTCCCCGAGACGAATCCACTTCATCCGTTTCTATTCTTCATTCTGCAGGCCGTTGGGATAATGCTCCAGACGACCTTCTGCATGACTCTGGAATCACCCGTCTCAAAGCTTCCTTCTTCCATCAGGAAAGCTGGGAACTTCGTCTTCACTTTCGGATGGCTTTGTCTCACGGCGAACTGGCTCGTTGATGATATGGCTCGTGGAGGACTATGGCTTTTCGAACCATTGCCCATTAGCTTCCTGCGCGGATTCGGCTTATATCCAGATAAGAGTTACGGATGGTGGTGCTGGCAGTACATGGGCATGAGCTGGTATAGAGGACCGCATTGGTGGGAGAGTGGCATCGCCTTAGGTGGGTCATCTTTGACACAGATGCTAGGCGGCTTCAGAGGTTGGATGTGGGAAAACGGGCTTTCGTAATGGCGTTCTCTTCGTGTCGCATTGCATGCATCGGTATGGCATGTTAGCATAGCATAGATGATGCATTTAGAATCTAGAGCGAGAGATTGCTGCATCTGAATACGCTCTCGGTTCGCATGGTAAATGAGGCTCATGCATGTAGGTTGTATCGGTACCTCGATACCTTCCACATCATCTTATCATATCGCCTCATATCACAAGCAAACAGACATGCCTTGTTGGCAGTGGCGTTTCCTTATCTTTCTCTCGGCACCAAATCCTTAGTGTACGGGATTTTTTGTTTTGCCATACAAGAAAATCGGCGTTGGTACACAAAGCAAATTCTAGCTGATATCCCAAATCACATATCCCAAGTCTTCCGCTACATCGGTAGGTAGGTAGGTAGGTAGCTATCTCTCCATTCTTGACACACCTCCAATTGGTATTGCGAATTCAAGGTAAGTAGATAAAATGGATCAAGTGGCTTTCTTCAACATTTCCACATCTCCACATCATCTCCGGCACAATTTTACACTCCATCCAAGTACCTTCTCTTCCTCATCCACCTCGTCCTAACCAAGACTAGGACCAAGTTGTCAGCGAAAGAAAAAGAGTACTGCCCTCGCCTGATAGTACACCAAATCCAAAACCCAAAACCCAAAAAGAAATCAACAAGAGAAAATATTCAAACCCCCCATCCCTTCGCGATGCGAGAAGGCGCCAATCGAGAGAATTGCCATCGCTCGCTTGGGCTTACAGGAGAGAAGTCCATTGAGGCTGAAAGGCTTTGTTTCCATGCATACGTAGGTACATAGATACATAGATACCTACCTACATGTACACATGCAGGCAGGCATGCACGCATGCATGCATGAAAGAGGCTTAAAAGAGAATGTGTATTCATTCGCCACTGTCTATCAATCTGTCAGTGATCTCGATCTCCCCGACTCTTAGCAGATCGGAAAGCGAAGAGCAGCTAGCGACGTAGCTACATGAGTAGCGAGAGGAATAATCAGCCCGTTGGCTCGTTCGCGTGTGGTTTTGGTTTTTGGGTTTTGGGTTTTTTTGTACCGTATGCCTATTAACCCTTACCTCACCTTGTCCCCAACTGCACCGGAGCTAACCGGACGTGAAACAGGGCTCGAACTAGATGAGAGAGCCGGAGATGGAAGAGAAGGGAACAAATCCTCCGCTCGCCGCGCCGGCTTGCTTTTTACGTACACGCACTACTAGTAGAGAGCGGTAGGGACTTTCCCCATGCCGTGCATCGCGAGACCCCGAGACCGAGAAGAGAGAAGAGAAGAGAGAGAGACAAAGGCAAAAAAAAAAAAAAAGTAAATCATTCGCACGTGTTTCTTTCCTCATCTTCTCTTTTCTTCTTTAGTGTGTGAAGGGTGGTAGGTGTGGTGATGATGAAGAAGAAGAAAAAGTCAGCCCGTTCCGCTGTGTGGCTTTCATGTTTCATTTCATTCTTTCTTACTGTACCGTACCCGTCCCTCCTTCCAGCAATGTTCCCCGTGGCAAATCAGCTCTCCTGTCAACCCGGATCATTTTTCTTTGCTTCTTGCTGACCCTACCCGTCGTGCCCTGTCCTGTCAACCCGTTGGATGTGATAGATTCTCGTTTTGTTTCTTTTTCCTTGCATCTTTGCTCTTTCTGTTCCGTCGCGCTACTTGCGTGATCTGACTGCCGTGCCGTGTTGTACTCTACTGTACGTCCCGTATCTGCCTAGGTCCGTTTCTTAAATCTTTTAACCTTCGGCGGTGTGCTGGCTGTGCGGGTTGGATCGTCGCTTCACTTAGCTACGTAGTTAGATGTGTGAGAAAACTAAGTCGAAAACTTTACCAAATCACATGCACATCCCACACACATCATATTACGGATCAGAAATGAGTGAGTGAGTAAGTGAGTGGCAAAACACGAGTGAGGGAACCAGGAACCGGGAAAGCAAAAGTAAGCAGGTGAGAAAGAAATCTTGACTTGACATGAAATTCCCGAAAAAAATGCCATTACACCTTTATAGGCCGTTTTATATATCTCCTCGTTGCCACGAAATTTACAAATCGTAGACCCTCATCCCGGTCCTGTGTCCGTCCTGTCAACCCGTCCGTAAATCCCGTCCGTCATCGTCGTTCCGTCATTAAAACCCCGGTAGCGAAAGAAAGAGAAGCGAATCCGCCCCCAACCAACCAAACTCTGCCAAAACATTACTCATGATAACATTCCAATCTTTTCGATGAGCTAACCAAAAATCAAAAAAAAAACAGCAAATCTCATGATGCAGCCGGAACGCCTGATCCTTCTGTCCCCCTTGTAGATGCGACGATGTGGTCCAATATTGCGATGTGTTGTCTTAGCTTAACCACTTCGCCTTCGAGTGATTTATTCCGGGCCTCGAGTTGCTTTAGTCGCTCTTTGGCACGGGTCATAACTAGAGACTTGGATGGTTTTGTTCGTGCTGTAGATGGAAAATTAGCGAGAAGAACAGATGGAATTGAAAATCAAGAACTCACAGTCTGAAGATGTGTCAAAGAGGTACAAAGCAAGGTCGGCAATCTTGTCATTTAGCCGTTCCCGATAATTCCGTTCAACCACCGTATGTGCCCTCTTTGCACTCCGCGACGATACATCAACCGCAGAATGACTCCGTCTATGGCCAGGTCTGTGTGGAGGGGTCGGTAAATTTGGTGACGGCTGCGTATCCCACATCGTATAGGTATCTGAATCCTCCTCCTCCTCCTCAGCCTCGGGATTCTCTACAAACTGCGCGACGGGGACGTGAGTCGCCGGCTCGTTATATGTGCCCGTTGACAGACGATAGTTGGCAGCGACATTGGGAAATCTTCCGGTGCTGGGGAAGCTTCCGATGTTGGGGCTGGGGCCATGATTGCTCACGGGAGACAGTGGAACATCGGCTGGATAGTAATTCATTGAGTCGGGACGGTTTAATGCGGCTGCTGTGTATTGCCATATGGGCATACCCTCGGGCGATGAAGTGGAAGTGCTGTCCCAATGAGGCATCGACCGCGACCAGTCGTGCTGCTGAAGAGATCGTCAGTAAGAAAATCTCAATGGAGTAATGCAGACATACCTCCCAAGCAGGACCGTGAGTATTCATTTGTTCTGTTGATAGCAAGTAGTCATGCACTGGTTCCATGCCTTGTAATAATGTACTAGAGGTCGAGAATGGTCCTGAGATGGTGATCAATGGTGAGATGGTAAGTCGTTACATTTTTCAAGCCAGGAAATCAAGCATCAGCGTGTCTTATGATTGATTCCGAGGCGTGGAGTGCTTGGCCATCTCAGCCCTCTTGGCTTTGTTCCTCTTGGAGTGGACGTCAAAACTAAAGCAACCCTCTGGAGGCCAAGGCCCCCCAGCGAGCATTGTGCATCTGGCCGGGGATCGCCATGTGTCGGTGCTGGATCTTCAGCGAGGAGTAAGAGTTTCTAGCCGTCTTATCACGGGCTGGGGTGGAGGAGGAGTCGACCTGTGCATCCCAAAGAAGCCAAAGAAGACTGGGACGGCGTCGATGGGCGAGGGACCTGGCCAATGGACCCGACTGCCAAGAGCCAGCGGATTGATGTAAGTTAGGCACGAGAAAAAGCTCAGATGCACTAAGATGGAGGATTGGGTCGTTTCCAGACCCTCAGCTGAGACGGCCGTGCAGTTCCCATGCATCGGAGGAATACCTGGTGACTCGGGGACCAAGTGAAGCTCGCCATCGACATCATCCTAAATCCCAATGGGCTGGTTCCAAACACACGCCCCACGAGGCCGAGAGCACTGTTCCCTGGCTGTTGTCTCGATCTGGACGAGCCGGTGCAAGCAAGACCCAATGCACTGCTGGCCCGACATTTGCCTGTACCGTAGACTGCACAGTGCACAGTGCACCCACGGCCTCATCCCCAGAAACCCCTCCATCGCTCCACAGCTCTAGCTGAGGCACGGCGGGGCGGGCAGGCATCGTTGCAGCTCGCTGGAGAGTACTTGTTCCGACAATAATAACAACAACAATAGGCAGCCGTGTGTTGCTTGCACTCTGTTCCTCTCTCTTTTAATAGAAGCCAATGATGTCTCGCCTCAGCTGGCATAAGCTCAGGGACAACATTAAGCCCGACAGCGGATTTCGACAGGCATAACGGATGGTTGTCCAGAATACGAGCACATGGCTGGCTGGCGGTCTGGAGGGCGTGGAGGATGTCGTCTCTGGCAGCGATAAGCCTCCGCTCTTGGCACCTGCTAATTGCTAATTGCAACCTTTGTATGGAGAGCCAGGGCAAGCGAGGTAAGCCGCAACAAGCTGGACGAACTACAGAACTGCCGCCCAGCGGAGGCGCTGTCCCGGCTTGTGAGAGAATAATGAGAGCGAGAGAGAGCAGAGGCAAAAGGCAAGCTATGTCATATAAAGCGGGTGACTGGGGGAAGACTGGGGAAATGGCAGGCTGGCAAGCTGGCAAGCTGGCAACGCTGGTAAGATGACGGAGGCCCGCAGACTCAAGAGAGAGACAGAGATGACAGACAGCCTCTTCATCTCGTTGACAGTGTCACTGCCACCACCACAACCACAACCACAACCACAACCACTGACACGAGACCTGGTTACAGCATTCAGAACCTCTACAACCCCTACCGCCTCTACCACCCCTACCATGGAGCTGAGGGGATTCGCCAATCTAGATAGATTAAAGGCGGGCGGATCTAGACTTGTAGTAGCCAACCCCTCCAAGACCTTCGACGCATGACGTTGAATAGCCATCGCTATTCCCATTGGCCCCTGTAGCGAATTCCGCCTTCTTGCTGGCAAGCACAGCACAACCTGCATATATTGATGCACAACACACTCGACAGTCAGTCACCTTCGGGCATAGCCTGAGAGGAATGCTGTGAATAAGGTTGAGAGGAAACACCGAGGAAATCCGCTACCTATGCCTATGCACTCTCATGTCCTTCTTCCCATCTAGCTGGCGAGCATGGGGTCTGGAAGCGGCCACGGATCGACATAGCGGGAGATCTTTAGTGCTCGCTAACCGGGATCCGACCCCTCCACGATTGCTTGTTTGGGCTTCGAACCTCCAACCAAGAAACCGCCGGACCATTCGACCGAGAGAGAGACAAAGAACCAGAGCAATGATAAATCAGACAGTTGCTCGTGTCAAAAGGCTCTCGTCGTTTGCTTCTCCTCTCCCGCAAGCCACCTGGACGTTACCTCGAGTATTTAGGTTGATCCATCCCCAAATCGGCTTGTGATCGCAAGACTAATCTCTTTGCTCGTTGCTAATGGTGAATGTTTGGCCTTTGTTACAGATCTTTTCGAATTTGGGTTTCAGCCTGCCAGCTGTACCAGTGCAGTTGAGACTTGCCATGGCTAAGTTCTTGTGAGCATGCACTTTGCGAGACGAAAC
This sequence comes from Pseudofabraea citricarpa, assembly GCA_029641185.1. Lineage (NCBI taxonomy): Eukaryota > Fungi > Ascomycota > Leotiomycetes > Helotiales > Dermateaceae > Pseudofabraea > Pseudofabraea citricarpa. Next base: position 177,986 of record JAPWGK010000024.1, on the reverse strand, counting down.
AGCTGTACTGTAATCTGTGTACATGTTTTCCGAAAGCCTAATGACGTTTTAATCTCTCACTTGCAGCTGTCAGAACATCCAATCTTGGATGAATTCTGATGTCAATTGAGCGCATCTACCGTCACCAAATCTACCAGAGGGGCAGGTGTCATCCCATTCTCATTTCCAAGCCTTTGTGCTGATTTTCTGTCCGATGACGGATGAGGCGAGCGCAGGCTTGCAACACGAAGTAACAGGATCAGTTCCAGAACGGATAGATAACTTGACACTTAATCTAATCTAATTTGCAATCAATATGGTAAACTAGGTACGGGAGATTTGGAAGATAGATGAGCAGATGGACAAGTAACGGCCCACTCAATTAACCTCATAATTAAGCCGGTGCTAGCTCCGCTTACCAGCAGGCTGGGTCGGGTCAAATATACCATAATTTCGAAACCAGGACTTGACAACAAAGCCAAAGTGCGTCCTTGGGTCAGTCCAGTTGGCCACAGCACGTGTATCACCAATAACGCCGGGACCCGAGCCCATCCATTAGCCCCCGAGACCTAATTTTCGTAGGTTACATTGGGTGTGCTCCCCAGCCAGCAGGGACTTCAAGACACTCGGTTTTCCCGGCGATACAACATCGAGGTCATGACGACCGACAAAGCAACTTCGCTCCCAAGAACAGGAATGATTCGTGGTACGAGCTTTGGTAGTATTAGGCAGCACAATCTCCGAGGAAGTATTCGTCGGGAAGAAAGTCGTGAAACACAAAGCAATGCAATGTCGTCTTCGACTTTATCCACAAATTGCGCCATCCACAGCACAGTGTGCAGAATGCAAGAAGTATAACCGGAAATCTATTGGATCGTGTACCGTGCCGAAATACTTTACAGTCCCAAGTCAGATGACCAGGCAGACCCACAAAGTACTACCACCACTGTAACGTTTATCTCTCCGACCGAGCTTAACAGGACTACTCGGTGCCGAACGGAAGTCGCTTGTCAAAGAACTTAGCGAATCCTAAATTCAAGTGGAAATTGTATGCGTTCAACCATCTTTTTTAAGAAGTTGCATTCAATTTCCATTAGCACAAGCCATGATAACCACCTTGAGGAGATGAGATCCAAAGTAACTATGACAACGCGTATACTTCACATGATTGAAGAGTTACACTTTGTCTTCATTTACATCTTGTCCTCAATTGCGACAAGACCCGCTTAATTTCACAAGCGAGTGTGTACTGGCTGTCTGAGCAAGACAAAACAACTTTCAATAGCTGGATATTTCAACTCCAGCTATATTAGCAATCGCTAGTAGTGGAGCCTCGTGTTCACTGATAAAATTATAACTTCGTAGACTCATTTGGACTTTCGGGTGAGGTTACTTTGCTTAACTCAACTTCGATAAGCACAAGGACACCATCAAAATTTAATGCCCGTAAGACAATTGAATTTTGTGCATAAGAACTAGCCAGTTACTACAGCTAATCTCCTAGAAGTATTGAAATTGTCGGGACTTTGCTAACAAGGTTGGGGTAACATGTGACAAGTGTTTAACAATACGGGTGGCAATACGAATAAGTAACTCGAGTCTTATTCCTATCAACCTTTAGAGTTCTAAGAACAAATGCGAAAGACATAAACGCAACCAAAAAGTGCTGAACTTGAAAAGATCGCTTTAGCAAGACATACTAGATGTAATTGAAAATAAGCCGACTGAACGGAGTTACACGTTGTGATTCTAGTTAGAAGCTACCAGACCATAAGACTTAGGCAGAGAGGCAAATCGAAAAAAGTAACGTGGACTAAAGGCGGTGAAAGCATACAACGAAAGGAAAGTTCTCAACAGTTCTTTAGTAGCCGTCATGGAAAAGTCACATAGAAGTAATTAAGTACCTTGGCCTTCTCTCTCTCCACTTTTCTCAGCAGGCCATCACGTAAACAAATTCTTCACTGTCTTCAATTGATTGGACTTGATACGAGGTGGTCTTGGTACGGAGATAATAAAGACTAGAGAATGGTGATGGAGGGGAAGGGTGATGCCGCGGATAAGACAAAAGAGACCCGCTTCGATTACCAACTGCCACTAGATCCACAGATCATCAAGCCATGTGATAGGAAGATCTCAAAGATCTATACTCAACCCAGTGTCTTGGGAGAGATACTGCACACCGAGTTTCCCTAAACTAAAGCTACCATGGGGATGGGTCAAAATGCACCAGTGTTGCATTTCCTGCCGTACGACTCACGGTCGACCACTCATGAGGGAAAACATGGGCTCGGGATTGGGGATCGGAGTCACTTTAAAAGGTATGACAGGTTGAAATGTCCGCCTCGATATAACTACAAAATCTCCGCAGAGTAGAGATGGGCGCCACAAAGCTTCTAGACCACGATGAGGAATAAGCGAGCTTCCAGCCACTTCCACCGCCCCCAAACATGTCACCTCTCGGGGTCACTTGGCATCACGCACAACAGCACCACCTTCAGCAGCACAAGCGCTTCCGCTGGAATCCTCTGCTTTGATGAGCTGCAGCAATGTCCGCCACGGGGCAAAAACGAGACCCCCAAAGAGGATTCCGTCGGTTGGGGCAAATGCTTCTCGCTTTGCTCAGCCAAGGGAAATTGGATGAGAAAGCCTCAGTCAGCCAAAGAGACATAACGGCATTGTGTGAGAGCACATCAGGATCTGACACGGACTTCTAGTTCACCATGGGATCTCAGAAGGCTTATTCTGGCCTGCCAGATCGTGGTCTGCCAGATGAACTTCCTGACGATTCTCCACCCACCACCCTGCCTACTGGATCCTACAAGCTTCTGATCGCTGAGCGGCCCCGCCTGGGCAACGTAAGATGGACTGCTTTCACAGACTCGGGATGTGTTCTGGCTGACGAGAGGAAGCCTCATGGGCTCACAAAATGCTTCCAAATGGATTTGTGGCTCTCTGGCCAAGACACTACACGAATCGATTCAGCATCAGGTCGTCACAGCAAGCACGAGGCCTCTACCGACCGTCATCATGAACAGGATGTTATTTGAAATTGTCTGCCTGCGGAGTCCGGCGAGAGAGAGCATGGAGGACAGTATATATTTGACATTTTCCTTCGTTGAGAGAAGTTGCAACTCAGATTCATCAACCTCTTCAAACAGTTCCTTCTTCAGATCTGCTTCTTAATCCATCAAGATGCATCACTCTACATTGATGATCGCTGCAACTGCTCTTCTGGGCGTAGCCAAGGCAGGAGTACAATCTTGGCAATCCCCTGAGTGAGTTAATTTCTCGACAATCACACACAATCATGTCTTGGGTCGACCAAGCATTTGGCCAACTCTTGTCATCTCATTAATTAAACATGGCAACACCTTGGCTTGATATCAGCCTGAGATCAGCACTAACTCGAGTGATAGATATAAATATATCTTCCAGTTCCCCCTTCCTTCCATGCCGCCCAAGAAGCCGGATGCATCGTACACCAACCCCGACACCGGAAAGGCCATCGATTTCTACGAGATCCATATCCAGAAGTTCGATGCTCAGACATACCCCAATCTGGGGAAGACCACTTATGTTGGATACGATGGAATGGCACCGGGGCCTACCTTTCACATGACCAAGGGTCGCGAGGCCGTCGTCCGATTCGTCAATGACTACGATCGCCCTTCGTCTATCCATCTCCATGGATCATACTCGAGAACAGCTTTCGACGGATGGGCTAGCGATGTTACCAACCCTGGACAGTACAAAGATTACTACTATCCCAATGCCCAGCCTACGAGAACTCTGTGGTATCACGACCATGCTGAGGGTATCACCGCCGTAAACGCTTACTTTGGCCAAGCTGGATTTTACATCCTGCACGATCCCGTGGTCGATGCAAATCTCAAGCTCCCCACTGGAGACTATGATATTCCTCTCATGCTTGCCGCGAAGCAGTTCTTACCTAGCGGACAGCTCTTGTCGCCAGAGAATGAGAGAGTCAGCTTGTATGGAGATGTCATCACAGTCAATGGTAAGCACCTTGAATCTATAAGCATCTCGACATGAGCCTAACTTATGCACGCAGGTCAACCATGGCCCTACCTCAAGGTCGAGGCAAGAAAGTACAAGTTCCGTCTTCTCGATGCCTCCATCTCCAGAACCTTCTCGCTCTACCTCGTTGCCGATGACGCCCCAACCAAGAGACTGCCCTTCACAGTCGTCGGAGCCGATGCCGGCTACCTCGACCACCCCGTCGTTTCGAGCTCGCTTGTGATCGCCATGGCCGAGCGATACGAGATCGTCATCGACTTTGAGCAATACAAGGGCAAGAACCTGACGCTGATGAACGAGCGCGACTTCCAGACCAACCCTGACTTCCCCGCCACCGATAGGGTCATCCGCTTTGTGGTCGGCCAGGACGCGCGCACCCTAGAAAACAACGAAATCCCAACTCATCTCTCAGATCTGAAAGTGCCTGGCGAGCACGCAGCTATTGATCAGTCATTCACCTTCGAGAGAACTAACGGCCAGTGGCTCATCAACGGCGTCGGCTTTGAGGATGTCGCTAATCGTATCCTCGCTAAGCCCGCTCAAGGAAAGGTGCAGAGATGGAGACTCACGAACAAGTCTGGAGGTAAGACAACCTGCCGCTGCACAATGGGATATATACTGATTTAAAACTAGGCTGGAGTCACCCAATCCACATCCATCTCATTGATTTCCAAGTCGTCAGCCGCAAGGGTGGTCGTGGAGCAGTTCAGCCATACGAAGCAGCCGCATTGAAGGATGTAGTCTATCTCGGTACCAATGGTAAGTTACGCGATGACAATTCCATTAACATATTCTCTAACGCCCTTCTAGAGGAAGTCGAAGTCGTAGCAAACTTCCAGCCATGGGCCGGAGTCTGTAAGTCAACCACCACTCCCCACTCCTCGTTCACAAGACTAATCTCTACAGACATGTTCCACTGCCACAACCTCGTGCACGAAGACCACGACATGATGGCAGCCTTCAACGTATCGAAGGTCGACCTGACGGCCTTCGGATACCCCGAGAAGTACAACTTCGAGGATCCCATGGAGCCGCTGTTCCGCGCCAAGAACATCCAGGGCCCGACCGACAAGGGCCAGATCCAGAACGTGCTCCTGCCTTACTTCCAGAACCTCAACGCCTACCCCAGCGCCGACTTCGTCGAGAAGGCCCTCCAGGATTACTACAACAAGGCTGCGGCTTCGACCCTGGTCACTTCGACCAAGACGGCCGCTGCGGCTACGTGTACCAAGGGCACTTCTGGGAAGGGGTGCTAGGGGATTTGATGATGGATGCTTTTATGATATTTATGACTTGATGGGTTGTGTATTTAGCTAGTCGCGATTATACCTGGAATGTATTATTCTTCATTGTTCACAAAGTCTTCTTATGATTCATACATGCATTCGTGACTAGAAAATAAAAATAAAAGATTCGTCTCCAGCTTTAGCATGTTCTGTGGCTGCTCACTCGGGTTGAATGAAGAATAAAGTTTCGTTGCTTGACTTTGCAGTCGCTTATGACTCAAAGGCGGTGTATTGTCAATTCTTCTTACGGAGACAAACTCTTTGGTCGAGCTCAAATACACAAAACCTCCAACTATTTCTGTGTGGTTGTAGGCCAACAGCAAACTTTAGATGAGACTGTTGAAAAGGAAGAGCCTGGTGATAAAAAGCTGCGTATGTAAAACAGTTAACGTGTATACTCCAATATCACAAAAGGTGCTTTGATCCAAGATTGCGTTGTTATTCGAGTAGTAAGTTATAACGGGCATTTTATCCTTGCAGGTGTCACACATAATCCTTTTACTCGGGTAGAAACAAATAATCTTCTAGATAATCATAATTCAGATACTTAAATTGGCGACTGAGGATCCAGCCTACGTCGTATGTGCTCCTTTGAATCTCACTGTAAAAAGAGCTTAAGAAACACAAGTCAATCGGAAATCCTTGTGTCAAAACTGACATCATCCCATGCAGAAGTATAGATATTAGATTAGAAGAAGCTAAAAGCATCGAATTGGCGATGTAGAATTTAAAGCCAAGAGCTAAACTCCAAAGTTAGAAGAGTTGTGCTGATTGATAAATTTCCTTGGAATAATAGTTTGCTCTTCAGTCCTAGCTAATCTCCCTGATTCTAATCCCGTTTTTTCTTTTTTGCTCTTGTCGTCTAAAGTATATGTATATTTCGAATGTGAAAATCAAAAATAGAAAAGAGCAACGTCAAATATCTGTATCTGTAGCATTGTATTTAATGGCCGTAACTAAAGTTACTAGACCAAATGATCATCCTGCGTGGTTTTGTAGTGTTGAGAGATATCTAATATTTATGCTTTGAATTTCGGTCATCTTTGATTTCTCCTTCTTTTGTTCTTTGATTATCCCTCTAAAAACATTTCACGACTCGAGCAAAGGAGCGTTCTCTAAGGCAATGCAAATTCAACGTGACATATCACCAGCAACGACAAGTCCGGAGAAAGAAGAAGCAGAGAGGGTGGTGAATTAATCAATCAACCACTCCAATTCCTCCAAACCCCACAATCCACGGGAAGCGGATGCCCGAAGCGGAAACCCCACGCGGCGCCCTTCGCGCGTACTTCCTTCCGTACTTCGTACCAAGCGAAGCACCATCCATCGCTCCAACCACTCACAAGCGTGCGAAGCCAAAGCAGCCATTCATCTATCTATCAATGAGTCAATTGAAGTCGATTTCCTCATCTCGCATCTCGACAAGAGAAGCACACTTTCAAAAGACGCAAGCAGAGAATTTGAGACAGAGGATCGCCACGCCATCATGGATTCCAAGACCGAAATCCTCGCCCTGCTGCTCGTGATCCTGATGGGTCTGTGGAGGCTGTACCAGTTTGGGGCGCGGTGGAGGAAGATACATCCCAAGGTGCGTGCGTCTGTCGGTCGTGGTTTTTTCCCTGCGTCCCGTCACAGCTTGCAAGTGTCAATAATTCCTGAGCCCCCTTTTTGAGAGGACTCGCTTCTGCGGAGTACCGCCTTCGGAATTCTTGCTAGCTCGAGGATGTCAGAGAGGTCTGCTGTCGGGTATTCCGGCTTTGGTCGTGCAAGTGCTCGTCCATGACCGTGTGCGATGGCATGGAGGACGTGTAGGTCATTGTGTTCGGCACGGGTTTTCTAGATGGGTATAAACTCTGATGGGATTTTCTTTGTTTTACGCCGAGAGATTTAATCCAAGTGGGTAGAAGAACAAGAGAACGAGTTGAACATGTCAATGTTGACGGGAGTAAATCGCGCATTCAACGCTTTCTACATTTTACATATTATACATTTTAATTAGCCTTTGCGTTCCCTCGTGGCCGAACATTATATTTCATATCCCAAACAACCTTAAACCCCCATCGCTAACGAACAGCCAGCCAATCGCGCCCGAGACGAAGCTCGAAGAGAAGCAAGATGAGCAAGCCATCGTGCCTCTACCAGAGTTCAACTGGCGGAAAACCGAACCATTGAAGCTCCGACCCTTCAAGCCAAAGTACCACCTAACGATGGGTACGTGAATACCCTTAACCCATTGCCATGTTCAAAAGTTCAAGAACGAAGCCAACACACGAAGAACAGGGTTGGAGAACTGCCCTCCCTCGGAACTAATCGAGATGGACAAGACGTACCTCAGCCGGCTCTCACTCCGCCGAGAGATCATGGCCTCGCACGCAGAGATAGCGATGGCGGCATCAAGCCCCTCAATCCCCGCCATCAACGAGCTGTACAGCTATCTGACGTCCGTCTACCTGCCGCAGCGGTACCCGACCATGTTCGCTCTGTCGGGGAGCAATCTGGAGAATCTCGTCACGTCGGCTGAGATCCCTCTCGTGCCCGCGTCGGATCCCCTCGAGACGTTGCGGCGGCTGGGCGAGAACATCGATGAGGATTTCTTGATCCTCTTGCCGAGCGACGACGGCGACGGCTATGTGCTGCAGGCCTACGTGACCTGCTACCCCTCCGGCTTCAACACGCGCGAGAAATGGGGCAAGAAGCTGCGGGAGATTCATCAGCCCGTCCCGGGGTACAGCGAGAAGCTGGAGAAGAGCATGGATCGGTTCTTTGAGAAGATCGAAGTGGGCCGGCTGGTCAGGAGGGTTAACGTATGTATTTTTTCCTTCTTTTCTTCTTTCTTTTCGGCCACGTCGAAAGGCTGTGCTGAAAACACTGGACTGATACGACTGATATATAGTGGACTATCACAACGCACAATCGGTTATACGCAGCGAGTGGGGGCAACCACCTGTACGAAGGCGAAGAGGTAGCGAAAGAAGAAATCGACATCTCTAACGTAAGACTCACCACATTTTCGATCAACTAAAAACATGCATTAACAGAGAGGGAAAACGTAGACGTACCTCCGCTGCGAGCGCCAGATGCTGCATCGCCTACCGGAGACAAAAGCTCTCTGCTTCTCCTTCAAGACATACCTGTACCCGGTCGCCGACATCAAGAAGGAAGGCATGGGAGAGGAGCTGGCCGTGGCTATTGATGGGCTGCGGGAAGGAAGTATACCGGCCATGCATTTTTACAAGAAGGGCGTGGTTTGGGGCGAAACTGTCAAGGCGTTCTTGAGGAGTCGCGATGAAGAGGATGCTGAAGATGATGCGTAGACTTCGCCAAGAGCTTGTGTGACTCAGTGCGTGACCAAGAGAATCAAATTCCATTGAGCTGTCGAATGCAGCTCCATGACTAGAAAATGCACTAATCTGAGATGTTAGGGTACTAGCCCAAGATCCAAGACTGCAATGGATGTAAGAAACAAAAAGAATGCCCTAGCACCGAATCCCATTCCCAACCCCAAGCAAATGTAGAGGAAAATGACTAAAATCCCTCATCCGATGATTGTCTCGAGAACAGCCTCGGGGGTTTTTCAGAACCCTTACTCGTGTACGAGGACGAAAGCCAGGAAAGAAAAACAGACTCGAAGATCAAAGGAATAAGCACCAAGCAATGGTCTGGCTAATGTTGCCTCGGGAGGAATCCAGCAGGCAGCCGTTTATCACACCAAGACTTGGCATAACGTGAGAGGGCAAGGAAGTAATACAAAGACACAAACGGCAATTGTAGCGTTGTGCATCCCGCCGTGCAAGAATAGAATTAAGGTAGGTCGGAAAGTTATGATCGACTCTGCATTCGCATCCGTGCATTGCATCGTCAATTGAGGGGAAGAAGGAGATCGGTTCGGTTCTTGATTTGAAGGGAACTGCTATGCATACACCGCTTCTTTCCGCGATGCTTTCTGGAACTAATCAGTCAATCATTCTGATCATGTATCGCCGAGTATGGGGAAGGAGTCATGTAATGAGAATCTCTGCATACACCGTCTACCTCGTGTTCCTTGGATTTGGATGAAAGAAGAAGGTAGATGAGTGCCTAAAGTAACGAGCGAGTCACGAAGGACTAGCAGGCTACCGGCTTACTCGCTCGTATCGACACCCGGGACAGAGTTCGGACCAGCAGCAGAGGTCAAAGCAAACTTGCAAGAATAGAATCTGACTTGATTCCATTCCGATGGACAAACCTTTTGTTCTCGTGGTACATGTCCATCAACTGCTAGCTTGTGTACTGCAGTGCAACAACTCATGGCCGGCTGGTAGGCAGACAGGTACCAACCGCCCGGACGAATGAAATGGAGCCGAGGACATATAACTGGCTTGTTATCGATAGATGCAATGCAATGTACCTGGAATGCAATGCACAAAGACAACCAGAACAAGAAGAGAAAAAGAACATCTGCCGTCCGGGGAATAAAACAGAGCGGAGAATACAAAATTAATTGGCTTGATATCGATAGATGCAATGCAATGTACCTCACATGCAATGCACCCGGACGACCAAAAAGACAAGAAAGAAAAAGAAAAAGAAAATCTGCCGACTGACTTGACTTGTCGACCACACACGTACGTACCTATCGGCTGGCTATTGTATTGTGATGGCTCTCAGTCTGTCGGCTCTTTGGAATCAGAGTGGTCACCAGCTGCAGCGGCTCGCAACAAAAGACTCGCCCCAAATGTCCAAAGTGGCTCTCCATCGCAAAGAGCTGAAGGTACAGCGCCACGAATCCTGAACAGGACATCACATGCGAGCCTCGACTCCCCAAGAAATAGCGAAATAGCAAATTGGCAGCACGAAAAAGCTTAGCACGAAACAAGCATTCCCACATGGCTGCACACGACATTTGTGGACGAGTTCCACTTCCACACATCAGGAACAATCACGTACGGCACCGCCGTCCAAAAGCGTCTAGCCATCGCGAAGACGTGGAAATGGGCACTGAGTAAGCTTTTCCCTCGCTGCGCCTACGCAATGCATCTGGGGAAGTCTGGAATGGCGGGGGCTGCGTCTGTGTGGCATGATGTTTGTCGATGATTGTCGATGTTGTTGTTGTTCGTTTGTCGGTGTGAGGCGGACCAGGTCCAGGGACTCGGTTCGGCGAGCTTGAGGGCGCTTTCGCTGCTGCTGGGAAGCGAAAACCCGACAGGCGAACCTCATCCATTTCCACTTCTCTTTTTCGTCCACATCCACATCCACCACCACTACCTCCTCCTGCTGTGGACTGTGCGGCGCACAACAAACAACAAGCCAGTCGACATCCTCATCTGTGAGAGTGCACACTATTGACTGCATCGGATCCCACGGAACACGCGTTCACCTTTCCCCTCGTGCTGCCAGCCAGGTCAGGCGCAGCGGCTGAGAAGTTGTGGTGTTCAGGTGTCCCTCAGAAACCTCCACGCTCCCCCTGTGGAGCTCTCCCAGAGAGAAAGTTCTCGCGAGGGACAAGAAATGTCATGATGCTAGCTGCATCATGCCCACTCAGCTACGAGCTTCTAGACCAACATCATGTCGTGGTGTCGGGACGGTACTCATGTCATGGCGAAGCTTGACGCCAACGCCTGCCCGTACCCTCGTGTTTTGGCGTGAGCTGCTCGAAGTACCAACACGAGGCAGCAAGTAAGATTACGTGGATTGATAATCAAGAGGAAAGAGCAAGTCTGCTCTTGAGTATAAAGCTCTACTCCCCAGAGCCAAGGGATCAGCATCATCAGCTCGAGACTTCCAGAACAACTCGATCCACCAACGACAACCTTCGCCTCCGAACCTACCTTCAAGATGCGTTACACCAGTCTTGCCGTTGCAGCCTTGGGCTTCACTGCCGTCAGTGGACTCAGCTTGGCAGAAGTCCGAAGCACCATCTCTGAATACAGCACCCGATCCTTGGACACGCTGAAGCGGGCACTTCCACTGGAGGAGAGAAAGTCTGCTGCGTGTCCAGCAGTGTGGACCAGCATTGTCTCGGAGCTGACAGCCATGTTCATCGATAAATCAGTGACTCCAAGTCAATGTAACGATGATGCAAGGGCAGCTATCAGAGTAAGTAGTTCCCACGGCGTGCTTAACATACGCACCGAGACTAACCATTTGACAGGAAGCCTTCCACGATTGTGGCACGTGGGATAAGACCCAGGGTGCAACAGGTGGTTGTGACGGCTCTCTGATCTTGGCCAGAGAAGCTTACGACCGTGGTGAAAACAACGGTCTCCAGGGCATCTCCGACAAATTACTGGCCCTGCAGCAGAGATACCCTTCTGTTTCGGTGGCAGATGTCATCCAAGTTGCCTCCTCAGTAGCCATCGTGACTTGTCCACTTGGTCCACGAGTCACTACCTTTGTCGGCCGCAAGGACTCCAGCACACCAAATCCAGAGAAGCTTTTACCTGATGTCCATGGCTCTGGCGCCTCCCTCTATACCCTATTCCAGAATAAAGGGTTCGACGCTGTGGATCTGGCCGCTCTTCTCGGCGCTCACTCAACCTCCAAGGCTTTCAGCCAAGCTCCTGAAATTCCCTACAGCGGTCAGCAGGATTCTACCCCCGGCGTTTGGGATGTGAAGTACTATTCAGAAACTCTCACACCACCGGCAGGAGTCTACCCATTCCAATCCGATGTCAATCTCGCAAATCACCCGACTGTAGGAAAGGAATTCTCGGGATTCGTCAACAACCAAGGAAAATGGTCGGGCAAGTTTGCCGATGCTATGCTGAGAATGTCTCTGCTGGGTGTCCCAGGCGGATCGAGCAACCTGATTGATTGCACGAATGTCATTCCCAAAAGCACAGGAAGCAAGCGCGAGTTGAAGGCCGCACCCATCAACGATCGTGTTCGATGAAGGAAGTTTGTTTTATGGGAGATGAAATTGGATTTTATTTTGGAGTTGGTTTTAACGTGAAACATTATATATACGTAGTTATGCTTTACGACCGGTGTCATGACTTGTTACGATTAGGAATTCTTGTCCCTCGAAGAGGAAAATGAAATTTACATCCAAAACATGCTTAGTGCCTAAAACATCCTGCCAAGAAAGAAAGAAGAAAATGTGAAATATGAACCGCTTGGTAGGAGTGGTTTGGATCAGAATGTTGATACGCTTTCTCAGCAGTTGCAACTTGTGCATCTGAGTGAGCTGGGTTAACGTCATGTTGTTCATCATATCCAATGTGAATGTGTAGGGGTGTTGGCATCCAATGTAGTCGTGCAACTTGCATCTACAGTCAATGGATCCAACCAATCGCTTCAAATATCCAACGGCCAACTAATGAAATGTGTCTAAATCATCTAACCAATGCAGTCATCCATCCACTTGGAGTACATGTATTGCATCTACTCAATTGTCCACCTTTCCCCTATCATCCATTGCCTACCTGCAACCAATGCTCGTGGGCGCTGGAACTCAATCCCCTTTCCCCTTTCCCTCGATTATCTCTGACCAAGGGCATCGGATTGAATTCGAATATAGAGGGCATTGGGCAATCAAGTAGGTATCCCATAACTGGAATGGTATCGTGCGTTGCAGTTGCGCTGGAGGATCGAGCTGTTTGTAATTCTGCGGATGGGATTGAAGGTGAGAAGAAATTCGGAAATGAGCAGATGTTTTTAAGCTTGGGCTCGCTAAAAATTCGGCGGATCTGTGGCTGGCAGCTAGGAGAAATATTCACCCGAGGTCGGTGGCTGGCGGCTGGTGGCTGGTGCCGAAGGAGGAATTCACAGATGAGGAAACTGTGAATTAATTGTATTTCTAATATTTACGAGTTCTTAGTACATTATAATCCTCTTCAGCGCTGTCATCAGTTCATTTGATATCATTAAATTTCAAGCTTGTTGAAGCCAATTGTCACGTGAGAGGTATCCTGCACAGCCTCCACTCTACTTCACACCTTCCTTTTGAAGGGTCTCATCTCACATCTACTTATCTCCACCAACATCTTCTCGCTACGATCAGGCAGCTTACAGGTCGAATACCTATACGATGTGCTCAAGTGAGCCATTGATTCTATACGTGCTGCATCTGCAGGTGCAGGCGAACAAGCCCAAACAACTTCTTCATCGCCCGCATACGGTTAGAGTATCCGCAATGTGAGGAGATCTACCTGAGCATGGTGTCAACTTAATCTCAAACTCTGTCTAGACAGGAGTCCAGCTCAACATGTGGAAATACCCTCAGCAGTTCCAGCACGAGTACCACCTCAGGGCCAGCCAACAAAGATGTCCAAGCCATGTCTAGGACCAGCAATGACGCGATGCGATAAGAGAGACGGGCGGGAGCGTGCCTTGGTATTTAGAGCACTATCATGAAGATGGTCCCACGTCACTCTTTCTTGCCCTCGAGCCTTCATCTGCCTCGAACTGGCCACTACCCGTTGAATGGGACTAGCTCTCAGCCGCGGATCGCATCATCGCATCGTGCCCAACGATGATTTCCTTGGGGTCTGCACGCGCTAGAAGAAGGTGCTACTGCGGACTACCCACGTCTCCAGCCATGGAGAAATGACATAGTCCGGCGTTATCAGCCTGTCAAATCTGTGGTTGAAGCATACATGCAATTAGGACTCCCAAGCCTCACAGCCTCTATGCCACATCTCCATGGGTCCAGTTCTCCAATAAGGCTGCGGTGTTGTCACACACGCTGCTTTTCTTATATCCCTCATTTCATCTCTCTCTTATTTACTTTGTTTTTCCAAAAATCCGCTTTGTTGGGAGTCCCCCAGGTAGACTTTTTGGTCGACAATGGTGGTCCCCAAGCGTATCTGGAGTTTGGTTGCAATTCCAGTCACGTTTGCTTTCTTTCTTTTCTGCTTGTGGACCTATGGACTTCCTGAGCATATTTCAACTTCAGTTTCACCTCCACCAAAGGTCGAGAGACCACCAGGCCCCATCTACAAAGACATCAAGAAAACTCAAAGCGAACCCGCACTCCCCATCAGTGATAACTTTGCGTTAGCAGAAGGGCTTTTCTCTAGAGCTGACTTCCCCGCCATCCCTTCATGGAACAAGCCCCCCGATACACACGTACCAGAGAAGACTCCGTTGTTCATAGGATTTACTCGGAACTGGCCTCTGCTACAACAATGTGTGTTATCATATATCACTGCGGGGTGGCCCCCAGAAGATATTTATGTGGTTGACAACACAGGAACCATGAAGTCCAACTTCCCACCAGGAAAGCTAACACTTCAGAACCCTTTCTATCTGAACGTCGAGAGGTTGACCAATCTGTTTGGTGTGAATGTCATTGCCACACCAACCCTTCTCACATTTGCACAGCTTCAGAATTTCTACATTTTTACAGCGCGCGAGAATAATTGGGAGTATTATTTCTGGGGTCACAGTGAGTCTTGGGGGCTGTGATGTCTAAGAATAAGACATCAAACTAATCTATCTATCTCTTGCAGTGGACGTTCTGGTTACATCAGACGAGGATCTTACACTCGGTAAAGAAAATCATCCCCCTCCACCGAGCTTCAAGTCCTTCTATATGCGCGCCGTCGATGAGCTACGTAAAACCATCGATCCCTCGTACGCACCCGAGCAGAACCACCAGTGGGCCCTTCGCTTTTTTGCCTACGATTGGCTCGCATTGAACAACGTAACATCCTTCATGGCTCTCGGTGGCTGGGACACATTCGTATCCTTCTACATGGGCGACTGTGACATGCACGAGCGAATCCGCATGTCAGGGATGAAGATGGATATAGCCGAAGCTGGATGGGTATTCGACGTAAGCCGATCCATCGATATCTCGCTCCTCTTCCGGCGCAGCCTCAGCACGGCTCCAAAGTCCCTCAAAGAACTCGATGCCGCGCCTGAAGACACGCTAGCTGGGAAGGGATTCAAGAAGCTACGCAATGCCATCGATACCGAGACGGAGTTCAAGGCTCATGGCGATAAGTACCGCAATGCGTGGCAGGATAAGCAGCACGGCGGAATGGGTGAGCCGTTCTATAGAGACCCCCGGGGTTTTGCGGAGGCTATGGAGATGGCGATCAAGAATGGAGTCGAGACTTATCATGAGAAGTGGGGTCGCAAGACTTGTGAGTTGAAGAAGTTTGGATATAAGCCTGAAGATGCTTGGATGGTGGAGCATGAGGATGAGGATGAGGAAGAGAGCGAGGGGAAGAAGTGTAAGTAATCAATAAAGTAGGCAGATTGTGTTGTAATTTGTAACTTCTTGTCCTATATGAGTCTTTATCTATATTGAATCTTCTTATTTTCTTCTTGTTTTTTATAACGATTTTTCTCTCTCTCGCTCGTCAAATAGCAAGTTTGAAATATCTAATATCACTATCACAAACCACAAACCACAAACCACAAATTGCGAGAGGGTGTGATTAGTACTACTTAATATACATAACAATATATCCTATATTCTCATCATATACAACCCAAACAGACCACGGAGGTGGACGATAGAGTTGTTCCAAGTAGATAAGAGACATCGATGGGTGCCGACGATGCAAGACGGCAAGGAAAAGGGAGAGGAAGAGAGAAATAAAAACATGTGATGAGTTTCCCAGTGCATTCCCGCCTCTTTCTTTCGTTTACCTTTTCTCGTACCTGTATCAAGTGAGATGTAGGGAAGAAGTCATTCGGGTAAATGTTTCAAGTTTCACGTTTCACGTTTCGTTTCGTTTCGAGGGTACTCTCGCCATATGACTGACTGACTGACTGACTCTCCGAGAAAAGTTAAGCGAGCGAGCGAGCAAGCTTCAACCAACCAACCAACACCTCAACACTTCATCACTTCATCACTTCACCACCACAGAAACAACACGCACACGAACAAACACAAACACAAAGCAAGATTGGAAAAGGTTACATGCAGGTATTCATTATATATAAATCAACCCCCCCTCACGACCGAGGTAGGGTAAGAAGGACAGCTTGGCTTAATACAGGCGGAAGGTGCAACCGTTTCCAAATCCAAAAATCCAAAAAAAGTAAAACTCCTCCCGTAGACACGTATACCGTTTTCCCCTTCCCCTTCCCCTTCCTCTTCCAACCACTACCACCAAAAACGCGCAGGCAAATCAAATCAAGAGCAGAGCAGAAACGACGAGCGGATATTCGAAAAACAAAAACATAAGACGCTGGATGCGCTTTAGTTCCCGCCGGCTTTGCCGCCCTTCGCTGCGATCTGCTTGGCTGTGTGGTGGGGCTCGCGCTCTTCAACAGATCGCTGGCTGTTGGCCTTGCCTGCTTTGGCGGCGATCTGCTTTGCTGTGTGGTGAGGCTCGCGCTCTTCGACTGATCGCTGGCTGTTGGCCTTGCCGGCCTTAGCAGCGATCTGCTTGGCGGTATGGTGAGGTTCACGTTCTTCGACTGAGCGCTGGTTGGCTTTGCCTGCCTTGGCTGCAATCTGCTTAGCTGTGTGATGGGGCTCTCGCTCCTCAACTGATCGCTGGGCGTTGGCTTTGCCTGCCTTGGCGGCGATTTGCTTAGCTGTGTGGTGAGGTTCGCGTTCCTCTACTGAGCGTTGGTTGGCTTTGCCTGCCTTAGCAGCAATTTGCTTAGCAGTGTGATGGGGCTCTCGCTCCTCAACTGATCTCTGGTTTGCCTTGCCGGCCTTAGCTGCGATTTGCTTAGCAGTGTGATGGGGTTCCCGCTCTTCTACGGATCGCTGGTTGGCTTTGCCTGCCTTGGCAGCGATCTGTTTGGCAGTGTGATGGGGCTCTCGCTCCTCAACTGATCTCTGGTTGGCCTTGCCAGCCTTAGCTGCAATCTGTTTGGCCGTGTGGTGAGGCTCTCGCTCTTCAACGGATCTCTGGTTGGCTTTACCGGCCTTGGCAGCGATCTGTTTGGCTGTGTGGTGAGGTTCCCGCTCTTCTACTGATCTCTGGTTTGCCTTGCCGGCCTTGGCAGCAATCTGTTTGGCAGTGTGGTGTGGTTCCCGCTCCTCGACAGATCTCTGGTTGGCTTTGCCTGCCTTGGCCGCGATTTGCTTAGCGGTGTGGTGGCGAGCCTCAAGTCCTGGGATGAAGGCCCTGGTCGCTAATGAAAGGAAGGACTCCTAATGAGATGATTAGCGAGGTCAATGTGCACAAGCGACGGGAGGCTACTCACATCCTTCTTGGCCAGCTCTTGAGGCGCTGCAACAGAGGGGATGGCGTAGGCGTTGGTGAGGGGCACGGTGACCAAGAGGCCAAGGGCGAAGAGTTGGGAGATGGATCCGGTATACATGGTGGGTAAGGAGTGTGGAGAAAAGATGACTGGCCGGCAGTAACGAATGGAAAGAATACAAAAGAATGGAAAGGTGAAACGGGAGAGAGATGGAGGAGATGAGGAGAGAAAGAATGAGCAGATTTATGGGCTGAGGAATACGAATCTTCTTTATATCAAGAAGGGCTTCCCCCCCTTTCCCGCAGCCACCAGCCTCTCGGCACGAGCTTGAATCTCGTCAATGACATGCTGCAGGCCAGCCGCTAGCTCGCTTCCAACATGACGAAGCTTTCGAGACAAGAAATGAGTGATAGCCAGACGATGTCTTCGCTCCGACCTCGTGCACAATATCTCGCAATATCTCGTCCTAGGTTCCCTGGCTCGCCGTCTGGGGGCGAGGGGGTGTTCGACGGGCAATACTTTCCTCGCCAGAAGCAACGAACGAGGTGCCATCGAGTTTAGCCATTAGACGACGTTTTGCCTCAGACGGAGGGCGGTTGATCATGGGCGCTGGCTTCCTCGAAGCGGCCTACGCTCTGTTTGACAGATGAATAGCGTCAATGCTTGGCCTCGGGGGCCTGGTAGCTGGGCGCTTCAAAGTTCAAAGTCAAAAAAGAGATTCACAGAATCCGTCAAAGGAGCCGATGTCGTCGATACGCCGCCAGTGCCGTAGGAGATTGGAATCTGAGACCTCGAACACCCGCTACGACCTGCCCCCTCGAGGGCTCGCGAATCGCTGGAAATAAGCATTGAGACAAGGTTCTGTTCTGTACGGAAGCACGCGATCGCCATCACAGTATTCCCAGGACAGTACTGTATTATTGGGCGGAAAGAAGCTATCGAGGCGGTCGAGGCGGCTCCTTCGATGTCTCTGGGACCCACGTGATCAGGCCAATCACGAACACTCTGTCCCAAGTTGCGAATCTCCTCACACGGAGAACCTCCTCTTCTGGACTTCACTCCAGTGCCTCCAGGGCCTCCACCCCCTCAAGCGGAGCATCGCATATCGATTGAATCAAACAACAGACCCCAGGGCCCAGAGCCTTCCCCAAAGATGACATGACCGACCCTTCTCCATTCCCACGCAGCCTCTGTCTGGACTTTCGGCGGCACAGGGAGACACGGGGACGATCGAGGCCAATGGGAAGACCCTTGAATGTCATCTGAAGCAGCTGTCAATTCGTCCGATGCCAATTTCACGATCTGCACTCGACCAACGGTCGTGTTCTTTCTCCCAGACTCTGCAAGAATAGCCCGCGGCGACAGGGACACAACCAACGGCAGCCCGTTTCGAGCTCCTCGGGTTACAAACAGCCCCTTGGCACATCAACCGCTTAACGAAACATCGTGAGCCACTCGACGTTTGAGCGCCATCTGAAAGAAGCGAAGGATGATTACGCATATGGCAGATCATGCCCCCGTGTTGCTGTCATAGTACAGTACAGGAGACGGGGCTTCAATCCGTCCATTCGTTCTTGTGTTTCCCTCCTCTCCCTCTCCCTCCCTCCCTCTTGCTCTCCAGCCAGGTCAAGCTCCTCTTCTCCTCTGTTCTCCCTCTCCATTCTCTTCTGCAAGGGCATTCATTCGTTGACCGAAGTCTGTCGTTTTCTTCAATTAATCCTATTTTCGTCGTTGATTTTTGCGCTTTCTATACTACACCATGGCCTCGAAATACCAATCCGTCCACACCGACGAGGACAAGTTTACCGATGTCGAGATTCCCGTCTACCAGAAGCGATCCTCGTCACCGGATAGCTTAGGTTCGACCCTCCTCGAGGACGAGGACGACCGAAGTATTAGACAGCCAACCAAAAGATGGGCCGGAAGATGGATGTGGCTGGTACATGCCGTGCTCTTGTCGCTGTCGTTTTCCATGTTTGTTTCGACCTATTTCCTGCGCGGTTCGACCTTAAGACACGTTCAGCAGTTCTCAGCGTGGTGTAAGTGTGCTCAAATCTATCGGGGACTAGCATTCTGATGACTTCTAGCACCGGCTGCCGAAGCGGTGGAGTATGTCCGAGTCAAGTACAACAACACCATGGGTGAGGGATCACCATACGTGGGCAAGGGACCAGAGGTCGACAGAGCATGGAATGCAATTTCATACGATGGTAAGATAGATATCCACCTTTCTCCAGAGTAAAATCTAACAAGACTTAGTCGGAGATCAACAAATCGCTCTTGAGGATTTGAAGAAGATCGATATGCCAGAGTCGTCTCTGAAATACGTTGATCCCAAGACGGGAGCAGTGAGTGTCCGAGTAGGACTGGAAGTATTCCACCAGCTTCACTGCGTCAATCTCTTGCGACAAGTTACCTACCAAGACTGGTACCAGGACATCTCTGGAGAGTTTGCCGAGGGCAAAGAGCAGTTGCAGATGCACACTGGTAAGCAAGCCTCTGACTACGTGCAAGTCCACGACACTAACGCAACCAGATCACTGTCTTGAGATCTTGCGCATGAACATCGAGTGCAACGCCGATGTTGGTGTCTTTACCATGTACCTGCTTGAAGACGATCCTCTCCCGTGGCCAGAACTCGACTCGTGGCACACGTGCCGAAACTTCGACAAGGTGCGTGAGTGGGCGATGGACAACACGGTTGGAATCATGGAGCGTCCAGACGTGCACCCCGTAGTTCCAGAGTAGATAATCAAAATGCCAATTTCAATCGTACATGCATAATACACAAGACGAGTCTCAACCTGCATTTTCTTCCCAAGACCAAACCGTCAATCATGTGACATGCCTTTCCGTTGTTGAATCAAATGGTCGAGAAACTGCAAACATAGATTAAACGCCAAAATGCTTGGGACGAACTTCCAGAAGATCTTTGTTTCAACTTTCAAGCGTCTTGAGAGAATCAATCCTTATCCTGCTGTCTGTCGTACTCGCACCTGAGTACTGAGTACCGGCAGCAAGACCAACCTCGTGCCCTCTTCTCAAGCTTTGGGAAGAGCTTAGCGGACGATCAAATAGATGACACCAATGCCTTCTTTCTCCCCTTTCCCCTTCCCCTTCCCCCATCCCCAACATCTATATCGGCCCAAATTTTAAATCCCGCAATACTTGTAGGGTAGATATTATTCAGTGGGACGTGGTAGCAGTCCATCCATTGACAATCAACATGTCACCGCAATGCGACTCCACCAGCCTCCAGCCCATGCAATTCAATTCGTCTCATCTCATCTCATCTGCCAGCCAGACCAGATTCCAGGGTCCGTGAGTCGTGCATCGAAGGTCGAGGGTCGGTTGCTTGCTCGTCTCGGCTTGCCTGTCTTCTTTCGTCTAATTCCACGTCTCATCTCTGCGACAATCCATCAACATGCTCAAAACCCGGGTTGGCACCTTGTGTCTCACGATGCACCTGTTCCCCACCGCTGCGAACAAGATGGGATGGATAAACCTTTTTTTTTGCCTTTCCTTCAGGGGCCAGGGGTGCCGGGAGTCAGGTCGGCTCAACTTGTCTCTTTTTTTGCCTCCTGCCCGTCATGCCTGTAGACGGGGGAACTGATAGGTCGGGGCATCCTGGTTTACTGCTATGCTGTACAGGTACGGTATCGCTGCCGCCCTCGCCCATGCCCATTTCTCAAACCGTCTGATGTGCTTGACTTGACTTCTCTTGTTGTTGGTTTGCTCGCTCGCTCATTCATTCTTCTGTGATTGTATCCATTTTTTCTTCCTCTTTCTGTCCATTCTTTTCCTTCTCCAGGAACAGGTTTCTTGCAATTTTTTGACGTCGTTTCGAGAGGATATACACTCGTTTATCTCTCTTCTCTTCTATTCTCTACTACAGCAGGACCTGTCTTCTACCAGATCCATTCTATAATCACAAGAGAGAAAAAGCAAGCAAGCAAGAAGAAAAGAAAAGAAACAAAGAAAGAAACATGGCACCCATCAGCCAAAAGCTCGAGAGCAAGTACTCATCCATCGACGACGACATAGCCGACATAGATCTGGAGAACGACTACGAGAACGACTCGGACGTGACGGCATGCTCGACGGGCTTCCTCGGCACGTCCAAGAGAGAAGCGCGACGCAGCGCCGTCATGAGGGCGAGCCCCTCCAAGCTTTCGGTGTTCCTGACGTGGGCGCGATGGGGTCTCGTCGTGCTTCTGCAGACCATCATCCTGTTCGTGCTGCTGTGGAGGAAAGATCCCACCGAGTTCTTGGACTCGGACACCCTGGAGGGCAAGATCAAGCTTGGCGAGAAGACGACCGAGACGGGTGGCGATATTAACGGTCTTTACAAGCCTTGTAAGAAAGAAATATACCCCATTCATCGTGGTTGTCGAAGCAGAGAAACTAATTCGATCCCCCGGATGAATTAGTGTCGCATAAATATACTCTCCTCACTCCGAATATGGAGATGTATACTCCCAACATGACCACCAACGACAACCGCATGGAGATTCGAAGAAATTGGGATCTCTTATTACCTAGTAAGTCCTTCTTTCTACGACCGTCTAGCTTCAGAGGCAACAAGTCTAGCTTCAGAAGCAAGAAGAGAGATAGAAATCAAGCTAACACGTGAGATAGAGGGCAGCGGAACCGTTCAGATCCCAGATTGGAAAAGCCATCCGCTGTTGGGTGAGCCCGTGAACGACGACCCAGTGAGATCAGGTAGTATCTACGAAGCGTCATGGACGCACGCCATGCACTGCGTAAGCATTCTTTTCCCTGCCCGTCAACCCATCACGCAATCCTCCTCCCAAAAAAAATCAAATCAAGAGAAGAAGAAAAGAAGAAAGCTAACACCGAAAACAAGCTCTACTACTCCATGGATACCTATCATCAGCTCTCCCTCAGCAACGGAACCCGCTACGGCTTCAACGGCGAGGAGAACCACTACCACGCCGCGCACTGCTTCGAGTACCTGCGCAACCAGATCCTGTGCATGGCCGACATGACGCTCGAGGGGTCCGTGTCGGCCATCGACAACACGGGCGAGGGCCAGGCGCACATGTGCCGGAACCGCGAGGAGGCCATCGACTGGATCGAGAAGAGGAGGGTCGACGATGTCCAGAGTATCGTTGGTCCTTGAGTTGTCTTTTGTCTGCTTCTGTTTCTGTTTCTGCATAGCTCTTTCTTTTTTAGAGAGAGAAATATTAATCTTTTGTGTCTTGCTGTCCTTTCTTGACTGTCCCAAGCTCGCCAATTTGAAATTACCCTCCCACGGATCGGCCGCCTTGGAGTGATGGAAGAAATAGCTGAGTATTTCAAATATACAGAGTACCTTTCGAAGGTATACAAATATAAAAGCAAGCTGAGTATTCCAAACATATAGAATGCCGTTTAAAGGTTTTAGCAACATAAAAGCAGACAAGTCTTCCGAGTTTGCGCAATAAGGACCCTCCGCTATTTTCTTTCTCCTGTTTCTGTGCAGCTCTTCTTTGGTGGAGGATATCTTTTATATCTTGTTCTCGTTGTTTCTGAGCCGTCCTGCGCTCGGGAATGTTATCGGGCCTCCGTAGAGGGGAAGAAACGCAGGTAGGTAGGTATTCTGAACATGTGCAATACCTTTCAAGAACGCGCGGAGCGTAAAAGCAGAGATGGGTATTTCAAACATGCTTCTGAGAATTCCTTTCAAAGGTAGTAGGAACATAAGGCCAGATGTGTATTCCAAGAATCTACCTAGGTACAGAAAAAGCAACATATCACAATACCTCCATCTCCCATCTCCCTCCCTCCTCTTCCTCATGCCCATGCCCATCCCATCCCACCCATCTCGCCTAATCCGCAAAAAAGAAAAGCCCGACGGAAATAAGCGAGCCGCGATCGACGCGCTAAGCCCAAAAAAGACAAAAAAAAGAAAGAAAGATTCGGCCCCCACCCCAGCGCTCCCCATCAAAAAAAAAAAAAAAAAGGTCACGACAAAAAAAGAAAGAAAAAAATGTGAGGCTCGTATCCATGTTAGCACTATCTTGTTTCGATCAAGAGACCTCCGGGTTATGAGCCCGGCGCGCTTCCGCTGCGCCATAGTGCTTGGAAAAAGATGTACTCGTCCACCACTTTGTTGATGGTGGCATTTCGTTTATAGCACGTTATGACGGGCGGGTGGGTGTGTGGTAGAGGTGTTGTCTTTAGTGCTTGAAAAGACATGTACTCGTCCATAACGATTCTAGTGGTGGTATTTCGTTTATGCTACGTTATAACGGGCGGGCGGGTGTGTGGTAGAGGTGTTGTCTTTAGTGCTTGAAAATACATATACTCGTCTATAACGATTCTAGTGGTGGTATTTCGTTTATACTGCGTTATAACAGGCGGGCGGGTACGTGGTAGAGGTGTTGTCTTTAGTGCTTGAAAAGATATATACTCGTCTATAACAATTCTAGTGGTAGCATTTCGTTTATAGCACGTTATAACGGGGGGGCGGGTGCGTGGGTGGAGGTGTTGTCTTTTCTGAGAGTGCTGCGACATAATACTTGAAAAGACATGTACTCGTTCACGACGATGTTGGTGGTGGTATTTCGTTTATAGCACGTTACAACGGACGTACGAGTGTGTGGTGCAGGTGTTGTCTTCTCTAAGAGCGCTACGCTATAGTGCTTGAAAAGACATGCTCTCGTGATATCATTAACGGTGGTGATATTTCGTTTATACTACATTATAACAGGTATGAGTGTACGTGGTAGGGGTGTTATGAGGGAGGTGTTATCTCTTCTAAGTGATAGGGCTTGTGTCAGTTTGAGAGGGCGTGAATTTGAATTGGAGTTTCTTGTAGTTTGTAGTATGTTTTTTTTTTTCTTTTTTTTCTTTTTAACGCTCTTAAGATATAAGCTGTTTGTTTCCTGTTTTCTTTTTTGGGGAAGAGAGAAGAAGGGACGTTTTGGGATCCTACGGCTTTATACTCTTCCCACTAATATACCTAACTCAATCACTACCTCGGTTGAGCTGAGATAAAGCAGAGTACTCTGACTCACTTTACACGATTCTAGGAGGAGCATGTGAGGTATAATACATGCAGATCCAGCAGATACCTAAGATAGCGAGCGATAACACACACACACACACACACACACACACACTTAGATCTACTCACCCCCATCTACTCAAACTCAGAATCACCACCTCTCAGAACCGATTACGAACCAAATATCAATCACCAGAACATCAATCACCAAGTCAAGACAAGGCAAAGCAAGACAGACCATGGTAAAGTGTTCCACAAAAGATAATATATTCCATATACATTAGACATAAAAAGGACTCCTCAGACTCGGACTTGAACTCGAACTCGAACTCTAGAACAAGACCTCAGGTCCACAGACACGCACACAAACTTCCTCAAAACACACACATATCTATCTCATCATCACAACAAAACGCACAATCTATCTGTGCATAGATATATCCACATCCACACAACATGCACAAAACATCCACCCACATCAGAAACAGCCTGCGGCCTGCCTTCTCAGACCCCCAAAAGAACAAAGCGAATGTTAAAAGGAAATGATGCATCTTCCTCTTCCTCCTCTTCATCTTATCTCATCAAGAACTGAATGCAACCGCCCAAAAAATGAGCGAAAAGAAGAACGAACAAAACGCATCAAATGCATCGATGAAAATCAAAAAATCAACAATGAGCAAGAAACCAAGAAGATGCCCCTGAAAAAAGCGAGAGAACGCCAAAAAAAAGAACTCCGCTCCAATCGTTAAATTTTCTAGCAAAAAGGATAATAGCAAAAACAGATCCAAGAAGGCCGTCCATGCTGCTACGTATAAGCGAGAACAAGACAAGAGGTCTGGAAAGATCTGCTAGTTGGTAAAAGACATTATTTCTTGGTTTTTTTTCCTCCTCTGTATATCCAACATCTTTTCAGGATTTCCCGGCTTCGCGGACGGCTAGCATCCATTCTTCTTCTCCCAGGTTGCCATCTAAACCTTTGCTGATGACGTTGCGGATCTCGTCCTCGTTCCCGCAGCCAAAGAGATTGCCTTCCATCTTGGTCAGGAATGCAACAGCTGCTCGAACACAGGTTGAGTCGCCCTCAAAAACCATGACATCCCACAACCTTGTGGCGTTGTCGAGGCTCAGGGAGGAGGTGAACAGACTCATAAATATCTCTCGGAGGTAGCCATCAGGATTTTGAGACGTTTTAATTAGGTGCGCATGTAAACGCGGTGACTTGTGGGCGAGGGTCGAAAGTAGTAGCGAGTAAACTTTTGATGTTGCTCCGGCGTCACAAGTGTGAAATGAGAGTGGTAGAGAGCGGTTTAAGATATTGGATAGGGTAATGAATGAAGCCGATGGAGTTGGTAGGTTAAGGAGAAGAATTGCCGCCATCGTCTGGAAGGAATTAGCAAGGTTCAAGAAATCAGGTGGACTACAACTTACACTTGTACCACGGACATAGCCCACGTCACTCCGGTACATAGCGTATGCCCTCAAGACATCGACTAGTGAGCTATGTAATGGCCCGTCTGGCTGGAATATCCGCAACTCGGTGTATGTTTCGGCAACATCTCTGTCAATTCTGGCAAACCATCTCTTCTTTCGTGCCTCATCGTCGTTCAATTTCTCCGTCCTCTGAATCTTCTTATCCATGTCCTGCGCTCTCTTGAGAGCAGCTTGGAAGGAGGCGTCAGATAGTTCAAGTTCGTTGCCAACTGCTCTCGTCCAGACACTTCCTCTGCTTCTTGGTGAGATTCCTCTCCACCAAAGCTCTCTGGTTCGTTTTTGTCTCGTCACATTATCCCAGTTGGGTAGAACATGCTCTTCCCATATCCTCAGTAAGGAACTGGCCGTATCGTCTCTGCAAGCAGATTGGGTATTCTTCTGTGCTTCCCTCTTCCGGTCTGCCTCTTGGGCTTGTGCCATCATCTTTTGGTACTCCTTGAGATGACGTCGTTCTTCGGCGGGGTTCTTGGGTGGTAGCCACGATGGGCGAGTTCGCGATAGAACAGCCTCCTTCTCTTTCGATATAGGCAGAGGGTCAATCATGATTTCCGTTCTTCGTAGTGGTGGTAGCTCTGCAAATGCTGATTTTATTCTGGGCTTCACAGGGTTTGGGCGGACAGAAACATTGAAGCTCCGTCTTTGCTTCGGGTCCATCATCTTCGCCTCCTCCTCAACAGCATGCTCTTCCAACGCAGCAGTCAAAGCCTTCGCCTCGTCACTTAATGCCGACATGGCGGACGTCCAACTCTTTGCTCGACCCTTTTGGGGTGCTTGGTGGATGGGGAATTGACCTAGTGTCGCGACACGATTAATTCCCGGTTTCGGTGACCGCAGACATCCAGTCTCTACCGGCAGCGGGGATGTCCCATTTCCAACACTCCTAACCTTTTCTTTCGGCTGACGGTCAGGGCTGGTGGCCGTCGACGCAGGGGTGCTGACCGGTCGTTCGTGTGCTGGCCGTGGGGACATTGGGACATTCTCCAGGAGAACATCATCGGGCAGATCATCCCCATCATCCTCGTCGCATTCCTTCTCCAACTCCAGCGCTGTCTTCCTCTCGCGATTCGACTGACAGCTTCCCCGTCTTGCCCGCGGCGAGGTGGCTGATAGATGCTTCGTAGCGTCGTAATAAGCTGGACTTGGGCTCCGCTTTCGATTATTCAAGGGCAGTGACGAGACACTGGGGCTCGTGAAGCCTCTCCGTGACATGATGGTGTTACTATGTGTAGGTAACAAACCCAATCCGTCCGTTGGCGTCGTCACACTGCGGACCTGCCCTCTGAGGCTCGGATAGGCCGGCCGAGGCTTTGTCGAAGTCAATTCTCTCTGCGAGCGCGAGTTGTTCCCCTGAGCCATCGCCATCTGGGCTCGCTTGCGTTGTTTGGCCGAGGATCGCAGGTCAGCGGTATAGGTCGCGTTGTAGGGATTGCTCGACGTCTTGACGGCAAACTCGCCAATTTCCCTCTCTGACCGGGCATCGTCATCATCCAGGCCAATCTCCTCGAAGTGGTTGACGTTTTCCAGTATGCTGCCCTCATCGGACTGGTAGGAGTGGAAGGAGGAGGACTTGGAGGACTTGGAGCCGGTCAGCTCAGGCGGCGAGCCGGGCATATGGGAGTCGGCATCATCGACGAAGGTCATCGCATCTTTGTACGAGGGCTGGTGGGGGAAGGTGAGGGCTCTTTGTAAGGTAGCAATTTTGGCGGTATTAGGAGGATACTGGAGGTGTCGTGGAGGATATCGGTGGAGGAGGTGGTGTTGTGGTGGTGGTGTTGTTGATAGGTCGTTTCGAATGAAGGTTAACAAATGCCCCTGATTTGCGAATGATGATCGAAGGCTTAGTTGGGCGAAATAGTGGTGATGTTTTTGGGGTCGTGATTGGGAATTGAAGGAGAGTAACAAGCACGAGGCAAGAGAACAAACAGAATGATGATGTCTAGGTAGTATGAATTAAGAGTTAGGTGCTGCAGAAGCTGTGTGGGTGGTAATGGGTGGTTGGTAGTGAAGCAGGTGTAAGAGGAGGGCTGTACGGTGATGTAGGAGGAGAGGAGGAGGGAGATGGAGGGAGAGGGAGGCACAGCGTCATGGGAGGACTTGGGACGGAGCTTTTGGGCGGTGGGCGGTGGGTGGTTTGGGGGGGGGGGGCGTATGTAGCGTAGCCCGGGCGCTGTAGGCGTCTCTCTCTGGCGTGCCTGGCGTGTCTGGCTTTTCTTGGATACAGCGAGCGAGCGAGTGCGTTGCTCTGCTTGCTTGCTTGCTTGTTTGCTTTGCCGGAAGCCAGGAAGTCAGGGAGCCAGGGAGCAGAGCAGAGCAGAGCAGCAGCCAGGGAGCGGCCAGGGATCCAGGGTTCTACAATTAGGGTAACCTTCTGTACTGTACCTTCCAGGGGCGCCCGCCTGTTTTTGCTCGCTGAATCGCTGAATCGCTGAATATCGCAGCCCCCCCCTCTCGCGCTTGGCACCCGTTTGTCCTGGAGTCGACGTGATATTCCCCCTGATTGGCAGCCCAAGCGACGCCCATCCCGGGAGCCAGCTGCAAAATTTACTATCCCCCCCCCTAAATAAAGGTTATTTCTGCAATTTACGGGTCTGCCCTACGAATTTCGTATTCCGAGTGGTTAGAAATCCTGGTTTACCTCGCCAGATTACCTTGAATTTGGTATAGTGTAAAATCCGGGGTGCTCGTAGAAGGTTCGAGAGCCTGTCTGAGCCTTCTGGGCAACAAAAGCAGCTATTCTTATTTGAGGAACACCCTGGCTAGCTACCCACACGACCCTGGCAAAAGTAGAGAAATAACCTTTATTTAGGGGGGGGGATAGTAAGATGAATCCCCCGACTGAAGTAAACAATTGGCCCGAAGCCTGCCAGAAGACCAGGAGACGACCAGGACCCCAGGATGACGCCGATTGCTATCCAAACTCTGATCTGGGTAAAGCCGTTGGTTGCGGACGACGACAGCATTTGTTGCCAGGACAGAAGAGATGAGATGAGATGAGATTAATATGCCGGCCGAGATTAATCATTACTCTTCTGCAGTCTGCATCTGCAGTCATGAGCTTGCTGATGATTCGAGAGCCTTGGAGCCATGGACCATGCTTCAGGTTTTGGGTTCAAGCTTCCATGGCACATCGCTATTGTTTTTTCTATCTATAGATCCTCTTCGGGGAACAATAATATTGACTATATACCTACCTATACCTATACCTACATGACAACCCCACCCGAACGAATGCGATGGCATGGTTCTCTCCCAACAACGAACTGCTTCTCGTGCTTATGACTGCATCATGCACTCACTACTGTACAGTGTACACATGCAGATCCCACTCCCTTCCAACTTTTCTCTCACCAACGGCGGCACAAGGCGGGATGGCACCAGGCGTGGCTGGGAGCTACCGTATGTGGTGCGGGGGCTGGACGTTTGACAAAGCCAGAGATCCAACGGCAACGGGACCCAGAGAGACGAGAGAAGAAGAAGAAGAAGAAGAAGAGAATGCTTCCGGAAGGAAATGAGATGAACTCACTTTGCAATGAGGTTTCGCAATGTCAACAGAGCGTGTCCACATGTCTGTTGTTGATACTCACCGCGCTCTTCCCCCTTGCTCCGGATGTGTTCCAGACTCTGCACTGCACAGAACCCAGGCCCGGGGTCCATTTTCGGGGCTGATCACGTGAGCCAGCAAACAGACCTGGGCCCAGGGGCGGCCAGGAGCAATTGTCCCTTTGGGGCCGTGAATTGTGGGCTGGACACCTTGGCCCCGATGCATGATTGTGGGTGCGGAGGATTCTGGCTGCTACACTTGCCATGTGCTGTCATCCGGAAACTGACAGTGCTGATACTTCTACAGACTCATCCGTCGAACCTTTTTATATCTTCGCTGCTCATAGCCTCATACAGCTTCCGTCTCTCCACCAGCAGAATCCATCACACCTGCCATCCGTTCGCAAACTCTGTCCTGCTTCCCTCGTATCTCCCGGACGCGGCCGTCAATCCACTCGATCACTTGCCTGTATTTACTTTGTCGCTTTACAAGCACTCGTCGGAAGGCATCCAGGGCTAGCCACTGCACTTGTATCTTGCTGACGGCGCACTTGTATCCCGTGTTTCTTCGGTTCTTGCCCTTGCTCTTGATCAGCACAAACGCAAGATCAATCAGGTCTGATATGGTCTTGATAATCACCCGTAAGGTAATGTCCACGTGCTTTGCATAAGTCCACATCTTGGTGGCTGTCTCTGTGAAAGCCGAGTGAAGATTGGCGAGAACGGTGGTGAGAGAATTGAGAGACGTATCGAGGAACATGGCATGTGCTTGGATCTTGAATGCAGAGAGCACTTTGCGAGTGAAAGATTTGCCTGGTAATTTGGAAAACTCGATCGTCAGCGAATCGGAGATGGCTGCTTTTTGATTCCTCTCTCGGTCTTTGCTGATGTTGAGACTTGTTGTATTGATGAAGCTACCACAGTAGGGAAACATCTGGCTCCCGACCAGCCGAGCAACCTTCTTTTCATTGATAGTTGCCTCGAAATTTGTCAGCGTCTTGGAAGGGTTGATCTTGACTCCATAGTCCGGGACCCCATCATGCATGACCTGTAGAAATCTCTTCGCGTGCTGACGGTCAGTGGTAATAAGTAGGAAATCATCAATGAGCCGAAGTAGAAGACTGTCTCCAGATTTCAGAAATCCAAGATGATGTGCCTCAAGATCGGCATAGAAGTAATTGCAGAGCAGAGATGAGAGCACAGATCCTTGGGGAATTCCCTGTTTTTGTCGATAGAACTTCTTCCCAATCTTCACCATGTTGCGATGAATATGCTCGACGAGAAGACGGAGAAGCTCATCCTTACTTCGGACCTGATTGACAACGTTCTCGATGAAGATGGTGTTCTTTTTGCCAACAGCCAGTTCACTTTCTAGCTTCTCATCAAAGCTCTCCAGGTCATCTAGGGTCTTGGCAAGAGACACCCATTTCCTCATGGGTTTGGCATGGATTCGATTCTGTGAATTTTGGCGGATCCCATCTCCGGGCTTGATCTCTACATGTTTTGCAAAGCAATAGTCGGACTCGGAGGCAAGAGAAGCCATCAAGGCAACAACGGCATCTTGAGGAATGGTGTCAAATGCTGATTGGACGTCAAGTTTGGCAAAGTAAAGTGGTTTGCTTGAACCACGGATGTGATCCTTGAATGTTTTAAGCCTCTGATATAAGTCGCCGACAGAAAATAGAGTTGAACCGAGGCGTTCTGGATGTAAGTTCTATGACAGTCAATATATGTTTAATATTTGAGCGAGGGTCCTCATACCTTTTCCAACGTGAAAGTGTTATAGACAGGCGCAAGTATAGAGTTAATGCTGCTTCCCAGAAACGCCTTGGTGCCCTTTTTCAAAGGTCTTCTGCGTAGGTTCATGATCGGACGGACGCCAGTCTCTTTAGGCAAAAGTCGAACCTGGCTGAAGCCTAAAGATCTTCCATCCAGTATCTGCTGTGCTTGAGCTAGCTTGACTTCTTCGAACATAGAGTGCTTAAGAGATGAAATTGCTGGCTCGGCCAAAGATCTCCAGACATCATGTCGAAAGTAGAACAGTCGATAGCGATGGACATTTGATTCTGTCACATGGAAATTGGCGCGGATCAATGGGATCAAGATAGAATCAAAGAGGTAATAGAGAAACTCATGGAAGATCTCAACCCGCTTCTGGTAATCAGACTGCGATGTCTTACCCTTACATCTTGGTGGTGATAGCCAAGATAAATCGGTTATCTGGGCATGAATTAGCCACGATTGCCAAGTGCATCAAGCTTTGAGGTTAAAGAGACCTACCTTCATGCCTTGTAACGCCTGATGAAGGGTGAGACTCTCAAAGCGACGCATTTCAACAAAGCGATGAACATGCTTATAGAACACATGTTCATTGACAGATTGAGTTTCTGCATCACCCCAAAATTCACGTGGGATGATGTTATGTAATACAGCTTCGCAGAACGCTGACACCATTGAAGGTGGTGTTGCATGGTCCATCATCGATTGTGTTCTCTGAGGTAGGCTACATTTTACTGGCAACATTGAATCCTGGGACTCAAGGTCTAAAGATACTTGGGTTCTCAGTAGGGTTGAGTTAGACGAGTTAGTATCCTCCACTAAAGTCGCGCTTGGCTTTGACACCTGAGAGCCTATCTAGTACACGTCAGTCCAAAAATTGGATAGTGAACTTGAAAATCCTACGGGACAGTAATATTCTAGAAGGCTTTTGTATGAGCAACGCCCATGTAATATTTGAAGTTTCTTTACCAGTTCTGTAACCTTACCACGCAGTCGCTTAGGGATCTTAGGTTGCATGTGTTTATACTTCATATTGATTTCATCCTCTCTCAGAGTGTAATCTTTTAGTGGTTGCACTGTCTCCCAAGAATTTACTTCAGAAGTAAAGGCGTTATGTAACCCAAATTGACGTGGGAAAATATACATCATCACCGTGATCGTGTTTGGATGAGTCTTTGTAGTTGCATCTTCTGCGTCAAGATTCGACGTATGGTCTACGTTTTTAATCTCGTTTCTACTCGGGTATGGGCATCGATTTAATACATCTATATACTTAGCCGGGAAACCTTTTGGGTAGAATCACGTACGGATGTGTCTCAACCCAAATCGAACACCACCTTGGGCATTGAAAGCAGCTCGTGCGTAAAGCATGCGATTTCTGACAAACGTTATTCCTCTCGGGCTATGCAGAGACTTCTTTGGAACTAGTCCCACACGGTCAAGCGATTTAGCACGCTTCTGCTCGCTTGATATAGGGGGGAGGTCGTTCAGAGGCACACCTGTAAGTTTCTTGTCAACAACCTTCATACTAATCGCACCATTAAGCACTTACCACTCAGCTGCGAGTACGTTCCATAACCGCTGTCGACATTCAAGAAGATGCCACAGTCTAGGATCAGATCTATCATTGCTTTCTCACCTTCCTTCCCCATGAGTGCCAGAACCTGTGGCCATGGTGATGCTTTCAACGCAGTTACGTGGCGATTAGGATACACCGAGACGACGCCTGGTATGGCCGAGGTAAGATTTTCATCCTGATAAACAGAACGAGCACTGATATTCCGTCGAAAGCCTTGACACAGAAGATGCTGGATCTTCCCATGTCCGCCTTGCGACTTGGAGAATAGTTGCCAGATTGAGAAATCAACGACCTGGATGCATCAACTCCACCGTTAGCAAATGGTTTGCTTCTATAGCAACGACAACATCATTCATGCAATGGCCACGTACCTCGGACTGAGAACACCCACCAGCAATACTTGTGTTTCCAATTGTTGACGTAGAAATATCTGCTCGTTGCGAAAAGGTCGACCACTGCTTCACCCGTTCCTCACAAGAGGCCTCTTCACATCTCAATACGCCAACGAGGGTCTGATCGAGGAGATGGGCCAATGCCAGCTCTTCGTGACAGCTGTCGTCAGCTTCTTTATGCAGTAAATGTTTACGTCCCACTGAAACTATCTTCTTTCTCCGGATCTTCGAGGAAGCTGGGAGCTTGGACAGCACATACTCCCGCAGTGTGCATACGTTGGGGTAGTACAGGGCAAGCACCGTCTGCTTGACCATGGGTTCGTGGGAGTTCTGAGTTCCGGAAAGCCTCTGCCGCTTGTCTGCTCCATGAATGCCATGGCCAGACCGGTTTCTCTTCCTCTTCCCAGGCATGATTACAGACGTCTAAGTTCTGACAGTAGAACGGCCCTCCGTAAGCCCTATGCAACTGGGCGTGTCGACGGGCTGTTCCTTCATCCCCGCACAGGCGCTGGCTAGTGATGCAAGCGCAAGGCGGCACTTGAATGTGCTCTGTCTGCCAGTAGTTGCAAGGAAGACGTTGCGTGGGAAGTCAGTGCGGCAAAGCCAAATGGGATATTACCCGACGTCCAGGGTTGAGGTGATTATTGTGGTACGGTGCAGGTCCTATTGACGCGGTGACCACCGAGCCGGGTTGGATCCTGGAACAGAGGACAAGAATCAAAGTGAAATCTCGAGGGTCGGTACAGTAGGGCCGTCACACAGCAGCGCAACACGAAGGCGTCGAGGACGGGTACCGCAACCAGGGGGATACGGTAGAGGGTGAGGGAGAGGGTGAGGGAGAGTGAAAGCGAAAGTGAAAGCAATGGGAGTTCTTCTGTTGCTCGATATCAGTCTCGACGAAAAGATGGCATGACAGCATGGCATGGCATAGCATACGGCTGCATCACGTGCCGCCAGGATGCGGAGCAGGCGATCCGGTTGATGGGGGCCGAGAGAAGGTCCAGCTGGAAAGTGGAGGAGGAGGAGGAAGCCCTTAGGCCAGCTTTTATTATTTTTGTTTTGGGAGGGAGAAGAGGGGAAGAATATTGTTCCATGTCGGGGGGGAAGTAGGAGGATCGAGATTTGATCGCACGAGATGCTAAACCTCTTAGGCGCAGATGAGCCTAATTTTGGCCAGCAGTTCCTTGACTTGGGGGGCTTTTAGTGGCATCCGTGCCAGCCTAACACGCCCAACTCTGGAAATTGAGCGACAGCAGCAAGTAAGAAAGAGAGAGAGAGAGAGAGAGAGGAAGAGAGAGAGACAAACAGGCCGAGAGACACACTGAGAGGCACTGAGAGACTGAACTGAACTGAGCAATACTCACGGCCACGGTACTTTTACTGTACTACACTCACCCACGCCAACCACAACCAGAACCCATTCTCAACCCTCACTTCGTTCACCATCACCAGCACAGCACAGCACAGCACCAAAACTACCACTACACCCCAAATCAACCCCAAATCTCTCTCTCCGCCACTCACATCTATCTACAACCTACAACCTACAACCTGCCCTCCCCCTCCCACCCACGCTCTTTACTCTTTGCTCTCTACTCTTCTTCTCTCATCTCGTCTCGTCTCGTCTCCCCTCCCGTCTCGTCCTCGCAAGCTCATTCGACCGCCGTCTGGCCGTATCTGCATCCCTCCCTCCCTCCCTTCCTTCATAGCCTCATTATCCCCAACGCTCCAGCGAGAGCTCTCATGCACCTCCGCCAATATTGACGTGGCTGAGTTGAACGCTCGAGCGACCCCTTCCAAACGAATCTCTCGCCCAATCACCTCACCAGGCCATCCAGCAACTACCACGTCCTCTGACACTTACATGGATCATTGACAGTTCAACATCGCATCGCCGCTACCGACCGTCCAGACGACGAGCAGAGTCTGAGCCTGATCAATGTTCAGGCACGATGGAGAGCGGTATTCATGCAGACCAGAATTTCTACAAACGTCTAATGCAAGATCCGTCCTCTGACCACGGCCATCAGATCCAACCGCAGCACCAGCAACAACAGCAGCAACAGCAGCAACAGCTACCGCTGCAGCAGCACACAAACTACAGCCCTCACCGTCCCGAGTTCGAGGCACGATCTCCACAGCTGCCACCGAAGCTGCCTTATCTTACAACGCAGAACCTCGAAACAGCGACCTCGAATGGATATTCTGGTGGGGCCTCAGCAGGAGACCCAGACGACTTCTATAAAGACTACCGGGGAGTGCAGCCTGGGAACACATACGGCGAGAGCACAAACGGTATGGCCGCGACCGTATCAGAATTAAGGCAGGGCCCAGCTTCACTGCGATCGAACGGCAATGGCACGACCCCGAAGCATCCCTCGCTGCCCGTCGCACGGAATGGCGTGAAGACAGGATATCGGTCGGCCTCGTCGCCTCTCGACAATCGAATTCCTTTGAGCAACGCTAAATCGACGCCCGCTCTCAACGGATCGGCCAAGACGGTGCAGAAGGTGAGCGTGAAGGATCTCTCGAGGAAGTTCGACACAAACAATGCGGCTTCTTCTCCAGCTGTCCGCAGGCCGGCTCCGCGCATTCCCACGAAAGATGCTAGCACAATCTATTCCAGGTCCCAGGCGACCACCACCACACCGAGTTCGGCGGGGAGTATAAGAGCAGGACAGATAACCCGGGAGACAGGGATGGGAGCTGCTTCGAGGACGCAGAGGGCGAGATTTGCGACGGAGGACCAGCATTCCAATAACACACTCTCGAGTGCTGCGCGGACGGCCAGGCCACGAACGACAACAACGCCAGGAAATCACCGACCAGCCTCCAGGTCCATGTCCAATCTTTCACCTGCAGCTGCGAACCCTCCTCCGCCTCCTCAGTCGAGTCCACCAACTAGTCGGCAACCTCTGTTTGGTGAGGTTTTACCAACGGCACAAGGCCCTGCGGATATTGGATACGGCATACCTCAGACTATAACTGGGAGGGCATCCGAGTCTGGCTTGCGTACTTCAGCTTCTCGAAGTCATAATCGGAGCCGATCGGATTTCGATGCAGGCATCTCGCCATCCTCTCCAACCGCTTGGTATTTGGGAGTGACACCTGAACTAGCCAACGTGGAAACTAGCAAACCTCCGCGACTAGTCAATGGCCACAATCGTGCTCACAGCGACTCACCGGACCGCAAAGCTAATCCGATTAGCGGTGTCAACACTCACTCTTTCCAGCGTTCTCTGTCACCGAATCCGGCTAAGCCTGGGGTACAATCTCGAATACCGATGGTCTCGAAGAGACTTAATACTCCGTCTGCTTCCCCAAGTCCTCCTACCACCCGCGCAAACTCTCCCTACGCCATAAAAGCTGCTACGTCAAGCAAGCTGCGTAAGCCAGAATCACGGCCATGGAGTCCCGTTGGCCGATCTACCACGCCTACTGGAAGAGCAGTAACACCAAACAATAGGACTCCCCGTGGCAAAGCAAAAAGTCCCGGAAGAACAGCTGCTAATAATGGAAGTCTGCAAGCACATATTGTTGCTCCACCTCTTCCCAAAACTTCTCCGCCACTCCGAAGTTCTCGGCCTCGGCAACCCGTTTCCACAGCAAGTACAGCAAGTACAGCGAGTTCGCGACAACGAACCCGAGATAAATCTCAGGTTAGAGACCGATCTGGTTCACCAAACCAATCACGGACGGGCATGAGAATTACGAGAACCGGAAGACATGAATCTCCAGCACCGAAAAGGATGCCAGAGCCTATTAAAGTGGACTTTGCAGCTCGACGAGAAAAGATTCAACGAGCGTACACCAAGTCGATACACGAGAATGAGCAGGCACTGATTCGGGCAGCAAATTTAGAGAGACTCACTGCCCGAGGGAGAGCACCCAAGCCTAGTAGTGAGCAACCCTCTGAGGCAACAATTCCGATATCACAACCACCTCTCCATCCGCCCCCGGAGGTTCCGGTTCAACCTCTATCAATCAAGACAACATTTTCAACACCTAGATGGTCAGACCAACCTGGAAACGGGACAGATGTAGTCGCACAAGACTCGCCAACTTTGGGCATACCAGGAAGCTTCCCTGGGGGCGGAGCTTCATATGAGGATGATGATATCCCCGTTTCCGCTATTTCTAATATGACTGGAACTACAGAGATTGAAAATGAGCCGCAGACAGCCCCAGCACGTATGAGTCGCATGGCATCAACGAAACGTTTGGAGCCTAGCTCATTATCGCAACAGATGGTGCAGGCACAAGATTCAAGTCCAGAGACTCCTTCTCAACCAGAAGTCCAATTCCAAGCAGAAGAAGGGGGGAATGAAATCCCAATCATTTTAGATGCTACCCCAATAGAGAAGGCTGCCGAAGATCCAGATCCTTCGCAAGTAGACACCTACGAGGAGGAGCTGGTTCGTACTCCTTCATTTCCAGGAGCGTTCGAGGAAGAACCTGATTATGAATTGAAAGAGGACCAAATCGTCGAACCAAAATCACCTTATGATCCTCTTGCTCAAGGGCCTTCGCCACCGGGAGCATTTCAGGAAGATTCTCCTCCTCTGGATGATGAGCCAGTATTCTCTACACATGCCGGTCCAGAAAGCCCCCTGGGAACCTCAACATTTTCTGGCACGGCAACGCCACTTGAACCCAATGAGGAACACGTCTTACAGGAAAGCCCTGCATTTGATGCCAATGCGATTGTAGTAAAAGTTGATCAGCATACTCATCTTGAGCATGATCAGATTCCTGCAGAAAATGAAGAACCCGACCCGAACCGAGACGAGGCGCCAAGACTTCAACTACCAATGCTGCGAACGGCTTTGTCCGTACCAGGCGACCTTGACTTTCTCCATACCCCGACGACGGATATGGACTACGATAGTTCCGAAGGTGTTAGCGGGCGAGCTAGTGTTACTGATTCCCATGAACCTTCACAGCAGAATCGAAATTTTCTCCATTCCCCAGGCATGTACCAGGGGAACAGGCAATCCGCTTGGACGGACTATTCAGTTGACACTGGAGATGAGTACTCCGATCGGGAAAGCGACAGGTATGCTCAACAAGAAATGGGGGAAGACAGCGAGCAGAAACCAATTCCACCCCCCAAAGAGGAGCGTCCTGAAGTACCACCCAAGCCTGAATCGTACACTCCGCAACCATCCCCTCGATTCATCAAAGATACACTATCTATCGTGAGTTCTAGTGACCACCAGCTGCCTATCCTATCGACTGGTACAGGACTTGGACTAGGTTTCTCGGATCCGAGCCCAGGATATGGTTCAAACGTGACCTCAGTTGTACCGTTATGGCCAGAGCACTCTCCGCCTCCGATACCACAACAACTCTCGGATTCACATTCTCAGCCTCGCAGTCGTTCACCGCACAATGCTCCACCTCCAACATTCAAGAACAAGCGACCATCGTCGAGTGTTTACCGGGCCAGCGTTCACGGATCTCGACGTACCAGTGATGACGCGTATTCTTCTCGACCATCCATTTCCACACCTAGGTCTAGTACACATATTTCCATGGAGGATGTTTCTACAGCAAATCAGTCCTTTGATATCTTGCAGAACTATGCCTTATCCGTTGAAACCGAGGAGGAAAAGGAAGCGGCGGAAAAGACAAAGCAGCGTCTATTTCAGCGAAAAATGGTCGTCAAGGAATTTATTGATACCGAGGCTGTGTTTCTCAAGGATATGAATGTCGTTGAAGAGATCTACAAAGGCACTGCTGAAGCGTGTCCAAAACTACAGCCAGGTGATATTAACATCATTTTCCGAAATACTCACGAGATTGTGGCTTTCGCAACATCTTTCTTGGATGAATTAAAAGCCGCTGGTGCAAGTGTATACTCATCACGGCCACTTCGTTCAAGACGAAGTCGAGCAACGACAGCAACTTCTGAGACTCCAGCTAGCGAAAGCCGATTCTCAACTGCTGCAACCCTTAGTGACGAAACGGATGACCAGAGAGATCGCAAGACTTTCATCGGACTTAATTTTGGCAAAAATTTAGCCCGAATGCAAGTGGTATATACAGACTTTTTAAGAAACAGCGAGGTCGCAAGCTCCCGACTCGCTGCATTACAAGCAGATCCTGCAGTTGCGGTGTGGTTAAGTGAGTGTAATTTGGTTGCAAAAGACCTCACCCAGGCCTGGGATCTGGATGCACTATTAGTCAAGCCTGTTCAACGAATCACTCGGTACAAACTGCTCCTGCACGAG
The DNA here is from genome assembly GCA_029641185.1 of Pseudofabraea citricarpa. Taxonomy (NCBI): domain Eukaryota; kingdom Fungi; phylum Ascomycota; class Leotiomycetes; order Helotiales; family Dermateaceae; genus Pseudofabraea; species Pseudofabraea citricarpa. The sequence goes on along the minus strand of JAPWGK010000024.1, from coordinate 138,561 downwards.
CTGAAGAAGCATACTCCGGCAGATCATCCTGACTATATGGCTATTCAGACTTCGATGTTGGAACTGGAAAAACTTCTCAAAAATATTGATGATTTGAAAAAGCGCATCGATATGGTGGGGAAGATTGTTGGGAGAAAACGCAAAGAATCTGACGTTCGGTCCGGACTGGCTAAGGCCTTTGGCCGACGAGGGGATAAGCCCCAACCTGTCAACGGGCAGCGACCACCTGAAGACGAGGCTTACGCGAAGATGCATGAGAAGTTTCAAGACGACTTCTTAAGACTACAAGTAGTGTTACGAGATGTGGAGTTCTACACTCGTCAGGCTGGAATATATGTTCACGACTTCTTACGCTACCTGTCTTCCATGGAACTAGTCATGCGGTTGAGCGCGAGCCCATATCCCGAATTAGAGAGTAAATGGGCACGCTTCAATATGGGCATGAGAGACATGGGCACCGTAGCTCTCGAGCAACATGTGAGTTACTTGATGAACCTTCCCGGAATAAAGGCTAATATTTCCATAGCTCACTGCAATACGGATCAAAGTGATAGTCCCATTTGAGCAGGTCATTGCCCTCTACAACTCCCCTCAACTCGCTATGAAGAAGCGCAACAAGCGACGCTTAGACTACGAAAAGTCCCTGTCACTGAAGTCTTCTGGCAAGAAAGTCGAGGGTCATCTTCTGGAGCAGGTTGCACAATATGAAGCTCTCAACGAAACGTTGAAAGTGGAACTACCCAGACTTTCTGCATTGACCGAAAAGATAGGTAACATTTGTCTTGCTCAATTTGTGTATATTCAGAAAGATTGGTTTGGCATATGGCAAGACAAGGTCAAAGTCGTCTTAGAAGAATCGCAGATGCCCAAGGACATCAAGGATATTGTAGACATGTTCTCGCGCGATTACAAATATGTGGAATCAAAGGCCAACGAGCTTGGGATCGTCAATGGCTCATTCCTGGAAAGCAGCCCCAAGAATCGTGGCTCACAGTCGACCAGGGATGACGACTCGTTGAAGTCAAAGGGACGTCCTTCAAACCTTTCAAGCCGCCCTCGTGGGTTGTCTAGCAACAGCGACAAATCTCCAAGCCTCCCAACTCCGGACTTCGCCAAGCGCCTCAGTGGGCAGTTCACATTTTCTCCGATTTTGTCAAACGCACCTGGCTTGCCTTCATTTGCTCCTCGCGAGCAAATTTATTCCAACGGCCATTCACGGGCAGGGTCTGGATCTCCTGCCACTCCTGATAGCGCTTTCAGGCCCAACATGCCAAACGGCGGAAGACCGAGCACAAGTCGGAGTCACACCTCCAATGATAGTACTCAACGACCAAGTCATGATTATAATGAGCCGTATCGACGCCAATCGGGCTCAACCTACAATTCTGGCTACCATGTGGATGGACCTCCACAATCCTCGCGGCCTTATTCTGGGCTATTTCATTCTGCCATGCCTATGGATGATCGTATGGAAGAAAGTGCGCGCTCGTCAAGAGCATCTTCTCGAGACCGTAACACTTCAGGAGGTTACAATGTTCTCTACCTTGCTGCGAGTTTGTTCGAATTCAACATCAGTGCTACAAAATCCGAAGCTGGATACCCCTATCTCACCTATCAAGCTGGTGAAGTAAGTTGCTTCCATCTCATCTTTTGATACATTTTATTGACTTGATATAGATCTTTGATGTGATTGGAGAAAAGGGAGAACTCTGGCTTGCGAAGAATCAAGATGATCCGAAGGATCAAGTGGGTTGGATCTGGAGTAAACACTTTGCTCGATTGGCCACCGATTAAAAAAGCATTTCATATTGTGTGTACTAAAGGCGTTAATCAAGGCAGCTCTGGGCTGCTATGGAGTAATGGAATTATGATGGATGCTCTGGACATTATTAGTCGGGCATGACGGAATGATACGATAAAGGAAAGAAGGCGTTTTTTGATGGATTCTTGCGTTTAGCGCCTTGGGCCTCTGGAAGGGCTTTCTCGGATGGTTTTTTCTTGTTGTCATTTTTTCCCTCGGCCTGTCAGTGGGGAGGGGGTTGGTGTATTTATGGGGATGGAGGTCACGGAAACGGGGTTGTGAGCTATTTAACATCAGTGGGATCGAGGCATTATGGATGGCTTTTGCATGACCTGGGGTCCCTCCCTCTCTCGGTGGGAGATGGCTGAGGAGAGGACGGGTTCGTTGAAAATAAAAGGACCACAGTACGAGGACGCTTACCTGCTACCTACCCTCAAACCTTTTTTTTGTTTTTGCTAGCTATTGCTTGTCTATAGAACATATAGATGCATGTTAAGCAGACACCTTTTCACTTATGACTGCTCTCTTAACTTGACTTCTGTGCTATTGGTGTCAACAACTGTTGTATCACTGATGCGATTTCTCAGAATTGTACCTCGGTTACTCTTTATCTAAGGTCTCAGAGGAGGTAAGCATGAGTGCCTTCGCCGTCAGGACCGAAGCACGAGAAAAAGAAAATGAAAGGGATAGATACAAATTGCTCTTTTTCATACAACAACAGCTAACTATCAAATGCAGGAATAATTCTTTTAATTCTCTAGTTCTGCTACTCAGTTCATGAGCAAGGTGAAATACCCGTCCGTCGTGGCTGCTGCGACCTATCGTATACCATGCAACATCCATCTCCAACATATATACATACAGATCAGACAAGTTGGGACCTCTGACCTTATTAGGCTCGGCTAACATGAGGTATTTGACAAGCAGCATTTCAAAACTGCAGATACACGGCGTAAATTTTTACAATTATGGGAAGGCTAAAAGCAAACAAGCTTGGAGAATTAAATGGCTATTTCACAACCACGGGCAAGACAAATTTTCCAACAAAGACAAGAAAGCTCTCTACTCTTGCCTTTAATCAGGGCTTCGTGTAAGTACATGCCCTAGGGCGACAGTAGCCATGGTTGCAAGTCAAGTCACAAAGACCTAAGTAGGAATAATCATGCCCAGGAGCAGGATATCTAAAAGGCCAGGTCGCAGCTGGTGGATAGATTTGTGCCCTGTAGGCCTAACAGGAACATATTGCAGTCGGAAAATATCCAAAGTTGCAACAATAGCTGCATAGACCTTCGTAGTTGTTGGCGCCAGACCCTTCGATGCATACTGATCCCGGTAGGTTGGGTACAACAGAAGAGGATTCGATAGTTGCTGATGCTGTAGTAGTTGTGGACGTCGGTCTACTTGTGATCAAGGAAGATGAAGTGGTTAGGCTTGACCAACAAGACATCCCTGCAAGCACATCAACAATGTCCAAGACTAGATCTCGCCATCCATTCGTTCCGACTGAAGCTACCAACATCCTCCAAGCCAAACAGATCTATCGTCATCTACAAGTCCTTCACCAAAGAAGATCAAGATTGCTTGAACGCAAAAAGCATAATGTCCATACCAAAACCAAGAACAGCCACATCTCTGCTCTAACTGATGCTAGCCACCAGAACGGCAGCCGATCCAAAGCTCCTTGTGTAATTAAAATGTGTAGATATAAGTATAAAACCTTCCAGGCAGACCTACTTAGAGGTAAAGAGCATTTGCTAGTTCCCAATCAAAAGGAGCCACCTGGCTGCTGCGGGCTATCATCACAATGAGGTGTAGGTCTCGTAGCTGCTCTCGAATGTCAACAAAGTATCCATGGTATCTTCGTAGCATTGGGCTATGGTGGAGCCAGGGTTGAGCACGGTGGATGCCCCAGGATGTTTACGGTTGGTATAAGCATTGATATGAGCGTAAAGGTCAGAGTAGATGTTGTTAAGGCCACATTTTGGCCAGCCTTCGTCGAAAAATATGCCACCGATGGTAATGGGATACAGCTCGAACCACTTGTCGACATCTTGCTCAATTTTCGAAGCCTAGTCTGCAGGATCACCCGAGCCTAGTCGCGTCTTGAATTGTTGCTGGCTCACCGCAAGGTAACCAGTCCGAACATAGCCAAGGACTGTCTTGCCTGAGCTAGCAGCCTGCTGTATTACCGAACTCCAGGATACATCAACCACATAATCTGGACCATTTAAGACATTGGCAACCAGTACGCTATGCTTTCCCGAGTCGTACGAGATCAGACGTTGCCACGCAGCCGGATCTCCAAGCGGGTTGGTATATGACGCAACTGCAATTTGCTACCCTGAGCTTGTTGGGTTTGGGGATGAAATATAGCCACAATTTTCGTCCAGGAGAGGGTACAGCCCCCCGTCTGTGCAAGCACAATCCAAGGAGTCGTCCGAGACCAACCAGGAACAAGAGAACGGTGCATCTAGATCTTTTACCGCAGACCGTGTACCACTGATGGCCGCTGCCCAAGAGACGCATCCGGTGGCACTGACTCCGCCATACTTTCTGCTGGCTGAATTCGAATCACAGCCAGTGATGATGTTGCCAAGCTGCGAGATGCACTCACTTGGGGATACATTCAGAACAGTACATGCCGGATCATCAATTTGAAGGATAGCTCCAAGAAGGAGCATTGCATTGGCGGTGTCCGGCACAAAAAAGGTTGCGATATTCTGGCGGAATTGCTGACTTGGAAGGGCAGGACATTACAAAGATGACCGAAATGAGAGGCATAGTATGGGTTTGCGGCACGGTGCAGAGGAAAACCGAACGATGCAGGTTCTAAGACGTCAGCCCAATAATTTGTAGTTGATTGTCGAGTATCATTGGCTCATGAATGGAGTTGGTTATCGATTGAATGCAGATGGTTGTTGAATTCCTATATTAAGCGAGATACCCTGCAAGCGCTGGCAATATCGAATATTGCGGCCGCACTACTCAGGCCACTTGTACCTGTCAACCAGCTGGCTCGAATTTGTTGCTTCCCAAATGATGCCGTGCCTAATTTCCATTTTCTTCTATTTTCTCTACACACACAGCAGCAATCATGAAATGTCGATTTCAAAGAAAGATCATCCTATTCAGTACACTTATTCTCGCTGTCATCGGCGCGATATCTGTCTTCAAGTATGCTACTACTCCCCTCGTCTTAAACTACGGCCCAATACAAGAGGAAAGCGGCGCCTTTGCTCCACCTGTGGATGTACCATTCGGCGATGAACCTACCGAACGAGTTGAACTGAACGGCCTGGGAGGCTGGAACACAGTCATGTGCTGGCCGAGCGTTGGAGGCATCATCATAAACCGGCACCTTAGCAGCGTCGAGCTTGACTTCCTTCACTTGTCACGATTCGAAGCAACCCCTCGCTCTTCTGATGCTGATGAAGAAGATAAGTTTTGTCGCCGACTGCGCCTGACGGGCGGGAAATGGTGGCACGACTATTGGAGCTATGATTGGGCGGTTATCGGGAAAACGAGCCCCATGTCAGCGAAGGAGAGAGAGGCACTTGTCCTCGGATGGCCTGAAGATGGAGGAGTTTGGGTCATACGGAGGAGTAACTGGGACGATCTTGGGTTCGCTCTCGTTGGCTGGAGGAATGCTTATACGATGGAGGAACGATGCAAGGCTATGGAGAGGGTGGGCGCCGTGTATTATGCAAACCCGGAGGATTGCGAGCCTGTGAAAGCTCTGATGGATGGGTTTGGGGAACATGAGAGGGAACCGGAAGAGAACTACTACTATGATCATCCCGCGGATTATTATCGCGAGCTTTGAAGCTTAACTCGGCCAGCCACGCTTATATCTTCCTTATTTGTCTTCCTTATCTCACGCGAGCTCCACCTCTGCCCACATCCACGGTGTTGACGATCTCTTGTATAATGAGCAGGCTTGAGAGCTCGGCTAAGACCCTTCTATCAGATTGAGGAAAACTTTTCTAATAGCAAGGCAATAGCGATGTCTTTTGCTCGTTCAGTGTAATTGCTCCGTTCGTCTAATCTGTCGCTATAATTGGGCTTCATATTATGCTCTTGTTAGCTAATCTGATGCCAGGTCTGGTCAGATTAGAGCTGCGACGAGTTGACGTTAATTGAATGCTTATATACTCGAGAATAGAGTGGCTATTATCTCTTGACAGACAGTATCTGGCATACCAAGATATAGGAGAAGGTTGTGTTTGGTACAGCAAAGACTGACACCGGACTTGGAGGAATCGGGGTTGGCATAGAGAGTTATTTGCATCGTGATATCCGAATAATACATCTGCCTAGGGTCGATTCTTAAATCGTACAGAGAGCTTAACTTCGAATGATATAAACGTTATGTAGGTGTTGTTTCGGCATTTCTTATATGATTAAGATCAGATATCACCTATGGTAGGGCCGGGGGGTCGGGAGGATATCGAGAGTGACGTTGTATAGGAGTGGCAAGGCGCTGAGTGGAAGAGGATCGAGAGGGTCCGAGGGGAAGTTCGCTGGGGATATCGAGAGAGAGGAGGTGCAGAGGAAGGTCGAGAGGGGGATCGAGAGGCAGGTTAAGAGGGAGAACGGCAATGGGCAGACATCTAGGAACTCGCTTAGCTCGAGCATTTAGATGTTTAACTAAGCAAGTTACTATCAACAAGCAGCTCAAACAATGGGTAGTTGGCAGCTTAGCCTAATGGCTCTTATAAGGTTACCTATACAAATACTACTAACGCCTTCGCCTCTCCCATCGGAAGGCCGTCCTCGTTGTCCATCAAACCAGATGCTTTCTTCAAGGTTAGGGGCATTAAGCAATCTCCGAGTTCGTTCTAACTTACAGTGAAGTTGGAACCATTCGAAAGGCAGGTCCTCAGAATTATACGGCAGTGAGTAAAGCGACTCGAGCAGAAAACATCCAGAAAAACATTCTTTTTCTTTTGCTGCTGTTTTCTTATATATCCCTATTACCATTTGCAAATATGCCAGGGGTGGATCTACGGACGAAAGCTCTATAGGCAGAAGATTGTGTGAGAGAAATAAATGCTGAAGTTCTATAGATTTTGTGGTTATTATGCAGTGATAAATGATTACTCTGTTATAAGCACTGTGGGCTATACCTATTAAACAAAACAAAAAAAGAGGGGGCCGCGGAGTGGGTTTGAACACCGACGATTGTTATCCTACGGTTTCTTTCCGCTGCTCGATCATGATAAGTTTATCCACTCTTGGACCGTTAGCAGCCTTCCTATCACTCTACAGATTAGCTCTTGTTATCACTTGTTACAACAAAGGGAGAGGATTTGGAAGGATAACAATTGGAAATCTATTGCTATATACTATGGTTTTGCGTTCAAGGTAAAGTATAAGGATTTATTAAATATTACTCTTAAAAGAGAAAAGACTTTAAACAACATCGAGCAGAGAGCTAGATATATTTCCCCGGGCGCTTGATGTCGTTACGAGGTTACTCTTTGTTTGTTACCGTGTTAATATAACACAGAAGCTCGGTGCTTCTGCTGCTGCCGAGATTTAGGGTCTCGATCAACGCCTTTAGCTATAACGGAATTTGAGGTTAGTCGTGAAAGGGAGTTATAGAAAAGAGGTTATAAAGATATCAGAAAAAACAAACTTGACTTCGCGCTCAACGCGTTAGAGGCGTCGAATCAACTCTGCAGATCTCCAAACTCTGCATTTTCAAATCGATATAAAATCTACGACGCGAATCTGGAGTTATAGTAGAGGTTAGCAATTGTTCGTTGTTCTTAAGGAAGAGAAGAGATGAGGCTATAGCGAAAGCTGAGGGCTTGCTGCTTGGTAAACTCTATCTTTATTATCAGGACCTCTCAGAAATAAATAACGTTTAGTGTTATACCGTGGCGATTATAGCTATTATGTAGCATTTTCTATTGTTTCTGCACGGGGAGAATTTCAAATTTTCAATCAGCCTTTTGCGTACTTGTATAACGTCTCCTCATCTCATCTCTTGTAATAGACCTATTAGTATCCCCTTCTGCTACTATTAGTAGCAGTTAGCATGTTATTATAAATAGAGTCTCTTCCTCTCTTTCACCCGCTCATTGCGTTATAAGCTCGGCCCCTGTTTTAGTAGTCGCAGGTTTGGGATCGGTAGCTTCTCTAGAGGATAGGCAAGTCCACGGCCAAGCCCAAAGCCAGTTATCGTGATCTATAGGTTAGGGATATTATGTTCTCATATTTCACCCATTGCTTACGGAAACCTCCCTGTTTCTGATAGCTTATCCAACAAGGGCTAATACGCTCCAATTATTCTATAATAAAATTTTGTGGATTTCTTAATCATATACTTGATTCCCCGCGCAGCCGCGCTACATCCTGTTATCTTGAGTCAAACCTTCAAGCTCACATTTGTTTGATATCCTACATGTGATTTGGTTGGCTTCAACGCTGGCTTAGCCTGCAAGCATTGATCTTGCAAAAATGTTTCGCGCACCCATTCCTTGTAAACATAGTTGTATTGGCGGCTGGGCTAGGCTAATGGTATGATTATGTTCGATTGAGGTGGATAATGTGGATGGGCATTAATGAATGACTGGTCCATTTCGATTTGGGTCGCCCTGAATGATGGTCTGCATACTGGATTGAACATGCTGGGTTTGCCTACAGCCCTTTGTTGAATGGGGTGTGCGCCGAACTGGGACAACACAGGGAGCCTGGTACACGTGACAGATGTTGCGTTAGAAAAAGGTCGGCTGGCAGACACCAAAGTATAGAGAGTCCACTTCGCAAATATGTTCGCAAGGCGGCTCTCTCGCCCGCTTCCCTCGCCGCGGGTTTCCCTCTATTCATCTGCTCTACTTTCGCAGTCCACCAAGGCCTCACAAAAATACTCCAGCCCAGCGACACTCCTACCACGCGAGTTCCCGTCGAGCGGATTCGAGGTCATCGACCCGTCTCAAAAAGTAGAAGAGGAGCGACTGCCATTCTACAACCACGATGACTATTATCCCATGCGCATCGGTGCGGTTATTGAGGATCGCTACCAGGTAGTTGCTAAGCTCGGCTACGGTACGAGCTCGACCGTATGGTTATGCCATGATCTCAGGTATACTTGCTTCCTTCTAATCTAATCGCCCGATTTGCTAAATATCTTTACCTTCGGCCAAGAGAACGGTTATACTGGGTGCTAAAGGTGCATGTCAATACTCTGAAACATAATCAGGAGCTCGAGGTCTATCGCCACTTGGCTAGCGTCACTAGAGAGCACTCAGGCCGAGAACATATCCGACGGCTAGAAGATTCATTTAAAGTGAAGAGCCGCAATAGTGAACACGATGTTTTTGTTATGACGCCTCTAGGCATGAGTTTGAGAACTCTGCAGGAAATACAGAAGAATGGGATCTTCCAGCAGACCCTCGTTATAGGCGCTCTCGACCAGATACTAACTGGGCTAAACTTTCTGCATGAGGCAGACGTGATCCATACTGGTAAGTACCTACCTAGCCTAGTAGCGCCGGCGGAGAGCTCCCATCTGACTAGCAAACAAGACCTCCACTCGGATAATTTGCTTATTGCTATTACAAACGATTCAGTCCTCTCTAAAGTAGAAGACGACGAGATCCATAAGCCATCGGCGAGGAAGCAGGTCGGCGATACTATCATCTACGTCTCTCGATATATGCTAGGAGGTGCAGGATCGCTTACTATCTGCGACTTAGGACAAGCACGTATCGGTAATAAGCATAAAGGGAAAGCTATGCCGGTGCCGTATCGAGCACCTGAGGTCATTCTTAATATGGAATGGGGAAATGCCGTAGATATCTGGAGTATAGGACTCTTAGTATAGAATATTCCCTCCTTATAGTTCTATTTTTGGGGCTGACTCCTCTTTTACTCTAGGCCTGGGATCTTCTCGAACGCGAAAGTCTCTTCTGCGTCTACGACCACGAATCTGAGGAGCGGAATGATGCCCACCATCTTGCAACGATGACCGCCCTCCTTGGTCCACCACCACCCGAATTTCTAAACAGGAGCAAGGAAACAAGCAAGTACTGGAATGAAGACGGTAAGTGTCAGATGCAGCAGGCCCTAAAATTACCCTGCCTGCCCGTCCTAACGAACTTGCTTGATCTAGGCAAATGGAAGGGTCCCATCCCCTTACCTACCGGGAAGACATTAGAGTCTCTTGCCAATACTCTGGCGGGAGACGATAAGGACCAATTCCTCAGCTTTGTCCAATGTTTGCTCTGCTGGCTCCCGGAGGAGCGGCTCACCTCCGGGCAGGCTTATCACCATCCTTGGCTTAGAGAGAGATCTTAAAGCGCTGGGAGTAGTATCCCGTCATGTTGAGTCTCCGTTTCATAAAAGGGTCTAGAAAAATGTCGATCCTAGATTATAGTTTTGTTCAATATTATTTTCCCAGGTTCTAATCTTTGTCTTCACGCCTCTTCCAACCATGTTATCTACGCTAACACCAACTAAATTTATTTCTTTAAATCAACCTCCGAATTTGATTCAAAATATGTATATTAGTTATATTGAGAGATTACATGGTTGCTACAGCAGTTAGCGAAATCCGTCAATCCGTCTCACACTTAACCTTAAATAATCGCCTTCTTACTATTTCCTTGAATATCACTGGACTAATCCTAACACCTAATCGTACAAGTGCTGCAATGAGAATATTTTTCTTCTGGTTATTATCTTATTATTCGTTCAAAGGTTACCTAGGTAGTTAAATAGCATTCGAGGCCGAATGATCAAACCCCTATCTCCCACAGCTGCAAAGTAGGCATCACTTCGGTTAAACGTGATTAAAATAAGAGGGTAGAATTAGAAATATGAAAGATCGTTTTTTCTTCGTTCCCAATGTATCTCTTTCTTCCATTTCTTGGGTATTGGGTCTACCTTATTCGTGTTACGATATCGAAGAATAAAAAATAACCGTATAGCTTCCCGCTCAGAGCTCAAGGCTGTCTTGTCCTGAGGATCTAAGTAAAGATAAGAAACTGAAGCCTGGATACGACGAACATGTTAGTGGCAGTATAAGTACTTGTTGTTTTTGCCTGGCTTGATGTATGTATGTTACTTATATACCTATGCCTGTGTGATAAGGTGCTATGTTACGATAACCAACGCCTGTCTTTTGATGTTGTTTGCATTTCGATGGGATTGGTGCAAAAACTATAGGTTAGTTCAAGTTTGGCTTGAATCTCAACGAGGCACGCGCATGCAAACCCGTCAAAGATGGATGAATTCATAGCTACATTCAGAACTTCCTTCGTTTCTTTTCTTTGGAATTCAGCACTGCGCTGTGCATCTGCTTTCTTTCTATCTGGACCCAGCTATTCTACCAAAATAGAAGGAGAATCAATGTATAGATGAATGGATTCATCGGTTCGGTTCAATTCCTTAATTTTCTCGTATCATAGCCCAAATGCAATTCAGCGACTCCAGCCCCCCCATGAAACATTAAAAACAAAGATGGGAAAACACAATCTATGCAATAAATACTCATGGAATGATCTCCTCAGTCTCCTCGACGATCTCTTCGACGATCTCCTCGATGACTTGGGTCTCCGAGTCGTCAACCTTGCCGAGAAGTGCCGTGAGTGGATCTTCTGGCAGGCCAAGGATGTCCTTCTCAGTCTTGAGATCCTCCTCAACTCCCGCTCTCCATGCAAGCCACTCATCCAATAGTCTGCGCCTGTTCTCGACAACTGCAGCATCTGCTGATGCACCACGGTCTTGATCTTCTTGCTCGAAGACTTTGCTGTACTCGCGAAGATTCTTGCGGATTTGCTTTTGCTCTTCCTTGGTAAGAAGCGTTGGTGGTCTTGGACGCCAGATCCATTGCTTGAATTTCTCAACTGGCTCTTCGCGTAACTGCTCACCCTTGAAATCGTACAAGTGGTAACCGTTCTCCATCTATTTAAGAATTAGCATTGCCTCAAAAAACATAGGAAAGAAAACCCACAGTGTGCTTCCAGACACTGGCGCTGGTTGCCACGAATCTTCCGGTAGGATCCCAGTCAATATCAGTAACACCGTAATGCTCAGCAGTGTTCATGAGCTGTAAGTTGGCAGTTAGGTCCTTGTCGCTTTCAGGCTTCTCGCCCTCGAAATCCATGTCGTAGAATTCCATCTCGGAGCTGATCTGGGAGTGGACGGTTGCCACAATTACAAATCGGCCCTTTGGAGACCAGTAAATGGCATTGCTGTTCTTTTTATCGTATGTTCGAAGATGCTTGAAGTTTCCAACTTGGTTGCCCTTGACTTTCTCTGGGCAGTAAAACGCAACGGAAGTCTTCGGGGGAACGGCAGTAGCTGCAACAACCTCTGCAGTTGTGATGATGACGAATCTGTCACCCTTTGGCTCCCAAGCGAAGTTAATGACTGTATCCTTGATGGAGTCGACGACCTCAACTGGAACACCCTTCTCTCGTACACGGAAAATTTCTAGACTTGTGGCCAAGGACTTCTTTGACTTGGAGTGACGATCGACCTTCACGCACAAGAATGAGGCATCCGACTGCCAGTGGAGCTTGGCATCTGTAACGCTGAATAGATTGAGGGTTCGGACAACTTCCTTTGAAGGTACGCTCATGAGAGCTACCTTTGCTGGGTTGCTGCCAATTTCTGGGGTCCAGTAGCAGAAGAGCTGCTCGTATGTCTTAACACCCTCACGATTTGGCGTGGCTGGTGCCCATTCGAAATCCATAACACCCTCGATCTTGATTGGCTTCTTCTCCAAGAGACCCATACGTGGAAGCTCGTAAACAGAAATGGAAACACCGTGTGTAATTCTTGCAACATACTTGTCATCCGCAGACCACTTGAATGCTGGCCATTGAATCTTGCGCTTTACAGGCTGGCCAGCTTCGTCAGTAGTGTTGCTTGGTAGATCGAGGTTGGCGAAGGATCTAAGAGGCTTTCCAGTCTCGATGTCCCAAATTACGTAGTTCATTCCATCATCATCGATCGAAAGTGCTGGGTGGCCGTCCTCAGGAATTGAAATGGGGCGGTTTGACCAAGTTGTAAGGTATTTTTCTCCGGGGGAGAAGTCCACCAAGTTAACAAAAGGATGAGCGAAACGCTTCTGTCGGGTCCATGACGGTCCACCCCAAAGCTGCACACCCTGCTGATGCATCGAGGTCAAGAAAGTTCCCTGTGGCGACCATTGTACGAAGGACTCGGTCCAGTGTTGTCTATCCACAATGGTCTCTGGGGTATCCTTTTCGTTGTTCCAGTAAACTGCCACTCCGTTGTCCTTGTACATGACAAATTGGTCGCGCCCACGACCACTTGGGTCTGCTAGCCATGACCTCAAATGCTCCTTCTCGCTGAAATCCTCGATCTTGGGAGGGTTGTATTTCTCGTCGATGCGACCCTCTCTGCCGAAGCGGTCGATATCTGTTAATTTGTTCACTCGGAGGGTATGCTTTTTATCCAGGGCAACCATATCAAGGGCTTTGCACGCAGCAATAGCCTCTGCAGGCGATGAGTATTCGACAAAGGCAAACCTGCACCAGTCAGCTCCATGTCTGTAAGTACGAACGATTTCCAGCATACTTGTAGGATTTTCCATCATCTCCAATGGGCATGTGAACCGAGTCCTCCTTAACTTTCCCCACGGCGTTCAGCTTTCGTAACAGAAACTTCACCAGCTTGGGCTTGGTATCCTCGTTGACTTCTGGCAGACCATCCACGACGACAAAAGCATCAAGTCCCTGCTCGAGTTGTACCTCGAACCGTTCACGTAGGTCGGAAAAATCGAGCTCTTCTTCTTCATCATAATCATCCTCCTCGGGATCGGGTAGGTGATCGAAACTCGGCGCCATGATTGCGGTTGTCTAGTTCTGTCGCAAAGTGCTGTGGGTTGGGGTTTGAGGATTGGAAGTGCAAAATAGATAGCGACGTGCGATTTTGACCCCACTTGGATGCGCTAACGGAACTACGTCAAATTTTCGAAGGCGGCTGGCTCTGCACAGCGGCTCGATGGCGTATTGCGTGTAATTTTACAAGAAATAGAATTGTCAAGCAGACGTGGTAATGGGCGAAACGGGCACAGGCTGAGGGGATTTCCTGTCACCTCGTCGTGGGGATAATTTTTGGTGGCCTCGCTAATGAGCCGCCCTAGCGCGCGGTTGGCTGAAAATCGCGTCTCTCTCTTGTAATCGCGACAGCAAGGTCAACTTTTTTATTTCTGTCAACAGCCAGCCAGCATCTTTCAATATGGCTTCTTTCAACCCCACTCAGATTTTCGATGATGGCACGACCGAGGAGAAGGGTGAGAATGCTCGTCTTTCCGCCTTCGTTGGAGCTATTGCCGTTGGTGATTTGGTAAAGAGCACGTTAGGTCCAAAGGGCATGGAGTAAATAATCCCCCTTTCTGTAGGACTCTAGCATGATGAGCTGACCCTCCCTAGCAAGATTCTACAGTCGGCTTCGACAGGTGAGATAATGGTTACAAACGACGGTGCTACGATTCTGAAGTCTATTGCGCTCGACAACGCTGCTGCAAAGGTCCTGGTCAATATCTCGAAAGTGCAGGACGACGAGGTTGGAGATGGAACAACATCAGTCACAGTTTTGGCCGCAGAGCTGCTGAGGGAAGCCGAAAAGTTAGTCGATAAGAAGATACATCCGCAGACCATCATCGAAGGCTACAGAATAGCTAGCCAGGCAGCGTTAGCAGCCCTGGAGAAATCTGCGGTGGATCATAGCAGCAACACTGAAGCTTTCAAGAAGGATCTTTTAGCCATTGCAAAGACGACTCTGAGTTCCAAAGTCCTGTCTCAAGATCAGAACCACTTTGCAGAGCTAGCTTGTGATGCGGTATTGAGATTAAAGGGCTCTTCGGATCTCAGTCACATCCAAATTATCAAAAAGGCGGGCGGAAAGCTTAACGATTCATATCTAGATGAGGGTTTCATTTTGGACAAGCGGATAGGTGTGAACCAGCCGAAAAGACTAGAGAAGGCCAAGATCCTTGTAGCAAACACGGCCATGGACACAGACAAGATCAAGATCTTCGGTGCTCGCGTGAAGGTTGGATCAACAGGCAAGCTTGCTGAGTTGGAGAAGGCCGAGAAGGACAAGATGAAGGCCAAGGTGGACAAAATCAAGGCACACGGCATTAACTGCTTCATCAACCGACAGCTCATTTACAACTGGCCCGAACAGCTCTTCTCCGATGCTGGTATCATGTCTATCGAGCATGCCGACTTTGATGGAATAGAAAGATTAGCCTTGGTTACGGGTGGAGAAATCACCTCGACGTTCGATCATCCAGAACAAGTCAAGCTTGGTCAGTGTGATCTGATTGAGGAAGTCATCATTGGCGAGGATACTCTTATCAAGTTTTCCGGTGTAGCGGCTGGACAAGCATGCACTATCGTTCTCAGAGGCGCAACGGAACAGCTTTTGGACGAGGCTGAACGGTCACTTCATGATGCCCTTGCAGTTCTGTCACAAACCGTCAAGGAGCCAAGAACAACTCTCGGTGGTGGATGTGCTGAGATGTTGATGGCCAAAGCTGTGGAGGGTGCTGCATTGAAGGTTGATGGAAAGAAGCAGATTGCCGTGGGTGCATTTGCTGTCGCTCTCCGTCAACTCCCAACCATCCTCGCTGATAATGCTGGCTACGACTCGAGTGAGCTTGTGGCCAAGCTCCGAACTGCCATTTATGACGGCATGACCACGTATGGCTTGGATCTCCTTACACCTGGCGGCGGCATCACAGACATGCGGGAACTGGGTGTTATCGAGAGTTACAAGTTGAAGAAGGCTGTTGTGTCGTCTGCATCAGAAGCAGCAGAAGTAAGTCAATCTTGCCTCGATTTGGAACTTTACTAATTCTCCCTAGCTTCTTCTTCGGGTGGATAATATCATTCGCAGTGCGCCACGAAAACGGGAGCGTTGAGCACAGTAATGTCGGAGTCTAAGATACCATCTGTATAATGAAAAGAAAGCCACTAAAGCTGGGAAACCTTGTACCATACCATAGATCATACTAAATGAATGGAATGCCACGGATGCTAGCAAAGCTGTTTTACTCTGCCCGGTTGTGCTGGCCATCCCAATGTGTAGCACGTGTGTGCCGTCTTGCTCTTCTAGCTGGCAGCTGGGGGTAGTTCAACAACCTGCTCGTGCGACCAACCAAGATAATTGTAACGTGATGTGTATCCTGCTTACCTGTGATGGAGGGGAAAGATATCACATTAGAGTGACACTTGCTGCAAGGCTCCTCGAACACCTTGTCATCCGGCCAATTGGAGGTGTTGTCTGGACGCGTCAACATGACGATCTGAAGTTTGTAGGGAGACGGTGCAACTCTGTAATATTGCAAAAGCAGGGGATTGATTTGAGAAGGATATGCCGTGGTACAAATCATCTTATTTCTGTTTCTTATTCTTGTCAGAGTCTACAGATGTTTCTTCGGTCAGATCTAGTTCCCCGAAAGTTCAGGATTTGGCTCGCACAGCAGTGTCCGACAGCCGCCTGTATCCTGTACCCGTACCCCTTGCTTGAAAAGTTAGAAGTCCTGGCCCTGGCTAGCGATGGCAGCATGATTGTCAGTCCGTCTTCCAAACGAGCTTGCGAACTCAAAAGACGAACGACAGACACGCTTGAGATGCGATAGAGATGCGATTGACACAAGTCGCTGCGATCTGAAACTGGAGCGAAAAGCAAAGTGTGGGGTTTTCTCTATTTTGGACGTGTGTACATTGTACTCGCCTCTCGCCTCGTCTCGCCTCTCCTCGATGATGTGCGCCGCTCTGTGGGCCGATGAAGAATAGCCGGCTCATGTCACTTTCTGAAACCCCAGCACGCTATCATCGACATGGACTGGACGCAGCACCAAAAAGAGACAGCAGCCCAGCCAAAAGCCCAAGCACGAGCAACAAGCCCAAGCCCGGCCATCCCTTCGCAAACCTCAACCTCTCACCCTCACGCCCATGCTTACGTCTGCCCACACACACTCACACACTTGCACTCTGACACTCTCTCATCCCACAACAATTCACAGCCATCATCTTTTCCTCCCACCCCCCCTTCATCTCTTTAAAAGGACTCATCCCCCCTATCATCATCATCGAGATCCCTCGGGCTTCATCGTGCTCTACCATCCATCACTCGAACCACCACCACCACCACCACCACCAGCAGCTCTAACCCGCATCGACATCCAGCCCGACCCGTACCCGCCAAACCCTGAGGGCAGTACTACTGCCTCTACCCGCGCTGGAAATCAACAGAAGCTCGTCGACTTGCTTCAACCAGCCTCGCATCCTCAGACCTCGCACTCTGCGAAGTCTATGATTTCAACATCGTTAACATTGTAGCACAATATGCCGCGACGGCATGGCCCGTCAATCAGTCGATTTTTCGTCGCTGCCTTCCTTTTAGTACCATGGCTTGTCGAGGCTCAGCAGCAGCAGCGACAATCACCCCATCCCCAGGGCCATGAGTCCCCCCACGAGGGCTTCGAACCCGATGCCTCGTCCCACACCATCGAAGCTACACGCCTCTCGAAGGTCCTCGAGACGCCTCTGAACCAAGATCGTGATCGAGGTTCTGAAAAGGGCTCCGCAAATCTATATCATACACGCACCACCAAGAACGATGCGAGCGCCATCGCAACTTTGGCTCCGGCAGAATTCGCCGTCAGAGCACCAACCTCAAGACCCCACAGCATACCTTCCGGTGGTCTCTCCAAAGCGCACATTGCGCGGAGTCTTGAGGATTGGGAGGTTGAGGATTTTGTACTACTGGCGACCGTCGATGGGAGACTATATGCCCGGGATCGGAAGACGGGCATGGAGAGATGGGCTCTGGAGGTAGAACAGCCCATGGTGGAAACCACTTATCACCGACGAAATCGGTCGGCCGTCGAAGAAGACTACCAGGATTACGATGATTTCTTGTGGATCATCGAGCCAAGTCGGGACGGCAACCTCTACGTCTATGCACCGGGTGAGAGGAACCCGGGATTGGTGAATCTCGGTGTCACCATGAAGGGCATCGTGGAGGAACTGTCCCCTTGGTCTCGAGAATCCATTGTCTACACGGGCGAAAAGAAAACCGAGCTGATCACCATCGATGCTCGTACAGGAAATGTCCTGAAGTGGTTTGGCTCCACGGGGGCATTGGTCAATCACAGAGAGAGTTGTCTTCGCCCAACCGGCTTCATTGACACAGACAGTGAGGAGTGTAACCCCAGTGCTACAATCACGCTGGGGAGGACTGAGTACAAGGTCAACATTCACGGGAAATCAGACGGGCATCAGATTGCTGAGCTCAAATTCGCGGAATGGACTCCAAACAGTTACGATAGTGATCTCTTCCGCCAATACCACGCCACATTAGATGGCAGATACGTTCACAGCAGTCATGATGGAGGAGTGCTGGGGTTTGACATGGGGCGTACCAGCAACAAGGAGAAAGGCCAATCCTTCCAACACAAATTCCCCGCTCCTGTCGTCCGTGTCTTTGATGTGGCCAGGCCTTGGGGAAATGAAAAGGATGACCCAGAACTAGTTGTTCTTCCGCAGCCTCTCGCACCATTTCCAGAGGACCAGGAGTCGGAAAATAATCGCATTAGCAAGATCTTCCTCAATCACACTGAAGCTGGTAGCTGGTACGCATTATCTGGCAAGTCTTATCCGTTGGCGGTCTCGAATTCCAAGTTTGCACAATGCAGCCAAGATAATTGGTGGAGGAATTCGCCTCCGTGGGAAGTTATGGATCAAGTACAATTATCTGAGGCCCTCGTCGGCCTGCATTCAATCGATGGTGGGGACAATGGTGGTGCGAATCGTATTCTTAGCATCTCCCCCCCGCCAATTGCACCCATTAAGGATATTATCAACGACACATCAGATATTCATCAAACACCTGCCGTAGTGGTAACGCCTTCGTATATCCAGCAGATTCAGAACCTCCCCCGAATCTCAGTAAACTACTTCCTTGACTTCATCAAGAACCCGATGTGGATTTTGATGCTAGGTGCATTCCTATTCGCGAACCAAAGGCAAGTTCGGAAGTGGATTGGCAACGTTGGTGGATCGAAGAAATTAATCAAAAAGGAAGTCTCCAAGAAAGCCGAGAATCCACTTCCAGGGCAGGGAACTCAACCAGAGACTTTGCCTGCAATTCCAGAAAATGAGCCCATCCAACTTCCCTCTGTTCAATTGGACGAGAAAGCTGATGCCACTCCAAACGAACCAGTAGCCGAATCGGCAGTGAGTGATGGACAAGGTAGTTCTGCAGCTGAACTCAATACCACATCAGCGGACACAGTCAGCACAGAGAGTACTGAGAAGCCCAAAGAAAAGAAAAAGGCAAGTAGAGGTCGACGTGGCGGCGTGAAGCACAAAAAAGGAAAACGAGCAGAGTCTCAAGAGCCATCGCAAGATGGTTCTCAGAAACCACCACCCACTGTTGAGGATGCCGTGCAGAATGCGAAGAATCTGGGCCAACAAGCCAAGCTTGAGCCTGATATTCATACAATTTCTCACGATCCTGCAGAGGTAACAGGCCCTGTCATACGAATTGGGGCACTGGAAGTCAATACTGAGAGGCTTATTGGAACTGGAAGTAATGGAACCATGGTTTTTGAAGGAAACTTCGATGGCCGCTCTGTAGCTGTCAAACGAATGCTCATACAATTCTTTGATATTGCTTCTCAAGAGACGAAACTACTCAGAGAAAGCGATGATCATCCCAATGGTATGCTTCTTTCTGGATCTCATATAACTTTGCTAATCTCAAACAGTTATTCGCTATTTTGCCCAACAGCAGGCCGCAGGTTTCCTCTATATTGCACTTGAACTCTGCCCGGCATCTTTGGCGGATGTTATCGAGAAGCCACAATTACACAAGGATCTGGCCCATGGCGGCGAGAGAGATCTGCCGAACGTTCTCTACCAAATCACCAATGGCCTACAGCACTTACATAATCTCCGCATTGTCCATCGTGATCTCAAGCCACAAAACATCCTCGTTTCCATGGGCAAAGATGGGAAGCCCCGCCTTTTGGTATCCGATTTTGGACTATGCAAGAAGCTGGAAGGCGAACAGTCTTCTTTCCGAGCCACGACTGCACATGCCGCTGGAACCTCTGGCTGGCGTGCACCTGAACTTCTTTTGGATGACGATGCCCAACAAGGCTCGGCCATGGTGGATGCCAGTACTGACGGTAACTCGGGATCCCACAACCTGGTTCTCAGTTCTGAATTGATGCCAAATCGACGAGCTACGCGGGCGATTGACATCTTCTCCCTTGGCTTGGTGTTTTTCTATGTCTTGACCAAGGGCTCTCATCCCTTTGACTGCGGCGATAGGTACATGCGAGAAGTCAATATCCGCAAGGGGAAATTCAATCTACGCCCGTTAGATGTCCTGGGAGATTATGCTTATGAGGCTAGAGATCTTATTGGCTCCATGCTTGCTCCAGAGCCAAAACTTCGTCCAACGGCAAAGCAAGTCATGGCACACCCCTTTTTCTGGCCAGCAAAGAAGCGCTTGAATTTCCTCTGCGACGTCTCGGATCATTTTGAGAAGGAAATTCGCGATCCACCCTCACCTCCGCTTCTGCAGCTTGAAGCATGGGCTCCAGAGATCTGCCATGGGGATTTTCTTAAATCACTTGGTAAGGAATTTGTCGAGTCGATGGGTAAGCAGCGCAAGTACACTGGCACACGGCTGCTAGATCTTTTGCGAGCCTTGCGCAACAAGAAGAATCATTACGAGGATATGAGCGACAAGCTGAAGAAGGATGTCGGTCCCTTACCAGATGGATATCTGAGTTTCTGGACCAGGAAGTTCCCCAATCTTCTCATCACTTGTTGGAATGTAGTGTACGATGTGCAATGGGAAGACACGGATCGTTTCAGGGATTACTATCTGCCGGCTGGCCTTTGAAGGTTGGATTCTGTTTTGGGGGGCTTGGGAGGTTCGGGGAATGGAGGATGGGTCTAAAAAGTGTATTTATTATCGGGGATATTCAAAATTGCATGTACTTGATTTCAACCCATCTTCCGGCAGCTGTGATTGATTTGGCATGGATAAACCCCAGGTTTACACTTTTAGCGATCGGCACGGTACGACGCCGCCTATCGCCTCCGCCGGTTCATGCCAGCTGGGATCTCGGCTTGCCAAGTTAGCTTGTAAGTGCTGTGGAAGAGCCTGAAAGAGGCGTAGAGACCACTAACTACGGGACTGCCAGCTCCCTCTTGCTTTGTTTTCTCTTGCACCATTGACCCGTCCATCTTTTCACATACTGAAACGAAAGCAGCCTTTGTGTTCTGAGTTTCAGAGCCTTCTGTGGGCCGCATCTGGCGCATCTCTTCAGCCACATTCCAGCCACAGCGGTCGCATCATGGGAACTTCAGACAACAAGCTTGTACTTTGACCAAAACAACACATGACAGACAGCCTGCTGGACACTCTGCAGCCATAATATCTACCTTCTCTATATTCCAGCCAGATTTACGAGCCGGCGGGATCCTATCTTATTATTCGGCTCAGCCCATGCGCCACTGTCACCTGTGGTAGCAAGACAACCCAAGCGCCTGTTCTCCCCTCTGCGCTCAACGCTCGCTCTTCTTTGCGCTTGTTTCCTACCTTTGCGCAAGACAAGATTGCATAGAACTTTGTAGTTCCTGAAGCACAACTTCCTCGCACTTTGCACAATCGCATTCCTTGCATTGGTGCAGCTCGACACCACCATGTCTTGTAGGTTCTTGTTTTTCTTCTTCAAGAGCGCTGACTTCCCACTTACACTGCGCAGTACTTCCATCCGAGAGGGCACAATATGCCGCTATTATTGATGGTATTCTCGAGAAGGGCGATCTTACGACAATTTCTGCCAAGCAGATTCGTAAGGGCCTTCAGGAAGCTCTGGAGAAGGACATTTCTGAGCAGAAGGTACGTTCTGCCCGCCCAGTCGCATGGCTACGGTCTTCCACTAACAAGATCTTATAGCAAGCCATTCAACAGCTCATTATGGAGCGATTCGATAAAGCATCCTCTGCAACTGCACCAACCGAAACATCCCCACCTGCCCCTACAAACGGACATACCAACAAGAAAACTACTGTTAAGAGAGAGTCTCAAGACGATCGCGCAACTTCTACCCCGTCCGGCGTCAAATCAGAAAATTCCGAGGATGATATGAGCCCACCCAAGAAGAAGCGGAAGCAACAGAAGCCGGTTGATGATGCTGAGTTGGCAGCCATGTTACAAGCACAAGAAAACAGTCGCGCGAGACCAACAAGAGGTGGGGAGAAGCGAAAAGCAAAGCCAGTAAAGAAGCCGAAGAAGAAGAGCGCAAAGAAGATCAAGGCAGCAGATGACAGTGATGTGGAGCTCAACTCGGAGGGAGAACCAAAGGAGGTTGTCAAGAAGGGAGGTTTTCATGTAAGTCTTTTTGCACTGACGCTCCGACGGCTGCTAATTATGTCCAGAAACAGTACCATCTCTCGACAGCTTTGGCAGACTTGGTTGGTGAACCTACTGTAAGTTCGTCAGATTTTACTCATGGAAACAAGCTCATAATTTCTAGCTTTCTCGGCCGCAGGTTGTCAAAAAGATATGGGCGTACATCAAAGAACGAGACCTTCAAGATCCTTCCGATAAACGCAATATCATCTGTGACGATAAGATGCAGTTGGTTTTCAAGCAGGACAAGGTTCATATGTTCACTATGAACAAGATCCTTGGCAAGCAACTTTATGACATCGAAGAAGAATAGTCTCGGGGAGTTCTTGAATTTTCTCCATCTCCTAACGAGAGCAAGGTGAAGGGCCAAAATGGCAAGTGTTTATTACGCAGACTAGTTCCTTGCCTGTTTCTGGACAGTAACAGAGCAGAGCAAAGACGCGCTCGCAGCATACTGGAAGTTCCGAGACACGGATTCAGGAATAGCACGATACCGGCAATATTTCCACTTCTTAGATTGAAATGGGCCTTTATCATTGATGCTTCTTTGATTTATGCTACAGGCGTCATGCAATCCCAATAATCCAAGTTTCGCATTAACAAGGCCACATTACCTCAAACCCAAGGCCGGTGACTCCTCGGTCGTGATTCATTCATGATGACTGAAGTGGTGACTGTTTGCCTCAGCCTGATCTGTCAGCCTTGTTCTGTTTGCCCCGCTAAAGCTAGCACAATAATTATGATTCTACAGCAATTTCCAATTTCCTAGCGAGCTAGACACGAACCCCACCAGGCAAGCACTTGGTTCATATCATCATCATAGCCCATTGCCCTCCCATCGCAGCAATCCAAGGCATCCACGATAGCCGTGACCGTCTTTTTACCACCGCTATTCAGGCGGTAATTGCAGCACTCAATCACGAGTCCAGAGAGCATCTCATGGCGTCCACACAGGAAGGGTCTTCTGCCCCCAACACAACTGGAGATACATCTAGAGGCGGCCGAGGCAGAGGAAGGGGTCGCGGCAGGGCGAGAGGTAATTCAACTAGTGACGGTGCAGGTGATGCAGGTCGGAGAGGTCGTGGAGGAAATCGAGGCGGCTTTGGAGGACATACAACAGCCCCAGCTCAAGCTCCAGCTTCCGGAAATGTACCCAGAGCACCCATTGTAGCCCCAAAGAAACCAGGAGACGCAGAAGATGACGAAGATGCTGAGGTCTGCTTCATTTGCGCATCGCCAATAGTCCATCACTCTGTTGCGCCTTGTAATCACCGCACTTGCCACATCTGTGCGCTCCGGATGAGAGCGTTGTACAAAACCAAGGATTGTGCACATTGTAGAGTATGTTTCTCCCTCTACAATCGTCAATATAAAGGCTAAAAGATTCCAGACACCAGCTCCATATGTCATCTTCACAGAAAGTGCCACGAAACGCTACGAAGACTACTCACCCACCGATATTACAACCACAGACGAGAACATTGGGATCCGTTACGAGAACAATGAGATTCTAGAGGATACTCTCTTGCTACTGAGGTACAACTGCCCTGATGGGGAGTGTGATGTTGCCTGCCTAGGCTGGCCGGATTTACATCGCCATGTCAGAGCTGTTCATCATAAGAAGATGTGTGATCTCTGCACGAGGCATAAGAAGGTTTTTACACACGAACACGTACTTTTTGCCGACAAGGAACTTCAAAGACATATGTCAAAAGGAGATGACAATCCAGGAGCCGTGGATCAGAGCGGATTCAAGGGACATCCTTTGTGTGGGTTCTGTGGCCAGCGATTTTATGGAGATGATGAGCTCTATGTGCACTGTCGAGAGAAGCATGAGCGCTGCTTTATCTGCGATAGGAGAGGTGGAGCCCCAGATTACTACGTGAACTATGAGTCTTTGGCAAATCATTTCCGAAGTGCCCATTTCGCCTGTATGGAGCGAGCCTGTTTAGAGGATAGATTCACAGTATTTGAATCTGAAATGGATTTGAAGGCACATCAGTTAGAGAAGCATGGCAGCACCCTATCCAAGGATGTAAGAAGAGACGCAAGAACGGTTGATATCTCTTCTTTCGAATACCGAGCACCATACGTTCAAGAACGTAGAGGTGGAGGATCACAACGTGAGCAGAGGGATGGCAGAGGTCGCGGTAGAGGTAGAGACCCAAATGCTGAGGCAATACCTCCATCTAGTGCACAGCCGCTTAGAAGAGATGAGCAAGCTTTCCAGAGGCAAATGGCAATCCAAAGTGCTCAATCAGTTACCACGCGGACTTTTGGGGGACAATTGACAGCTGCTCCAGCACCTACTCCTGCTGTTCGAGACCCTCCAAGTCAATCTGTACCTCGACCACCTCCGAACTCGGAAGCATTGGCGACTGCAGTTGGAAATTTGGAAATCGCTGACCTGTCGCCGCAAGATCAAGCACGACAATTGCGTCACCGAGGCGTGATTGAGCGCGCAACAACTCTTCTACAAAACGACCAAACGAAGTTGGCTCAATTCCGGCATTCAATCTCCTCTTTTAAAGGCAACTCTATCTCAGCTCCTGCCCTCATCGATTCTTTCTTTGCCTTGTTTTCGGACACATCTTCCAATGCTCTTGGGACTTTAATTCGTGAAGTTGCAGATCTTTTCGAGGATACAAACAAGTCAGAATCTTTGCAGGGTGCTTGGAATGATTGGCGTGCCATCAATGAGGATTATCCTTCTTTGCCTGGCCCGAGTGGACTCACGAGTGAAATACCATTGGGATGGGGAAGAGCAACCACATCAGCACCGACAAATTCATCATCTGCACCGGCCAAGTCTACCCGCGTCTTGAAACTGAAATCCTCAACTGCTCAGTCTTCGAGATCGAAGGTGTCGCAGAATCGATCATGGGGTTCGGCAGGAGCAGGAGCAGGATCGTCGTCGAGTTCTAGTAACCCATTCCCAGGTCTACCAACTCCTGCTCAATCGGCGGCTACCTCCAACAGCAGAATTACGACAACACCTTGGGTGGCTCCTAGCTCATCATCCTCGACACCACGCGCAACACCGCCACCTTCTAGGCCTGCTTCTCGCGCTCCGCGTAGTGATGCATTCCCAGCTCTACCGCCTGCTGCTAAACCTCAGAGCACGATCCTTGGTTATGGAAATGGCAGAATGGTGCGGCGAGACGGTGGCTCAGCATCACCAAGTATGAATGCTTGGGGAGGTAGTTCTAGTGCAGGCGCCAGTGCAGCCGCGAGCGAGAATGAGGATGCGGTACAGACAGGCAAAAAAAAAGGCAACAAGGGGAAGAAAAATGTGATTATGGGATGGGGATGATAGATGAAGTTTTTATGCTAATTGCTTATTGCAAAATACTCGGCAAGTAAAGGTATCGTTCATACACATGTATTTAACAGCTGTAGCGACTAAATGATGTATAATGATACCAGGAACGCTTGACTGGGGGGATTAACATTAGATCGGATATGCCATGAAAATCCTCTGTGCCAGGGAAAATCCATACGCATGCTTTGAAGATCTGTTGCACTCAATCGTGGTAGGATTGAAGTCAGGCAAACCAATCAAATTGTAGAGGGGGGTTTCTAGGTGCGTCGCTTATCGCACCTGGCTGCCCCTATGTGCTGGGCGCGCTGGGGAATCGGCGCCGGCCAATACGCGAGAAGAATCCATCCTTGTCGTGGGGAGGCGGAGTAGCGAGAAGGATTCTACATGCAGTTATGAGTATTATTACCACGAGTATATTCAATTCCGGTTTCAGAAATGTCTCGAAGGAAGGCTTGACCGTCTTCCTTGATCCTTCCTTGAGATTGTACTTAAGGTTTATAAGTATGGAGAGCATCTCCCGGCTTGTTCTTGGTGATCTGCATCTGTAAATGCACGACAGACCATCACTACCACCAGCGTCGGCATCAGCATCAGCATCATGACGGCAGTACAGGATCCGGAGAAGGGGCTCCTCAACGCCATGTCGCCAGTTCAAGAAGTCTTCGGTCCCAAACCCGGCAGTCAAGGTTCGGCTTCGGGCTCTGGCTCGGGATCCAACTTCCACTCGTCGACTTCCGCCAAGCTGTCCTCAATCGAGTCTCCCTCAGACGCCGTCTTGACGTTTGACCAGTTCAGAGAGCACTACAAGGAAGCCCCGCCTATCCATTCGCGTGCGGGCTTCGAAGGCATCGAGGTCCTATACCGGAATAATGTGCTCTTTTCTCGTGCTACGCTGTTCAAGCACTGTGTGAGTCGGAGTATCGGGCTTGATTATGGCGAGGAGAAGATCGTGAAGGAGGTTAGAGGTGCTCTGAATGATTACAGTGAGTAAATTTAACCATAGCTTTTTTTTCTATTCTTTTATTCCTGCTGGGCAATCATTTTCTGATCTTCTGCTCTCTAGCCCAAGCTGTCGAGGATTTCCGCACCTTTCGCCAATCCAGCAAGGTCATGTTCCGCAACAACGAGACGCTCATGCAGGTCGGTGATTACATGTCGTACCTAGAGCGCAAGAAGACCGACCTGACCTTGCCGTCCAACACGACAAATGTCAACGCGGAGCTGCACGCGCTCCAGCTCTCGCAGCTGCGGCACGCCGAGGGCACCTTCTTCCAGTTCTGGGCCTCGGATATCCTGACGTCGTACAAGGCCGGTGTGAGTCTCGAGATGGAGCAGTCGGCCCTCGAGGGCCTGTATTCTCGCCTCACCATGGCCCTCGTGGGCGGCTTTATCCTCGTCGTGCCCATGCTGATCATGGTCCTTAATCCCTCCCAGATCAAGAGCTTGATCGTTACCAGTGTCTGTACGTTCGTCGTCGCGGTTGCTATGGCTGTCTTCATGCGCGATGCCGAGCCCAAGGATATCATTGCCATGGTGGCTGGGTACGCAGCTGTCTTGGTGGTGTTTGTGGGTGTGAATGGTTGAGTGATAGATTTTTTGTTCCGCCTTTTTGAGTTGCGCCCTTTTGTAGTAGGAGTTCGGGAAAGTTGTAGCTATTGTACGAGGAGATGCTATATGTTTCGTCTTGGGCTTGCTGGAGTTTTTAGGTTGGGCGTTGGATGGGGGG
This sequence comes from Pseudofabraea citricarpa, assembly GCA_029641185.1. NCBI lineage: Eukaryota > Fungi > Ascomycota > Leotiomycetes > Helotiales > Dermateaceae > Pseudofabraea > Pseudofabraea citricarpa. Next base: position 111,282 of record JAPWGK010000024.1, on the reverse strand, counting down.
AAAAATTACACGGCTTTGGTTGCTTGCTTGCTTTTCTACTAGATAGATAGATCTACCACCCACCATTTTCTTCTCGTGGTTTGTTAGAAGCTTACTTCTTACATAATCGTATACATAATGTAAAACGGATAGATAGTATGGATTTCAAAGTATAGAAAATCGAGAGATTGTTGTACGCGAGCGCTGTCTGTGCTGAACCGAACAGCTATTCGTCAACGAAAGTTAAGCTATAACTTGTGAAATATATTACGTTTTTTTCAAAGGCATGTAATCACTAGAATGGATAAGATTATTCAAAAGCATATAATTATCCAAATTCACATAGTTGTTCAAAGGTGTTTAATTCTTCAAAGGTGCTTGATTATCTGAAGGCGTACAATTATTCAAAGGCTTTTAAACTTAATTATTCTTCTTCCAAAGAAACTGATGTTGAGTCAATGCTAACACCGAGACTCCTGAGAACTATTACAATCACAAAACGGTCCCAAGTAACTAATTCATTGCAGTAACCACATGTGTCACGTGCGCGCTAGATGGCAAATGTAGCTCTTGCCTGGTGCAGAATATCCGAATCAACTTCATCCATCATGCATCATCCACAACAACAACAACAACAACAACAACAACAACAACAACAACAACAACAACAACAACAACAACATGCACACTGCGATAACCAAGGTACTTCTCATAAGCTATTGTTCTATCAAAGACTAATACAAATAGAAAGTCGATTAGGCCACCCTAGATTATTCTCAAAAGCCAGCCACGAGGCTAATCTATTACTCCACCCGTCTTTTCCTTCGTCACAACCCCGTCAAACCTTGCAACGTCTCGAGCAATGAAGCCAGTCCATTTCCATTGCTCTCCTCCTGGGGAGCCGCTTCTGTTTCTTCCTCCCCCTCCACTGGAGCGCTCTCAAGTGGCTCTTCAACTTGCTCATCGGCAGGCAAACTGCCTTGTTCGGATTTAGGAGTTTCGCATTGAACCGGACTTTCCGCTTCTTTGGCTGGGCTCTCACTCTCTAGCTCCTCAGTTGGAGAAGAAGGGCTTTCGACTTCTTTGGCTGGGCTCTCACTCTCTAGCTCCTCAGTTGGAGAAGAAGGGCTTTCAACTTTTTGGGCTGGCTTTTCTACTTCCAATTCCTCTTCAACGGCGTTTTCCGGGTTTTCTACTTCCAATTCTTCTTCAACGGCGTTTTCCGGGTTTTCTACTTCCAATTCTTCTTCAACGGCGTTTTCCGGATTTTCTACTTCCAATTCTTCTTCAACGGCGTTTTCCGGATTTTCTACTTCCAATTCCTCTTCAACGGCGTTTTCCGGGTTTTCTACTTCCAATTCTTCTTCAACGGCGTTTTCCGGGTTTTCTACTTCCAATTCTTCTTCAACGGCGTTTTCCGGGTTTTCTACTTCCAATTCTTCTTCAACGGCCTTTGCTGGGGCCTCACACTGAGCCGGGGCCTTTTCCTCTATCTCCGCAGCAGGTTTGTTCTCCTTTTCACCAGCAGCGGGAGTCTCTTCACTAGCAGCGGGAGTCTCTTCACTAGCATCTGGAGCCGCCGCTTTGGCCGGAAGCAATGCTGCTTCATGCTTTGGGGCCGCAATTTCCTCCGCAGCAGCCTGATTCGGGGCTCTAGAAACCAAAGCCAATGCCCGATGATTATGTAATGGAGTTGGTGCTGCCAAGATGCTGAGAGCGTGAACAGCCAGAAGAAAGAATGAAAGGCCTTTGGTATACATGATGGACTTGGTTGTTGAGAATGTGACTTGAATTGATAGTTGGTAAGGTAAGTTTTGAATGTACTTGTGGACCGGCCAAGATGATAAGCAAGATCAACTAGTGCTTGTGTGAGATAAGAGAAAGTAGTGAGATGCTAAGGCTTGTTGATGAATTGTTTCTTGAATTGAACAAGAAATGCTACCTTTATATACACTTGTGTAAGATAGTTCCAATACTCTTGTCCACTGGCTTGGCCATTCCTTGGAATATAATTCTGACATTCGTCCCATCTTGGCCGAGACCGGATTTCCTCAATTTTGAGCTGCCAGATCTAAAAGTATTCCGGAATCTGTGTTTTCCATGGCGCCAAATTCTTGTTCTTGTCGCTTGGCACCTGCTAGCTAATGTTGTAAGGCTGATGATATCACCGATGTTGATAATTTATCAGCTAGACCTGAAAACCAGGCATTATGGAAACAGGCCAAGATGTCCAAGAGATCATTTATATTACTTCATCCTAAGTTTTCTTTTATCGGACGTCTGCCGGACCCCACGAAACTTTATTTGGTTCTTGGCTGTGTTAAGGACTCCTATTATCATGGCAATAGTGGTGAGTACCATGTTGGCTTTGCGAGTATATCTAGGGGTTACCTGTCTTATTACACATGACCTTGTGCTCGGCATCACAAATGGATGGAGGAGTTCCCGGGTTAGAGGAGTCCAGAGCTCGGAATCAAAAAGTACCAAGGCTGTATTCTTAGCCTGAGGGGAATCTGTGAGCTTAATCTGCCCAGTATATTCCCCAGATCCCAAGAATGCTTAATATGGTGCGACAAGTCTGTTTCATCTTGTCTGATCAGCCTTATCGCTTAGCGACGTCGCTAAATGTTGAGACTGATTTAAGCTTCCATTAAGGTTAAAAAAATACTTCTCCAGGTTTGATAGTTCGGACATCAGTACTTTTTGCGACGAAATACGATCGATTCTCGTCGGTGTCCTGATCGCCTTTTCAATAGGGGTAGGTTTGCAAAAAGTTATTATAGTATTGATTTTTGCTTGCTGGCAGATACCCAAGAAACCGAATTATTTGATCGGAAGGAAGACTTGGAACAGGCGCATTTTGCATTTACACATTCTTACAGGATCTATTGAGAATAAAATCCATTAAGCTGGAGCTAACACTATTAGGATTTGTTTTATGGCCTTCTACCTCAACCTTGAGTTCTTTTATGTCTATCGTAAGGCAGAATATTCACGCATAAACTTCAGGCTTGAAAGCAGATCCCTTGAATCATACATTCGTCTGAGTGAAAGGTGACAAAATTTCACCTACCTCAATAGACCCTGCCTCGGATTCTACTTTATCTAAAAATTCTCTCATGGAATGTATCGGGGAGTCTCTGCTTTCTACCTCATCGCTGTATCCAGGAGTTAATAGAGTTATACTTAATCATATGGAATTCTTGACTGTCTACGTCTAATTAGTAGGCTACGGACTTCTAGACCGATACTAAGAGTAATAGTACTGGTTTAGGTATGAGACAACTTTCTGATGCTCAACTGTCTGTACCTCGCCAATGTTTTTGAAGGGAGTCTAGACAATAATAAATTATGTAATCAAACCCTGTAAACCCCTTTCTGGTACCCTGGATGTTTTGCACGGCATTTGACTTTATGAGCGCGAGAGCTGAGACGCACCCCACGATCGCTTACCCCAAACTATTATTGTCTTTCAAAACTTCAACTATGATTGGAAGACACTCGCCCGACGTCAAAAAAGACATTAGTTATTCCATCTAAGTAGTACTTTAGTTCTACGTAATGAAAGTGTTCAAGTCTGGGGCTATTTCGAGATTCTTGCTACACTTCATTTTAGAAAAGGGAGTTACTTTTGAACTTAGTCAAGCTCTTATCACTAATATATCGTGCATTTTACTGTATCGGCATGTCCGATTAGATCGTCTACGTTTGTGGCCTAGCCCAGTGGCCTCTTCAATCCCAATTGATGCGTATTAGCTTGAAACAATTTAATCCTTCCAGGTGCAAACCCCTCTTATGCGCAATTCCTAGGTTCGTCTGAATAGGAGCAATGAATATCCAACTACACCACTGATCTACCTTATCACCCCTTTCTAATCTCACTTTGAGGCCAAAAAGTCATTCCTGGAGGAGAGAATCATTGAAATGCTTCAAATAAAAACCACGTTACCATGCTTACTCAACTACAAACTGCTTCAGAAGAAAACCCAATTCAGTGTTCATCTGCTTAAAAGCCTCTTGCCTCTTAGATTCAAAAGCGTCATAAATATCCTTTGCAGTCCCAACGGTGATTTGTTCGTTGTCCTTCTCCAACCCGCTCCACACAGCATCAACAAATTCGACCAGCGGCATGCCAATCTGATGACCATTCTTCAGATCTGGTTGATGCTTCGCATCATGCAACTCAGTCTGGACCGCCGGTGGATAGATCTCAGTGATGCGTACATTTCCCGGGCCATCTTTCATCTGCTCCCGCAAAGCCAGGATGAAGTGATGCAGAGCTGCTTTAGAAGCACCGTAATTTGGACAGCGTACCATGGGTACCAGACCCATCTGGGAGCCGGTGTATATAATCCGTGACCCTTCTGACCGTGCTTGAAGAATGGGGAGCAGACCAACAGTGAGGTGAACGGCCGATAGGTAATTGGTAGTAAGCTCCTCTTCCAGAGTATCGAGTCTAATGATCGTAGGTTTTGTGAGATCAAATGGTCTCTGGATACCAGAATTCAAGAAAACACAATCAATATCTGGATGTGAGTTTTTGACTTCCGTACAGAAGGCAGCGATCTTTTCTTGTCAGAGACTTGTTGTAAAACCAGGCCTGGCATTGCTTACTTGATCGAATTTTGTTACGTCGAGAACCAAGGCTGCGGTTCTTTGGTTCCCATACTTCTGAACGAAAGCTCGAAGCTTGTCTTCTCTTCGTCCAGCAATAATGACAAATGAGTTATTGTTGACAAGTTTATGTGCGAGCGCTTCGCCTATTCCAGATGTCGCGCCAATAAGAAGTACTTTTTGGTAATTGAAGACCATGATGGATTGCTCTGATCAGTAATACAGGCATGATGGTTTGCTTTATAGTAGCACAATACGTCTATGTAATAGTTTTGATTCCGTTTATGACACAATCATGATTTCTAATAAGCAAGCGTGGCAAGGTGAGGAATGACGATGATTGGTGTGGTTCTTAACGGGGCTACATTAGCCTCCAGGACCGCGATCACAATTACTAAGTAGCCAAAGCATGAAATTCCTATTCTAGTAATTGTCCATCTCTACTTCGAAGAAAAGAAAGAAAAACTCACCACCACGGCATTTGACGGCGAAGAAAACCGCGGGCTGATCGGTCAATAAGCGACCGATGTCCGCGAATAAACTAATCTCTAAGCGAGTACTTAATGAAATGTCTATAGCTTAGAATGTCAAGAATCACACTTGATTAGTTGGCGTGGGGTGCTAATTGGAAGATGATAATCGAAATAGTCAACTTCTTTAATTTGAAAACTAGTAATTGAAATTAATATAATTGAATAAAGGCTCAGAAGGCAGGACAAGTACAAGATTATTTGAGGCTTAAAAAATTCAAACAGGGTATGCTAATTTGAAAGTATAAAATGATTCAGATAATTTAATTGCTAAAAAGGATTTGGCGATATCTCGAAGCATATAATAACTTAAAAGAAGTAAGTTATCAAAACCTACTCAAAAATTCAAAAGAACTTAGCTGCTTAGGATTATCTATTGATTTAGAATCACCTTAAAGACCCAAAGGCATATGATAATTCAGGTTTATTTGGTGACTGAGAAGTCCTTGGCAATTCAAAAATGTATAGGAACCAAAAAAGCATATGGTTATTCAAAAGTATCTGATGATTGAAGGAGATGATGAGGTTCAAACTGTAAAAGGCATCTTGTGAGTTCCTCAAATTAGCAGGGAGACACTTGTATCGACATGATTTATGCACGACCCTTTAAGACGTTCAACTGAATATAGAATGATTTGATATAGATGATAGTGCTAGAATTCTTGATATTATAGATATTATGGGGGAGGTTAGGTTTTGTTTCCAGTCCAAGCCTAACCGCGGCGGGTTTTCGGGCGAACTGCAGGTGGAAAACGCTGTCAATACCTGAGGCACACAGGCTGCGGCACTGCTGCCGTGTGAAGTCAGAGATACGCTGCATGCGCTACCGGTACCCCTCTGTCAAAGTAGGTACATGCCCTCCTTTGTGAGTTCGGCCCAGGTCAGAAATACAACTTTTCAACTCCATTGACGCGACAACCATCTCTACCACCTTGGGCGTCAACCAGTTGGAACCCGTACATCTCCCAATCTTCTGAACCAGATTGGCCAGCAAGAATGGAAAAAATCACAGATAAGATCGCGGCTTTGCCGCCAAATGCGAATTATTTCTCCCTCGAATTCTTCCCTCCCAAGACGGCAATGGGCTCCTCCAACCTGCGCGCCCGTCTAGACCGAATGTCTCGAGCGTTACGACCTCTCTTCGTCACGGTCACTTGGGGTGCAGGTGGTTCAACTGCCTCCAAATCCCTCGAACTTGCCGAGCTCTGTCAACGAGACCTGGGGCTTACAACATGTCTGCACCTTACCTGCACAAATATGAGTCGCGCATTGGTCGACGAAGCGCTGGAGGAGGCAAAGGTTCTGGGCATCAGAAACATACTGGCATTGAGGGGAGACCCGCCTAGGAGCGAGGAATACCGCGATGTGGATGAAAACGGCGAGGGCACGGCAGCAGAGGAGGTCGAATTTGAATGGGCAGTCGATCTAGTACGCTATATTCGAAAGCAATACGGGGACTACTTCTGCATTGGTGTTGCAGCATATCCTGAAGGCCACGCCGACGAGAGTCATCCCCTGGGCCAAAGCCTTGACCATGATCTGCCATATCTGGCAGAGAAAGTGCAAGCTGGCGCGGATTTTATTATGACTCAACTGTTTTTCGACGTCTCCGCCTATGATCGCTTTGAGTCTCTGCTTCGAGAACATCCTAGCGGTGCTTTTAAGGATATTCCCATCATTCCTGGCATGATGCCAATCCAGAGCTATCAGATGATCAAGCGCACAACTAAACTTAGTCATGCCAAGTTGCCGTCGGATATCATGTCAAGATTGGACGAAGTTCGAGGAGATGATGAAATGGTCAAAAAGGTGGGGGTGGATATCGTCAGTGAGATCATATCACACATTAAAACATCAAAAATTCCTGCTCCAGGTCCCAGAGGATTTCATTTCTACACCCTCAATCTCGAAAAGGCTGTATCATTTATTCTTGAACGCACAGATCTTATTCCAGCTGTGAGCACAGACGAGTCTGCAATAATCGACATTCCGTTACAGAACGGCGTTATCAATGGCTCAACCCACTTGTCCGTCCGTGAGCCTAACCAGCGTTCTCGACGTCAATCCTCCATTGGATCGGATCCGCACAACCGAGTCATTGTAACTGCACCGAATACCTCAAACCCTTCATTTGAGGCAACAGCTCTCGAAGCCTCGGTTCCGGCAGAGGCCATCAATTCTCGCGCTAATACGCTTGCTATTTCTGAAGGAGAAGGATCCCTGGGACGGGAGGCAACTTGGGATGACTTTCCCAATGGTCGTTGGGGTGATGCTCGCTCCCCAGCATACGGAGAAATCGATGGGTATGGCGTATCGCTGCATATGTCAGTGACCCAAGCCATCAAGCTCTGGGGCTACCCGAAATCCATAGCCGATATCACTGAATTGTTTATCGGGCATATCGAGGGAAGATTGAGTGCTATCCCATGGAGCGAGGAAGGCCTCAACGAAGAGACGAACAGCATCAAGGCAGAGCTTCTAGCCTTGAACAAAAAGGGATGGTGGACTGTAGCTTCTCAACCAGCTGTGGATGGACTGCGTTCTACTGACCGTATCTTTGGATGGGGTCCAAAGAACGGATTTGTCTTCCAGAAAGCCTTCGTTGAGCTTTTTGTTCCATCTTCAGACTGGAAGGCGCTCCATTCTAAGCTAATCGATCTTGGTGATGATGTGAGCTACTATGCTAGCAATGCGGACGGAGATTTCATTTTTGGGGGCGTTGCCGAGGAGGGTAGCACGAATGCTGTCACTTGGGGTTGCTTTACTGGAAAAGAGATCATTACGCCAACCATCATCGAAGAGGTAAGCTTCAGAGCCTGGGCCGAAGAAGCATTTGGCATCTGGGGTGAGTGGAGCCGTGTCTACCCATTGAAGAGCGAGAGCAAGGGGCTCATTGAGAGAGTCCGTGGTGATATATGGTTGGTGAACGTCATTCACCACAGCTTCAAAGAGAACCAAGGACTGTGGGATATTTTGCTCAAGTGATCTTGGTTGTTGTTGATGGTCCATCTAGTTCGTTTTAGCGGCATGGTAACGGCGTCCTATTTATGATTGTTTACGAAGAGAGTTGAATGTACAACCCATTAGATTAGTGCAGCAACTTACAAGCTATTTCCTCCATTCATGTACCTGCGCAAAAGTCATGTCCGTCCCCTCATCTGGTTAGTGACGATCTTCGCTAAACGATGCTTATGCGCCACGATTTGTGCCCCACGCCCACGCATTTCTACCGACACGCCACCACAGCTGAAAGAGTCATCAGGCTGAGTATAGCAACAATTTTCTCCGCCTTGCAACCATTTTGCTTCCAACTTCACACGTAAGACCAACTTCACCAGCCATGTCTACCTTTGGAGAACACTTCAGGGTCACCACGTATGTTCTGCGCAATTTCCAATTGTTGATCTGCTTGCTAATAACGGCGGGTTGCTTAGCTATGGCGAGTCGCATTGTCGGTCAGTGGGATGCATCGTGGATGGTTGTCCGCCAGGGATGGAGCTCACCGAAGCGGACATTCAACCTCAGATGACACGCAGACGACCGGGCCAGAGTGCGCTGACTACTCCACGAGACGAGAAAGACCGTGTGGAGATCCAATCTGGCACTGAATTCGGAATCACCCTCGGCACGCCCATTGGAATGTTGGTACGCAACGAAGACCAGCGGCCCAAGGACTACGGAAACTCGACAATGGACTTGTACCCAAGACCAAGTCATGCCGATTGGACCTACCTCGAGAAGTATGGCGTCAAGGCAAGCAGTGGAGGGGGACGGAGTAGTGCCCGAGAGACCATTGGACGAGTCGCTGCCGGTGCAATTGCAGAGAAGTACTTGAAGCTGGCGCACGGCATCGAGATTACAGCTTTTGTCACCTCCGTCGGCAATATCCACATGTTCCCTCCTTCAGCGACTCATCCTAGCCCATCGACTAATCCTGCCTTCCTCTCTCTCCTCGAAACCATTGACCGAAAGACAGTTGATTCCTTCATTCCCGTAAGATGCCCAGATGCCGCAGCCGCAGCTAAGATGGAAGAATGTATAGCGGATTTCAGGGACCGACACGACAGTATTGGGGGCACCGTGACTTGTGTAATCAAGAATGTCCCAAGTGGTCTTGGAGAGCCAGCATTTGACAAGATGGAGGCAATGCTCGCCCATGCCATGCTCAGTATTCCTGCAACCAAGGGCTTTGAAATTGGTTCGGGATTCGGTGGCTGTGAAGTTCCTGGCTCAATTCACAACGACCCTTTCATCGTTGCACCCGAGGTCCCTGCTGGAGAGACTGGAGCCTCAAAGAATGGCATTCCAAGACCCCGACTCACCACCAAGACTAACAATTCTGGCGGTATTCAAGGAGGAATTACCAATGGTGCTCCTATTTACTTCCGAGTTGCGTTCAAGCCACCGGCGACTATTGGTCAAGCACAGCAGACGGTGACCTATGATGGGGACGCTGATGGTGTGTTGGAGGCAAAAGGAAGACATGACCCTTGTGTAGTTCCAAGAGCAGTACCTATTGTCGAGGCTATGGCTTCTCTGGTTGTCATCGACGCTTTGATGGCCCAACAAGCTAGACAAACAGCGAGAAGTCTCTTACCCCCACTCAAATCAGCCCAACCCAAGAGGACGACGGTCGTTGCTGCAGAACAGATCCGAGAAGAGGCTGATCGATAGATGTTAGATAGCATGAATAAATGAATTTAAAAGTTTTATATTATACTACGATTGGTTGAAGGTATTGTCTAGTACACGTATATCAATATCACGAGAGGCCTATCGACAATCTATCGCCTTATCGCAAATCGATTTGAGAATCGACCACGTGACAGATAACAACTTTTTCGTAGCGGCACAAATGAAAATTTCTGGAGCCAGTCCATCGCCCACGGCAGCCCGAGGTACCTTACATCATATACCCTCCCATTGACCCTCGAACCCCAACTTCAACATGGGTATTCCTCAGAAATCCACCAAGACCAAGACCCGGAGACGCTTGAGGTATGAGACTTTTATCCTTCCCGTGCTCTTGTTCATACGATAGCGGGGGATGTACGAATAGTTATCTAACGAGGCATCAGGGATCTGGATCAGATCATAGAGGATATCCGGTCGCCCAAGCACCTTGCGCAACACAAGAACCTCAAGCCTGCGGAAGATCTGCCTGGTTTGGGTCAATTCTACTGTGTCGAGTGCGCGAAATGGTTTGAGGGCGAGAACAGTCTAGTTACCCATCGCAAGGGGAAGACGCACAAGAGAAGGCAAGCTTACCATGCCCAATTTACCAACGATAGAAGAATGCTAACTACCATTCGTTTATAGAGTCAAGGCTCTCAAGGAAGGACCGTATACTCAGAAAGATGCCGAAGCAGCCATAGGACTGCGAACGGACAATGGGCCTCGTGCTGCAGCAAGAGAGAACATGCAAGATATGGAGGTAGAGATGGAAAACTCCGGCATACTCGAGGAGGGCATCGCATCATGAAGACATGGCGCTGGGATATTATCGCACGGATTGAAACATTTCATCGCCATCAGCAGATTTCTTGAGAAAAGGCAAAACTTCAAAGGGTATCTTATTATCTCACGCCTCGGCCTCTGGCCCTTGCGAGGCCACTACCACGGGTGCCCCGAAGTCCTCCTCTCGCTGCTCCGCCTCTGCCTGCAGGGCCCCCTCCGCGGCCAGCTGAGCTTGCTATCCGCGATGGCGGGACCGGTGTGGTGAACTTTTTGGGTGTCGCTTTCGATGAAGTGGGGGGATTGTCCACAAAGGATGTGTCTGTCGTCCTAGAAGTCTGATATCAGCACAGCCTATTTGTAGTCACGGCTACAAGCCACATACATAAATGTTGTCTCTCCATCAATCTCGCCGTGAAATCTTTCTGAACTTGTAGATCTTCCTGTGAAAGGTTAGAAATGGGCATCTACTTTGAGGTCTACTAACTTACCTAATTTATCCTCTTGGTCCTTCGCCCGACGAAATGAGTCTGGGATGGGGGCCTGTTCAATCGCTCAGCCAATGAAGCTAACTGCGGCGCGCTGGCTCACAAACCTCTGGAAAATCCACACAGAAGGCATTCATGTTTAAGCCGTACAAAAAGGCGCCAAAGTTCTCGCTGAAGCGTGCAAGGCTCTCGTGCATCAGCTGCAGATGCATGAAGTTTGCCTCGAGGTCAGCCATTCCATCTGATAGTTCAGCAAAGGACGGCTCGAACGTCTCGAGGGGCAGGGCGGTGGGGTTCACGCCAGAGGACGACCGCAGCGACGAGCGCGACGAAGGTCGCAGAGGCGTCGTGGGGCGTGAGGGGGCATTGTATCGTGTCTGAGATGTAGAGCGTGGCGCGGAAGAGAGGGCCAGAGGGGTAGTTGACGATGCCATGCTGTGTGTGTTTGTGTGTTGGTGCTGGCTTGTCGAGCTTGTCGAGCTTGTTTAGCTGTTTAGCTGTTTAGCTGCTTAGCGGTTTGGTTGTTTACTGCTCTGGTGTGCAAGTGCCAGCCTCGCTACGTAGCACACGCGACAAGGCAACTTGGAAGGCATCACGATCACGGTATTGACCGGTTGCTCCGTACAGACGTCGGCTTTATAATCATCAGGTATATGCTTTTCTAGTGAATTTATGCTCTGCAGTCCGTTTATGCATTGAGAAGTATGTTACTATTTCCTATATCATGATACCTATGCTTTGCGTACCTAGCTAAATGCCTTGAAGAATAAGGCTGTCTTCGGCCGCGTAGCTAAAGCTAAAAGGCACAAGGCACGAGATCGTAACTCGGCACATAGAAAGCGGCCGGAAAGTAAATCTCGAGGAGCTAACAAGGACTAAATAATGTATTTCCAGGTACAGCATGGGAGTCTGGATAGGACGGAAGTTGATTCGGACGACTGAATGGTCGTGAACGGCAAAGAACCGACGACCAACTCCACTATCGGCGATGATCAATCAGGGCCAGGGGGCTGGCACCATGTTGCACCGCCACCGGTTCTCTGGCTGCTTCTTCGCTGGAAACTGGGGAATTCATCCATCGCGAGCTGAACGCTGGGCCAACCCACGTCATTCCGGACACGGGCCGGTAAAGGTCATCACCAATCATGGCGGCGGGAGCTGACAAGACACACACAGAACTTACTTGACCAGAAGCCCTCATTAACCTGCGACACAAGTCAAAGACAAATAGATGACTGCTAGAGACTCGACTTGTGCTCTAGACTCGGCTTTTGCTCTTGCTGCTGGTCTCTACGAGTACCGTACTCGTGGTGATATCACTGATATACACTGTGAGATTCTGATAATGTGACATTCGGTCATCGGGCAAGGGTCCTGGTCCTGGCAGTCACGGGAGTTCAAGAGTTCAAGAGTTCAACCAGCACTATGGAACTATGGAGCCCACAAGCCCACAAGCCTGCCCTGCAAAGCCCACCACGCCTCAGCCCAGCACTAAACCCAGCAGCCCAAAGAATCCTCTGTCATCTGTACTCGTCTCGTACAGCGGCACCTCAGGACCACAGAGACAGACTACTACTACTGCATCATCGCGTGCGCCGGAATCGTGAACCTTGAACCTTCTTTCGCCGCGCTACTCCGCCAGCATAGCCTCGTTGACTCCCAACCCAACCCCACCACGGCCACGACCACAACTACAACTCTGCTCATTATTTCCTCCAGAGCTCGCTGCTGACACTTTTCTCCTCTACACTCAGCAAACACAGTCATCGCTGCATCGTCCGCGCTCCAGCTGAACCAACAACTCCCTCATAAACAACAACCCCTCCGAGGGGTCCCTCCATTGCATCGCTGCGACAACCTTCACAATGGACAGCAACGGCGCACTACGGCGCAAAGACACTACCAAGGGGCCTCCGCTGCGTATATTATCTCTAGGTAAGAGAAACAAAATATCCCATTCCCTATCGAAAATTACTGACCAGTATTAGATGGAGGTGGCGTTCGCGGCTATTCCATGCTTATCATCATCCAGGAATTAATGCACCGAACCTTCGTGGAGATCGAAGGACGCGCTCCCAAGAGACAAGAGATTCCAAAGCCATGCGACCACTTCGATCTCATATGCGGGACGGGTACAGGCGGCTTGATCGCTATCATGCTGGGAAGATTACGCCTGGACTTGGAGACGTGCAAAGAGGTCTACGTGAGGATGACGCGGAAGGTCTTCGAGACGGACAAGACCATCGCCGGAATACCCTACCGATCCACTCTGTTCAAGGCAAGCAAGTTGGAGGAGGCCATCAAGGAGTGTGTCCGGGAGCACACCGTCCACGAGGGAGAAGGCAATGATGGGGACGACTCCGATATTGTGAGCCCGATGAGTCCTTTCAGTCAACGCTCGAGCATACCACAGCGGCATACAAGCAATGCCAGCGTGGCGAGTTTCAGTGCGAGGAGCCCACAGAGTTATATGAACCGGCCTTTGATGGCCTTGAGGTGGGGTGATTCAAATGCCCTGCTCTACGACACGAGAGAGAACAGAACAAAGACGTAGGTACATCCTGGTAAAATGTTGAGATATGAACTAACGCGAGACAGTGCTGTTACCGCAATTTACAAAGGCACACCAAAAAATGGCTCCCCGGCAATTTTACGGTCCTACGATTCAAGAAAAGAACCCTCTCCTGAATTTAACTGCACAATTTGGCAAGCGGGACGCGCGACATCCGCGACAGGTCTGGCTTTTAAGCCCATCACCGTTGGGCAATCGGTCTTTATTGACGAAGGATCTGGTCAATATAATCCTGCGCCTTTTGCCTTGGACGAAGCTGTAATTAACGAGTGGCCCGGGCGGGACGTTGGCGTGTTTGTCAGCATTGGCACAGGTAAACGACCGGCAGGGAGCGACAACAACCAACATTTATGGTATGAAGGGTTCATGGGTGAATTTGCAGAAGCCCGACGGCGTTTGATCTCCAAGATTGAGGGATGCGAAGAAACACATCAGTTCATGAAACGCGAATACCTGAACAAACGTGGAGTCCAGGTGGAGAATTACTTCAGACTTAACGTTGAGATCGGGGTAGGAGAGTTTGGTATGAACGAATGGAACCGCCTGGCAGATATTAGTACAGGAACAAGACGGTATCTCGCCAAGGGCGAAGTCCAAACAATGAACCACGCAGCAGCAGCAAAGCTAGCAAAAATCCACCGAGCAAAGATTCGTTTTGACCGAGGGGAGGCTGCTGCCGCTGCGCCAAATACGACTTATAAATACCTTCAAGATGTCCCTGAAGCATATCCCAATGCCATCGAGTTACCAGCAGAGGTTCCTGAACTTGCACCTCCGCCACAAAGTCCGCCGCCTCGGCCGTCATACGAATCGGGTCACCGTGAGACTTTGGAAGTTCCTGGCCAACACGGCACACCTTCACCTCGCTCGTCTTCTGAACTTCCACATTCCCCACCACCACCTGCTCGCATGTCCCCCCAACGGCCAGACCCAAATGATGACCGATTTGTTGTGAATGCTCCAACTCCTTCTCAATATCGCACAGCGGGAGGGGCAGACAAGATTGCTATCGTCAGTCAGGATGACCATCCTGGTCCTCAATTATCTGGAGGTCGGGCGATGATCGGGGGAAGAGTCGAGCCACCACCTCTACCTCCTAAGACACCAATCCAAATAAGCGCAGCTGGGAGAGGAAGACCTGCGGTAACCACGCCATATCCACTAGAAGATGGTCCCCCACCTATTGTGAACATGGCACGAAAGCCAGAGTACCGAGGTCGTTGATTGATGCATGGTTTTTCTTTGCTCTTGGACACGGCGTTTTTGGGATCTTATGAGATGATGATACCTCTTTGCATTTTTGTATGGTTTAATAACGACGGATCACGAGGATAAGGATGGTTTATTAACAGTTTTGTGTCTAATCTACCTGTGGAGTGGATAGGAATTTGAGAAACAAAAAAATAGAAATGGAAATACGATACCTTGGGTTTTGAGATTCTCTGCATGCAAGACTCTGCTTTTGTCAATTTCTGTGATGTGGTGAGAAATGTGTGCTTGTTGAACCGTGTGGGAATTCTGGTATTTTCAGCTTGGATGCTACCCAAAACCGTGCTCCCTTGCGGCCTGGTCAAAAGAATCAAGGGAGGAAAAAAGTTCAATTCTCCATCTAAATAAAAGCAGTGATACTTGGTGTCTCTCAAAGTCTACGCATACCAGCTAACTCCCTTTTCTCTTTTCCATGTGCCCCCCTGTTTTTTCCGTGCCTGTCCCTTCGCTAATTTCCCACTCCAAAACTCCTATTCTAACCGAGCCATCTACTCCGTCTCTCGTGAATCATAGTGAACAAGACCCATAGGCCTGTCCGCTTTCTTTTCCTTTGCTGCTTTGACGCACTCACGATCTCGGAGAGGGGATGTGCTGCCCGTCGTTGCGCAAGGCGTGAATGTATGATCGCTCGTCGGAGCCTACAGAGGAGACTGGTCAGCAACTTTTTTACCCTCGCTGAGCGCAAGCTTTGAAACATACTTAGTCTGGGCTGCCCGGGGTCGTTCTCGCCAACAGTAATGGTGTGGCTTTCGACTTCTTCTTCAAAGACCACCGAGCCGTCGGAAGACGAGGAATCTTCCATGCTCATCACCGTCACTCGGATGCGGTATTTCCCAGGGTAGTGGATGGCCAGGTCGGGGAAGCAGAAGTAGGCCTGCTCACGCTCACTCCTGTGGCCTCGCCCTCGCCGGGAGGAGCTGCTGCTGTGAGCATGCGCTCGTTCAGGCATGGGGTGTGCTGAGTCTGACACTCTGCCATCGAGCTGGTCCTCTAGCACATCCCCGGAATAATGTACCAGTGTGGCGACGGCCCAGGTTCGAGAGAGGCGGTCGTAGATGTCATCACGGGAGCGTAGGGTGGCTACTACGGGAGGATAGATAGCCACGCCCGCTCGGCACTGCCCTGGTGGTTGCACAACTACTCCGAGCATATTGAGTTTAGAGTGATGTTTCGGTGAGGAAGACTTGGAGATCTGATTAAGTTGTTAGCTGTATGATCTTGACATCTTGCTATGATCCATTCAGATTCTAGGCTGAACCTTGCTGGCACGCAATGTTTATAGACTTGAGATGGTGGTACCAATAGTACAAGAGTGACGAGAGTGTATGTCAAGTACACACCTTAGAGATGGTGAAACTGACTCACTAGGCTTTGGAGATTGGGATACAAGTCTGATTGACTCTTTGCTCAGAACTCAAAGTTTGGAGCTTGAAACCGGAATCTTCTGCTTTCTTTTCTTTTCTTTTCTTTGCGGACAATTGAGATGGAGGAATGACTGAAGCTGCTGTCTAACTACTGGCACTTGCACTTTCCACGAAGACCATGAGCACCGTTTTATACACTTTGGCTCAGGGCCTAGTTCAGAGCAAGCTGCGAGTCTCATTGGAATGGCCCCAACACTCTCTCCACCTCACCTCACCTCAGCAGGCTTTGCGATAGATGAAGAATAAGGAAACAACTCTCGTCCTCCCCCCACCACCAAAGAAGGTATGAGACCCGGCTGGACGAAATGATCCGCGGCGCAGATGATCAGCCTGAGCTTGTACCTCTCGGAAAGTTAAGAATATTCCATAGCATCATCAGCCCAAGGCAGGATTTCGTCAATCTGCAACCCGCGGATGCCATCTGAGACCCGGGGGTACTTCCGTATGGCTCACCCTCGGCCATGGGATTGGGATGAGGGCCGCGCAAGGCAGGTAAGGGTCATGATGATGGTGCCTGAAGGAGCTTGATAACAGTATGACAGCCCCAAAAAGCAGTTGGGTATCCACTATCCACACCCTGTCCAAGGTCAAGCCGCTAGCTTGGGCTCCTGCTTCAAGATGAACCATCTGGTGGGTAGCATCTGCTCATGGTGGCTTCATTGCTTGATTGCTCGACATGCAATGCAATGGGCGGATGGTACACTGGCACCTGGTGAAGGGAGGGCCCCTTGCGAGAGAGCTACGTCGTCGGCTTGTACATTGAACACTGTACATTGAACAGCATTGAACATTGAACTGGGCGAGCCTTCCGTCTCCCCTTCAGCCGCAGTCAGCAGGAGAAGGTGTGTGTATGTGTATGTGTTCATATGTGCGTGAGAGTGGGTGTCGACAAGGACTGCTTCCTCCGGAGTCCGAACGACACGACAGAGCAGTACCACCAGATCTCGACAGATCTGGACCGATGACGACCGGGAGCCAGGCGAGTGCAGTTGGGTGCGCGAATCGTGGACGGGCCATAGCTGCAGGGTCCTTGATCAGAGCTATCACATTTCAGCCTCGCATCGCGCACTGGTCGTCGTGGTGGTGGTGGTGTTGGTGGCACAATGTACATGAACCAATATTTGGAATGGGGCTCTCTTTCAACAGAGCCCAGCCTGCTGTCCAACGGGGATATTTCTAGAAACCCGAGAATATTGTCAGTTGCAAGCCTCGAGCCCGACAACACACTCTGCAGCCTGGTGTTACCGTCGATCTGTTATGCGTAGCTAATGAGGAAGCGCTTTTTAAATTAATATTCCCAACCCCAAGGATACCTGATCCTGTATCACGTGTACCGCATGCTGCTGGTACCGTACCGTGTGATGCGGATGTTGCCCATCACCAACAAGCCGAGGTTCAACAAGCGCATGTCGTCTGATAAACGTTTCACGCTGAATGAAGGTGAATAAGTAACCTGAAATTGAGAACGTCCCATATGCCATCGACCTCAACAACCTTGACTGATTTCGCTCTTGCGTACAGTGATCGCGGCTGGCTGAACATCAACAAGCAAGGGAGGTCGTGCCTAGCAAAAGGCTTCAAGAACCGCCAAGTAGCTTGACTGGCTCTTATGCCTCCTAAGACGTATCAGGCAGTTAAGTCCGATGGCAGAGGGCCGGTCTTGCGCGCGGCTGTAAAAAAAAGTGTGAATGAGAGCTTTTGTAATATAATATTGGATATTGAGCTTATATAGTGATCCCAAATTATAACCTTAAAACAATGTTACTCTTAAGGCTGGCATGATCTCCGCCGACCAATTATCCCAACATTTCCAAGCGTCGTTAACTTGTGCTTTCGGGAATTGTAGTAACTCCTCGTCTAAGAGCTTCGTCTCGACTTGTCTAAATCTGAAGGCTTGCCGTGTCCTCAATACTCGTAGCCCCTTCCAAGCAACAGAAATCTTTATACAACGCCTTCACCGTAGCAGGAAGATGTATATAAATAAAATAAGAAACCTGGCCCATCAACAATAATAATTACCTAACAAATAGCCAATTTAACTGGCATTTGGCGGTCAAATGTGCCCAAGTCATGTGCGTCTATAGCCGAGCGACTCTTGGAACCGTGTGAGAATAAGGTTACGAATCAACCAGGGCACATCGGCAGGTAGCAAGGGAAAAAAGCAGTAAGATGAGTAGCACAGAAAGAAAAGAAAAAGCCTCATATCTGAGTCTGCGGCGCGATGCGTGATACGTGATGTGCAGGGCTTTAAATCTACACTGGACTGGGCCCAGCTTCCCGGTCTCAGATCAAGGTTCCGGGAAGATCTGTGACACCCATGTCAAGATCTCGGAGACTGCTGCAGCGTCGCCTGTGCGCCTGTGACGCTGACGCTGACATGGTTGTGGGTACTACGTACGGTGAAGGGGGTGAAGAGGGCCGCGGCCCTGCATGATGTAAAGAAAAAAGATTCCGCCTGCACAAGGCGAGAGTACAGCCTGTGTATGTATTTGCTTCTGTGAGCGGGAAATAGAAAGCGTTTGTGCTCGATCCCCATCTCCTGGCTGACTGATCCTTCGCATCGACGTTGCATAGGACTCATCAAAAAACATGGGCTGTCGGATATAGGTTAGGTGATGTTTGTGATGCGGGAAGAAGGAAGAAGGAAGAAGGAAGCACGAAGCAGGAAGAATGAAGCCGCACGAACTGGTGATAATAGCAGGCTGATATGCCGTGGTGGCTGAGGCGGTTGGGACGCCACAACAGCCACACATATCTCATAGTTCGTTCGTTCGTTCGTTCTAGGTTCGTTCCAGTGGATCTCATGGTTACTGATCATGCTTGGGGTGAACGAATGATGGATGGATGGCTTTTGGCTTTTGGCTTGGCTTCCCGTGAGCTATGGTTGTTGGCTCAAGAACGAATGGCTCCCGCGAGCTTTGTCTGAAGGAGAATAGTCCAGTCTTGTCTGTGATGGGTTGGAAAGTAAAAGGAAAAGTGAAAGTGATCATGTCCAAGTATGTGGGGGTGGGTGTTGAGAGCGAGACTATTGCCCGTTCAAACTCAACTCTTTCCCAACTCTTTCCCCCTTCCTTTCATAGGGTTTCTATTCATTCAAGTTCGGCCATACCGAAGTCGAAACTCAAAAACTGTTAAATTTGGCAGCGGAGGAAAGAAACAAGGAAATTAAGTTCAACAACTCTCTTCTCTCACCTAATCAAACTGTTCAACTGCCATATCTCCATTATGCAAGCCTCAGCCCCACCGTGTAATTCATCAAGTTACGGTGAGAGTTGACTCACGTGATATAAAAAGAATAGCACCGCGAGTCATAGGTTGAGAGTATAGTTGGCTGGCAGTAGAAGATGAAGATTCCCTTTGGTTCTAGAAAGAAATAGGACACAAGCCATAACGCCAAACCCATCTAAAGTATATAAAGTTTCCAGGTGACAGATCCCAGCCATCAAAATAAACAATGCCAGCTGAAATGCAAGATGGCGAGCATGCTGTTGTGTTACTGGTGGTGATTGTTATCACATCTCATACCATGTGCTAGCCTAACATCGGCCCGATTTTTGTCGGATGCAAAGAGATTCGTTCGGGTTCCGTTGCGTCGCCTTTGACACACAAGGAGATACCATTAAAACATCGCAAGCGCATGTTATTGATTCCGTAAAATGGCCAACAGCGTCTGATCCAATATTGTCAGTGATAGAGGCTTCGCTAGGAACTCGTCGGCGCCAGCTTCTCGAAATAGAGCCCGCGAATCAGTATCAACAACTGCTGTGCAGGCAATAATGGTGTGCCGTTTTGACAATGTGCCTGCACCCTCTAACTCGCGGATCTCTCTGGTCGCTGTTACACCGTCCTTCATCGGCATAGACTGGTCCATCAAAATCACATCTATTGTAGCGTCATGCTTCAAGATCTGCTGGAGACCCTCTTCCCCATCTCTAGCCACAAGAACCGAATAGCCCAAGGTTGTGAGCATGCGCATACCTAGCTTTAGGTTAATCTAGCAATAAATTAGTAAATCAATGTAGATAGCATGGATAGATGCTCACTGGGTTATCTTCAACCAACAAAACACTAATGGCTTCCGAAGGCCGAGGTTTAATCGAATACAGGTTGCTCTCGTCGTTGTCAGAACCAGCGCTGGGAGCGATTATAACAGGTTTCAATTTTGGAAGTGATTTGTGTCTTAAAAGCGCTTGCTTTGCGTTTGCTACTTTCTCCTCGAATGTATGCCACACCAGTGGTCTTGATATCGGTACCAAATGCGGTGCTGACAATAGGCCGCATAAACGTTTTAAGATAGCTTGCTGTACGTACGGAACCAGAACAATCCATTCGTCATGCTCAACTAAGTAACGTAGGGACTCTGGATTTTCCTCCAAAGAATCTGCCTCTACCCAAATATACTTAAAGACCATGTTTGGAAGTTCCAGATGACTTCTAGCAATGGCCACGCGGTAACCCGAAAGCTCCCAGGACGATTCCAGCCCCTCCAAAGTGCGGCCCTCGATATAATGCAGTAAAACAACTGTTGGAATGTCCACACCAATTCCTGGAAGGCAATGTTGCGGTCTACAAGCTTCGAGAGGAAGTCTGATCGTGAACGTTGTCCCTGACGGGTCTGCCCCGTATTGACTTTTCACTTGAATGGTGCCATCCATCTTACTTAAAAGCTTCTTCACAATGTTGAGACCAAGACCTGTACCTCGCTGTGAACCTCGAGTTTGTGCCTGAGTGAATGAATCAAATAATCTGGGGAGAAATGAAGATGGAATACCCGAACCAGAGTCGCTAACTTTCACTACGAGAGAATGGGCTTGGACCTCAAAGGAAAGGATGACATAGCCGGATCTTGTGAACTTCAAGGAATTAGAAAGAAGATTCATCAATATCCTGTTGATATATGTCTCGTCAAGGAGGAGGGTCTCTGGAACACTGGGAGCTATGGCAAGCATGATGTTGACCTCGGCATCGTCCAATCTATGGTGTGGTAGAAGCACAAGTATGGACTCACAAACAGATCTGATATCAAGAGGTACAGAACGGCACATAGCGTCTGTATTGCTTTCGAGCTTCGACCAGTCAAGGACGTTGTTCGTTACTATAAATGTAAGAAAATGTAATATAAACAGACGGGATAGAATACTCAATGACAATGTTCTAGTAGCAAGTTGAATTGACTGAAGTAGTTCACGACTATCATCACATAATTCATTTTGAGAGAGAAGATCGGTGTATCCTTGTAGTTGATGAAGTGGTGTCCGAATTTCATGCGATGCTGACGCGATGAAAGTACTCCTTGCTGCCGCATTTGCCTCAGCAGCCTCTTTTTGTGCGATCGTGCTCCATAACTTGCGTCGTGTAAACATCATTTCAGCCAATTTGTTTCGCGACATGGTCGCTACATGGGCAAGCAGGCCATTTGCTAACATACACGTCGTGATAGCGATGGCTACGATGGCTATAGGCAGTTGAGGAGGGTACCCTATGACGTTTGAAGGCGGCAGGTGTGAGTAAAAGGTTGCTGATCGCATGCCTACAACATGGTTAACAATACTCGTTACAGACAGCCCGAATAGAAAGGACAACCTGTGAAATGCATCGCAGCGATACCTAGCGTAGCTACACCTGAAAAGAGGACCTGTTGGCTTAAGAATGGCTCAATGTGCTCCATGAAAATAGATCCGACAATGCAGACGACCCAACTAATAATCTCTGCTAAGACAACGTAGAATGGCTTGAAAGTAATATAACCGTTAGGAATACGCATTGCAAGCAGTCCACCATAGTGCATGCACCAAAGTGAGAGCGACCAAACCAAGCCTCGCCAGACATGCTTCCTATTGAATCCATTGTAGAGACCTCGGTAAGTCGCTACCAATGCATTATTGTCATGCACGATTGGTTGGTAGGTTGAATCCATGAATTGGCCAATTTCATCAGAATTATAGGACATCCTTCTCGCTGGTGTGAGCTGCTCCTCACTGGGCCGTCCGACAACATGTATTTCTTCGATATCATTGTGTCGGCTATGCGCAGAGATAGCTTCAACCAAGAGAGGGCTTGACGCGGACTCATGTAGAGCCTCGGGTTCATGACCATTCGCGAACATTGCCTGGCCACCTGTATCAGATGTCAACGCCGATTGCGCGTGATGGAGGGAGTCAGGATCGCGATATGGATATGTATGATCAGCCTCCATCAAAGCTCCAAGAAGTGGAAGATGGGCGCCATCGGTGACCTTCCGGCCTTCACCAGGATCAATATCAGAGCCCTGCATAGAACTATCGAATGGGCTATGGCCCATGAGTTTGTAGCTTTTCAATAACAGGTCGAGCCCCAGACCAGCAAATGTGAATGTGACAGCGAGAATTGCAGTGAGAACCGTCAAGCCAATATCGAGGTCAATGGGTAGGTCGAGCTCGCAGGCTAGCATTGCTACGAAGTGAAGGCTCCAGGATGAGCAGAAACCGAATGCAACACTCGCAATCGTAATCCAGCTAAGTACGTTGACGAAGGTCGAGCTCGCCCGGGCCTGGATCATACTGCAGTATCTCCATTAGCTATGCATGGAGGAGTAATGGGAATTCTTACACCTGTGTAGTTGTGAAGGTGCCTAAGAATGACATTGCCATAGCGGCACATATCATCCAGTAATTCCACTGCCAGCTCAGTTCGCGCAACTCCCCATCATGATCCATGGCTGCTCGCCCTTTCACGAGGCTGTGGGTGATGTTTCTTCAGCAAGCGTTCACAACCTTGGAAGGAAACCATAGCCAGGGGTTGAGTCGCGATCTGTCGCATGCTTCTATATTAGAGGAAGTAGGTACGCCTATGACGATTCCGAGGCAACTTTTGGCGCTTTGACCACGCCCTACATTTTAGACCATTGGAAAGCATTATTTTATGCTGTTCTAGCTCAAATGATTTAGTTTCAAGGAATGATAGTACAGAACTTTGGAACGGCATGCTCGTTGATTTTGATCGTGACAGAGAGACCTTCCTGTGTATTCTGCACCGTTGCTCGCTAAAGGAGAATCGAGCTGCTGCCGTCACCTGGTATCTCACAATTACACATGGCTAGCATATGTTGCAAGGGAGATCTCCTGCCCTGCAAGATCTTAGAGAATTCTTCTTGGGGTTATGTTTTGGACAGATTGGAGGGATTGGATGTATTATGCAGATTCTGTCCTGTTGAGACGGGCTCGCATCGCCATACCAAATCCCTAATACACCCAGCACGGAGGTTGGCTCCGGAATACGAGTCGTTACTACCAATCCTTGCGCTCATCGATTTGTCTCACGATGCACAGGCATACCCCACGTGATATGGCGATGGTACCGTCCGGACGGGAGATGAGATGTGATGACCGGAAAATAGTGCGCCGCTTCCGGCGGGACAAAAAGCTCATAGATGACATTAGTTTGTGATTAGTATTTGGCCACGTTTTATTCATTTTGTATATACTGACGCTACTATCTAATATCTAGGTTAAATATATCCCTTCAGAACTGCAGCCTCAGCATTCAGTATAGAGGATCCAGCAGCACCAATGACAGCTACAAATTCAAGTTAGCTGTGTTCTTCTTGGAAAGTAAACATAAACTTACTATTGTGGCTAAGAGCAACAAATTTGAGGTCAAAGATTCCACTATCATCCTCTCTCACTCTTCCAACGCTGACAGTGTATCCATTCTGGGTATTTCTGTCTAGTCTTGGTTGTGGTCGATCTGCTTCGTCCATGACCAGAATCGATGGCTGAGGTGCTGAGGGACACCCCAGGGTTTGTGCCTCGCTCACATATTCTCTCATGGCTTTCTTAACCTGCTCTGCTGATGGTGCTGGCTTGTTTTTGAATCTCAGCGAGACACAAGCCATGTGCCCGTCAAGAACTGCGACTCGATTGCAAGCAGCCGAAATCTTCAAGTCTGACTGATCTTGGAAACCTGTAACCTCACCATTGACGCTTCCAAGGATCTTCTGCGCCTCCGTCTCGAGTTTGTCCTCCTCGCCAGAGATGAATGGCACTACATTGTCCAAAATATCCATACTGCTAACACCGGGATAGCCAGCTCCTGACACAGCCTGCATTGTTACAACAGAAACTTGGTCAACTGGTCCGAACTCTTTTTGAATGGCTGCAAATGGAATGACTATTCCAATGACTGCACAATTCGAGTTGCACACAAGGAACCCTTTCTTGAGCCCGTGCTGTTTTCGCTGATGTGGAATGACGTCGAAATGGGAAAGGTTGACAGTAGGAACGACGAGGGGAACAAGAGGATCTCGGCGATAGTTCTTTGCATTGGAGAAAACGGCCAATTCCGCCTTGAGGAATTCCATTTCTAGCAATTGAGTTAGCAAGATACCTAGAAACAACCTGCGCACCAAAGCCAGAGATGGATAGGCATACCAATTTCACCAGCAACATCAGCATCCAGACCACTGAAGACAATATCACAATCGGCAAATTCGCTAGCTTTGCATTCCCTGACAACTAGGTCCTCGACATGCTTGCCCATAGGAAAAGCTTGCTTCCATTTTACCGCCTCTTTGTATGTTTTGCCCGCAGACCTGGAGGATGCGCCAACAGCATGCAGGACAAAGTGAGGATGTTGAGCGAGGAGTAGGATAAATCGTTGGCCAACAGAGCCTGTGCAGCCAAGCACACCTATGGGCTTGTTAGCTACCGAGTATTCTTTCAAGAAAAGACAATTGCACAATTAAATTGCGTGTATTCTTTTGGATTGGCTTTACGAACCGCACTTCTTGGTAGGAAAACTGGCAGACATCTTGTAGTGGGTAGGTAGGGTTCGGGGCCTGATCGGACAGGAAAAACGACCAGGATATATATGAGGGGCAGAGAGATGACTCATCACAGCACGTGATGACAGCCTTGCGCCCAGGACAACCTTATGGATGACATCCCGAAGCAAACATGCAAACATGCCAGCGAGCTTATAACCGCAGGGATTCCATTATTGTTGATCTCCTACGTTATTCAAGTAACCATCCCCGTACCGCCATACACCATGATTGTGTAAATGTGTATAGCATCAGCTGAGGCAAAGATGGCCTTCCATCCACTTTCGGCATTTGTCGAGTTCGAGGCTGATCCCGAAGCTAATCCCGAGCTGCTGTGAAGCCTTATCCAAGGAGTGTATTACTGTAGTTGCAGACCAGCTGCCGTGTTCTGTCGAACATCTACGGGAATCGTCGAAGCTAGGCGCTGCTGTGTCGAGAACTATAGGTGAGAGTGAGTGGCGCTACAAAAGAAGAGAGCAAACTCTTCTTTTTGCTTTGTGTTGGAGATATAGCAGGTTTGCGTATGATACACAGAATGGATTGCGAATATCTGTAAGAAGGTGCACAATATGATGGAGAGAACAAGATTGTATGTATGTGGTGCTTCACCGGGTTTATATTAATCCAAGCACAATAATTCTATCCAATCAAAAGTGTTGGAATAGTTACTGTCATCTCACGTCAGATACATGCGCCTCGCCTTGTTCTGATCAGAGCCAGGACGTTTTCTGATGTGCTTTTACCCCCAGGTCTATTATTATTCTGTTAAGTATTAAAACGAACCAAGACTCACGATTCCAGGTTGTAAATAAAATGAAATCGCGATATCAGTAACAGATTTTTCAACAAGTCATAAAAAGCTTGCTCGCTTAAAGTAAAAGACCAAGAATTTCCTGCGTTAATCTGCGGCGGAAATCCCGGGATGATAGGAAAGGCCGGAGCTTGTAATATTGAGGAAAGCTGTATCTGGATCGGGTCGGATCGACACTTAGAGCGGAAGGGAGCGTCTCAAAACTGGAACATTTTGGCGAAACTGCTATGAGGTGACAAAGAACATCCCTCGGTACCTAGGTAGGTATGTATTTATTGCCGACATGTTACCTCAAGGTACCTCTGCTCTGAAGAACGAACAATTTTACCCAGGTACCTAGGCTCGCGGTGCGGAAAAGACACAGAAAGTCCGTACAAGAACAAGTGCCGAGCAGTAGTGTGGAATCGTTCCGTTACACCATTCCGCAACTCTAATCCCCACCCGTTCCCCGCATCTGGGGTATCTCCATCGCATTTTCAACCTCAGAAGCCTGCGAGAGATATAAAACTCCTGACAAGCGGAGGGTTTCCGGGAGCATGTGTGCATATATACCCATGGGTTGGCATTTTCAACACCGGAAGTTGTATATTTTACCCCTATCTTGAATTCTCTTCGCCAGATCAACATGGCAATCTCGAGCATCATCGACGTACTTCAGAGGCTCGTTCAGGATCACCCTCTGCCATCTGTTGTCCTCCTACTTGTGGCGAGTCCATTTCTGTATATCTTGTGTAATGAGTTTTCGAGGCGGAGCGCAAGAGTACCGGGTCTAAGAGGACCATCGGGACTTCCTTTGATTGGAAACCTCTGGCAAATTCGAGTGAACGCCGCAGAGAAATACAGGCAATGGGCGAGAACGTACGGCGGCGTCTATCAAATTCAACTCGGGAATATCCCAGTGGTAGTTGTAAATACTGCAGCTTCTGCAAAGATACTCTTTGGACACCATGCGCAAGCCCTGAGCTCAAGACCAGAGTTTTATACTTTCCACAAGGTTAGTAGCCGGCGTCGTTGCGAGGGCGAGTTTGAGTGCTGATAGAATAGGTTCTCTCCAACACTGCTGGAACCACAATTGGCACGTCCCCTTACAGCGAGTCGTTGAAGCGCAGAAGAAAGGGGGCAGCTTCAGCCTTGAACCGACCTTCCGTACAAACATACATACCTCACTTAGACCTAGAGAGCAAGGACTTCCTCGTCGAACTGCTCAAATATGGAGAAGCAGGGACTGTGCCCGTTGATCCGATGCCTATGATTCAGCGGCTCAGTCTAAGCCTGGCACTCACCTTGAACTGGGGTGTCCGGATGGATAGTCAAGAAGACGAGCTGTTCGCAGAGATCACCCATGTCGAGGAAGAAGTAAGCCGTTTTCGAAGCACCACAGGAAACCTACAAGATTACATACCATTGCTGCGACTCAATCCTTTCAATTTCGGCTCCAAAAAGGCACGCGAGATGAGAGCTCGTCGAGATGTCTACTTGAAGTACTTAAACAAAGGCTTGGCAGACCGCATGGAGAAAGGAACTCATAAGCCTTGTATCCAGGCCAATGTCATTCTCGATGATGAAGCAAACTTGAATAATGAAGAACTTACTTCTATCAGCCTTACAATGCTCTCTGGTGGCTTAGATACAATAACCACTCTTCTCCAGTGGAGCATTGCATTACTGGCGCAGCGACCAGATATCCAGCAGAAAGCGTGGAAAGAGATTGCGGAGCTTTATCCTGTTGAGCTACCACTTTGCGATGCCATGGATGATCAGAAGTGCCAGTATGTTGTAGCCCTTGTGCGTGAATGCCTGAGGTAAGTCCACCTGATGAAGTAATTTTGGCAGAATCTAATTGCCATAGATATTTTACGGTACTTCGGCTGGCGCTACCTCGTGTCTCAATCAAAGACATAGTCTACGAGGGAGTGCGAATCCCAGCAGGCACGGTCTATTTTCTAAATGCGTGGGCGTGCAACATGGGTAAGTTCGGGTGGTAGAGAGACACACCCATACACAGGCTGACGAAAGCAGACAGCGAAGTCTGGGATGATCCCAACGAATTCCGGCCTGAAAGATGGCTCGAGAAGCCCGATGCACCAATGTTGACGTACGGAATGGGATACAGGATGTGCGCTGGGTCACTTCTTGCAAACCGTGAGATGTACATCGTCTTCATGAGGATGCTTAATGCCTTCGAGATTCGAAAGCACGATGACGTGGACCCTCACCCACTGTCAGGAAACTCAGATCCCACGAGTTTAGTTGCCATGCCGCACAGGTATAAAGTCGCTTTCATCCCGCGTGACTTAAATGCGTTGGAAACAGCCATCAAGAACTTCCAGGTTGTAAGGTAAGGTGGTTACATGGATAGGGCGCCAATAGAAGGTAGTGTCTTAGCAGATCAGACAGAAAAGGTGTGATTGTCAAGTCACACATTCACATTGCTAGTTCCTTTCTTGAACCATCTCTTTTCTCCCTGTTTGATCAGCTTTGCAAAGTTTCCGCTGGTAGACGATGCATTTGACTTGGATCCTTCTGCAGATGCTGCAGATGCTGCAGATGGTTGATGCCGAGAATTGAAATCATGGTTGCGAGTCGGTCCTGCGTTTTTGAAATAGTGTACAGTGGAGGGAAAATTTGGCCAGTTTCGAGCTGCTTGACAACAATTTGTCTTCTGCTGGTTCTTGATAAGCATGTCGGTTTCGAGTGATATATAAGTAGCTAAAAGTATTTTGTACTATCAGATGAAATCATGCACAGACAATAGCAAGTAGTTTCACCGCTATTAACTGACTGATTGGTTGTGAAGTGGAGAGTTGGGTTCGTACCTGGTTTGCTTGCAGGATGAAAAGGTGCAGTAAAAACACATGCCTTCATATTCTCGGGCAGGCTGTCGAGGATCCGAAGTTTGTGTGTTTATCACACACCCAAAAGCTACCGTCGTTCAGCCTTCATCCAAGCTGTTCAGTGCGCCAGAAAACTCTCTTTAATCCGCTCAATGTTGCATTTCGAACGGGTTGAGGGTATTAATATGTGTTTTTGGATTACGCGTACCATGAGCAAAAGCGTGAAACGCACAGGCGCTCCAGCGTATATGCCTATATCGAGGTGGGTGTATAGCAAAAGAAGAAATAAGCGACGGCACGCCCCGGTGCGAACATGGCCGTTATGATCCTTCTCTTGGAAAAGAGCTAGATATAGTGGTACAAATTAAGCCGAGAAAGCTTGAGCGGAGGTAAAAAAGCTGCTTTTAAAAAACCTATCTGAGGGCTTTGATCACACCGTGGGAATTCGCAAGGCTGTGGGACTGAATATCTTGAATATAATTTCATGGAAAATAGCTAGTTACCTAAGATTTCCTCTTGAAATTGAACAGTGCATTATTCCAAATAAGACAAGATAAAACATAGGGTTTCTTCCGCAGAGGCCAATATTCTTGCTTTTTATCATTCTAGCTCAGGGTCTAGAATAAATCAGGGGGATATCTCAATCGTTAAAAAGGAAAAGAGAAAAAAAAGATTCCACCAAAGAGAAACGAGCTTCGAAAGCCCAGCCCCCAAGAAGAAAAGCAGGAAATGCCTGTAACGGTAATTATTGTCAAATTCTAAGTGCTATAACGAAATGGATTTAATATCTGCTTACAACCCGCCACCCTCTCTGAGGTTCCTTTCAAACTGCATCTACTTTGTCGCTGAAAATGAAAAAAAGAAATCGATTCGTTCCTCAAATGCGTGCTGTGTTGCCCTTGGTGGCAGCATTTGATCGTCGCTTGAATTGATCGGCGAATTGCATACGTCCAAAGGTACCATATCCAATTGTCGAGACGAAAAGAAGGGTCCAGATTGCTGTGATAATGCCTCCGATGGGGAAAATGAGGATTCCAGTACCGGGAACGATGAAAGGTGCATCCTTGGCAACGACGAGGGTCTGGATGGGTGCGATTTGAGCTTGACTCTTGGTGAAAGTTGTTCCGTCGGAGACGGCGCGGGAGAAAACACCATAGACAAAGGTAGCATCGCCTGAAGAAAGGGTGGTATTAACGGTTTGGCCATTAGTTGCGGTGCCAGTCAAGGTGACTTGTGGGGTCACCAGCTTCTCAAGAGTTGCACTAAGAAATATGTCAGCTTTGGTTGGTGGGAGAGAGAGAAGGCTGCTACTTACTTGTTTGCCCCTGGGGTGAGTTGAGCCTTGTTGATCTGACCGACGAAATAGTAAACCTGAGTCTGGGTTGGCGTGGAAGCTCGCTTCTCTACTCCCTCCTCACTGCGTGGCCACGAGATCAGCGACTCGTCGGTTCGAGCCTTGAGCTGGGTTGAGTTGACGGCCGAAACCGTGGCTCCGGCATAGTTGAGGCCAACCATGACGTTCTCGCTGGGAATCGAGGCGAACTCTCCGGTGGCGGGAGCGATCATGTACAATCGCAGGTCGGCCTCGAAGACACCTGTGGTGCTGTCCAGCGTCGGGATATTATAGCAGACTGCCATTCCGGAAGGATTACTAGTAGTTCCGTTCATGAGACTGAGTGCTGACGAGCAGGCGGCTTGAGTCTCCATGCTCCATTCGGTCATGTTGTTCGCCCTCTTCTCGATTGGGCTTTTCTCCTCGACGGGTTCCACCAACGCCTCGACGTATCTCTTCATGTTCCCCTCCAACGAGTCCTCCTTCCGTACCACCAGACCTGCATCGCTGATGGCGCCTGCGGATACCTGACCGGCGAGCAGAAGAGTGGCGGCGAATGCTGTAGCCCACATGATGGCGGTGGAGGTTCGGGTATAGATGGTAGTGGCGCGTGTGGTATTGATCAGTTCGTAATGGCGTAGTATATGATTATGGAGGCGATTGTCCGACCGGCGGTGGTATTGTTAGTTTGTCCAAAGAGCGGAAGGTGAATCGTAGTGCCTTGAGCGGCGAACGTCCACGCTGAAAGATGCAAACGGACCAAAAAATCGAGCCAAGAAGAAGAGAGAAGAAGAGAAGGTATAGAAATGAAGGGGCCGGCCCAGGTGTATGTGGGATGGTGGGCTCCAAAAAATTAGATGTTTGGTTTACGAGGACGGGGAGAAGACGAAAAGAGAGAAGGGCACGAGCAAGAATAGATTAGCTGGGAGGGGAACTGGAGGCGGGAAACAAGGCCAGGAAATGAGAGCAGACCAGAATCATGCGGGAGATCACGCCGGGCTCAAACTTGACGGGTTGGGTTGTTCATGGCTGTGCAGTGTGCTGTAGCTGTAGCTGTAGCTGCTGGACATTTTCGGACTCTCGCCGTTGCGGCGCTGGGCTTTGTGTGCCTGGGAGTTGTCTGGGACTCTGGGGGGGGCTCTGGACACACTTGGGCCCTGGAGCCCTGTGAAGCCCTGAAGCCCTGGAGCTTCACAGTACTGTAGAAGGGGGGAGGGCCATGGGTGAAACGGGTTCGGGTGGAGCATGACACAGGAACAGTCGACGTCGACCCATGAAAAGCAGCGAAGGAGACGCAGCCAAGCTTTGACAAGGGCGCTACCTCAGCCACGAGGGGCTAAGAATTAGTGCTAGAACCAAGCAACAGCCGACTCGGTAGCAACTCTAAACGGTGGTCCAACCCTAAATCACCCAAAGCAGACAGCTGAGTGGACCGCAGGATGGCGTGGCCTTGGCTGCGCAGGGGGAACAACCAGCCATGGCAGGCACGAAGGCCACAAAGGACTCGCACACGCGACGCATCCTTGCGAGGCGCGACACCACACGTTCGAGGTCGAGGCGAGTCGAGTTTCATGGCGAGGCCGGGCGCTACAGAGCATCTCAACCCTCAAGATTCTCAACTTCTCAAGATTCAAAGACGACGGCACGTACGGAACCTCCAGTACTCGTCTCGTACCTCTACTCCTCCAGTCCAGTACAGTACTCCCGTGTCCCCACACGTGATGCACGAAACAGAACACCCACACGTGATCTGCCGCATCATGCCGGAAGCTCGAGGCTCTCTTCAAACCCCAAACAACAAAACATCTTCGAACACCTTCTGGCCCACTACAAACCACCATCTCTCGGTACAGTAGTACGCAATACCAATAGCCATACCATGCTCCATCCGCCCGGCATTCGTTCGGGATTCCAATCCGCTCTTCCGAAATGCACCGCACGAAGAGAGATCCAAATCTGAACCCAAAGATACGTCTGCTGAAGCACATCCTTCGAAAGAGAGTAGTACCCTTGCCGAAATCCGTGGGCGAACAACACTGCCGGTTATTCTGGGTCGAGGCCATTAAATCTATCTTCTATTAAGCACATTCTGTGCACGTATATGCCTACGTTGTTTATACTAGCAAGTCGATTGCGACAGGTAGGCAAGGCAGGTGGGTTTCATAGCGAAGACAGATGAACGAGTTGATGATCAATGTTATCGCTAAGAATCTTACTGATAATTGGGAATGTGCTACCACCCAAGATGAGCTAAGATGCTAGCTTTTCCCCAAAGCAGAGGGGTTGGAGCGGCCGAGGATTATGGGTGTCGCATCGCATTACTTGTTCTCGCCTGGAAGGTTACGAGTGGCAAGAAGTTGACGAAGTACTTTTCTGGCAATAGAAAAGTTGAAAGAGTATGGGGGAACTCGAGCCAAGGTCTACGGATAGCCGTGTGCTGCAGCACAGAAGCATTATTTAACATGTGGTATATCGCTCAGACCAGAATCAAAACGCACTCCTCGCAAGATCAGTTGGTATCATATCTTCTGATTGTCAAATTTAATGAACAGCTGAACGAGAAGACCAGGAAAACAGCTAAGCCTTGGAGCTAGCTTCGGCAGCTTTGATTTTCTCGAACAGGCGCAAGAAAACAGTCGGATCCTGAGCTCCTCCAACCTCATATTTTCCCTGGACCGTGAAATTTGGCACACCACTAACCTGGTTCATCCTGGCTTCGTCGACCTCCTTATCGACCTCCTTGCCACCGTTGTCACTTTTGAGCCACTCAACAATCTCCTCCTCGTCCAGGCCCGCGCGCACAGCAGCTTTCTTCAGGACGTCATGGTCGGTGATGTCGCCCTCCTGCTCAAAGTAGGCCGCGAACAGTTCCTCGACGACTCGGGTCTGGAGCGCAGGCGATTTCTTCTTGCCCAGTTGGATCAATCGATGGCTGTCTCGTGTGTTTCCTGTCTTGCCGCCAAACTTGAAGTTGATGCCGGCTTCCTTGCCAACCTCAGAAAGCCGCTCGAAGATCATGGCGGTGCGCTCCTCTCCGAACTTGTACTTGTAGTATGCGGTCTTATCAACGCCTGCGATGGTTGTCAGCATATAATTGCTACCCGTACATGGCCATGACTGTCATACCTGTCTTCGGCGCACCAGGATTTAGATAGAAAGGTAGCCATGTTGTGGAAAAGGTGTCGTCAGACTCTGGGTGAGCGTTCTTGTACGCTGCGATAGCCTTGTCCAGCTTCTGTTTACCCACATAGCACCATGGGCAGACAGTATCGCTCACAATCTCGATGTCGAACTTGGTCATCCTGCGAACGGTAGGTCTCAACATGCAAACGAAAGGAAGGTAGTAAAGAAGGAGAGTTGATACAGATGACGGGGGACAGCAGAGATTTCTTAGCCTGGAGCGGAAGATGAGTAATTACAAATCAGCAGGCCGGCGCATATATACAATAATGGTCTGAGGTACTGTATGAGGTCCCGAATTGCTGATGGTGGGAGGGATTACTTATCTTCAAGCTGCGGAAGTGGCAGGGATAGGAGCGGCCGATTTCTAATCATGTCCGTGTTCGCTTAGCTGACACTGCCGAGGGAACGCAGACGCAGACGCAGATTTTGTCCATCAGGTACAGTACGGGAGTGCATCATCATGCATTTCTAGCAGTGACAGACCAAGCAAGAAATAAACCTTCAAGGCCGCACTGAAGAATAGCCTCCCCTCGCTACCACATGAGTCTGCCTATAGCTCTAGACATTCCTCTTATTAGGCTCAAGAGACTCTGGCTCTCTGGATCTCCTGGTAGCTTTGAATCATGTTATAATTCCTCCTGCACGTTCAAAACTCAATACATTTGTTATGACTTATCTATGCTTTTACCCCTTTTCTTTTGATCCAAAGAAAGCCTATAGTCAATCCACAAGGTTCCCCAATAATTAAACTGTATCTGATCTCAGCCTTAAAGGAAAGAAAAAGCGAGTGAGAAAAGACGGGGTCGTTAAGCGATGACAATTTATCGCCATCTACCGACCGAGTAGCAGCCGACCGAGGTCGGTCAGCACAAGTGACTCCAGCTGCTGTAATCATCGGGACTCCGCCTGCCGAATGGAAGAACCCCTCCACTCTCCAGGTCACGTCTTTTTACACTGGTGCTCCAGCGCAATTCACATCTCATCATCGTCCACGGCGCAACACTTCTCTAGAAAATGCCCGAACTACACACTCCAGACGATGAATGGCGCGACGAGCAGACGACGCTGCCACCCTTTTACTCACCGCGACCGATTCCCGTCTCCCGTGCCATCTCCGAATTGGATCTGAACGGTCTACACCCACATACTACACCTTCA
Source organism: Pseudofabraea citricarpa (assembly GCA_029641185.1). Taxonomy (NCBI): domain Eukaryota; kingdom Fungi; phylum Ascomycota; class Leotiomycetes; order Helotiales; family Dermateaceae; genus Pseudofabraea; species Pseudofabraea citricarpa. The sequence goes on along the minus strand of JAPWGK010000024.1, from coordinate 76,833 downwards.
ACCTTACAACTCACACCTCCGCCACATGGCGAAACATCTCAGCGTCATGAACAACCCGAAGAGCAATTGCCGGGGCTTGTCTCTCCAGCATTCACCCCTCCTAGTACTCCGGGCGCAAATACCCCCGCCATCAACAAACCTCCACGCTCCGTTCCCGTAGACAGCAGCGCTGAGGATGGCGGATGCGGCTCCAAGAAACCAAAATTATTAGAGAAGTTACCAGAGGTCAACTGCGTGGTACGGGCCAGAATACCAACCACGACAGGGACCGAGATGTTCTTACACCTGTATCAAAACAACGAGGATTCGAAGGAGCACTTGGCCATTGTCTTTGGGAATTCAATACGCAGTACGAGTCTAGATGCGCCGCGGCCCGGGGAGAGTGAGATGGATAGATTGATCAGAGGCGCATATAGTGGCCGTTTGTTTCCGGGGCGGACGACCAGTAGCATGCCTGACAAGGCCAGCGAAAGTACGAAAGAGGACAGCTCAGATCCTCCGTTGGTGCGCATCCATTCTGAGTGTTATACCGGCGAGACGGTTTGGTCCGCACGATGCGATTGTGGAGAGCAGCTTGACGAAGCAGCCAGGCTCATGTCGCAGCCCGGCTCCAATGGCGGCATCATCATCTATCTGCGACAGGAAGGGCGAGGCATTGGACTCGGGGAGAAATTAAAGGCATACAACTTACAGGATCTAGGGAGTGATACTGTAGAGGCCAATCTGTTGCTACGGCATCCAGCAGATGCTCGAAGTTATGGGCTAGCGACCGCTATGCTGGTAGATCTAGGCCAGAAGGATATCAGGCTGCTGACGAACAATCCGGACAAGGTGCGAGCAGTAGAGGGTCCGGGGCGGGAGGTTGTTGTCAGGGAACGGGTAGCTATGATTCCTCTGGCCTGGAGGGGAGTTGGAGGCATTAGAAGTGAGGAAGTTGGGGGATATCTGAAGACAAAGGTGAGCAATTTCCACCCTCATCCTCATCGTTCTTCCACCAGACCACTGACTTTTTTCCCAGATTGAAAAAATGGGACATATGTTGGAGATGAATGGTCCTTCTTGAAAGAGCAGAAGGAGCCAAATGACTTGAAATTTCAGGATATATTTCTAATACATGATCCGTCATGATAAAAGAAGGGGACAATGACCGACATGTGCATGTATCAAGTGATGAATATTGTACACCATACACGTCGAGCGAGAACGGTAGCCTCCGAGCTGTAGACTTAGAAGAAATGATCCTTAACACACACCATCCTGCTTTGCCTCTTGGGTTTCTGAATCTTCCATTTAAATCTCCATTCGCGCTACCGCATCGGCTCTACGGCCACCCGCATAATTTATTCACCGAGCCTGCTTCGAGCTCTCCACACCGCACAGCTAGCTAGCTTCAGTGCAGTATCTGCATTCTGCATTCTGCCCCCCATTGGGCATTAAGCTGTTGCGCAAGATGTTCGAGAACCTGTGCACGTTGCCTTTATCCTCCGAGCTGTTTGCTCAGGCTCTGCATCCCACTGAGTCCGTCCTCGCCGTGGGGCTCTCTGGTGGCCATGTCCAATCCTTCCGACTACCTGCAGTTCCTGGTACCTCAAGCGACGACGAGGATGGAGAGACGAGCGTGCTATCGGCTGGTACCAGTACTATCGATACCGAATGGCGTACACGGCGACACAAGGGAAGTTGCCGCACGTTGACATTCAGTGGAGATGGAGATGGTAAGTTCGCAACGGATTGGCGTCTGTTCAATTGAGAGGTACGCTGACCAGATCGATCTTAGTTCTTTATTCTGCGGGAACAGATGGTCTTTTCAAGGCTGCATCTTCTTCTACGGGCCAAGTCGTCACTAAATTCTGCATTCCTCTCGACCCATCAACCTCTGACATTGACCCTCCGACCCTTATCCACGCCCTCTCTCCTCAGACTCTCCTTCTAGCTACTGATTCAGCCGCCTTGCATCTCTATGACCTCCGCACATCGTCCTCGTTCACATCCTCAAAGCCCTCCCAAACACACCGGCCTCATGACGATTATATTTCCTCTCTCACCCCATTGGCACCTACCCAAGCGAGTACAAGTGGCTATAGCAAGCAGTGGGTTACAACAGGGGGCACCACTTTAGCAGTGACAGATTTACGGAGAGGAGTCCTAGTTAAGAGTGAAGATCAGGAGGAGGAACTGCTGAGCAGCGTCTTTGTGGGCGGACTCCCGTCAAAGCCAGGACGAAGCAAGGGAGAGAAGGTGCTAGTTGGTAACTCGAGCGGGGTATTGACGCTGTGGGAGCGAGGCGTATGGGATGACCAAGATGAGCGTATCATCGTAGACGGTGGACGGGGCGGCGGAGAAAGCTTGGATGCTTTGGTTCTGATGCCCGATGGCGTTGGAGATGGTGGAAAGAACATCGTGGTTGGTGTGGGAGACGGTACTATTCGCATCATCAAACTTGGACCAAACAAGATGGTTGGCGAGCCATTGCGGCACGATGAGGTTGAAGGGGTTATTGGTCTTGGATTTGATGTTGAGGGCAGACTCATTAGTGGTGGTGGTTCAACGATCAAAGTATGGCAAGAATCAGAATGGCTAGATGATTCAGATGATTCAGATGAGGACATGGATACTGGCACTAGCAAGCGGCCATTAGACAGTGACGAGGAAAGCAGTGCTGATGATAGCAGTGACGAGGAAGAACGCAAGCGTGGGAAGAAGCAAAAAAAGGCCAAGAGCAAGGACAAGAGTGCAGTAACTGGTATTATGGGATTTAAAGGCATGGAATGATACCCCCTTTCTTCGAACTACTTATTGTACCCATGCTTTGTATTTCCGGCCATCTTGAAAATCCTCGAAAGATTTTGATTGTCTCGATTGTCTCGATTGTCTCGATTGTCAACCGGGTAAATTATTCTTTTTTCATCTTTACAAGATTCTTTACTTCATTATTCTTGTCTTTATTCTCAGACAAAGAAATGCCTATCGAGTTAAAGGACAATGAACCAAGGACAAGAAGTGCTGAAAAGTACTTATTGTGTTGAGATGAACTTCTCTAATTACAGATGTCTTGCCTTTTTCTCTTGCTGTTTGACAGCAGGCATTGGAAGTTGAATTGATGCACCTGTACTCTTATTTTTGACTGTTTCCAGGTAGATATACATCATGGCAACAGCCCGGAGAAATTCGATTCGTTTAACAGAACGTCAAGAGCGGAGTGCAGCAGAAGAAAGAAGACTTCGTTGCATTGCTGAGGCAACAGGTAAACTGGAGCAGATACTTGAAGATTTTGAGCAGTTCACAAGTCGTTATAGTTACCCTTACACTGAGCAAGATGTCCTTCTTTTTGGTTCGAGTAACTGGGGCCGATATAACTTAGCGGTGAAATTTTGGAGCAGCAAAGAGTACGCAAATCAAATAACTCCAAAGAGCAAGGAGCTTATAGCAATTCTCATGTGTTCAGTAGCTTTCCAAAAGTCTCTCTTTCTAGACAATGACGAAGAATTTCAGGTGCTCCTCGAACTCATTTATACGTATACTAACAGCATTTGCATGTTTGCCTCGGCTAGAAGAGTGCCATGGCGCGAGATATATAACGAGTTTCGAAACTCGTCGCCATTCTTTGATATGATGGCACAGGCATTACCCATTTTGAGGGAACCGTTCAAAGAACCTTCTCTTCACGAAAGGTTTGCCTACTCACTGCCCCCTACATCACCCGATCCACACCTGTTATACCTCGATAAACACGGGATCGTTCAAAGGTCTGCCTGGAAGCAAGATAGTATCAATGGGGGAAATTTTATGTTCTGGCCCATGGAGAATGGCAAAGAAAACGTGTACCAGCTGAATGATTTCATAGGAAGCACAAGGCCGCGTGGATGGCCATCGACTTGGGGTTACCCTGCAAACCCAAGTCACCTTGCTCGAAAACACGAAAATAACCCGCACGACTTCTTTCCGTGCTTTGGATGTGGTGCCACACGTCTAGGTATGTGCCAATGCTCCATTCCGATCCCACGCGTGGAGATCTTCGAGCACGGCAGGATCCGCGGACGAGGAGTACGGACACTATCTCGAATACAAAAAAACCAGATTCTGGGTGAGCTTATCGGAAGATTCATCCCTCTGGGTTCCCAGAAACAACACCGCGATGAATCATATGCCATGGAGTTTGAGGGCCAGCCGATATCAGATGTTGAAAACGCTCCTGGTATCGCTACGCTCATATCAGGCCAGTTTGGGAACTGGGCGCGTTTTATGAACGCGCCATCTCGCCATCAAAAAGCCCAGTGGGAATCTCAAGGCAATGTCAGCTTTCACAGTGAGGTGTTTGCCGAAAGACTTAGGGTTTTGGTCATTGCCAATCAAGATATAGCATTTGGCGAGGAGTTGCTTGTGAGTTATGGAAAAATGTATGCCAGTAAAGAGGCTCGATGTAATTAATGCTAGATAAAATAGTATCACCAAATGTCTAAAAATAAAAATAAGTGACTCGAGTGTGGATATGGTGTCCTAAGTTGAAGCGCAGAGAAAAATACAAGCGTTCTTTTACATCCGGAGGTTGTTACCCTTTCTCGTAGATACGAACAACTTAAAAGAGCCAGGAAATAAACTGGCTATAGAATGTTTTCTTTTGCAACGCTTGCTCTGCCTCGACCCTCTCCTCCTCGTCCCTAAAGACTTGTGTTCCACTCCACAGGTCTGCTGCTTTAGGTAATACCATCTTCGTCTTGAATACCATTTTATAGCCAAAGATCATTGCCAAGTACACCGGAATACCAATGTATTGAACTATGAAGTTCTTATAGTCAAATTTGTGGATAAACACGTCGAAGCCTTTTGTAAGAATTACAAGACTTAGAAACAAAACCGCACCGACAGATCCAGCTATGCCAAATGGTGCTCGGTAGGCGAGACTGGAATCCGGAACACTTTGTGCTTTACACGCACGGCGAAATGCAATATGAGAGACGAGAATATTAATCCAGGTTAGCATACCTGAGGATCCTGTTAGCTGAAAATGTAGTGCACAGGATGAAGAACTTTACCGAAAACAGTGACAAGATTAGTCAAGTACCCAAATACTACGCTGGCGCTTTGCTTGACGCTCATGAATGCGAGGAGGCAGAAGATAGCGCTGGCGCCAAGTGAGTAGATAGGCACTCCAGACTTGTTTGTCTTTGCGAATATTTTAGGGGCCTTGTTATCAACAGCCAGCCCATAGATGGTTCGGGATGCAATATATAAATCTAGAATTCTTTTTTTAGCTGCAGACCTTCTCACTTTTTCTCTAGAGTACTTACCAGAATTTGATGCTGAAAAAACAAAAATTAGCAGACATACGTTGATGACATGATCCAAGCCATTTATGGACGCAATCTCGACAGCGACGAGGAATGGAGATGCAGCCGCGCTGGTGCTAGATTTAGTTGCAAAAACAAGAAGAGGGCTGTTGTATGGTACAACCATGCCCAAGAAAAATACGCTGAGTATGTAGAAGAAGAAGATGCGATAGAACGTCAGTCGAATGGCTTTGGGCATGGCTCGTCGAGGATTTTGAGTTTCCCCAACCGTGACACCAACGAGCTCTGTTCCTAAGAAAGCGTATGTGCTAGAATACTGTCAATGGAAATTCCCGAAACGGTTGAAGCCGAATCACTTACGCCTGAATCATTGAGCTCCAAACTCCCATGAAGCGACCAAGAGATCCTTTGACCTTATACTCAGCGAAAGCACCTGGATTCGACCAGTACCTGAAACCTGTAGCATCATGACTGCAATAATTAACAGCTTGTTTTAGGGATAGAAACGCAAGGCTTACTTCGGACCACCGCCACACGCTAAAACCAAGCAGAGAAGTATGATTCCTACGATGACAACTACTTTGATACTGCTCAACCAGAACTCGAATTCGCCAAAGGCTTTGATTCCAAAGTAATTGATAAATAGAATGGCAACAAGAAAGATGGCAATGAAGACTCCAGGATTTACGCGATCTCCAACCCAAAACTAAATAGGAACATCAGCTTACATGAATGAGAATACGCTAGGAAGTTAAGTTACCTTCATGATCAATCCTGCAGCGGTAAGCTGATTTGGTGTGGCTAAGACGTACTTAAACCAGTAAGAATATCCCGTTGCAAACCCAAGTGCCGGATCCACAAACCGAGAAGCATAACCACCAAAACCATCTTCACTCAAAGTCAGAGTGTGCTTCAACATATGGCACAATGATGTTACTTACGAGCTAGAGGCATATGCGTAATCATCTCACCAAGAGCGGACATTACCATAAAAACTATAATTCCGATAATAGAATAGTCTATAAGGACACCAGCAGGTCCAGTTTTAGCCAATGCTTGCCCCCTATATATTCTATCAGAATATTATACTTATATTTGGTTTTTTTTTCATGTAAAACTTACGTGCCAATCAGCAATCCAGTACCCAAGGCACCACCCAATGCAATCATAGTAATATTTCCACATATAAGTACAATTGGTACGATCGCTTTCCAAAATCTATCCGATCAAGAGAGCAATTCTAATAGTGTGTTATAGAAGAAGCTCAAGCGGCAGTGGGAATCTGCAAGTATCCGCGACCTGGCACAAGATACACAGGCAAACGCTCGCTTACAGCTGCTTTGCCTCAGTTTCAATACAGGCCAATGCCGCCTGCTGAAATCATGGCACAGCTTGATGAATCAGGATCCACTGTCTTTCTGATGATAGAGACAGCAGAGGCATTGTCAAATATCGAGGGAATCGCCGCGGTGCCCGGCGCCGAAGTCCTGCTGATTGGTGCTAATGATTTGTCTCATGAGCTTGGAATTCAAGGCCAGTGGGATAATCCCATCTTTACAAGAGCATTGGAAAAGGTCGCCACGAGTTGTAAGAACAATGGCAGAATCTTTGGCCTGGCTGGACTTTATAATAGACCTGAACTTTGCAGTGATGCCATCCAAAGACTTGGAGCCAGATTTATTCTTGGAAACCTGGATATGGGACTACTAGCAGCTGGGGCAAATGAGAACGTGAAGGTGCTGAAAGCGTTAGAATAATAACGTAAAATTCATATTAATTCATCCCTGTTATATATTTACTACTTATCCATAAACACTTGCGCTTGTTTGTCTGTTGAGACTGTGTAATTCTCACCATAACTGAATTTTGGCCAATTTAGAGCTGCAATATACTACCTTAAAAGGGTAGAAAGACTGTAACATAAGTAATAATTTATAAAAGGAAATACTGCTATGAATCTTTTCTACGGCCCGGGGAAAGAAAGCTTTCGCAACAAGCTTATCGGCACATAATTTAGCTGCGGAAAGTTTATCCGAAAATATCACATGTGGCTTCGACCTGCTTCTCGGATCTCTACACTTGTTGACTATTTCATCTTCCGAGCTTTCAGATATCCTTCCGAGATTTTATGCTTGATTGCATCAATTACCCAATCTTATCAGCATATAATGGATGCTGCAAGATCAGGATCCACAAGTAGCAATGGAAGAGTGCTAAAAAGGACACAGAACGCGTAAGTGGCATCATTCATGCTGAAGCGCACAGGCTTCCCCGTAGATTGCACCCATCACACAATACTGATAGTAATAGCTGTCGACGATGCAAAAAAAGAAAAGTCAAATGCTCGGGTCAACATCCATGCCGGAATTGCCAGGTGGGCAGCCATGACTGTATCTTTGATGAAGTGGACCGAAGAGTCGCAGTATCAGAGAAGTGGGGATAATGTTGCAAATCACACTCTAGTTACCTGACTAATAATTGCTAGACGATTTCGAGATATTCAGCAGAAGCTCAGCGCTTTAGAAGGAAGGCCTGACGAGAGATTACAGACGCCGCTACAAAATTTGAATGACAACGATGAGCTAATGCTCACATCTGATCAGGGCACCATTAACGCACTTTGTGATAACCAGGAAAATTCGAATAACAATAACTCTGACATCTTGTTACCCGAGGGTTCAAGGACATTAAGGAATCTCAATCAACATCAAAGTTTGGGTCTGCAGAGAGATCTCAGTACGGACAGTATTGTGAATCCTTTAACTGCTTCGCCGTCACAATTTGCCATTGACCCATCTGGATCCCATAGTATGATTGATTTTTATCTAAGAACACATCAAACGAGCTGACTCTAGCAAAGGATATTTGGGGCATTCTTCAACTTGGTCGTTTAGTTGGCAAGTGCGCAATTTGATAAACCAACACGTTCATAATTTGAATCTCCACGATGAAGTCCCTGGTGTAGAAGGTGCAGTTTATAGTATCTCCGAAGTCTTAGATGGGACGATGGAGGCGCCTACTCCAGATATTCCACCATATGAGTATGTGAAATATCAACTAAGTACAGTTCAGTTTCATCTGGGCTCAATATTTCATTTCTTTGATGCTGTAGATTTCATGGATCGAGTCCAAATGAGTTACAAGAGTGGTACAAACACACAAAACACATCAGGACTTTGGTACACTCAACTGCATTTGATATTGGCCTTTGGAAAGTTATTCACCGGTAGAAGAGCGACGGCACTTGGTCCACCAGGGGCAGAGTATTTCATCGATGCGATGCGATCCCTACCAAGTGTTTTTGGTCTATTTAAGCAACCAGTTCTAGCTGTTGAAGTTCTGTGTTTGGTGGCATTATATCTTCAATGTATAGATATGCGGAATGCAGCATATACATACGTAAGCGATATGCCCTGTCCGTAAGAATCAAACTCATACCTGCAGATTGGACAAGCGATGAGAATATGCCTTTCTCAAGGACTGAACCGTAGCATCGCCCTTGACTTGCTGCCTGATCAACAATATCAACACCGCCTTAAGCTATGGTGGTCTGTATATATACTCGAGCGAAAACTGTCAACTTTAATGGGTACACCTCTAGCTTTAAATGCCGAAGAAGATATCAACATACCCTCACCTCCAGAGGCTCAGGATATAGAGAAGGAAGAATCCAGTCGCGGATTAGCTCTGAACGTCAAGTTGTCTCACCTGTTGGGAAAAGTCGTGACCAGTGAGTGTGAACACTTCTTGATGTGGAGATATCTAACAATATAAGCTGTGTATCGATTGAATGGAAGAGTCGACAAATCGTTTCTTGGTGGTGTGCAGGAAGTTTTGATTGACATGACGGACTTAATACCCCAGCTTAATTCAATGGCACCGCTCCGTGCTGCCGATACATGTAAGACATTATCACGCAGCTCAGCCAGCTTGCACTTGTCGTATCATCAGGTAATTCCAATCTTGTCCTGTCAATTTATCAAAACTGAAACTTGTTGAGTGCCCCATATTAGCAATTCGACCTATTGCGTTCTACTTGACCAAAAGAAAATTGGAGATGCACAACTATAATCTCGCAAACAAGGAACTTTCAGATTTCATCAAGGCGCTGTTAGGCACTTGCATCGAAGCATGTGTAACTTCATTGAATATTTTAATATCTTTGCATGATCAGGACCTTATTGGTATGGAGTTCCTTTATACTTCAAGCCAGCAAGGCATTGACATTAGAAGCAGAAATCTTTTTACCATTTGATTTGGAAGCTACGTTCTCGTCGGCTTTCGTGATAACATTAATTGCGATCGTTGATGTAAGCTTCATGCCGGCATTAAGGCACGTAAATGATGCCAAAGTCGTTTTGCAAACCATGTCATCGCTGGGAAATAAGCTGGCCACGTGCTACCTGACAGGATTGAACGAGCTTCAAACCATGGGAAGTATCTTACACGACCAAGACGCCCAAAGGAGAAGCTCAGAGACTATTAGCCTTGGAGAATCTGGTTCTTCATTCGTAGATCGTACGCAAGCGATGATGAGTACCCAAGTCGAGGACATCTCTGAGATTGAATATGGAAACATGCAATCAGCCTTAGAGTTTTTTGAAGGGGACCTTTTCGACGGTATGCATTTTGATGTGTCTGATGACCAGTGGTTCTGGGCTGATAACCAGTAAATGCAACGAGCTGATATCCAAGGGATCGGAAGCGTTACATAGGTTAGCTTCAGATTTGTACTTACTCATAAAATTCATATCAATGAAAGTCGTCAAATTGTTTTGCTGTCGCTCATTGTGCTATTAGATTTGTGGAGTCTATCCATATTGAATGCATAATTCAATTCGGAAGTTGGCTCGGATAAGGCTTCCGACCCCTTCTTCGGATCCAAAGAAAATGAAATACCGGGGATACCATTTTCAATCTGCAGTTCATTTAGAACAGCTATCATAGTCATATAAGCTTTGAATTACTGTTCTTTTGTATCTATGTCCTGCTGATATCCTCCGTCGACTGCATTCGTAAAAAGAAAGTCAACCGGCCAAGCACCCCACTACTCGTTTGCAAAGATGACCGGAACAAGCTTATTTCTCAACGTTCCCAAGGGACCCATAGACCCCATGTTTGATCTGAAAATTGAACTTGAATCAGACCAATACCCAGAGAAAATTGATCTGGGAGCAGGTGTCTATCGCAATGAGCAAGGGGATTATTTTGAACTTCCTGTGATCAAGAAGGTGCGAGCAAAACCTTCACCACACTTGACACAGGCTCACTGATTTAGGCAAAACGAATTCTAGAAGAACAAAATCCTGGTCATGATGTATTTAACCCATCTATTAAAATCGTCTACAGGAACGAAAGCTTCTAACTAGTCAGTAGTATGATCTAACCACTGGCAACCAACAGTTTATAAGACTTGCTAGCCAGCTTCTTTTTGGAGAATACGCAAGCGACTGCGTAAGGGCTCCATTCCTCCCAGAATTGAGAAGTATGACTTAATATTCTGTACAGATAGCATCTGTCCAAACCATTTCAGGAACCGGGGCTAATCACCTTGGTGCTGTCTTCGCGAGGAAATTTCTATCACATAGCAGCGGCCTTGTATACATCGGCACTCCGGCTTGGGGTAACTACAAGCCATTGTTTGAGCATGCCGGTTACGAAACGATCCCATACTGCCATTACAATGATTTATTGCAGACTTTGGATTTCGAGGGCATCTTGAAAACTGTCCAAGAGGCACCTTCACATAGCATCTTTGTCTTGCAAGGATGCTGCCATAATCCGACTGGCATGAATTTCTCGCAAAGCCAGTGGATCGAGCTTGCCTCTGCAATGAAGCAGTCGCAGATAATTCCATTTCTAGGTATTTCCTCTAGAATCTGTTCCTGTTTATACTCGTTGAAGCCTTCTAGATATCGCGTATCAGGGCTTTGGTGATGGACTCGATGAGGATGCCTTTGGAGTTCGTCATTTTATTCGTGAGGGCTTTGAAATGATTGTAAGATATGGCCTACTGATTGACAGATAGACAGGTCGTAGAGCTGACATCTATAATCACAGGTCGCACAATCATTCTCAAAGAATATGGCTTTATATGGTGAGCGGGTAGGAGCACTTCATATTGTGGTCAATGATTCACAGATCGCCGAGAATATAAAAGACCAATTAAGAAGCTTGATTCGCTGGGAATTCTCCTCGTCCCCAGCATACGGTGCCCGTTTAGCAACCATAATAATGGAATCAGATGCGTTGAAACAAGAATGGTACGTATTACACTTTTGTCACGAGTACCAATCCATAATAATCATATTTAGGATTGAGAATGTTGGCGTTATGAGATGTCGACTGAAAGAAAATCGACGTGTCCTACACACGTTACTCGTTGAAAGATACAAAGTTCTCACTATCCATTATCTCAATATCCCATACTTGAGCTCCGCTAATTTTTGTTAGACTCCTGGAGATTGGCACTTTATTTTGGAAGAACAAGGACTGTTCAGGTAAGCATTCTCTTCTGATAAAATCTTCCTGCAACTGATCAGATGCAGCTATCTACCTCTATCGGCGAAACAAGTCAGCCAAGTAACTGCTGAGTTTCATATCTACCTGCCTGCTTCTGGTAGGATAAATGTTGCTGGTCTTAATCCAAGTTGTTTTGAAAAGGTTGCATTTGCCCTTGATAGTATCATCCGCCGTGCTGAGCTACACGCGGTCGAGAAGCATGTGGCTGGAACTCTAGAGACGAGAACAAGTAATTTGTAACTATGGGATTAGAAACGCGAGAGAACGATGATTTACTTGGCATTCGATTCAGTACTGCTTGCTCATGTGAGAAATTGAGGATAGGGATGAGGGATGACCGGCCTTGGCCGACAGTCGGCAGCCAAGTGGTCGGCTATTCCTGTTGCGAGTAGCGGATTACTGGTTGGGCCACTCGGGTGTCATCATCGGGTTGAGGTGGCGGGCGCGACCGCCGAGTAGCATGGTGCACTTCCTTTTTTTTTCTCCTTTTTTTTTCTTTTTTTTTTCTTTTTCTTTTTTTTCAGGCTTGGTGAAAACTTTTTTTTCTTTTCTTTAGGGAGGAACATATGAAAGAGTAATGCCCCCTCCCCCGCAGGGCTTATAGCATGCTTCCCCTTTGAAGAAAAAATAATTCTTGAGATTCTTTCATCCTCCCTTGACTCAAAGATGGCCGCCATGCATTCATCTTCGTCGTCGCTTGGGTCTGCGATTAAAAACGTGAAAATGGATACTGATACCCCCACCAAATATGCGCGCTTCGATAAAGATCAAGCTCACATCCTGGAGGAGCAGGCCTCCAAGAGCGACACACCCAGCGACGAAATAATCATTCAACTGGCACAGCAATTCGACGTACCCGTCAAGAAAGTTGCAGTAAGTGACCTCATCCATGGCGGCCATCACGCGTCACTGACTCTCAGCAGGACTGGTTCGTCAATTATCGCTATCGCAGAGGGAGCAAGGCCAAGGAGAAGAAGGCATCCGGCGACGAGCACTCAATCCGTGATGGCAGTCTCGACCCTGACGGTTCTCAGACCGATGGCAAAGCACGCCGTTTCGCGAAGCTCACCAAGATTCAAGTCAAGGTTCTAGAGCGGGAGCTGCTGAATGGTGACAGTCCTAGCCGAGCTACGCGAGAGCGACTGGCTGTTGAGGTCGATGCTCCGGTGCAGAAAGTCTCGGAATGGTTCAGCAATCGCAAGCAGAGGATGAAGAAGAGAGCCTTGGAAGACAGTATGGTCCTGAATCCAAGCCCAAAGCGACATGCCAGTGGCAGCACTGTGAGTCAGTCTACTTCCTGCACCCGTCAGTTGGGGAACTCTACTGATAGTATGATCTGTAGGAGCCCCTCAGTATTAAAGAAGTCGACGAGAACGCAATTGTTTGGAAGCCTTCTGGCAGGGTAAGCTTTTCGGCCCTGTTGGTGAAGACGGGCTAACATGACAACAGTCTCTACGGCTTGATCGCCCGTCACATCAGCCTTCTCTCGTGCAATTACCACCAAGTGGCAATGAGGCGGCCCTTGGAAAATTCCTCCAAGACATTGAAGATAACATTGCAAGACTAAAAGATCTACGACAGGGTGTTATCGCGAATTCCGATGGGAGACAAGATCTTTAGGCCATTCATGACAGACAGGGCAAGGAGATGACGATCCACACTCAGGTAGTTGAAGATGGGGAAACTTAAACAGGACCTACTCACTCTGCTCTCGTTTGGGGAACTTAATGATTATATGATTATAATGGGGGGCACAGGCATGGAGTGGTTGCTTTTTATACCCTTGTAGAATTGTTTTAATACGGATAGCTTCTGAATCCAGATGAAGTCCTTGTTAAATCCTTGGCTATAGATGTCTTGATAATGAATTTACCTACCCTCTGGGTGCGTAATGATGCCCTCTTACCATGATATTTTGAGTAAGAGATCACAACGTCTGGCTTCGTAATTTCATTCCCGGTATTTGATTAAGGCGATACAAGGTCTTGAGGTACAAGTTCCCCGAAATGAAGTTTATTCAGCAACCATTCTCTTCACCTTCTCAAGCAGGACTTTGCTCTCCCTCCCTAGTTTCCTCTGGCCATTTTGTCCACCGGTTCGCGCCTTAGCCATCGCCCTTCTAAATCGTTCTCTCTCTTCAATCTTCTCTCTCTTCTCCTTATCACGTCTCTCAAACTCAGCCCTCCTCGCATCTGCCTCCTGTTTCTTCTGCTCGGCAAAAGCCTGCTCCTTTTCAAAGTATGCCGGTCGTTTTCCTTTTCTCGTCTGGGAAATCTTCTTCTGAAAAACTTGCGACTGGTCTGCAAGAGGAGGTGGTGTTGGCTCACGCGGCGCGTCAAGCATAGCCTGGCGATCTGGATGGAGTTCCTGCGTCGGTTCTATGGTAGGTTCTGCTTCCTCGTCGTCCTGAGTGTATACAGACTTCTCGACAACAGGCTCTCGAGCTTTGATCTTGGCGTATGATTTCTTGACTTTGGACTTATGAATGAGATCTTGCTTGATCTTGATCACTAGAGCACATGTCAATACAGGTCTCAGCTTAGACTGCGATGAGAGGAGTCGTGCCTTTTCTACGCCATGTTCCATCTGGGAGGTTCTCTGGGCCGACGTCGAACTTGGAGCGTTGTTTCTTAGGCCGCGGTGCTGCCTCGCTATCATCTTCAACTGGTCTCTTGGGTGCCATGGCTGTGGTTTGAGTGTTGTATGAATGGTTCAGGTTTGTTGCGAAAGAAATATTTCGGGGGTTCTCAGGTAAAATGTGGGGGCGGCCGCTGGAGTCCCGTCGGTCCAGCACTAGCCTAGCACATGGAGTTAGAAGAGAGAATTCTGGGTGGCTCAGCATTCAAATTTCATGAACGAGAAAGAGCTGGTTTGATTTCAGAGAACAGAATATTTCCAGGGGAAAAAAGGCATGACCAATTCATACATTATATCTCGTTAGCCAATTGACAGAAGAACAAGTGCTTTCAAGGGTTTATATTACAGCAACTTGATCTCGCTAGATAATAAGTTGTAGGCCCATTGATAGCTCCCCAGGAAGATAGCACCGCCGGTGCTAATCCAGAAGACTCTAGGAACAATGCCCGAAAAGAAAGCTCGTGGCCCGCTGTCCCTCAGAATCTGTTTGAGCAAGGGCACCACAGCCGTCTTCTCAGTTGCCAACATCATCCTCGTCTTCAGTACATCCAAAGGCGTTGTAACACCTGCTGCGACCGCCCCTGCTGCACTCCCGAACAATCCACTCTCTAGAGGGCTAATCCTCTCCTTGCCTGACGTTTGCCGACGGTATTCCTTCATCGCCTCCCAGAGCGGAAATTGTATGACAGTAAAGGGCACCTCCCTCATGATGGTAATCGACCAGCCTCGGTATAATTCCCTCCACACACCCGTAATTCCAACCATCTTACGCTGCCCCAAGATAGCCTTCAAGGCTGCCAGACTCGATGGATGGTGACCTGCTTGGGCTCTCTGCTTCACCACCTCAGTGGGTACCCTTACGATGCAAGCTGCAACCTCTCCCAGGCTGGCAGCTGCCATGTGCTCGAAAGGAGCTACCCATCCACTCTTTGTATCTCCATTCACCAGAATCCGCGCCTGTCTTTGGTTCGAGAGGAAGTTTTTGGAGTATTCGTAGGTACAGAAGAAGAGCGCAGCGCCTGGCGCAGAACCGATGATGGCACTGCCCACACCGCGGTAAATACCCGTGAATCCACCAGAAGCCAAGAATCCCGAAGAGGACTGTAGGCGTGTCTTCAGCGTGTCGAGAGGGAAGAGCGACAGGTCGACGGTGGTGCCGGCCAGGCCACCAGCAAGGAGGGCATTGGTAAAGTTGGGAGATGTGTGAGAGCCCATAATCAAGGAAGCTGGATCGACGCCGGCCACGGTCAATGACACGTCTACACTTTTAGCAGGGCGAATGGTTGTTGGTGCTGATGATGGACATACATGATGGAGGTGATGCAGGATTGAAGATGAAGCTCCGACCACGGCGTATTTCTTGAGCCTGGAGCTTGGACGCGGACAGCTTCCAGGGACCAGCCACGGAGACGCGTGCAGCTCGAAATTTAAACGCGCCTGCGCTTAACAGATCCTCACCTCCTCCTAAAGAAGTCCTCACTCATTCAAACAATAAGCTGACTTGACTGACTATCAAAGGTCTGTCTCGTGGTATATGTTGAAATAGAATTAACCTTGGCAATCATCAAAGGCAACTTTGATGTACCCAACCATTTTTCACGCCACAATTGGATCCCATCGACCCTATTATACCCCCACATTGTATCCCCCATTGCACCCCTCAGTCACTTTAATTTTAACTGCCACCGTTCAAATCTGCAATAGTACCCAGCTTCTTCCCCACTTGTGTTGCCGCGCCTGTTCTGGCTGGTGGTTTTCCCGCTGTCTGAGGTGCTGCTGGAACTCGGTGTACATTGAACGGAGAGTTCTCCGCTGCTGCGTAAGCATCAAACTGCCATCATCATCAGTCTCTAAAGCGAAGGTTCTAGGGGATCAAAGCCGGCTTACAGAAAACAGACTAATGAGGTACAAGCCGAAGAAAGCGATAACAGCATCCGCAAACCCCTTCAAGTTCCACGGCCGTGTCATGCTACTTTTAGCAGAGGGGCCTCCTCCAAGCGTTCGCCCGACGGAGCTGTACACAGGCTTTGCGGCCCCGGCGAGCTTGACAGCATTCTCGATGGCAGAGGTGAGCTTTCGCACGTCAGCGCCCCGGATGGTTTCAATCACCGAGCCAGACCGAAAGATGAGGAAGGTTGGCATTCTGGAATGTAATTAGCATGAGGCTACAAGGGCAACGTAACAATACTGACGCCGTGACTCCATATTGCTGCGAGATCTGCTGCTGATTATCCACATTGACCTTTGCGAAGGCTACGCGATTGGGCTTCGAATGTTTCGTAGACAGAGACTCAAAGGTTGGCGCAATAGCTTTACATGGCCCGCACCAATCTGCATAGACTGGTTGTGTATTAGCTTCTTGCCAGCCAACAGATAGAGACAGAGGGAGGTATACAGTCTGTCACAACGATGGTGTTGGCGCTCAACAGGGTCTTGAACTCGGCCGCAGACGCCACATGTACGGTAGAAGACATTTGGTGTGGATTGCAAAAAGAGCCAGGTTGGACGTGGAGATATAGGTGGCTAGTGAGTTGGTGATGATCTGGTGTATCTGGTTTATCAGCAGGGCAGGTGCTTATCTGATCTGCTCTTTGTGCACGGGCCGCACCGAATTCTGCCCGTCTTTGGGACCGACCGCTTAAAATTGATTATTGCACAGGGTACGTAGTAACAGGAAGCTCGAATTTAATGAAATCAGTGGGCACGTAGCGAGGAGAGTGAGGGATTGTTACGATGCAAGGCTGGAATTGTAATTCTGCACATGTATGTATAGAGTTTAGGGGTTGTTACGTAGTAGTCCCACGTGAATCGTGACCATCACGTGAAGAAAGCCGACGAGGCTGTACTAGCTTCTACTCTACGCTTTGCCATGATACGATCCACAGCGAACGAGGCGGCATAGCGGGATTGACACATGTATGGTTGTATGTCTCAAGTTCGGTAGCCTGTCGTACCTGTTCATCGTCTTCCTTAGCCTTGCATGGCTTAGAATCTTTGTTGGCGTCGGCTTTTCCACCGATCTCGCCAAAAACACAGTGTTGCGGACTGCTTGCTATACAATCCAGTACCCCCGGGTTGCTATTGTCGATGTCTACCCAGTCTGAAAGAGTGATTGGCCATATGCCGCACGGCCATGGTCCCAATAATAATGGAAGAGTTCTCCGGCCCTGTTCGAGGCTCGCCTGCTGGTTGGTGACGTTGGTGTGCCAATACCGTACGGAAGCGACCCGCGGTGGCTGGGAACCGGTCTGTGTTGTACAGTACTGTAACTTGTTAGTGGGAGGAGAGAGGAAGGCTGCGATAGCCACTTCATCGTGTACGGGGTAACTACGTGGACAGGACAACGACCAGCAAGACGAGAGCGGTGACTGTTGCGACCGACAGCAGACATATTTCGCACTGTACTTTACTCATTGCCACGACTCTCTTCCGCTACACCTATATATCTTCCCGCCTCGAGAGAGTTGCGACAGCCAGTTTGCGACATTTACTCTACCTATCTTGCCTACCCACTTCCCAACTTCTGCGCCGAGCCTTGAATTCTGTCAAGCAAGTACCACTATCGCACGAAAAACAGAGCCCGCGCGACCGAGATATATACGGGACTCGTGGAATTTGGGATTTGCAGTTTGCGATTGGGGAGCACAAGGGAGAAGAGATGGCATCCTCGGAGAGCACCATGACTGAGGTGGTGATCCAGCGCGTTCGCACCAAATACCACTGGCCCGCGCTCCAGTTGAATTTCTGGATTCTGATCATGCTCGTCGCATCCTCGACCATCCTCGGCGTATTCGCGAATTTTATATCGGTGCAGGATCAGTTGGAGTTGGGTATCCCATGGTATGTTCTCTCTCGCCTTCCCGGCCCCGTTCTTTTGAGAACTTCTTAGTGACTTACTTTATCAAAAAGGTACTTCCCATACTGGGTTACGGTCGGAGCCCTTGGCATTATCTTCATCTTGATTATGCTCTACCTGATTGCGCAGCGACAGCTCCTACCGGGTATCGTGATCCTCGGCAGCTTTATCTTGTTTGTGCTGTGGCTGGTCGGGCTGATCGTGACGAGCATTGAGCTCTGGGGCCCCACCGGCAGCGTCAATTCCAATTGCAACCTCTTACAGAGTAGTCGCGGCCCGAATCAGGAAACACTGGCGTACTTACAACAGCACAGTATCTGTAAGTCTCTTTTCCTTTACCTCTTGTCGTTGAGAGATATGGAAGGCTCATGGTTTTTCTGAACAGGTCAGAGTTGGCAGGCGGCTTGGGCTTTCGAACTGGTCGGCACCATCTTTCTCTTCTGGATGATCGTTATGGCATATCAGGTATATCGAGAAGATTCATGAGTTCGTACTCATGATCGGGGGAAGAAGAAGACAAGAGGGATATATAGTCCTCGGGTTGTCTGAGGAGAAAGAAAACCCAATTTCCAAAGAACCCTGAATGACCGATAAGGATGGCTGGGGTGGAATGCGAATTACGAAAACCGAATGAACATACGAGGAGGCAGGAGGGGAAGAAAGTAAATACTATGGCATAATAGGAATGGAAATGAGGGAGGGTGTGCATCTGCATAATATGGAGTCTTTTTTGTTTTTTGTTTCTGGTTGCAAGGTACCGGTTAATGAGAGTTGGAGGTGTGGTGTTGATCGGGGTATTCCAATCTGGGTTCGAAGGGAACTGGTTGATGTTGCTATCAAATTCCTCTACCAGGCCGAAGAATTTCGTCTTCTGCCACGAGTTACAATCTTATGTAGTATATTTCATATGCGGTTGGCGGTCTAATCATCTTGATTTCAAGTAGGCGTAGATATATGTCGTTAACGCTGTGGCGGTGAAGTTGTAGATAGTATAGTCATATAATGTGAGGATCTCTCATAATACTCAGTATAGCTAGGCTAATGTTTCTTTGACAAACTGTCTGGGTATCAATTGTTCTTTGTGAAAGTATTTAGCTTACGGTATCTACAGAGGATCGAAGGTTTCCTCGCCAATAGATCCTTCGAAGTTCATCATCAAACTCCAACCCCGCATCAATTAATACGCCTCGCTCGAAACCACGGGTAGAAATACACTCAAAAGCTAGTTGCTTGAACTGCAGTTGATCCCTCGGCAGCCGTAGCTGCAATGAGCTGTTGCTTAAACTCATCCTCTGCATTGAAAGACGTCGAAGGTGCATCTGCAGGACTCTGAGCATCAAGAACATCAAAGTCGTTCAAGCTGCCATCCTCCTCTTCGTCATAAAGCTCCTCGTTTCGACCAGGATCCTGGATACTACCCTGCAAACCCATATTGCCATTGAAACGAGCCTGCTCTTCGTCAGTTGCAAGCCGTGCTCGTTCTTCGGCTTCCTTCCGTGCTGCTTGACTTGGTGCTCTCGTTTTCAACTCGCCAGTAACACACTGTAGAAAATACGGTACCTCAATGTTACTCTTCAGAAAGAATAACTTGAGATTTCGGGCTTTGTCCTTGAGTTGAACCTGGTTGCGATCCTTCAGAATTTCACTTATCGAACCCTTCGAGCCGTATAAAGCTAGGATCTGACTCCAATGTGGTCCTCTAACTTGATCAAGACCTGCCATCAACGCATTTTCTTCATCACTGCTCCATGGTCGACGCTGACTCGGCAATCCTGGTCGTCCTCTACTTGGGTTGGCTTTAGCAACGGCTGCTTGACGTGCCTGTTCATACAAGACTTGGGTAGGTGCAGTCTGGGTAGGGAATGGAATAGCACCCCCACTGTATTCCGGCGAGTAAGTACTAACGCTCGTTTGTTGCTGAAACGTCTGTTGTTGTGGGACTACAATGAAGTTAGTACACGCTTTGGAGCTGGGCGCAAATTCCATACCCCCGTTCTGTTGTGGTATTGCAGAAAAGCTTTGACTGTATCCCACGCTCTCTAAAGCAGCCTCGGCAGCGCGTTTGGCTTGCTCTACAATATCCTCAGCTGTCAAGGTGGAAAACTTAGTGGCGGGTTCATGCTGGGACGCGAACATGGCAAGAGTGTTGTCTTGATAAGTTGGACGTGGAGGAGACACAGGTGCTGTGAGGGAATGCCGCTTCATATAGGGCGCAAGTAGTGGTGCATATGCCTTCCCCAGATATGTAGATAGATTGCGCAAGAAATCCTCCCAAGCAAACTTCTCCGAGAGCACCTCTACAATGTATTAGTGGAGTAAGGAGAAACTTCCCGGACTACTTACGAATTGCATTGGGATCGCTTGGCTCGTTAAGAAGATATTCCCTCCGACCTGTGATGGCGCCCATAAACTCATTCTCTGCCTGTGTTAGCGGTGTGGCAGGATGTCTTGCCGCAAGCAAGTCCTGGAGACTGTCAGGAAACAAGCTCTCCAAGATCTCCTCCTTCGTTCTCTCCTGTTCCTCCTCGGACAGGGCTGATAGATACATCTGGGTCTTGAAGTTTAGGTACAACAGGCCGGGCTGCTTCTCCAATGGCTCTCCATCTGGTGTGAAGGTTTCAATAAAGTGATCATTGAGCTGATAGAACCCAACATCTTGTCCCCCAAAAACACTGGATGCAAAAGTAGCCAGGTTGGTCGTTCGGACTGTGGCTCGGTGCTCAGGTTCATGGATATTGAGCTCGTCTGCTGAGAGGAACGGTTCGCTTCGAGTATAGATCTGCTTCGTCTGGTCGAAGAGCGACTTCAATGTGGTATAGGCCTGACCAATCTCGGATGTAGGGCTGGTAACCATCAGGATGGTTTCTGAGTATGGTCCTTGCGAGAGCCTCGACAAGACTTGAATTGACTGCATCCGTCAGCACTTATCCATTCCCAATGGAGGAATGTATGCCTACCAGGCTCTCCAGTATTGGAAGGCTCAACACGCGCATATACAGATACGGATCCGACGAGTAGTTGTTGCTTTGGGTCTCGACCGAAGGCTGCGCCAACGCGGGATTGGGTGTCTGAGGCGCATTATCTTGTAACTGAGGAGGGCTCCCGGCTGGCGCAAAGTGCTGTGTCACAGAAGCTGTTGCTTGCGCGATAAGGCTGGCCAAGTCATAGGTCTCGTCTGGTTGTACTTCGATCTTCTGGCGCTTCTCTGCATCTGGAATGTCTTCGGGAGAACGAGGTCGCTTTAAAGACGGCGGGGAGGTGGGGTTGGAGGGGCGAAGAGGGTGTGAGGGTGAGGGGCTTCGTGGGAGGTCGTCGGCGCCATAAGGCGATTCGTACTTGATGGGGAGGTCTGCAAGGAGTGTCAGGTAAGCCTCCAGCTTCCTTCGCACACTCTCCATCTCAATAGACATGTTCAAGAAGATGCGCGGCCGACAGTTGTGTGAGGAATGGGGGGGAGGTGGACATGGAGGACATACCATCATGAGAAATGGAAGCCGGTATAGTAACTGCGTGCACCGGACCTTCCTCCATTGTCGATGCTATCCCTCGTCCCAGTGAATGCCGGCGACCCAGACTTCATTCTTTAGCGGTCGTGAGATGTGTTCAATGCTAGATTCCCTAAGTTGCGACAAGCGTGGTAGCCGGCTTGACACTGCAAAAGGAAAATTAAAGAAGTTGTCGTGAGACGCCCCACTTTTTATAATACCTGCAGCCTTGACCTGCTGCTACCCCACGGCACTTCTCACCACCACCACCTTTGGCTGTTTAACAGGCGTTGAACGGCGCCCATTAAAAGCTAAATACCAACTGAAAAGCATATGCTGCAATCATGCAAAGTATATAGTCTCAAGAAAGCATATACATGTCATGAAAAAGTATATCATCTTGGATAAAGCATATCACCTCTTAAACAAGGTTGGGCACATTTGCTGGACAGGAGACAACTATCAAAAGCCAACGAATTACCTAGCTAGGTATAGATACCAAGGTGTAAGTTTAGAACCAAGGAATAAAGTCAGTAAACGGAGTGTACGACGCATACTCAGTTTTATATTCTGCAACATGCGGATCCAGATTTCACGTGCTGTTGACAGACGATTCAGCCTCGCGCCACCAGCAGCCGTGCGTCATTGAAGAAAGTACTGCTGCTGCCCCGCTACCAACAACCTCAACTTGACAGCATCCCACACACTCGAGCAACACCCAGCATGGCAACAGACCCGATCAAGGCCATCACTGAGAGCCTACCACCAGCCACAGACTATCTCACCTATCTGACCATCCTCGAATCTCACGTCTCTCCCGAAATACTCCCTGTCCTAAACGACATCCTCCAAGATGCAGAGCTAACACAGAACATTGGCTGGGATCTAATACATCTGCTCACTCCAATTTCTGGTGCTGAAAAATGTTTGGGCACAATTGCGCGGCTGGGGAATCCACGCGAAGTTATTTTGAAAATAACTGAAGCTCTGTCACTGTTGCAACTGGACGAAGATGACGAGGGCATCAATGAACAGGGAAAGGGACAAGAAGGCAGTGCAGAGGATTCGACCGAGCCTACGAACACCGAAAAGTTCTGCATATTGGTGGACCTTTTATCTATCGTTCACCCAAGGATCAAAACAAAATACCCGTCTCGATTCCTGTCGACGTCCTTGATGTCAATACTCTCAGCGTATCGTCCCTCAAATCAAGCAACCTTGGCGGTATTATCGTTCGTGCATACAGTATCGGGGAAAAAGAGGCCTGCATTGCCAGGACGAAAGTCGAGCGTCAGTATTCCTACCTCGTCGTCAGCATTTGGCCCGAAAGCACCAGATCCAGAAGCGCAAGAGGAGGATCCTTCTGAGGCAGCCATACAGCAGAAGTTGCTGCAGTCCTTTGTTACACATGTGTTGGAGGAATATGTCAACGAGAACCCAGTAGAATGGGCTGCAAGGCTGCAGGAGTATTTTGAACCAAAGAAGGTCGTCACAGGCAGGAAAAGTCTGGGAGAGACGTACAAGGAGGATTCAAGTTTTGAGATTCGTGACACAATTGTTGGAAAGCTGGTGGTAAGCTAAGCGACACATTCTAATATCTGTGGCACACGGTAACAGTTTCTAGGCCCTGGCTCGAGATCTTGGTCTAGCAGACTACCCGATACTCTTGGATACGATCCACAAAGGCGAGGACAAGGTTTCAGCTGAAGAACATCCTGAGGATAATTATCCATCGTCTCCTGATGATGTTCCACTGTCCAAAGCAGGTTCTCTTTTTCTCATGACATACTTCGTATTTTCGACAAGTCTCTTTGCTGCCAAAAACCCCCGACCAAGACTATCTATATTCCCCGACCACGAGAAACTGGTAAAGACATTTATTGGTGTCAATGGGCCAGAGACCATCGGAAGCGAACCGTCTGGGGTAATTGATGCTTTGTTGGCGATTGGGCTTTGGTTAGAAAATTCCAACAATTTCGTCTCAGGCCCCCTTGAGGACGAGGACTTTCTGCAGCATCTTCAAACCCTTTCTCTGTTGTCGGCAAACAATTCCTCGCCAACGCTCCGAGGGGGAGCTCATATTTTAACATCTTCGGTCTTACATGCCCATCCAACTGATCGCTTGAGACTAACTTTCATATCCGATACTCTTGAGCATTGTCCTTATGAATCGCTCAAGGCATCAGCAGTTGGATGGTTGAAGGAAGAAATCATAACAGCTAGGGAACGGAAGTCCCAGGACATCTTCGGGTCGTCAGCTGCCCTGGCTGCCGTACAGCCCTATCTCTTTCCCGATCTCTCATCGCTTACGCAAGCGACGGATCAAGAAATACTGCAGAGTTTATCTCAGTCATTTTCATTCCATATGGCTGTACTTAACTTCATCTTCTTCCTGGGAAGCAAGCAATATTCGCAAGTTGTCCCAGCGGGTATGCTGCTGGTGGTCGAAGAACTCTACATCGGACCCCTGCGACAGGCTCAGGGGAAGGCTTTGAGTGCTTTGGAAGCGGGTGAAACTTCTGACATAGAAAAGTCCGAGTTAGAACTTTTAGGAGAGCGGATCACACTGTGCTTGGTAGATAAAGACGATAAATGAGTAATTCTTATTTCTCTATGATCATAACACCTAACGATTCCTCTTTTCTTCGAGGTAATGCGTTCCAAAATGTCTTCCCAGAACGCCTACAATACAATGATATAACCAGAAAACCACACGAAGAAGATGTGTACAAGAAATGCCGGGTCGCAATGCGATGCGCCCAACCAAAATATGGCGATGCACTAAAAAGGTCTAGAGGGATGAAACGCTACTACCAACAATCGGCACAAAGTCCACCTGGACGTAAACCCCATACAACTGCATCAACAAGGCGACCACGTACCACATGGCAACGCTGGAGACGGCGATGACCAGGTATCGGAAAGCGACATTCTTGATCTGGTTGCGGTTGCGGGTCTTGCTCCGCGACACGAAATCCGAGTTGTCGTTGACATGCGGGAACTTGAGGCCCTTGGGCACGGGCTCCTCGAGGAACCTGCACAGCGGCTCCCAGCCATCCTTGATATTGAACTCGAGCAGGCGCTCCTTTGGCACGAGGGTGCGCACATGCTCGTAGTGCTTGGTGAAGATCTCCTTGCCCTGGCCGGGGAAATCGCCCTTGAAGAACTCGTCAAAGAACTTCTTCAGCATCGGGTAGTACAGGCCCGCGGCCCAGGAGAAGTATGAGAGCCAGCGCAACTCGGGGTCCATCACCCGCCAGTACACGGTCTTCATGGTCGACGCGTGCCAGCTGTGCACATCGCGTGTGGTCATGACGACTTTCGCTTCGGGGTAGGCCTCGATCAGCTCCTCCGCGAAGGCGACGGCGGGCCAGTCGCATACCGCCTGGCAGTGCCCTAACAATTGATCCCAATCCGCGCGTGTGAAGGCTGGCCCGTTGTCGAATTTGGCGGCAAAGGCATCGCGCCAGAGCAGGGCATCGGGTGGGTTCTCAATTGAGCACGACATCATGTGGTAGGTATCTTCATATCCGAGTTCTTTCATGGCCGCGCGAAGAGCTGCAAATGGGCATGATTAGCTGGGGGGGGGTTTTTGATAAGGGGGGTTGCACTGGATTGACCTACAGCTGGTTCCTGTGCGTCCCAGACCGAGCATCAGGACACGCATGGGGACTGTTCTGCGGAGCTCCCTCCTGTTGATGTCGGTGTCCTTGGGGGTGAAGATGTCGGTGATTGGCTTAGGGCTGTACTGCTTGGAGAACGACATGATGAGGCTTTCGAACGTGACGGCGGTTCAATTAAGGAGAGTGGATCGGGCGGGCAATTGAAGGAAGGTGGTGCAATCGAGAAGGGAAATGGCGTGCGATGCGAGAGGTGGTGATGGACGAAGCAAAAGAGATATATAAGAAAGGGTGGGAGGCAGCGTCGAGTCGAGGAGAGCAGAGCAGAGCAGAGCAGAACTGGGAGCATTCATGCACTTCATCCAGCATCAGCAGCACACACTTCTCATCTCGTCCCAATCCAAAAAAAGAGCGGCTCCAGATGGGGAGGCAACATGGGCCCATGTCGATTGCCAAGACGACTCTGCCCTCCAAAAGGGGGATCCCATTGAAATTCTCCATCTTTTGTCACGTCGTTCCCCTACGTTAACGAGTCCGACGTACACTGCATTACGCGGTCTTGGGGGGACACAAGACACAAGACAAGGAGCGAGCGAGCGAGCGGTTGAGTTTTTGGCGATGGAGTTGGGACAGGAGAGAAGAGAAAAGACGAGACGACAGGGCCTTGTAGTATTCAGGTGCCAACACCAACCATCTCAGCACTCACTCGTGAATCATGAACCATGAATGCAGATTGCAGATTGGAGCAGCGCAAGAGCAGACGTCAACAAACCAAAGAATTGAAAATGGGACTCGGATAGCGGTGCGCCAATCCACTGGACCCAGGGCCAAGGGCAGAGACAAGACGACCTTCCCTGCTCGGCCCACACCGAGTTGGGCCAGTCAAGCGCTCTTTGCCTTGGAATAATTTCACCCTCGGGCTGGGAAGACGGTAAGTAAGTAATGTAATCTTTCAGTGACTCAGCCAGCCAGTAGCAGCGGTAGCCCATATCGATAGTATCGATAGGGTATTCTACTGTACGAAGCATTACAGTATGGTTGGCACGCTCGCGGCTAAAAACAGTGCCCGTTATCGGTTGAGGGCTTGCCTTGCAGTGCAGTTCAGGGGCTAAGGGAGGGGGAACACGCCAGGGCCCAGGGGCGAGCCTCTACTGCTACAGTACAGCTCCAGCATCCCACGAGCTTGGAGAGAGCGAAAGACAGAAAGAGAGAGAGGAGGGGACGAAGAGCAGAAGTCGGAGAGTCGGTGTCGGAGATTCGGGTCGGATACAGCGTACATCATACAAGTACGCCAGATCTTTTAGATTAGCGGTAGCGGTAGCGGTAGCGGTACCGTAACTCCAGGGCCATCACATCATCGTCATGCACTGGAACCCCTACAGTACGAGATGGTGCTGTACAAGCCTACCATGCCGGCCCTATAGACTACAGTACAGTACACCTACCATGCCATGCCTACCCTACAGTAGTACCACGCCTCACCCAGCACTGGCCGTCCGTCTGTGCTCTGCCTCCGCAGGAACCGTATATTACTGTAAAAGCCTACAGTACTGTAAAGTATCCCATCTCCCCAATCATCTAATCTCCATCAGATTCGTGAAACGGCTTCCGAATCGCTCCTTGCTCGCCGCTAGAATTTCAGATGTTCCCGAACACAGACACGCGCGTCGTCGCGTACGAGCAGTTACGAGCCCTGCTGAGCCTCGCCCCTCGACCTCGTCCTCGCCTATCACCAGCATCAGCATCATCGACATCGCTACCCCCCATCACGGAGAGAGAGAAAAGCTTGTTACTCGACTTGTGAGAGAAGCTTTCTCCATCTTTTCATCGACAGTCCTCGCGGCCAGGCCCCGTCTGTCTCTCTCTTGGAAACACATCAATTTCACATGGATCGTCGTGAGCGGCAGTCAGAATGCTGAGCTTGCGTTGCGTCGTTTCCACTTTCCTTCCCACTCTCCCACCTGCTTGCTGGCCCATCCCCCCGGTGAAGCCCAGTTGATTGTGCCTTGTGAGACCAGACAGACAGCGCATAGCGAGACCGGATGCACACCTGGCGACGATTGCAATCTCTGAGTTGCGGCTGACGAGGCATGGAAACTATAGTATGTAGGATATTCATTATTCGATCGGCGGTGGGTTTGTATCACTTGAATTCAGCAGCCGGTGCGGAGGAGATGACGCGTGAAACCCATTCTCTTATGTAAATGCATATGTCTATATTTACACATCTCTGTATATACATATAGACATACAACTGGAACAACCTGAATATCTCAACAAGGCGATGAGATGTAATTAGCTATGTCATATCACGTGGTAATCATGTGACACCCGTCACGTTTCTCTGCTTGGGGATAGAGTGGTTCGAATTAATACTATTAGTCCTCATAATGCGGAGGCTAGCTGACTACCGGTGATGGAGAGTCAAGTCATCAGCCGCTTCATGTCTGATATCTGATGTCTGATGTCTGTCCATCCCATCCCACGTTCCCACCTACATGCACCACCACCCACCACCCACCATCCACCATCCGTCATCCACCAAACAGCCCTCCGGAAACTCCACCTCGTTCATCCATTTCGTTGCCTCGTTCATCCGTCCCCGTCCCCGTCCCGCGAGCCGCGGGTTGACATCGCCGCCCACCACGTTCGCTCGCATGTTCATCCAGCAGCAGAAAATACCGTAATGAGCTTGACATCGACAAACGCGCCCTCCTCCGGTGGTGGCCCATCCTCCTCCGCATCCGCTACCAGGACCCAGACCCTCAAGCGAAGCGTCCAACAAGCCTTCCAAGGTTAGATGTGATCCTCTCTTCTGATCTTCTGATCTGCTCGCTTCTCCCTGCTGCTGCTGCTGCTGCTTCCTCTTCCCCCTTCTTTTTCTCGTCTCTCCTCTGTCCTGTCCTGTCCTGCCCTGTCCGGTTGCTTCGACTCGATCCCGCGCTGAGGATGCCGCCGTAGCCTGTGCCGTAAATCTTACTTAATCCGGCCCGGGCTATCTGGCCTCACTCACCTCGTCCGTGTCGAGTGTCAACCAACAATGTTTCCTCTGAGACGTCCTGCCTTTCGTTGGTCGACTCGTAGCCTCTCGCCGTGTTTTGCTAACCCTCTCCCCAGATCCCACAGATAGGGGCGTTGGCCACAACATTGGATACCAGAGCAAGGTCCGTGTCATTGACCGGTACAAGGTCATTGGCTTCATCAGCAGTGGCACCTATGGCCGTGTCTACAAGGCTGTCGGCCGTCATGGCCAGACGGGAGAGTTTGCAATCAAGAAGTTCAAGCCGGGTAAGTGTTGTCTGTTCGGACCTTGCCCTGCATCCGATGTTGACCGTACCCATAGACAAGGAGGGAGAGCAGATCCAGTATACGGGCATCTCCCAATCCGCCGTGCGAGAGATGGCCCTGTGTTCTGAATTAAGTCATGTGAATGTGATCCGCCTGGTTGAGATCATCCTGGAGGATAAGTGTATTTTTATGGTGTTTGAATATGCCGAGCATGATCTCCTCCAGATCATACATCACCATACACAACCCACACGGCATCCCATACCACCAGCAACTGTCAAGAGTATCATGTTTCAACTCCTGAACGGCTGTCAGTATCTGCATGCCAACTGGGTCCTGCACCGAGATTTGAAGCCGGCCAACATCATGGTCACGTCAGCCGGAGAGGTCAGAATTGGTGATTTGGGCTTGGCTCGTTTATTTAACAAGCCACTGCACTCGTTGTTTAGTGGCGACAAAGTCGTCGTCACGATCTGGTATCGAGCGCCCGAACTACTACTTGGCAGCAGACACTATACACCCGCTATCGACATGTGGGCCATTGGGTGCATCTTTGCCGAGCTCCTCTCTCTGCGGCCAATTTTCAAAGGCGAGGAAGCGAAGATGGACTCCAAAAAGACTGTGCCTTTCCAGAGGAACCAGATGCAAAAGATCGTCGAGATTATGGGTCTGCCATCCAAGAATACGTGGCCGAATTTGGTCTCGATGCCCGAGTACAGCCAATTATCAACCCTTTCGGCGTCGAATCACAGCAAGGGCGGTTCCAGCCTCGAGAAGTGGTATTTCTCGACCATCAATACCCATTCTGCCACATCTAACCCTTCCTCAAATGCATCTTTAGGAGCGGAAGGATACAAGCTGCTCTCCGCCCTTCTCGAGTATGATCCCGAAAAGCGACTGACAGCCCAAGCAGCGTTACAGCATCCGTTCTTCAGCACTGGTGAAAAGGTATCCAACAACTGCTTCGAAGGGATGAAGACAGAATATCCACATCGTCGGGTTAGCCAAGACGACAATGATATCCGAACTAGCAGTTTACCAGGCACGAAAAGATCGGGGTTGCCAGACGATTCACGCCCTACCAAACGGATGAAGGAACAGTGAAAAATCTGTTGCCTTGTATATAACTCAATACTAGCTAGAAGAAAGAGAGAAGTGCAACAGGGTTGTGATTCTCGGACTCAGCGGAGGTCTGAAGCCTAAAGCAAGAACCACTGAGTGGTCGCTCGGATAATCCGATAGAAGTTGAGTGCAGCGTATTTGAGGCGGCGTCCACGAGAGACAAGAAGCATTGTCGTGTTTTTGCTTCTGCTTTTACTTCTATCATTGACCAGCGACTTATTTGTTAACACGTACTTTTATATTTAATAAGGAAACATATATATTAACAAGAAAGCCTATCTCGGGGCAAATATTTAAACTAAATACAGAGACGAAGTCCCTTGTCCTAAGCCACTGCATAGCGAGTATCATCAACCGCTGACTTGGCCCTGACCAAACGCCAAACAAAGTACCGCCTGCCGCATAAAAGCACCCAGCCAATCATCCAGTATCCCGTAGACTCCGCCACCCTAAACCATACAAAAAAATCAAACAAGAGCTTCATACGCCCGTCAATCATCAGCGGTAACGATCTCCATCTCTCGATTATATTGATCAGCTTCAAGCTGCTCGAGTATGTCATCCAAGCCTTCGTCAATAACGTCAACATCCATGCCAACACAGTTAGCAATGAGTTTCCGATATAGCTCGCCATTCTCACCTCCTGCCAATGCCAATGCTGATGAATACTCGTCAACAAGTGTTTGTCGTTTGGTCTGTTCTTCATTGAGCTTCTGGGCAAGAATGATCCGCTCTTGAGCCGAGTCGTTGTTCATGTGGCCGTTGGTCATTGCCTCTTCTTGCTGCACCATGTCAAGAAGCTGGAGATATTGTTGTTGCTCAATCAGATTTAGAACGGTTGACTGAAGGTGATCATACTCATCCTTGTCCGCACTGGTCTGCTCTTCAGCCATATGTTCTTGCATCCCGATTTCCAGAAGCTGCTCTCGAATGATTGCCAACTCAACATGTGTACTATTCAGAATGCGCTTGGCTTCGTTCTCGGAATGGCCGCGATCGATAAGCTCCTCGTCAAATGACTTTGCCAGATCTTGGAACTTCTCCAACACAGCTGGAGTAATTTTAGACTCAATTGACATGGCAGCTTCTGAGTGATGTGCAACGGTATGACGAGAAGTATCCTTGCCAATTGCGTCAGCAAAGGAGATGTGACGCTGTGACTCTGGCGCGAATGGGGACGAAGAGGCTTGAGGCAAGCGTTCACGGCGGCTCTCATTCAAATCCTGTATCAATTCCTCTGCTGTGATACCTTCTGCATTTGCAATATCACAAGACGCACCCCGACCCATCAAAGCTCGTACACACTTCCGTGCTTTGAACTTGGCGGCAATGTGAAGAGCAGTGTTCCCATCAATGTCTTGTGCATCCAGAAGTCGTTGAACATGCTCCGGCTCATATACCTCTTGGATTTTGTTGATGATGATATCAAGGTAGTACCGAGCGCAGTGGTGCTTCTGCTTGCTTGCATTCATCATGGCAGCGTGATGCAGAGCCGTGGCTTGACAGAAGTCCACAGTATCAATAGTACCAATCAATTGATTGACCACAGCAGGCATGGATTGCTTATCCTGACAGTTGGTAAAAAGCACAGCACGCATCAGTGGAGTCTCCCCTCGAACATTCGGGTAGCCCAGGTTAGCACCAAATCGCTTCAGTTGCTTCATGATGTCCACATCACCCATAGCACTGGCCCAATGCATAGCCGTATTTCCATCAGAATCAATCTGCCAGTCGGGTTGAAAGTTTGGTGGTGGTTCGGGTTTGCTGACAATATCTTGCTCGTGGGACATGAGAAAGTAGTCAAGCAGGTCGTCCGAGTACATCATATGAGCCTGATCGATCGGATTGGGCATTGGCTCTTCATCACGCTTGCGCTTGCGGTGGCCTGTAGACTGATGGGACATGTCCAAACGGTCATCTTCGTCCATGAAAGAAGCAGAGGCTACTGTGGTGTCATCGGGAGTTTCGTCATCGTTTAATTGTGCGCTGATGTTGTCGTAGTTCTCTTCCACTGGGGCACGCGCCGGTACTGGGACTGGTTCTGGGCTGTTAGTACTGTCATACAACGGAGAACGAAGCCAGGACTAACTGTTTGACCACTTTGGAACAGCGGGTTTCTTCGGTGCCTTGGGCTTGTTGGTAGTATGCTTCGGTGCGGGTGGCGGGCTGACATTGCCAGGGATGAACTCGAAGATGGTTCTGAGTTTTGCGAAGACATTGTTGCGCTGAGCAAGGGCTTCACCCTGTTCAAGAGGAACCCAGGTACCTGCATGTGTTAGGAGGTCAACAGGAATTATGGTAAGAGTTGCAAACCTTGGTATTTTCCATAACCACCTTGAACCTTCTCATGCAATTCCTTCTGTACCTCTCGCTCTAATATTCGAGTGCGGGCGGGTTTATCGAAGCCGGCGGCCTTGAGGATATGTGTGGCATTGATCCAATCATCATGACGACGACGCATCACTGTAGAGATAGTCAGTGTATGAACATGGTGAGTGTATGTTGCGCGGCCATACCATGCTCTTTGAGATTCTCCCCAAATTGGTACTCGTAAACCGGAATCTAGACATCGTGTAAGCTACAGAACAAGTAGATCGAAGATTGGAGGGGGGGGGGGGGGGGGCACTTGCATTGGAGTATGTCGCAGTGTACACACCAG
Source organism: Pseudofabraea citricarpa (assembly GCA_029641185.1). NCBI lineage: Eukaryota > Fungi > Ascomycota > Leotiomycetes > Helotiales > Dermateaceae > Pseudofabraea > Pseudofabraea citricarpa. The sequence continues at coordinate 44,356 of JAPWGK010000024.1, read as the reverse complement.
GGCCCGATGGCTTAACCATCTTGCCTACTCAGTTGTAGTTAGGCGCCGAAGATGTTCGGAAGATGAGTTGGGAATAAGGGCATGTAAATACACCATATACCACGCGCAACCTTGGCGATGCTCTGTGCGCTTTGATCAATTGTTCTCGCGCAAGATGGAGTGGTTGATGAGGCTGAGAGGGGAGGTGGTGACGAAGTTGTAGCAAGGTTGTGTGAAGTCGCGTTTTGTGGGTTGAGGAGACGCGTCGTGTGCATCGCAGTTCGCGTTATTGAAGAAGTGCCATGGTCACGTGTATGTTCTACCAGTGGCCTTGAAAAGGTGGGACAGCTTTTATAAGACTAATAACTTTATAAGAGAGTAACTATTATATTAATTCTACTTAAATAATATAACAAATTAACAGGTCTTTTAATTCATTTTATTTTCTTTGTGAAGAGTAAAATAAAACTTTCAATGTAAATATATTAAATAGCTCATACACTTGTTACTAACATCAAAGCTAAAATACTTTTTGCTTGATAAAAAAGTATTTCCGATTTCTTTAATTTAAATAGTCACAAGCTTGATCCATAATAAGTTAACTTGATAAGATCTGCTGCCTAGCGAAAATATTACTTTTGTCATTTGTCAAATAGCTGGTGGTACTGACCTTCTCTGCAATGGCGTAGACAGTTGCTTGCATATGACTGGCAGGCAGCATTGGAATCACACTAGCATCTACGACCCGTAGACCTTTTACGCCATATACTTTTAGAGTGGGATCAACCACACCTCCAAATTCTCTCGGCAACATCGATGCAGTTCCAACATGATGGTGAATTGACTCCACACTACCTCTTACAAAGTCCTCAATTTCTTCATAGGTTTCTATCGAAGTTCCGGGATAAACCTCCTGGATCTTGACTTCTTTCAACGCATGAGTGGATCTAATCGTCCTAGAGTACTTAAAACCTTCAACAAGGAGTTTCAAATCTAAGGGATTGGAACAGTATCGAGGATCAATGACAGGACTGTCAAATATTGAACTACTGTTGATGTGAATACTGCCACGGCTGAATGGCTGCTGGAGGACTGGAATCACGATAGCATCGCTAAGGATAAATTCCAAATGAGCTGATATCTTGGATTTCAAGCCACGAGTCAAAAGTGAATGCTGTGCCGTGTATCCCGCGAGAACTTCCACAGGGATACTAGAGGAGAGGTATTGAGCAGGTTCTTGTATCGAGGATTCTGAAGTTATACTATTAACCGTTGTATTGTCGGTAAAAGTGCCAAGAGGAAGAAATGCAACAAAATTTCCACTAGCAGTTGTGTAAGGGCCTTTCACAAGTCAGTATAATAGTATTGAAGACATCAAAAAGTTTAAATAACCGTTTCTTTCCCTGTCGTATAGCGTACGCATCTCTGTATTCCAGGTGCTGTTACTAAAGTTTCCTAAATTTACCGAGATATCAACTGCAATTTTTGTTAGCTCTATGATCACTTACATTTTGTGGGTTTTTACCTGTGTGCGCTGTCACCATCAGTAGATGATCTTGATAATTCTGGCCGACTCCACTTAAATCCATCAACGTTTCAATTCCAATAGATGCCAGGTGTCCTTTATCCCCAATGCCCGAGATCTGAAGGATCTGGGGAGTATGAAGGGCTCCAGCTGCAAGGATGACTTCTCGTGACACAGTGAGAGAGTATTTTGTTTGGTTGATTCCCTTTGAAAATTCTACACCAGTCGCTTCAATTTTTGATTGTTGTTTCTGAAGTAGCAGTTTTGTCACTTGGTATTCAGTCAATATGTGGAAATTTGGCCTTCTAGGTTTGTAAAAGCACTTCGAAGTCGATCGAGTTTGGTCCTTGGCTTTTAATGATAATGTGAACCAGTAACCACCAGCCGCGTTTCCTCCCATAGAATCCGCTAGGATTTTAATACTCAATTCTTTCAATGCATTGATAAAATTCCCTGTGCATGGTTAGTGTTGGTAGATTTCGTAAAATTGGATGAGGTACTTGTTGAGGGCCACACAAAGCGGGGAAAACTCGATTCTACGAAACCGCTACTCCCATGATAACCTGGATTATATTGGATATTCCACTCGGCAAGTTCTGCATCGGGAGGAGTGAAAGTTTCCGCCTTCTTGAAATAGGGTAGGAGAGCATCAAAATTCCACCCCGGGTTCCCAAGCTCTTCCCAACGATCATATTCGACCCTGGATCCACGATTATAAACCATACCATTGATAACAGAGCCTCCACCGACCACTTTTCCGGCTGGTGTGTCGATGGATCGATTCTTTAATTCATACTGCGGTATAGTTGTCAAGTTCCAGTCATAAATAGACCCCCGTGGTCCATTTCCCACGTCAGCAACATTGCCAGTGGTGATCAGTGGAATGGTGATAAAATCTTCTTGTTTATCACTGTTTGAGTTTCAGTCACCCAAATGCACCAGAAGTTAGATGAAATTCAACTCACAACCCCCCAGCTTCTATCACGAGAACTGTAATATCTGTAATAATTGAACAATCTGATCGCTGAGAAGAATGTGATGCTTACTAGGGCTCTCAGTTAGTCGGTTTGCAACAACCAAACCGCTGATACCACCTCCAACAACTATGTAGTCATATTTTCGAAGAAGTTCTGATCTTCGAACAATTTTCCCAGGGAAGTTTTGCGCTGTACCCATGCGAAAGAAAGCAAGCGAAGCAGCGAGCCTTAGCAACGTGATAAACCCTATCATTATGAAGTGCGAAACAGTCGTAGATCAAGACGGAAATGAAAATTCTCGGATTAAAACATTCGAAAAAAGGTTTAGAAAGACAACGACTTGAGGAAACGTCAGGATGATGATCAGATTCTAAAGCAGGGTGTTTACCCCGCTTTGATTACTTTCCAAGACTGCATGTCAGACATTCTATACCACTTAGGGCTTTTTAGATTGTCACTTCACGGAACACCAAAATTGTTTCGTGATACGAACTTGAGTGAGAGTCTCACTTTAGTATGTATATATGTGAAGAGTATCCGACCAAAGTCAAAGCAAATGATTATGACTCTTGATCAACCTGAGTACAGTAAAATTTTGATAGTGGCTTTACTTAAAGTCCACATAATTTTGTGTCAAGGGTATTCGGTATAAAAGTTCAATGCACTGGCGCTGAAAGGGGTTCAATTTCTTCCAAACTAGATTCGAAGAAGTAGAAATGAGCAAGATGAAGCCTAATAAGCTGGAATTACACTCACATGTTTTAACTCTTTGAAAAGTAAGCACACAAATGCTTACGCCAGACTTATGCCCATTCCTGATATTATTTATTACAGATCCGGCCGATACCATTAACTTCTTCGAACATTCATCATGTAAGATTATAGTTTCGGTATATCTTATTTCATATTGCCTTGGGTGACCTTCCACCAAGTTATCGACTGTTTTTAGCGAGCTCATTCATATTTCGTATATTAGTATTACTTACCTCAGATTCGGAATAATCAACTCAACGAATTAATAACACACGGAGAGAAAGGATTCATTGAAATTTGTATCATTGACTTTATTACCCTTAATAACAGGCCTTTGAATGTCTAAGCAAGATAGGTTATCTTCATTGCCCAGCAATACTCTACAGCATCTGCAATTGCTTTCGGAACCGTGATGGAAATTCCTCCGGCTTCATTAGCAGACCACTCAAGTAATGTTCCATTGCCTGCACCGATCATAGAAATGCTATCTCCAGCAAGAATAGGGACGGGAGAATCCACAATAAGTGTTTCGTTTGGTTTCGTCAGCGACAAGATATAGAAGGCGTCTTGAGTCTGGGTGAAACGTATATCGCCGGTCTCAGGTGTTACAAACCTGTTTGCGTAAGCGATATAAACCAAATATGAGATGCTACTTACCAATAGGTAGTATTGAAAATTGCCTCTGCATTTGCCTTGATCCAAACTCCAGCCTCTCTCAAATGGGCGACTTCCACAGGCTCAATGGTACCATCGGCCATAGGGCCGATATCAAGTAAGAAATTTCCATTCTTACTAACCATGTCAACCAAATAGTTGATGATTGTTGATGCGTTCATGTAAGATTCGGGAGCAGTAGCACGATTGTACCCATATGAATATGGATCCATGCCTTGATTCGACTCCCATTTTCTCTCGGACACAGACGAAAAGGTTGCATACTCTGGTGTGTCAAAATCACTCCCCTCTGGGATTCCACATCTTGAATTCATTGTAACTTCTCTGCCAGATGCAGAAGCTTTATTGTACCATTCACTTGCAAATTTTGCACTCCCGTTGGCCGCCTGTATCTGTTAGTCAATAATTTGAGATACAATGAGCTACTTACACCACAGTCACACCACATAATATCTGTCTCATACTCGTAAGCCAATAATTCCATCTGTGGAACCATTAGATCAGTGATGAAGTCAGAGATGTTTGTTCTGCCCGTGTATGGTTCTACTTCCCCAGTATATGGGTTGTTTGCGAGAATACCAGGCCAGGTTGTGCTTGCATTTCCAGGGAACTGAGCAAATCCATAAGGAGCATAATCGGGGTTATACCACTCTGGAAGACTGAAGTATGTGCCACGGTGAAGTTGAGGCTGGTATGTCTTTGCAGCGTCAAAAATTTCCTTTAATACATCGCGTTTGGGACCATAATGTAGTGAGTTACGATTGGTCGTCTCTTTGGTGTCAAACATCGCGAATCCGTCATGGTGTTTGGTTGTGAAAACAAAATATTGAGCTCCGGCGTCGGCGAATAGATCAACCCATTCTTTGGCATCAAAGGCACTGGCAGTGAAATTCTCAAAAAAGTCATCATATACCACATCGGGTCCGTAAGTGTCTAAGTGATACTGCCAGACATTGGCTTTGGTGTCCGCTGCTCTGTGATGTCCATACCACCAGTACCACTCAGCATAAACTTCATACGGCGTTGAGTTTCCCCAACCAGGGACGGCATAAGGACCCCAATCTGATGAATATTAGTATCGAGTTTGTTATATACAAGGTAGCAAAGACTTACGAATGAAAATACCAAACTTCGCATTATCAAACCAAGCCGGACTCTCGTGTTTCGTGAGACTGGAGAGTTCCTCTGTCCAATCTTCGAGGCCGAACATGATATTATCAACAGTAACAATACTTGATGAATTGCTACCAGCCAAAATGACATGGGAAGTGATGTTGCCGCTACCAAGAATTCCAACGTTGATCTTTTTCTGATCACCGGGAGCCAGTCTCTTGATTAACCCTGGTTCGACTGTTGTTATTCCTAGCCCTTCAATAGTAACTTTTACTCCGTCCCCAGAGATCCATTCTGGCCCAGCATTGTTGACGACAACCTCAACCGTTTGGACCTGATTGCCCGAAGTCTTTTGTGTAGGTCGGAGATATTGGAGATGAACCCCTGAATCCTTCCACAAAGATGCAGCAAAAACATGAAGTCTTGATCCAGAAGTCAAATTGGTAGTATCAGGAAAAGTAATCGATGTTAAATTCTTAGAATGGTCCAGAGAACCGATCCATTCGAAGATATTTGTGGTATTGAAGTTTGTGTCATTGTTTGTGAAATAAGATGGCATAGTAATTTCACCCTTATAGATTGTGAGGAAGCTGAAGAATGGTTCCGTGCGTATTTCTGAGCGAGAAGAAGATCCATCGGCATAATTGAACGTTATGTTGGCAGCCGTAGCGGCTAAATCCGCTGCTACGAGCATTTGGACGCTGAAATAGGTGGCTTCGGGTACATCAATTGTCTGCTGTGCCATGATGATATTGTCGCTAACATTTCTCCCTTGATATCCTGGAAAGAGATATGAGATTCCAGTTTTGGTAGAATTGTAGAAACCACCAGAAGGAAGATTGCGCGCAGGGAAAGACTGGTTTAATTTATCAAAAGACGCCTCTCCAGCTTCCATTGAAAATCCGGCATTGTTGAAGTATGCATCGAGTGGTAAATGAACGGATCTCTGAATCACGTCAGTAAGAACTCTGAAATGAGTGTATTTCTTACCTGAGAAATGCTGGAATTGCTCTGTGAATATGGAGCCGAGAGGACTTGGCCTGCGAGGCCAAGAATCAGGAGATGAAACCTCATGGTTGCTTCAAAGCCCTGCGAGTCCCAAATGAAAGAGAGCAGTACAAGTCGTTATAAAGTATAACAGAATCCCATCTTTAATCCAAGCACCAGTAGACACAAAAGCTCGGCTAGTTCCCAATAAGATAACAAATCTAACGTAACATCAGAGGTGGACAGGGTCAAGTGGATTCTTAAAAGTTTGTGTACTTTGAGTTCAGTGTCCTGCATATGCCATCACCGATCCTAGCCTGATATGTCCAATTTCATATATTGTAGAATTGAAATTCCCCGTCTCTGTTGCGAGGTGGCTGGCCGGCCCTCCGAAAGGTGGGGTGCTGCCACCGGCATGGGCAGGGTCCAGGATTGCTGCGTCATCCCCGCAGCTATCCTGGTGGTTCTTCCTAAAGAGTTTGCAGTGGAGAAATTGATAAGCTTTGTGAAATAGAGTAGGCCATGGCCCAACAAGTTCTATGTTACGTTACAAAATTTTCCATGGTGTCATTGATGTCATAGCACTAGCGAGATGGTTCTTCATTGCACAAGTAATCAGACATAGGTAATCCAGACCTTATTATCACGTGTATGTAAGTGGTAAACACAATGTTTATGATAGTTAAACAGGTAAACCCAAGCGATTTGTTTAAACCCCACCTAGAGCATATATCTAAAAGTTGGTGCTCTATCACCCATTTCACTCATCTTCTCATTGCTGAAGCTCATATTTCCCTCAACCTCTCTCTTCTTGTTTATCCTGGCATACTGTACTCTAAGTACCACAACTGCAACAAGGCCCAAGCTTACAAACCCAATTTCAAGCCCGTGTCCTAAAAGATATTTGGGACTGTCTGTAGAGCGATAGAAATTTGAGGCCATGGCCCCCCCAAGATTCCCTACTCCAATATGGACTGCCATTCCAGCCGATCTCTTGTAGGATCCTGCGAGATTGTTTGACATCCAAGTGATATTACCTGGAAATGCTGGGTATATTCCACAGGTTGCTATAAAAACACCGGCATATACAACACCGGGAACTCCTCCATGCGCAGACCCAGCTACTGCGATAATGAACCCAATAAGAATAGCGAACATAGGAAAGAAAACGAAAGGTGCTCGACCCAGTTTCGACCGGTCCGAGTAATAAGCTGTGATGACAGAGATCGCAGCAGCACTAACATATATTGGTACTGTTAATAGTTGCGCTGTGGAAGAAACATAGCCTAACTCTTTGATAATTGTTGGCAAGAAAAGTGATATCCCATAAAGTGGGCAAACAATACCCCAGTACATCTGTGTACGGTCAGTAAATAGCATACTAGAAAGTAGAGGTCTTACTAGTAATCCAGTATAAATTTGCCAGTCAGTGAAAGCAGCCTTAACATGCTTCCAATGAAATGTTTCCGATTCGGCAACCATTTGGCCGGATCCCTTCGACCCTTGATATTTCAATCTGTGAATAACCCATGCCCGCTCTTCGGTTGTAAGAAACGATGCCGTCTCTGGGAAATCGTAGATAAGGAAGTAAGCAGACACTGCAACAAGGACAGTAGCGATCCCCTCAAGAATGAATCTATGCCTGTTAGCTGCATTCAAGTTGTGAAATAGATGAAAGAAGCGTACATCCATCTCCAACCTTCAAGTCCGCCAACTCCATCCATCTTTGAGATTCCGAAGGCAAGTAGCCCCGAAAAAGCACCAGCAATGCTCGCAGCACTAAAAAACATTGCTTGTCGAAGTTGTGCTTCATGTCGACAGTACCACATTGTTATATAATAAGCCACCCCAGGATAGAGTCCAGCTTCTGTAACGCCCAGAAATATTCGGGCAATAAGCAAACCATGGTAAGATTGAACAATCCCCATGAGTGTCATGACAAGTCCCCAGGCTACCATTATGGTTGGAAGCCATATAGAAGGCCTCAAACGCTTCAACCTATGTTGAGTTAGCTCATTGAAGAATCAGTCGGGAAAGAAATTCACATCAAATTGCTAGGAACCTCAAAAACGCAATACGTGAAGAAAAATACTGTCAAACACCAATTGTACTCTGGACCGGTCATGTTCAGTGTTTCTGTCAAGCCCTCGATTTTTGCGTTGCCAATGTTTCCTCTGTCAAGAAAGCTCAGAAGGTAAAGGAGAGCTAGCATTGGAATTAGTCGGAGATCCATTTTGCGAAGGACCGCTTTTTCGTTGATATGACTGAAATCCTCTCTACTGTCATCCGGAACGCTATTATCCTGGCCTTGGTACTGATCCTTGTTATTGAAATCTGCGCGATCTTCAAAGAAGGCTCCGAGCGGTTTGTCGGTCATTGTGGAATCTGGTTTTTCCATTGTGATATTTGATGAATGAATTTAGGCTTGAAAATTCCAGATTTAAGTAGCAAACCATTTGTGATTGTGTGGAGTTGACATCAATGGCGGCATGTAGTTCCCCGCACTTCTACCCGTACTATGAGAAAAGTTCGGACAGATGGTTGGTTGATCGTGATCAAGTAAAGACTACTCGGTTGTCGCTAACCAATGCCAAGAGAATGCATGGCCATTTGGGGAGGATTTTAGTTACATACTCACTGGTGACTGGTAAGCTTCCATAGCCGAAGTTCATTTGATTGATGACGCGCCTCGGTGTAGTCCCCGGAGCATCGAGTCGGCTTCTGAAGGAGAGCCAAATGCCGCGTGAAGAAAATGGAGCCTTCAGTTGATAACCCAAGTCGCTTTAAATTTACTTATCCAATCTACTTCAGCGTCATATTTAAGATTAGTAATATACAATAGATTTTTCATAAAATGCCAACAATAATATATACAATCCTCAAAGCCAAATATTTCACTTGCAGTACTAACAACAACGATACCTAGTTTTCTTGAGTAGAAATACAACCTGGATAGTTGGACTCTTAAAGTTACGGCATATGAATGGTAACGCATTTGATTTTCTCATACTGCCCAAAAAATCAAAATAACCATCCAATTGAAAACTGCTCTCAATAAACTTCCCAAAGATCACAGGTCAAATATGATCATATCTACTTGAAGACCCACCAAGCCAAATATTGAGATCATCCCACCCGACAAATTCCAGTTTCCGTCACCCCATGGAATACTACTAACCGACCGAGCGACAACAGGCAGCTCAATGACTACTAAGCCACTGGTAGGACCATATTCAAGGTTCACCACGTTTACCAGCATCTGGCTACCGACTATCCAAGCCGATACATCCAGCCTTGGTGCACCAGTGACTCGAAGATTTCCAATAGTGGAGCTTCCTAACAAAAGAGTGCTGACATCTTTTGAGACAAGAGCTTGTGACAAATCTCCAGTGATTTCAATTATGCCTGGCTCTGTTGGATAATTCCACATAATAACACCCTTTGCATTATGGTTGACACTTATCATATTCATAACAAGTTCTTCCTTGGGTGTGGGATATCTCGCCCAGAAAGTCTCATTTCCAAAGGCTTGCGGTGCTCCCCACTGAGACTTCTGTGGCTGGTCAAGCCAATTATGAAAGTCTGCAACCAAGTCAAGTCGGTTTGCGATATCCTCGAATCTCCCATCACAATTATCACACCCGCAACAGCCATAAGTCGTATTGCAGGTTGTGTCGTAAACAGTTGACCAAGATGTATTAACCGAGATTGGGTATACATCAGAGATGATGATATCCGCACCCGAAGAATACTCTTCGAAGTAGAAATTCTCACAGTTGAGGGCTATGGATATAGGGTGCCAAGGATCAACCCCCTTAATATAATCATAGGCAATTCGTGTAGAGTTCAAAGGTTTCGTTTGTCCATCCGGTTCGTCGGCAGTGTACCATCCAAGCATATTTGGCCAAGATTTCAGTTGCGCCACTTGCTCTGCAACATAAGTAAGGTTTTCGTAGGAACCGCGCATACCCCAATGGATCCATAATCCCAGCTCCAAAGCCCTCTCAAGATAAATCTCCAGTTCACTGTAAGGAAAATCAAATTCTCCAAGTGTGCCAGTGGGAACAATGTGAATTGTGTTAAATCCCCGGCCTTTGAATACATCAAGTGTATCAACTGATTTCCCCACCCACTCGTCCCAGAGCGTGTAATACGTGTAGGCAAAGAAAGGCGTCCAGTCAGTCGAATTGGTTGTAAAATCCTGCACTACCATGCCACCATATAGATTGTCAATTTTGACCACACTGCCGCCATCTGACCGGTCTGGCAAGCGATAAATCTGAGTCGTCGCAATATATGAAAAGTTGCCATCACCAGACGCACCGACGACTGTAATATTATATGGTTCAAATCGAGGTGTTAATTTCTCAAGAGAAAACACAAATTCGTTTGAGGTCGAGTTGACAGAGATATTTGCAAAGGTGATCAAGTCAAGACCTGATTCATCTACCATTACGTCCACAAATAAAGTTCTGAAGTCCTTGGTTTCGTTGGTTTGTTTGTTGAAAGAAGTGTTGAAATACGGCTCTCCATGAATATAAGAAATAGCTGCATCGATGACAACAGAGCCATATTCGTCACCCGCAACATATAAGTTCATGCGAGGCTTAACTTGCAAATTTAAGAAAGGCTCAGCAGATAAAGTCGGCTCACTAAGCCATCCTCCTGGTTCAAATGATGCATTGCTAGGTAAGATCAGCATTTGATTCTGAAAAGGAACAAGGACTCACGTTGGACGATATGCTTTACCGCACCATACTTGGACGCCTTCTGGATAATCAAAAGCAGATCCTGTAAGTGTCAAAAGTAGCACCACCAACGCAATTAGAAAAGAAGAAATTCCCATCATAAATAAATCGAAGTGGTTTGTTTGTAACGAATTGGAAACTGGAAGACATATTAACAGAAAGAAAATGATACCGATAGTATCATAAGTATGTAACGTCACAGTGATTTCTAATCTAATAACAAGTAGAAGACGAGAGCTTGTGAAAATGGCAGGTGGGATGTGATTATGTGGGGCGAAGACGATTATTTGCGCGCGGCGGCATTTGTTATCGTTTTATTATTCAAGTTTGCATAAGCTTTCCAAACGTTTTTCACGATTGATTAAAGAAATCTAGTTTTATAGAACGAGGTCTCAGCTTAGACCTGAGAAGGCCCCGAAGCCATTTCAATCTGGTCGAAGCTTGTCATAGAAATAAAGGGTTGCCTTGTTGGTGATTGTTTCCAATTGGGGTAATACTGGCTGCTCGGCAGGAGGTGAGACTAGAGAACCTAGCGAATTAGGATGTAAGTGCCCTCGGTGCGTATGCATAGCCAAGGGGCGCAAATAGAGTGAAGGGAAAGGAGTAAACGCAATTGTTGATAATCGTCAAGAATTTTGACATCACGGTTAGTAATACACATGCAATTTGACTTAGTAGAAGACAGCTATGTGTGGGTTAGAAAATAGTAGTGTTTTCCATGAGTGGCACTTCACCGAGAGGATCAATGGGTCTGCAGGTACGTTATAGTACAAAGTCGAAGCCTCATTCAGAGATGCTCAAGAATGCAAGGAAACGCTAGAGGTCTGGGTGGGTTAAAGTCTGCGTGTAGGCATGATTTTGGAACTCTGATTCATCAGGTCATCAGATGGAGATGCGAACCGCAATGTCTCAATCATAAATAATTGATGTATTGCCCAGACTCTTTTGCGGAAAACCGTCTAGTTCATGCCCTGAGAACGCTATTCAACTGCTTTCCTAAATCCATATCAATCAGACATGATTTCAACCTCCTTCTAGCAGTAGGCTTCGTGATTGTATGTTATTGTCAGACATATCTCGATGAAGTATTTCCCCGTCATATTAAGAAGACGGTGCCGGATCGAAGCGACGTGTAGATATAGCTTGTGCGTGCGACCAGGCCGAACGCTGCACTCGATATCTCTTTGGAATCCTTCCCTGATTCCAACCCCCAAAAAATATGAGCTAACTAGAATCATAGTAATTTCTAGAAGCGCTTAAGCAGTATCAAATGTATTGATGCTCTCTGGAAGCTAGCTGGGTTGGGAACGGGAGGCGCGCGGCTCTACCACCACAGTGGTCGGGTGGAATATTCTCCTACTTTAGATACGGGCCCCACGAACGGTGTGCAGACACTCCCTTGCAACAACAATTTAACTGGTGATGAAGGGCTGGACAGGCACAGCCTCTTTAGCAGGCCTCGACCAAAACAGAAGAATTTATGTAAAGCAGTAACCCATTAGGATAGCCAAAGAGTGAATGCCTGCCATTGTCAGCAGGTGTTCAGGATTTGTTTGCGCAGCCACAACAGCGTTTGCTGTGTATAGGGCCAACAAATGTTGTCGAGTACCTCCGCCAATCAATTGTGCCAAGGTATGCGAACTTGGGACTGCGATTGTTTAGAAGTTGGTTGGATAGCGACAAGTTGGTTGCTGCCTGTCCCATGCGGATGAGATCCTCAGCAGGAGACGACACTGTAGTTGGAAACCACTCTTAGGATTTGACAATATATAAGATTGGAGATTCGCAGTCAACAATAAAGGAAGCTACAGACCAGCGACCATTCCATCGAAACTCCAATAGTCTTTACTCGAAGTGATTATCGAAAATATACTCAGATCAACAACAGGCAGTGAGCCTTGCATCCCTTCGACACCGTCTGTGAGCCTCCTCTCCACTAGGCGTATTGCGAGCATTAGCGAGTCTCCTGCCCAGGAATAAAAAGACGGTTACCATCTCAGAAACCCAATCTAAAATAGTACGTGTTCTTTATGTAGATTTAATTCTCCGCACTGACTGAAATAGCACCATCCTCAGATATTCCCATAGTTATATCCCACCAATTTCGAGCTCATCCAAAAACACATCTCAAGGGCATCATTCAAAACCATCCAACATGAGCATTGTTCCCCGAGAAGGTCTTTTACGGAAACATTTCGAAGAAGCTGAGCAGGACATTGAGTACAAATCATCGGCATTTTGGCAGGCATACTTTCAGCGAGCATTCCCTGAGGTGGACACGTACTCCGTGACAGCTGAATCGTCCCCAGACGGATCAAGGAGAAGAGTTGACATGGTAGTAAAAAAATATGACATCAACCATCATACTTTTACAGCTTTGCTCTGGATCGAATGCAAGCGTCCTACTGGTAGCGTTCGGGAAGTCGAGACTCAAGCTCTAGATGCAGCTTTGCGGTGCATCGCAGCTGATAACTTGCTATGGATATATGCAATAACTACAGTTGGCGTCTCGTTTCGCACTTGGCTTGTCGAAAGTGGCACTAACTCCCTTCAACCTTTACATGGGACGGCGGAGTGGGCAGACAGACGACAATACATACACGCCGACACAGACGGCGCTTACGAGCTTACAAAGACGATCGGCCTGGTAAAAACTCAGACTCCGTTACGGCACGCCCCAGTTGTGCCAAGTCAATCTGTAGAAGACTTCCCTATGAGCTCATATATGGCTGAGAGTTCAGAGCAGCAAGAGCCTTACAATGTCGGTACGGCAGAGAATACAGATGGCAGGGCTAGAGACTATGTGGAAGTCAATGTGACGAGGATTTCTCATACCTTCCGACCTGACGAATTTGTCTTCAAGGACATTAAGAAACATAGTAAGTCAACGGTGAAGGAAAACTGGGAGAAAATCCAGTATAATGGAGAGTGGGTATGGGCTTTTCAGGGAAGGAGAACAGCATACTACAGCAGGACGCTGGGGTGATGTCTAGTAAAGCGTTGGTATTTAGGTATTGTTTAGTAACTTTTATTTATACCAACCTGGATTTTGTTACCCAACTAGTCCTAATTCTCACGGTACTCCGTAATTGCATGTCGACTTTCCCCCCTCAATCACTCACCTTAATCTAGAAGGCCGTGGGAATTTCCAAACAAAAATGATACTAGCAAATTAACTTGTGAAGAAAAGTATATCACTATACAAATTATGTTGTACGGGTGGCTTAAAGATAAGGCAAGCCGTGAATATCAAAGCACGACACGACTCTATAGGACCTATTCAAAGTCCACAAGTAGAGGATAAATATTTCAAGTTAAGGGCATTCGTGATTGCTGTTATAATTTAATTTACATTGACGATGTGAAAACGACCACTCTAAAGTTCCATTCCAAGAAACATTAAGCCATGATGTGGAGCTGCAATCGGTAGGGGCATTCATATTGATATCCGCAACGTAGGGGAACCCCTTCGTTGTTCTTTTGATACCTATATGCAATTTTCTAGCCTGGTCTACTTCAATAGGCTGCAGCACCCAGTCAAGGCGGAATTGTCCTATACAGGCTCGGTGCTCGTCGCTATAGTTGAGAAGCATGCCAATAATAGGTTTGTGACAGGCAGTTTTGTCGATGCATAAAGTAATTTTTCTAACATCTTCCAATGAACAAAAAGAGTAAAACCAAGGTTCGTTGTATGTGGTCTGAGGACCTGATGATATAGGAGCTAGTGATTTTGGGTAAGGTCGCGATACTGGCTTCTTGGTGTATTCAAATCCTAGAAACTTGATTTCATTTCCTGTCGATATTGAGTCCCATTCATTGAAGTAAATTCGCGATGGACCCTGTGGTGGGGTATAGATGCAATCGAATTGATACTCGGCATTCGAGGAAGGCGGTGGCATATAGGATCCAAATAAAGTAGTTCGTTGATTGGTGGTAAACTAAAACAATCAAATTAGCGACTTGAGCAGATCATGGGGTATGATTTCCTTACCATCAATCCCAGCGAGTCTGGTCTAACATGTCTGAATCCGAAGCGCCTGCAAACCTCCGTTACGTATTCACCTTGGTCTATAGGCATATATATCCAAACCATTGACCAACCAAAAAAAGCATCGACCTCCTCATAAAAAGCGTGGTCCATCTTCTCACCATGTGCATGTACGGTTGCAATGCTCGCTCCGTTGGTGGCCATAGAATATCCAGTTGTGTGCGCAGCATTACATTCGAAAAAGGACATCCGAAGGCCATTCGGTTCTTTGAGTGGAGTTTGGAGGCTCACGAGGTCGATAATTGTAACAGTAGGCGCACAAATCGGCCAATAAATGCGAGCAGGGGCAGTGACACTTTGCTGTCTACTATCGACGAGATCCCTAAGTTTCAATCCCTGGGTTATTATTAGCCTTTGTAAAATACGAGAATCTTTCTTGGACTAACATCAGTTCTTGTCCTGATTTTACAACAAGGTTCGGAGAGCCGCCTCCACCATAGTCCCGGTGCTCTGAACTTGGACGATGGAGATAATTCTATGTGTCTGATTCCGAGATGATCCTCCCCGATGTACACGTTCCGAATGTCGCGTGAATTTGAGTTTTGAAGCAGAAGTGTCTCTCCTAGCTTGGGTGTTGACCGCGCAGAATTTCGCAGACTTCTGATGTAGCGGACACCCTCAATCACGATATAGCGAACGTATACGTTGTGGGCAAGGTCAACAACTGAATCACTTGCGCCAGCCTCATTTGCTAGTTCCTGAGCAGTGATAACTGCACATTCACGTATAAGGTATTCAGCAATCATCCGGCACAATTCATCAGGGAGCCCCTTAACCCAAGAAACCCTCAACCTCTCTGTTAGAATGCGTAGCATGTGGTCCCTTCGTCGTCGGTCTTCAATTATTGGGGGTCGAAAGCTGTATTCTGTAGTGGCGAGAAACTCTGGCGACACTGTATAGAGTCTAAAACTGTAGCACTCGCCGTGGAAACAAGAACTCTGGCGGCCCCTAAAACCGCAATCACGGCAGCAACACATGTGGAATTTGATATCGAGGATGTCATCGTCGTAGAAGGTTGTATTTCGGAAGAATGGAAATTCAGATGACACGAGTTGGTTATTAACAGCTGAAGAATGTAAGCAGAAGTCAAAGCATCGTGTCAAGTAGTATTGATACCTGCAACAACAACTTCCCCATCCTCTAGCTTGAACTGGCACAGTCTGCAACGGCCTTGTGTGATACAATAATATGGAGCGTCATCTCCTGCCATGGTGGAATGTCATGTGTATCAAATGCATCTAATATTGAAGTGGTTGGGAGATGAAAGTTCGTCCGGGTCTTGAGGAGTAAGCCCAGATACGGAAGAGCGCTGGATTGTTGCACGAGTCGGGGGTTCTAGAGAACCGTTCTGGTTGATGTTAATAACGACGCTTAATTGAATGAAGGAGCAGAAAGGCTATCGGGTCTCTTATCTAATTGAGCGAGGCTGAATCTTAGCTGCTGCTATAGATTTCTGCTAAGGTATAAGAAGCTAAGACACGGATCGGAAGGATATTCAACCGAGTCACGTGTAGCACGTGTAAGGTGAGAAGTACTTCTTAGAAGGAGGTATAACTAATAAGTAGTTATCTTATATTATTATAAGGCATTTATATAAAAAATATTTCTTAGAAGAAAATATAACTAATAAAAAGTTATCTTATATTATTATAAGATATTTATATAAAAAATAATTATAAGTAAATATAATAAATTAATATAATCTTAGTAAAATCTTAGAAAAATCTTAGTATTATAATAAGGCGATAAATATTAGAATTTATAATATTATAAACGTAACTAATAACTAATATAATATATATAATTACGTATAAGATATAATTAGTAATTAAATTAATAATTATAAAAATAAAAAGTAAAAGAAATAATTAATTAATTATAATAGTAAAATATAAATAATAATATATAACTCCTAGAATACTTAAAAAATACTTATAAAACTTTTATATAATAATATCTAAGGTAATAATAACTTCTTATAAAAGTAAAAAAAATAATAAAATCGAGTATATAATTTTATTATATTTGTTTCTTATATAATAATCTTTCTTATAATATTATTAGATATCTTTTATTTTTAATAAATTAAAGTTAGGATATAAGATATATATCTCTTATAACTCTAGGTTATTATAATTTATTCTTTTAATTATCTCCTAAAAAATAATCTTATAACTTTTAGATTATTTTTCTCTTATAATAAATAAACTTATATTCCTCTAATAAATACTTCTAATAACTAGTTAAGTTATTTTTAGCTTAGATCTCTTATAAGAATTATTACTCTTAGTATAAAACTAAGCGTTTTAATTATAAAAAATCTTTTAACTTAAGATATAAAATAATAATTTTTTTTTTTTCTTATTTAAATATATTATAAACTCTAATATTTATTATTCTTACTTTCTAAAAATTAATTTAATATTATATTTTTTCTTTTAATTATAGTTATAATACTTATCTTTTATTATATAAAAAAAAAATACTTTAGTTAAATTACTTTTTACTTATAAATTCTTTTACTTCTTTTATTCGAACTAAAATAAAATATCTCTATAACTTTAACTTTATAATATCTTACTAAGTTTCTATTATTTTCTTCTTTTAATTTTTAATATATTTACTTTTTTACTTTTAGATATAATAAATCTTTTTACGATTTTTATTTTTAATTTTTAAATTATTTATTATTAACTTTATTATATAAGTTAGTAATATATATTAATTTACTTTTATATTAATTATTTTTTATATTATAATTTTAATCTAAGTATAAAACTTTTAATTTTATTCCTAAGAAATTAGTTATAAATTATTTTAATATAATAAGTTTATTTTTCTTTCTTTTATTATCTTTTATAAAAGCTTAATAAAAGTTCGTATAATTAATTATAAGCGCTTATACTAAATATAAAAACCTATTATTATAATAAAAGATAATACTTATACTAATATTTTTTTTTATAAGTTTTTTATTTTCTCTTACTTTATAAAAATTTTACTAAATTATTTTATAAAAGATAAGTAATATTTTATTAAAGTATTTCGTATATTAAATAATTATAAGGATACTTATAATTTCGAAAAAATATATACCTCGAATTATTATATCTAAGCTTAAACTAATTCTTATATAAGTTATTTTTATTCTAAAAAAAAAAATAATTATAAATACTAATAAGTTAATAAGTATATATTTTAATTTAGTTCTTATATTCTTAGATTTTATTATCTTATATAATACTTTTAATTTGCTTAAGATTAGTTTTTTTCTTACTAAGTAATAAGTTATTTTTAAGCTAATAATAAATTATTAGTATAAACTTTATATAAAACTAAGTTTACTTAAATATTCTTTTACTTTTAATAATTCGGTTATCTCTAATAATCCTAAGAATATATAACCTATAAAATAAAAGATTATTAGCGAAATAATATAATAATAAAATAAAGCTTTTATACTTCTAGAATATAATTACTTTTTATTTAATATACTTAATAATAAAAATAAAATAATTATTTTTATTTTTAAAGTTTTATATAATATACTTCTAAAAGAAAACTTACTTTAGATACTAAAAAACGCTTATTATAAATTAGGTTTACCTAATAATACTTAAAGTCTTTTAGTAAAATATTATAATTATTTAATTATTATTTATAAGTTTTATTATATTACTTTTATAAAACTTACGCTTACTTTTATAAGTTTTTTAATTTTATTATTTATTATCCGGCTACTAACTTTAGTCTTAGGAGAAAGTTTTAGCTTAAGAGAATAAAAAAGAAATTATATTAAATATTTTATTTAATTTCTTAAATAAAAATAAGTTAAAAGTAAGAAAGCTTACTTATAATTACTTAAAATTTTTTTTAGCTTTATAAAAAAACTTTCGTACTAAAGAATAAAAGAAAAAACTCTAGTTTATTAATTATCTTTTAGTAAGTTTATTTTTTTGCTTCTTAAGATTTTATTAAGTATTAACTAAGTATTTATAAAACTTAATATATAATATAAAAAACTTATTTTATATTTATTAAAAGAAGAAAGTTATTACTAGCGATTTTAAGTTTATTTAAAAGAAGCTTCTAAAATTTATAAATATTATCCTAAAAGATTAAGTTTATAATTTAAAATAATACTTAGATTTTATAGTTAAAAAAATTATTCTAATAACTTTTAAGTTAAAAAATAATTAATTATTAAGTAATATAAGCTTTTCGTTTACTAGTATTTTAACTTTTAGTTACTAAACTTAATTATAAAGTCGGGTTTTAACTTAGCTTTTTACTTCTAATATTAGGATTATATTATTTATTACTTTAACTAAATCTAGAAGAAATTAATCTAATATTTTAGTTAAGAAATATAAGTAGTTATATTATTATATTAAATTATATTTATTTTTCTTAGTAAAAGAAAAAAATAATAAAGTTATAACTTTAAAAAACTTAGTTATAGATTTAAAAAATAATATAATTATTATAAAAAATTTTATAACTCTTATAATTAATAAAAATATTAATTCTTTTAATACTAATAACTTTAATTATATTAATAATACTATTAATTAATAGGCTAAAGATATAAGTATAAATATTAATAATAATTCTTATAATAAAAATAATAACTAAGAAGAAAAAAAGAAATCTTTTTTTATTTTCTTATCTTATAAAATATACTTTTAGTAAGAGATTCTTAAGTACTTAAAAAATACTCTAAAATATTTTTCTAGTTCTAATAATAACTAGATTTTTTTATTTTTAAAGTAATTATATTATAATATTTCTAATATTACTTTTATTTTTTTATTATCTTCTAGAAAGCTAAAAGCTTTTATAAAATTATTCTTATATTCTTTTTATATTAAAAAAACTTTTTTTACGTTTATTATATTACTTAATTATTTTTATTTTTTAAGTAATAAATATAATTCTTATATTATTAGTTTTAATTACTTAAAATATTATATTTATATAAGTAACTTCTTTTTAACTTATATAACTTTAGCTAATATTATTTTAGCCTAAGTATTTTAATAAGCTAAATATTTTTATTCTTAAGATTCGAAATAAAATATTTATATTATATTACTTTTATAATACTAAGAATAAAAAAAATAAAATAACTAATAAATTAAATATATACTTAAGCGAGCTTTAAATTTTAGTTAATATTATATATAATTTAAAATAAATTATACTAATAATTTATAATCGTTTTTATAAGAAAAATCTTTTATTATTTCCTAAAAGTTACTTAAAGTTTTATAAAGCTTATAAAAAATATAATAAAACTCTAGAGATTTTTAAGAAAACTAATCGTTTAAAAAAAAAGTTTATTACTAATACTTTTATTATTATTATTCTTATATCTACTTTTATTATTACTTTTATTAAACCTAGTAATAATAATAGTTAAAATAAGTTAATTCGCTTTTATAATAACTTTAATAAGTTTAAAGAGTTTACTAAGTAGATTTTATATATAATCTAAGAGTCTTAGTATAAAATCCTTTTATATTTTACTCTTATAAAGTTTTTACTTAAGCGTTTATAATAATAAATTATTTCTAGGTTTAAAGTTTTTATTTTTTAATACTTAGTCTTATATAAGATTATATATTTAAATAAATAAATAAATTTATACTTATAAAATTAAAATATTATTTTACTTAATAATTTATAATATTTTTATTTTATATTTATATAAATTTTATTTAAAATTATTTAAAGAATTACCTAGGTAAACTTATTAATAATACTTAGAGTATTTAATATATACTTAGTAAAAACTCTTAGAATTTTATTATAGCTTTTAATTTCTAAAAAACTTTTTATAATTTAAGAACTTTTTTTTTTTCCTTTTAATATATTAGTTATCTTTTAATTATAAAAAAAAAATAAATAAAAAAATAATACTTAAATTATAAAATTAATATTAAACTTAAATAAATAATATATAATAATAATAATAATAATATAAAAGGAAATTTATTAGTAAAATATTAAATAAAAAAAGTTATTAAAAAATATTTAAATCTTAAGCTAATTATAATTTTTCCTCTAAAATATTAGGTATTAAAATATTATATATTAGCTAAAAATAAAAAAAATACCCTAAAGAAATATTTTATTCTTGATTTTTTATATATTATTATTAGTATATTATAATTACTTTTTTACTTGATTATAATTATTAGCTTTTTTTTATATAAAATTAATTTTTATTATTTATTAAGTTTTTATTATCTAAAAATCTCTTTTATATAAGTAACTTATATAATTACTTAGAATTATATAATAAAAGCTTCTTCTAGTACTTTTTTTTTAGTACTTTTAATAATTATATTAATTTTATTATTATTAGTTTTTTCTAAAAAAGTTTCTTATATATTATTTAGCTAACTTATTCTAGCTAATACTTAGGAAGTTAGCCTAAGATTATTAGGTTACTTTTATAATTATAATAATTATTAGTATAATTATCTTATAGCTATATATATATATAAATAATATATATATAATTATAAATATATATTAATACTTAGTTAATTAATTAGTTAATTTATTTATAAATATATTAACTTATATATAATATATTATTTATATAAAGTACTAAGACTTAATTAAATACTTATAACTTAAGAGATATAAGTAGAAAGTATATAATCCTTTTAATACTAGTAACTCTTTTTTTTTTAAGAAGTATTAAATTAGATTATATCTTATATAAAGTAATATTATATAAGTATAATATTATAAATAATTATTACTAAGAAAGTATAAGTAACTAAGAAACTAAAGATAAATACTTATAAATACTAAACTTATAAATATAAGAAATATAAATAAGAAAATACTTAATATAAGAAAATAATCTACTAAATAAATATAAGAAAAATATTATATAATATTAATAAGTCGTATACTAGGGTTCTAGAGAGTAATTTTAACTTAGATAAACTATTAATTTTATCTTTTAATAAATAAAGCGAATAATTATATAAATTAATATTTAGTAATTATAAATTACCTTAGAAGTTAAGTAAATTACTTTATACTAAGTAAATTACTACTTAAGTAGCTACTTAGTCTCCTTATAATTATAAATACCTAGGAATTTTCTACTTAACCTTCTTTTTTCTTTCTTATTAATAACTAAATTTTACTTTTCTCTTCTTCTTACTTATAACTAATTATTTATCTCTTTTTATAATAGCGATTTTATTACTTAACTAATTAGTTAGCTAACGTATATATTATTATTATAACGTCGCCTGGTAATTAAGCCGCGTCCGGCTTATATATATATTTTAAGGGTAAATTCTTCTTTTTTTCTTAGAAATAAATTATATTACGATATTATAATATTCTACTTATAATTACTCTTATATTTTTTATCTTTTTATCCCTTAGGAGAATAACCTGTTATAATTATACGAATTTAATACGAAATTAATTCGAAATCGAAATAATATCGTAAAGTAAAATTAATAGCTTAGTTACTTAATCTCAAGCTATTACTCGCTCTTAATTAATTAACCCGGGTAATAAGAAGAAAAAAAAACGAAACTAAAACGATAATAACTTTACCCCGGTTTTATCTACTAGCGATAATAAAAATAAAAAGACTACGGAATTAATATAACGAATCGACGCTACTAAAGCGAATATAAAACAAAAGCGTAAAACCCTTGCCGTAATTAAAACGAAAAAGAAAGCCGTAGAAAAGAGAATAAAAGAATTATAATATTTAGAAGAGAAATAATAACACTTAGATACTAAGCTTAAGAGGCTACTTAGTAATATAAATAAAGGAAGAAGTCTCCTAATAAGAGAGATACTAGTATTTATCTAACCCTAGAGTAATAATACTTATAAAAGAATACTCGATAAAATAAAAAATAAGAAGAAAAAGAAAAAATATTTACGGAAGCGTAATAAAAGATTATCGATTAAGCTTTAAGATCTTTCTACTTATAAAAGTAAAAGCCTCTAGGAAATATAATCTTTTATAAGTACTATAGAATTTTGATTTAAAATCGATAATAATAACCGATTTATCAATAATATAACACGAATTAATTATTATATAATAATATTCGCAAAAGCCTTAGTAGCGAAATAAAAATAACTCGATTAACACGTAAATATTAAAACGCTCGACTAAGAAAATTTTAAGGAATAAATATTCGATTTTATATAAGATAAAAGTAATTATACTTTTGATATTACTAATAAATATAAGCGAGCCTAGCAGAAATCTAGGTAATTTATCGACGAATTTACTAGTTACCTTAATAGTTTAGAATTAGAATTAATTATTATTAATAACTATAATAAGAAGAATATATTTTATAGTAAGTTAATACTAAAACTTAAAACGAATATAATTATATATAATAAAACGCCTTAAACCCGTGCCAGACTTATATAATTAGCGACCCGGATTAAGAATACCTAAAAACTTTCTTTAAGGTAATTTAATAATAAATTACTTAGCCGTAATTACTCTAGTAAGAACTCGTATAAGAATCGACTTAATTAAAATTATACTAGACGAAATAACTAGTATAATAATAATAATAAAGGGGTAATACTTACTCGTAAAATAAATAATACGCTTATTACTAATATTAACTCGAGAACTTACTAGAATTATAATAAGATTAGGTATTTAGCCTAAGCTTATATAAAGCTAAAAAGAAACTTAATAATAAGATATTATAAATATAATTAAGAAGATTATACTTAACCTAATTACCTAAAATAATCGAGCTAAGGAAAAAATTAAGCTTTAGGGATAATACGATATCGCTTCGCGTAAGCTTGATATAATATCTAATACGCCAAAAACTAATTATTTTTATCTAAATTACCGATATTAATAAAAACTAGAAGACGAAACAAGCTCTTATTAATAGTAAGGCCGAGGCGAATTATATACGATAAAGCCTCGCTACTAAATATAAATAAATACTAACGAATAATAAAGATAAAAAGTTAGTTATTATTAATAATTAAGAAATTTAGACTTATAATAACTATAAGATTAATATTAGGACTACTAATAACGAAGACGATATAATTATATATTAGTAATACTTCGTATAAAGGTAATTATAAGTAGAATATTATAATATTATAATATAATTTATTTCTAAGAAAAAAAGAGGAATTTACTCTTAAAATATATATATAAGCCGGACGCGGCCCGATTACTAGGTAGCGTTATAATAATAACGCGTATATTAGCTAACTAATTAATTAGGTAATAAAACTATTATTATAATTATTTTTCCTCTTATAATCGAGTTCTTGCGACTTTATTTAATAAGTTTACTCTTAGGTAATACGCGAGAAATACGCAAGTTTAGTATAATATCTTTTATTAGAAATTCGATAATCTATAGTTTTTTTATTCGGTTATTTTCTGCGAGTTCTCTTATACGAATTCGTTAAATTATCCTAGTAAGATATTTACTCTAATATTATAATTTATATATCCTTAACCTCGTGTTATAAAAACGCGCTAGTAAAAGATTTTTTTCTACGAATATAAATATTTCTTATTTTTCTTATCTTTTTCCTTTTTCTTTTATAAATATTCGTGATAGTTTTCCCTAATAATAAAATCGAAT
Organism: Pseudofabraea citricarpa; assembly: GCA_029641185.1. NCBI lineage: Eukaryota > Fungi > Ascomycota > Leotiomycetes > Helotiales > Dermateaceae > Pseudofabraea > Pseudofabraea citricarpa. The sequence goes on along the minus strand of JAPWGK010000024.1, from coordinate 19,907 downwards.
CTTTATTCCTTATATTTTTTCCTAATTATATCTGTAATATTTCTAATATTAACTATTACCTTTAATAATATAAATATATAATAAAAAGCTTTCGTCTTACTAGCTATTATATTTTCGTAATAATTCTTATATAATATTTCTTCGGATCTTATACGTACGATTTATATATATTATATAATCCGCTTTTTAAAGTTTATTAACCTTACGAAATATATCTAGTTTAACCCTAAGTCTAATTCTTATAATTATTATTATTATATTAGTAAATAAAAGTATACCCTAGTAAATAGTTATTTCTAATTTATTCCTAATTCGCCCCGGATTTACTATTAACTTTTATAGGTTTCCCTTAGAATAATTAGTTTAATTCATGTTATCTTAAGTTTTATTATTAAATATAAGAAGAATCCGACTTTTATTTTTTATAAGATTATATAAAATACTATTATTAATCTTATTAGCTAAAAGAAATTTATAAAAAAAACCGCTCCTAAGATTAAATTAAAGATAACTTATATAATTTTTCTTAAAACGTAAGAAATAAACCGCTTTTTACGCTTTTTTATTATAAGTTTTTATCTTATTCCTAGTAAAGTTATAATTAATTTATATCAAGGCTAATATAAATCCGGACCTAGTTATTAAAATAAAAGGTTTTTTTATTACTTTCGAGTATAAACTTTTAGAAAAGCTCGAGTTTATTATTATTTCTTATAAAAGACGTAAGCTTATAAAATTACTAATAATAAAAAAGCGTTTTAAGTTTAAGATAAACTAAGATTCCTAGGATAAAATTAAGTAAGAAATTACTAAGAAACTTAATATAAAAATAAATCGGGGTATATTAGAATAACTTATAACTAAAAATATAAAGGTTACTAATATTATAAAAGAAACTTAAACTTAAGAAATCTTAAGTTAAAAGAATACGTTATATTTCCGTATATTTTCCGTAGCGTTTTCGGGATAAGATACCTAGGAATTTAGGTTTTTTAGCTTTAAGTTTCTTTAATAAAATAAAACTTTTCTTTATTTTATATATTATTATTTACTAAAATTAATTTAATATTATAACTTATACTTATATTAAGTTCCTTATTATAATTATACCTTAAGTTTATTATTTTATTAGTATAAGTTTTAAGATTTTATACGTTTTATAAAGCCTTATTAGAAGTTTATTACAAATACGGTATAAATTTATTACGGCTTCTTGCCAGATAAGGTTTTTATACTAAAGTTTATTTCCCTTAATAATAATACTTATATCTTATATTTCCTTTTTAATCTAGCTATAATTAGTTCTTATACCGTGCTAAGGTATTTAGTTATTAATTTATTAGCGTTTATTATATTCTCTACGAGTTCCTAGGTATCGTTCGCTATAAAATAATCTTTTTACTAGACTAGGTATTCTCGCTTTTTCTTTATTTCTTAGTAAGCAAGTATTAACTTAACTTCTTATTTCTTATAACTATTAATATTATAAGATTCCAGGTTTATAATAATATTATTTCGACTATTATATAATTCTAATAACGAAATATAAAATATATTATATATTCGTAGTCTTTTTAGGAGCTTTAACCGGTAAGCTTACGTATATATACCGATTATTTCTAGGATTTTAAACGATTCCTAGTACTTATTAGTAAGTTTTTTATTAAGCTTTAGTTACCGGATATTTTTTATTAATAATATTACTTATTACCTAATAATAAACTTTATAAGTTTATATTTTTTATTATAATACTTTTTTTATCTTAATATTACGGCTTTAAGTTAAGTTTTAAGCTTATTTTATTTAGTCTCGATTTCCTTAATTTTTCTTTTTATAATATATATTATCTTCTTGTTTATAATAACGTCCCTAACGTTTATTCCTAGTATTAGTTCGAATCCGTATAAGGCCTGAAAAAGAGATAATCCCGTGTTCTTATATTTTATATTATTATAAGTATATTTAGCGAGAATAAGTTTCGAAGCCTAGTTAGTTTATCTAAAGTTATAATAAATACATAAGTATTATTTTAGCGTTTAGTTTTACCTTTTTATTTAACTGTTAATTTACGGATAAAAAGTAATACTAAGCTGGTATTAGACTTATAAGTAGAATATAATAACGCCCTAGAACTCGCTAGTAAACTATAAGCTATAATCGAAGGTTATATTTTTAAGAGTCTCGAAATCTTTCTAGATTTAAGAAATAAAGATTTCTGCTAGCTTTAGTATATTAATCTTTTTCGTAACAGGAATATACTAGGCTATCTTTAAGAATCTATTAATAATTACTAATACTAAGTTATATATATATCCTTATTATTTACTAGGAGGTAACCTAATAATAAAGTTTATTATAATCTTTTATTATAATTTAGTCGAGACTAGGAGCGATATAAGCTTATTATATAAGTGGTATTACCTCGATTTTATCTATTAATATATCTTATAAGTTTATACGTAGTTTTTTATATTATACTATAAGCCTTACTAGAAATATAATCTACGTATTAGCTCTAATATTCTTCTAAACCTAAAATACCTAGTATATAAGTTATTATAATATATTATAAGGATTTCGGCCCAGATAATAGCTTTTACTAGTATATAAATATATCGGTTATAGCAAAGTAACTCCTTAGGGTTTATCTTTTATTTAACTTTCTTTGCTTTAATATTAGCCCCTTTAGGTAACGATTTAAAACGTTTTTTAGTTACAAAGAAGTTAGCCTTTTATAACTAAAAAAGAATATCTTATATCGTTTTTATTAGTAAGTTATATATTATTTCGGAACGAAATATCTTATTAGTAATCGCTCGTGATATATATTATTTATAACTAGTAATACTAGTAATAGGCTTAAAACGCTCCGTAATAACGTTTCTATTATAATTTCGTGTTAGCTTTCTTATTAAAAAGTTAGGATTATCTTTTAGCCCTAATATCTTATTAGTTTCAGGTTACCTAAGCCCTAAGTTTTCTTACTAATACTAGAGGTTCCTTGTAATTACTCTAATAACGCCTCGGGTTATATATTATAATTTTATATATAAGGATAATAATATCTTTGCTTTTTATTTTACTTTTTCGATTATTAATTTATAATTAGGCTTTCGTAATAAGTTATCTACTAGGTTAATTTTACCCGGCTTATATTCTAGTACGAAATTATATTAAACTAGTTTTTTAGCCTAGCGGCTTTAATATTTATTTAATATTCTCTTAGTTATAAAGTATTTAAGGTTATTATAATCGGTTCGTATTATTATCGCCTTAGGAATATTATAGAAGTAATAGCTTTATTACTTAAAACCTAAAACTACTACTAATAACTTGGTATTATAAGTTTTATAATTAGATTCGGCTAAGGAGAACTTATAAGAATAAAAAATAATTAGATATTATTTTTTGTTACGAAATAATTACGTTAATATATTAGTAATAGTTATTCCTAATATATCGGTTTTTATTTTAATTAATAAAATAAAATTAAAATACCTTAGTATTAGAGTTACTAGAAATTTAGCTTTAAGAGTTTTAAAAGCTTAATATACTTGAATTGTTATTTTAAAAGATCTCGTTAACTTTTTTAGGAGATTAAATAATTCCCGGGTTATCCTTAAATATATTATAATAAAACGCTAGTAAAAATTAGTAAACCCTAAAAATACTTATATATTCTTAATATTATAAGAGGTAAGTTATTCTTTAATTACCCTAATACGCTCCGGATTTATAATAATTCTATAAGTATTTATAATATAACCTAGGAATTTTATATTATTAATATTAAATTTATATTTTTTAAGGTTAATATAAAGTTAATAGGTTCGTAAGTGATCTAGGACTTTTTTTACTACGGATTTATACTAATTTAGGTTTTCCGAAAATATTAGGATATTATCGAAATAAATTATATATATTATATTAACTAACCCTAAGAGAACTTAATTAATATATACCTAGAATATAACAGGTATATTTAATAATCTAAACGATATAACTATATATTCGAAATACTTATATCGGGTTTAAAAAGCTATTTTTTATTCGTCTCTAGACCGTATCCGAATCTGGTAATATATATCTTTTAGATCGAGTTTTATAAATAACTTCGTATAATATAATTTATTAAGGGTTTTCCTAATTAATAATAAGAAAGTACGATTTTTAATAATTACTTGATTTAACTTTTTATAATTTATATAAAGTCGAAGTTTTTTATTTTTTTTAGGGATAAATATAATCGGGGCTTTTACTAGGTTAGTCGAGCGCCGAATCTAGCCTTAGATTATAATAATATTAAGGTATTCTCGTAATATCTTAAGTTCTAGTTCTAAAAGTACGTAAATAAGCTCTTATAATAGTTTCTTGCTTTTTATTAAGTCGATCTCGTGTTTTATAAGATAATATTATAAGAGTATAAAAATAATTATATTATCAAAAATATTATTATATTTGTTATAAGCCGGGGGTATTATAAGTAGTTACGCCTACGTAAGCGCCCCGATCCTCTTGCGATAAAACGCTAGTATTATCGTAAGATAACTTATAAGTATCTTTTATCGTAAGAACTTAGTAAATTTTAAGGTAATAATAATCTAAATAATACCTAGCTTCTAGTATAACTAGGTTTCCTTAGCCTAGTTAATTCGTAGGTTTACTATAATTAATTATAAATATCCTAGAATAATATTAACTTTAGGAAGATTAAAGTTATAAGCTACGAAATATTACTAGTATATAATTATATCGTCTCTATTATTAGTAGTCCTAATATTAATCTTATAGCTATTATAAGTCTAAATTTCCTAACTATCGATAATAACTAGCTTTTTATTTTTGTTATTTGTTAGTATTTATTTATACTTAGTAATAAGACTTTACCGTATATAATTCGCCTTAGCCTTATTATTAATAAAAGCTTATTTTATCCTCTAGTTTTTATTAATATTAGTAATCTAGATAAGAATAATTAATCTTTAGCGTATTAGATATTATATCAAGCTTATACGAAGTAATATTATATTATCCCTAGGGCTTAATCTTTTTCTTAGCCCGATCGTTTTAGGTAATTAGGTTAAGTATAATCTTTTTAATTATACTTATAATATCTTATTATCGAGTTTCTTTTTAGTTTTATATAAGCCTAGGCTAAATACCCGATCTTATTATAATTCTAGTAAGTTCTCGAGTTAATACTAGTAATAAGCGTATTATTTATTTTACGAGTAAATATTACTCTCTTATTATTATTATTATATTAGTTATTTTATCTGGTATAATTTTAGTTAAATTAATTCTTATACGAGTTCTTACTAAAGTAATTACGGCTAGGTAATTTATTATTAAATTACCCCGAAAAGAATTTTTAGGTATTCTTAATCCGAGTCGCTAATTATATAAGTCTAACACGGGTTTAGGGTATTTTATTATATATAATTATATTCGTTTTAAGTTCTAGTATTAACTTATTATAAAATATATCCTTCTTATTACGGTTATTAGTAATAGCTAATTCTAATTCTAAACTATTAAGGTAACTAGCGAATTCGTTAATAAATTACCCGGATCTTTGCTAGGCTCGCTTATATTTATTAGTAATATTAAAAGTACGATTACTTTTATCTTATATAAAGTCGAATATTTATTTCTTAAAGTTTTCTTAGTTAAGTATTTTAATATTTACGTGTTAATCGAGTCGTTTTTATTTTACTACCAGGGCTTTTACGAATATTATTATATAATAATTAATTCGTGTTATATTATTAACGAATCAGTTACTATTATCGATTTTAAATTAAAGTTTCGTAACGCTTATAAAAGATTATATTTCCTAGAAGCTCTTACTTTTATAAGTAAGAAAGTCCTAAAACTTAATCGATAATTTCTTATTATATTTCCGTAAATATTTCTTTTTCTTCTTTTTATTCTTTATTTTATCGAGTATTCTTTTATAAGCGTTATTATTCTAGGGCCGGATAAATACTAGTATCTCTCTTATTAAGAGACTTTTTCTCTTATTTATATTACTAAGTAATCTTTTAAGCTTAATATCTAAGTATTATTACTTTTTTTCTAAACGTTATAATTTTTTTATCTTTTTTTTTATAGCTTTCTTTTTCGCTTTAATCGCGGCGAAAGCTTTACGCTTTTGTTTTATATTTATCTTAGTAACGTCGATTTATTATATTAATTCTATAGTCTTTTTATTTTTATTATCGCTAGTAAATAAAACTAGGGTAAGATTATTATCGCTTTAGTTTTATTTCTTTTTCTTTTTATTACCCGGGTTAATTAATTAAAAGCAAGTAATAACTCGAGATTAAATAACTAAGCTATTAACTTTGCTTTATAATATTATTTCGATTTCGAATTAATTTCGTGTTAAGTTCGTATAATTATAATAGGCTACTTTCCTAAGAGATAAAAAAATAAAAAATATAAGAGTAATTATAAGTAAAATATTATAATATCGTGATATAATTTATTTCTAAGAAAAAAAAAGGAATCTACTCTTAAAATATATATATAAGCCGGACGTAACCCGATTATCAGATAATATTATAGTAATAACACGTACGCTAGCTAACTAATTAGTTAAGTGATAGAACTATTATTATACTTTGTAGCTTACGACTTTGATTTTCCTAAAGTTAATATTATTCTAAGATATTTATAGTTAGTTATAATAAACCTACGAATTAACTAGGCTAAGGGAACCTAGTTATACTAGAAGCTAGGTATTATTTAGATTATTATCGCCTTAAAATTTACTAAGTTCTTATAATAAAAAGTACTTATAAGTTATTTTATAATAATACCGGCGCTTTATCGTAAGAAGATCGGGGCGCTTATATAAGCGTAACTACTTATAATATCCCCGGCTTATAACAAATATAATAATATTTTTAATAATACGGCTACTTTTATATTCTTATAATATTACCTTATAAAATACGAGATTAACCTAATAAAAGGTAAGAAACCGTTATAAGAGCTTATTTACGTATTTTCAGAACTAGAACTTAAGATATTATAAGAGTATCTTAATATTATTATAATCTAAGGCCGGATTCGGCGCTCGATTAACCTAGTAAAAGCCTCGATTATATTTATCCCTAAAAAGAATAAAAGACTTCGACTTTATATAAATTATAAAAGACTAAATCAAGTAACTATTAAAAATCGTACTCTTTTACTATTAATTAGGGAAACCCTTAATAAGTTACGCCGTACGAAGTTATTTATAAAACTCGATCTAAAAGATATATATTACTAGATTCGGATATAATCTAGAGATAAATAAAAAATAACTTTCTGAACTTAATATAAGTATTTCGAATATACGGTTATACCGTTTAGATTATTAAACGTACCTATTATATTCTAGGTATATATTAACTAGGCTTTCTTAGGGTTAATTAATATAATATATATAATTTACCTTAATAATATCCTAATATTTTCGGAAAACCTAAATCGGTATAAATTCGTAGTAAAAGAGGTTTTAGATCGCTTACGAACCTATTAACTTTATATTAACCTTAAAAAATATAAATTTAATATTAATAGTATAAAATTCCTAGGTTATATTATAAATACCTGTGGAATTATTATAAATCCGGAATATATTAAGGTAATTAAAAAATAATTTATCCCTTATAATATTAAGAATATATAAGTATTTTTAAGGTTTACTAATTTTTACTAGCGTTTTATCGTAGCGTATTCGAGGATAGCTCGGGAGTTATTTAACTTCCTAAAAAAGTTAATAAAATCTTTTAAAATAACGATTCGAGTATACTAAACCTTTAAAACTCTTAAAGCTAAATTCCTAATAGCTTTAATACTAAGGTATTTTAATTTTACTTTATTAATTAAAATAAAAACCGATATATTAGGAATAACTACTACTAGTATATTAATATAATTATTTTATAACGAAAAATAATATCTAATTATTTTTTATTCTTATAAGTTCTTTTTAGCTAAATCTAATTATAAAACTTATAATACCAAGTTATTAGTAATAGTTTTAGGTTTTAAGTAATAAAGCTATTATCTCCGTAGCGTTCTCGAGGTAATAATAATACGAACCGATTATAATAATCTTAAATACTTTATAACTAAGAGAATATTAAACGAGCGTTAAAGCCGCTAGGCTAAAAAGTTAGCTTAGTATAATTTCGTACTAGAATATAAGTCGAGTAAAATTAACCTAATAAATAGCTTATTACGAAAGCTTAATTATAAGTTAATAATCGAAAAAATAAAGTAAAAAACAAAGATATTATTATTCTTATATATAAAATTATAATATATAACCTAAGGTATTATTAGAATAATTACGAGAAACCTCTAGTACTAATAAGAAAACTTAGGGCTTAAGTAACCCGAAATTAATAAGATATTAGGGCTAAAAGATAATCTTAACTCTCTAATAAGAGAGCTAACACGAAATTATAACAAAAACGTTACTACGGAGTATCTTAAGCTTATTACTAGTATTATTAGTTATAAATAATATATATTACGGGCGGTTATTAATAAGATATTTCGTTCCGAAATAATATACGACTTATTAACAGAAATAATATAAGATATTCTTTTTTAGTTATAAAAAGCCGACTTTTTTATAACTAAGAAATATTTTAAATTATTACCTAAGAAGGTTAATACTAGGGTAAAAAAAACTAAATAAAAGATAAACCCTAAGGGGTTACTTCGCTATAACCGATATATTTATATATTAGTAGAAGCTATTATCCGGGCTAAAATCCTTATAATATATTATAATAACTTAGATACTAGGTATTTTAGGTTTAAAAGAATATTAGAGCTAATACGTAAGTTATATTTCTAGTAAAACTTATAGCGTAATATAAAAAACCACGTATAAACTTATAAGATATACTAATAAATAAAATCGAGGCGATATCGCTTATATAATAAGCTTATATCGCTCTTAATCTCGACTAAATTATAGTAAGAGATTATAATAAATTTTATTATTAGGCTACCCCCTAGTAAATAATAAAAATATATATATAACTTAATACTAGTAGTTATTAATAGATTCTCGAAAATAACCTAGTATATTTCTATTACGAAGAAAATTAACGTATTAGAGTTAATAGAGATTTTTATTTCTTAAATCTAGAAAGATTTTAGGATTCCTAAAAATATAATCTTCGATCGTAACTTATAATTTACTAGCGAGTTTTAGGGCGCTATTATATTTTACCTACGGGTCTAATACCGGCTTAGTATCGCTTTTTATCCGTAAACCGATAATTAAATAAAAAGGTAAAACTAAACGCTAGAGTAATACTTACGTATTTATTATAATTTTAGATAAATTAATTAGGCTTTAAAACTTATTCTTACTAAATATACTTATAATAATATAAAACACGAGAATATAGGATTATTCTTCTTTTAGGCTTTATACGGATTTAAACTAACGCTAGAAATAAACGTTAGGGATATTATTATAAATAAGAAGATAATATATACTACGAAAAAAAGAATTAAGGAAATCGAGACCGAACGAAATAAGCTTAAAACCTAACTCGAAGCCGTAATATTAAGGTAAAAGAAATATTATAATAAAAGATATAAACCTATAAAGTTTACTATTAGGTAATAAGTAATATTATTAATAAAAAATATCTGGTAATTAAAGCTTAATAAGAAACTTACTAATAAATACTAGGGATTATTTAAAATCCTAGAAGTAATTAATATATATACGTAAGCTTACCGGTTAAAGCTCTTAAAAAGACTACGAATATATAATATATTTTATATTTTATTATTAGAATTATATAATAATCGAAATAATATTATTATAAACCCGGAATCTTATAATATTAACGGTTATAAGAAATAAGAAGTTAAGTTAATACTTATTTACTAAGAAATAAAAAAAAAACGAGAATACCTAGTCTAGTAAAAGAATTATTTTATAGCGAATAATACCTAGGAACCTGCAGAGAATATAATAAACGCTAATAAATTAGTAACTAAATACCTTAGTACGATATAAGAACTAATTATAACTAGATTAAAAAAGAAATATAAGATATAAGTATTATTATTAGGGAAAGTAAACTTTAGTATAAAAACCTTATTTAACGAAAAATTATAATAAAAAAACTTAAAGCTAAAAAACCTAAACTCTTAGGTATCTTATCCTGAAAACGCTACGGAAAATACACGGAAATATAATATATTCTTTTAACTTAAGGTTTCTTAAGTTTAAGTTTCCTTTATAATATTAGTAACTTTTATATTTTTAGTTATAAGTTATTTTAATATACCCCGATTTATTTTCGTACCGAGTTTCTTAGCGATTTCTTACTTAATTTTATCTTAGGGATCTTAGTTTATCTTAAACTTAAAACGCTTTTTTATTATTAGTAATTTTATAAGCTTACGTCTCTTACGAGAAATAATAATAAACTCGGGTTTTTCTAAAGATTCGCGCTCGAAAATAATAGAAAAACCCTTTACTTTAGTAACTAGGTCCGGATTCGTATTAGCCTTAATATAAATTAACTACGGCTTTACTAGGGACGAGATAAGAACTTATAATAAAAAGATATAAAAAGCGGTTTATTTCTTATATTTTAAGGAGAATTATATAAGTCGTCTTTAATTTAGTCTTAGGAGCGATTTTTTTTATAGATTTCTTTTAGCTAATAAGATTAGCGGTAATATTTTATACGGCTTTACGAAAGATAAAAGTCGGATTTTTCTCGTATTTAATAATAAAGCTTAAGATAACACGAATTAAACTAATTATTCTAGGGAGAACTTATAAAAGTTAATAATAAATCTGGGGCGAATTAAGAACAAATTAAAAGCGATTATTTACTAGGGTATACTTTTATTTATTAATATAACGATAATAATCGTAAGAACTAGACTTAGGGTTAAATTAGATATATTTTATAAAATCGGTAGATTTCGAAAGGTAAATTATATAATATATATAAATCGTACGTATAAGATCCAAAAGGATATCGTACGAGAATTATTATAAAAACGTAATAGCTAGTAAGGCGAGAGCTTCTTATTATATATTTATATTACTAAAGGTAATAGTTAATATTAGAAATATTACGGATATAATTAAGAAAAAGTACGAGGAATAAGAATTCGATTTTACTATTAAGAGAAGTTATCGCGAATATTTATAAAAAAAAAAGAAAGAAGATAAAAAAAATAAGAGATATTTATATTTGTGAAAAAAAATCTTTTACTAGCGTATTTTTATAATACGAGATTAAGGATATATAAATTATAATATTAAAATAAATATCTTACTAGGATAATTTAACGGATTCGTATAAGAGAACTCGCGGAAAATAACCGAACGAAAGAATTATAAATTATCGAATTTCTAATAAAAGATATTACGCTAAACTCGCGTATTTCTCGCGTATTACCCGAGAGTAAATTTATCGAATAAAATCGCGAGAACTCGATTATAAGAGAGAAAATAATTATAATAACGGTTTTATTACCTAACTAATTAGTTAGCTAATATACGTGTTATTATTATAATATTACCTGGTAATCGGGCCGCGTCCGGCTTATATATATATTTTAAGGGTAGATTTCTCTTTCTTCCTTAGAGATAAATTATATTATAATATTATAATATTCTACTTATAATTACTCTTATATTTTTCTTCTTTTTTTCTTTTTCTAACTTTATATATATTACTTTTATATTATATATCCTTACCTTTAGTATATTTTAGGTTATTAACTTAGTCTTATAAAAAGTATAATATTTAATTATAAAAAAGATTATAACCTTCTTAATATAATTAATTAGAATAATTTTAATAATTTTATCCTAGAAGTATAAGATTATACGTTTAATATATATAATAGAAAAATAATATAAATTTATCTCTAGTACTTTTAGCTACTTATTATTTATTATATTATTATTATTTATTATTTAGCTAAATCTAATTATTCCTTTTAGTAATATTAGCTTTAAGGATAATCGTATAAAGCTATTATTCTTATTATACCTAAAAGATATAATCTACTTAGTATATATATTAATTAGACTTATTCTTAATATATCCTTAGTCTTTTAATTTAGTTTTTAGAAAAAGTAGATTATTTATAAATAAACTAATAATATATTATATATATTCCTAATAATTATTATAAGCCTTACTTCTTATCTTATTATATATACGAACTTAAGATTAATAATAAAGTATATAAAAGATATCTAGTAAGTTAATCTAATTATTATTATAAGTATTATAAGTTTATTTTATAAATAATTCTTTTATATTTTATAATTAATTAACTTTAGGTAGTAGTTTCTTTCTTATTAGGTTTATAAGCTATAATAAATTCGTATAATATTTCTTATTAAGATCTTTTTAGTAGATATTATTTTAATACTTATAAATACTCTAGTCTTACTTTTTTTATTATTATTAAATAAATAGAAGTTATAATTACCTAATAATAATTATATTAAAAGGCTTATTATATTACTCTTACTTAGTTAACTACTAAAGAAAATAATTCTCCTTATAACTTAGTTTATATACGCTCTAATAATAAGAATATTATTAATTTTATAAATACTTAGATTAATTTAAAGAATAATAATAATATTAATTATTAATCTAGTAGTTCTAGTAATAATAATAATAGTAGTAATCCTAGTTACACTTTAGGTAGCTCTTATAATAATACTAGTAATAATAATAAAAGTAATAATAAGACTAATATTAATATTATTTTATCTTAGTTCTTTTTCTTTTTACCTAGCTTTTTATTTTTATATAAAAAATAATACTTATTTGCTTTTCCTAATTTTAAATAACTAAATATTTAAATAAGTAACTAAAAAATAAACGAAAATAAATTCTAAAAATAAAATTAATATAATAATATATAAAAATTTTTATCTTTTAGTTATTTTTCTTTTCTTTTAACTTACCTATTAATTCGTATAAAGATCTTATTATTATTAAAGAACTTTTTAAGAGTATTATTAGCTTTCTTTTTTATTATAATATTAGCTAAATTATTAAGTTTATTTATCTAATAAACTTTTATAAGCTTTTTTCTCTTATATAATTAATATAATATTATAATATTAATTATTAGGTATTTCTTCTTAGTAATTCTAAGCTTTATAAGGTATTCGTATAATAAGTATAAATTAGTATATATAATTATAAGTCTTAGTAAGAGGTTTAATTATAATATTATTTTATTAATTATATTACTAATAATAATAATAATATTAACTTTTATTATTATATTATAGATTTCTAATATAAGTATACTCCTTATAACTCTCTTACTCTTTATATTACTCTAGTAGATTATATTTCCTCTAAGAATAAACTTATTTGGTTCGTATATAAATAAAAGAATTATTAAATCTTATTTTATTATTATTTAGGATTCGATTATTAGTAAAATAATAAACTTAAGTTAAAAACTTAGGTTCTTATTATTTATAAATAACCTATCTATAAATATAAATAACTTTATATAAGATAAGTTAAGAGAGATATAATAAATTCTTTAATCTAAGTTATTTATTTATTACTTTAAATAAGCGTTTAACTTTATAATTTCTATAAGAATTAGCTTCTAGTATTAAGTAATAATAAAAAGATTAAAAGTAGCTTTAGGTTAATAAATACTTATTATATATATATCTTAGGTATACTATTATTAGTAATCCTCTTAACTAAAAGGTAAATTTAGATTAATAAGTTATATCTTTTTATCTTATTCCTTTTAGAGTAATAATAAGAAATTATTATAATTTTATTAGAGGATATACCTATTAAATATTAGAGATATTTTATATATAAGTATTTCTAATAATTTTACTAAGAAGTTAGTTTTTTTTAACTTTTTTTCCTCTTAGTTAATAAATATATTATTACCTAAGATTAATATATTATTAGTTTATATACTTATAATTCTAAAAGCTTTAGAGTTAAAAATAAACAAGTACGAATTATATATAAATATTTATATCTATAATTAATTAATATAATACTTATAATATATTATCTACTAATATATATTTACTTTTAGAATATTATATAATAGCTTTTTTATTACTATAATTATATCCTTTAGATATTAGTATTAAATCTTTTTTAGCAGGTATATAAGAATCTAATAAGCTAAATCTATAATAAACTAAATATATACTTAGGTAATATTATAATAATAAAAGATATATTTATATAAATTAAGTAAGATAATAAGAGTAATAAGTAAGTATTAGCTTACTCTTTAGATTATTAGTAATTAAGTTAATATAAACTACTTTCTTATATTATTATAAGTTTAAATAATATAATAAGTCTTTTTATATAAAGTTATTATTTTCTTTCCTTTTACTTTATATATTAATTAAGAGTTAAAAATCCTTCCTTTATATTATTATAAATTAAATCTAATAAATTTAAAAATATTATTTATAATTAATCTTTTAACTTTCTTCCTAGTAGATTTCTTAAATAATTACCTAGATATTATAATAATACCTAACTCTTAAAGTTATCTTAAAAGCTTAAGATTATTAACCTTCTTATAAGTTAAATATACTAATAATATTACTTATCTTATATTACTTATATTTTATATAAGTTAGAATAATTTATTAGAAGGATATTATATATAAGAAAATAAAAATTAGATTATAGAATTCTTATTAAACTTTCTATTATTATAAGAAATTCCTAACCACCTAACTAGTAGTATTTGAGACTATTAGTATTTGAGGAGGGTCACGTGACCGAAAAATCCGTAGGGCGCCCGGGCGGAGGATTTCCTAGGATTTTTATAGCCGAGTAAAGTAGCCTACGTATATTTTAGCTATAAAAGCTATTATATAAGAGAAAAGAAGGCTAGGTAAATTTTCCTAGGCGTTTAAAAATCAGATAATATTTAAAGAATAATATATAATTAATTTTTTCTTAGAGTTTACTTTTATATAATAAGTTTTCCTAGTATATTCTTAACTAAGTAAGGTAGCCTACGTATATTTTAGCTATAAAACCTTTTATATAAGAGATAAAAGAGTCGGGTGAATTTTTTTAGTATCTTACCCTTATATATAATATTATTACTTAGCTATAAATTTAAGTTATATCCTTTATTAGAAAAGTATTCTCCTTAGGTAATTTATCTTAAGATTATATTATCTTTAGGTTTCTTACTTATTAATATTATATATCTCTCTTTTTTTTATTTTATTATTCTTTTTTTTTATTATATTTCTTATCTCTTACCTTTTTTATCCTTAGGTATTAATTAGATATCTTTTATTTTTTCTTTCTCTAACCTAAATCTTAAGAAATATAATACTTATTATATTATACTTATCTCTAATAAAATATTATATAATTATTCTTCTAAGTATTACTTTTTATACCCCTAAGCTTAAGAATTATATTTCTTATTAATATTCCTCTTATAAAATACTACGAATCTCTCTAGAGTTTATATTATATAATCTAATCTTATCCTTTTTATTAACCTTAAGAAATATATTTCTTAATACTAGCGAAGGATATATATATAATTATAATATAATCTTATCTTTTATATTAACCTTAAGAATTATATTTCTTAATATTAGGGAAAGATATATATTATATACTTTAAGGTATAATATTTCTATTACGTACTTAGGTCGTATCTTATAAGTACCCTTAAGGAATATATTTCTTAAGTAATTAACCCGAAGGATAAAGCTAGTTTTACCTACTAGTTATATAATCTAAATCTCTATTATCTAGAAATATATCCTAAACGTATTACGATTAAGTATAATTATTTTATTAATATATTTATTATTATCTAAGTATATAATTAAAGGTATAACTAATATATAATTAGAGATATAATTATAGTCTAAATCTTTTATTATATAAATACGTAACTCTTAGGTAAATATAATAAGCTACGAAACCTATAATAATAATTATTTATAAAGGCTAAGTAATAATAGCTTTACTAAGCTTATAAAGTTATTTATTCTTAATTAAATTTATTTATATATTACCTTAACGGTTATTATAACCTTATTCTTCCTATTATATTCCCCTTAGTAGCCTAGTTAGGAAGTCTCCTACTAATTAGGAGTTTATATTCTACGAATCTTAGAAAACGCTTTTACCTTAAGAAATATATTTCTTAAGGTTTTTATTATATAAATTATAAAGAAACTTAATAATATATTAACTTATTATACTAAATATACCCTAGTTATTATTCCCTAATATTACCTTTTAATAGAAACTAGGCGAAATAGCTAGAGAATTAAACGATTATTATATTATTACTAAGATAAGAGAGCTTAAAAGTACGACCTTATATTCTTTAAACCCTAGTTATTCTTTAGGTATTATTAATACTAAGAAGACGATTATAATACTAATACTAAGATAAGAGAGCTTAAAGTCTAATCCCTAGCTACTCTTTAGGTATTATTAATACCTAGAAGATTATTATAATATTATTACTAAGATAAGAGAGCTTAAAGTTACGATCTTACTTTCTTTAATCCCTAGTTATTATTTAGGTATTATTAATAAGTAGGTTATATATTAACAAATATTATAATAAGAAATAATACGAAAGTAATAAATATAAAATATAACTAATAAGTAGCTAATTACTTAAGCGTAAGAGAGCTTAAAGTTACGATCTTACTTTCTCTAATTCCTAGCTACTTTTTAGGTATTATTAATAAGTAGGTTATATATTAATAAATATTATAATAAGAAATAATACGAAGGTAGTAAATATAAAGTATAACTAATAGGTAGCTAATTACTTAAGTATAAGAGAGCTTAAAGCTACGACCTTACGTCTTTTAGTTATTAACTATTTTATAAGTATTATTAACTAAGTTAAGTAATACCTTAAATACTAATAAGCTTATTATTAATATACTCGACTAATAAGCTGTATACTTTTTAAATCTTAATAAAGTATACTTTTACTAATAAACTTATACTCTCTAGCTTTTAAGAGATTACCCTTTTATATACGAACTCGTACTTTCTAGACTTCTAAAGATTACTTTTTTATTCTACTAACTAAACTGTTCTTTCTAATATCTTTAGACTTTAATAAATATATTATCTATAAGTAATATTAAATTACCCTTTAATCGATATTTAACTTATACTTTAATTACTCTTATAAAATAATACCTAGACTAATTACTAGCAAATATAATCTTAGTACTTAAGAAATATAATTCTTAGTATCTAGGTAGATTATATATCGATTATTAAAAAACCCGCTAGCTACTAGCGCCTGCTTACTAGTATACTAACTTGAGATTTATACTAATACTTGCTAGCTTTTCTTTATATTTCTAGTAATCTTTTTTATATTTATCTTCTCTTAATCTTTTCTTCTTATAATTATTATAACTTCCTTCTCTTTTAAACTTACTTTATTCGATTTATAATACTCCCTTTTACGCGATTCTTATTTCTAGAGTTATTATAACCCCCTAAATACCTCTAATTATTAGTAATAATATTAGTACTCGACCTAGTTCTTATAAAAGACGTTTACTTGCTAATTTACGCGTTTTAGAGCCTTTTTCGTACCTAAAAGTATTAGTTAATATATACTTATTATTAATTATATTATTTATAGGATTCTCTTACCTGTTATAATTTATTTATATACTTTAATAGTTATCTTTATTATTTATAAAAGATCGGTCTTATTATTAAACCTTTTAACTTTTAGGAATATATTTCTTAAGCTTACTTACTAAAGGAATACGATCGTAATAATTATTATTATAGCTAGAAGTTTTACCTCTTAGCTAATAACCTTTTTATTAAAAGAAGGCCTAAAGCCTAAGGTATTATTATTAATATAAGATATTATATTATAAGCTATATAAGCCGACTTTATACTAAGTATTACTAAGCTCGTAACTACTAATAAGCTAACTATAAGTATAATTACTAGTAATACTACTAATAATACGTCTAATTAACTTATAAATAATATTATCCTCCTTACCCTTATTATAAATACGCTAGTAGATACGACTACCTTTATTACTCTTATTACTAAAACTATAACCTTTATTATTAAAATATAAAAGCTTAAAAGCCCTAAGATATCTCTCTTTTATTTTATCCCTCTTAAAAGTAATAAGCTTACTAAGAGAAAAGTCGACGCTATAAAAAAGAACACGACTAATATATATTAAATCTTACTAAGTAATTAACTAGGTACCTAAGCTCTTACTAAATACCTAGACTTCGAGTTTATTATTAATCTTAATACTTAGATAATATCTAAAAGTATATATTTCTCCTAATCTAGTATTACTAGTAAAAGCTTAAGAAATATATTTCTTAAGCCTTAGCTTAAACCGAATATATTAATTGTAAACTAGAAATCGAACTTATTATTTACGCGTATCTTATTAATCGTAAGACGAAATACGATATCGATTCGGAATATTTTATTAACGTCTTTATAATCTAAATCTATAGGCTACTAAATATTATTACTCCGAAGTTTATAAATGCGATTAAGGCTACGAATATTAGTCTTATTACGCTTAGTAAAAATAACTTAAGTATCTTAATCCTAAAAAACGTTATAATAATATATTAGATAATTAAGGCCTCGCCCCTTAAATATTTTCTAAGCTACCCTTAGGATATCTTTTATATTAATATCTCGTATAAGAACTAAAATCGCGTATTCTAGATCCTTAGCTTCGCCTAAATATTTTATTAGGTTAAGGGATAAGGCTTTATTTTTTTAGGTTTTAACTTAATATTAAGTCTATAATAGTTACGCGGATACTTATAAAAAAAAACCCCATCTATGCTTATAAATACTAATAAAGGCTAGTTTATAAAAAAGCGGAATATTATTAAATTCGTATCTTACCCGTATATACGATATCTATTACTCTTAGCATATACATAATTTAGGTTTATTATTTCTATTATTTAGAATGAAAAAGTATTTCTCCTTTAGGTTAATTTTACTGTTGAAGATTATATGATAGATTTTTAGGTTGTTCTTTACTTATTTACGTTTCTTAATATCCATTCATTTTTCTTTTCTTTGGGTTTTATTTTCTTATTTCTCTTCCGTTTTCTATCTATATTTTCGTGTAAAATCTCTTATCTATTTATTAATGTCTTAGGTGAATTTAAGTTAAATAGTGTTAATACTTTTATTTTTTTTTCCTTTTCTCTGAACCTTAGTACGCCTAAGGGATTAATTTAAAGTAACTATAATTACTGTTTATTCTTATAGTTCGTAAAAGAACTTATGTCATCTAGAATAAAATGTTCTATTTAATTATATTCTTCTAAAGTATTAGTCTTCGTAACCTAACGCTTACGAAATTATATTTCTATATTAATTATTACTCTTATGTAAAATTACTAGGAAATATCTCTTAGAGTTTTATAATTATTATAAATCTTAATCTTATCCTTTTTATTAACCTTAAGAAGAAACAATTTTGATCGTTGAATGTGATTAGCTCGAAAAATAAGATAATATGTATTATTAATTATATAACATATTAAATTCTTTATCTTTATTATAGATTGAATCTGTAAGAATTTAAAGAAATTATTTTCTTAACTATTAGGAAAAGATAATATATTATATATACATTAAGGTAATAATATTTTTATTATAATACTTAAAGTGGT
Organism: Pseudofabraea citricarpa; assembly: GCA_029641185.1. NCBI lineage: Eukaryota > Fungi > Ascomycota > Leotiomycetes > Helotiales > Dermateaceae > Pseudofabraea > Pseudofabraea citricarpa. The sequence goes on along the minus strand of JAPWGK010000024.1, from coordinate 152 downwards.
AATCTTATTAAAAAGTAACCTTAAGGGAAATTATTAATTTTCTTAAGTAACTAACTAGAAGACAAAGCTAGTCCTACTATTAGTATATAATCAAATCTTTATTTCTAAGAAATATATCTTTAAATATATTTACACGATGAAGTATAACTTAA